>OY744526.1:155845136-156045136 GCA_963556195.1 Sepiola atlantica
AAAGAGTGAAGGAGAGAGAAAGAGTGAAGGAGAGAGAAAGAGTGAAGGAGAGAGAAAGAGTGAAGGAGAGAGAGAGAAAGAGTGAAGGGGAGAGAAAGAGTGAAGGAGAGAGAGAGAGTGAAGGAGAGAGAGAGAAAGAGTGAAGGGGAGAGAGAGAAAGAGTGAAGGGGAGAGAGAAAGAGTGAAGGGGAGAGAGAAAGAGTGAAGGGAGAGAGAAAGAGTGAAGGAGAGAGAGAGAAAGAGTGAAGTGGAGAGAGAGAAAGAGTGAAGGGGAGAGAGAAAGAGTGAAGGGGAGAGAGAAAGAGTGAAGGGGAGAGAGAAAGAGTGAAGGGGAGAGAGAGAAAGAGTGAAGGGGAGAGAGAAAGAGTGAAGGGGAGAGAGAAAGAGTGAAGGGGAGAGAGAAAGAGTGAAGGGGAGAGAGAAAGAGTGAAGTGGAGAGAGAGACAGAGAGTGAAGGGGAGAGATAGACAGAGTGTGAAGGAGAGAGAGAGTGAAGGAGAGAGAGTGAAGGAGAGAGAGAGTGAAGGAGAGAGAGTGAAGGAGAGAGAGAGTGAAGGAGAGAGAGAGTGAAGGAGAGAGAGAGAGAGAGTGAAAGAGAGAGAGAGAGAGAGTGAAAGAGAGAGAGAGAGTGAAAGAGAGAGAGAGAGAGAGTGAAAGAGAGAGAGAGAGAGAGTGAAAGAGAGAGAGAGAGAGAGTGAAAGAGAGAGAGAGAGAGAGTGAAAGAGAGAGAGAGAGAGAGTGAAAGAGAGAGAGAGAGAGAGAGAGAGAGAGAGAGAGTGAAGGAGAGAGAGAGAGAGAGTGAAGGAGAGAGAGAGAGAGAGTGAAGGAGAGAGAGAGAGAGAGTGAAGGAGAGAGAGAGAGAGAGTGAAGGAGAGAGAGAGAGAGAGTGAAGGAGAGAGAGAGAGAGAGTGAAGGAGAGAGAGAGAGAGAGTGAAGGAGAGAGAGAGAGAGTGAAGGAGAGAGAGAGAGAGAGAAAGTAGATACACCATTATATTACATTTATAGAGAAAGTTTTTGTTGGACAGCCAGACATGTACATATTTTTCTGTAAATATGAAGAAATATATTTTTAGGATAACTATGAATATTTCTGAGCTTTTAATAATTTAAATTTGTGAAACATTTTTATTCACTGACATTTGATTAGTTTTATTGATGTAAATTTAGCTGCACTGAGAAATCTGTCTCAGAGAGACAAATTTAAATAGTTTACTTCAGGTAATTTAAACAAGAAAACATAACCACGTGAATTAATTTTGTTTCAGATCATTTTTTTTAATATGTAAATTGATTTTACTTTTAGCTTTATGAATTTAAAGAACTCCTGGAAATGCGATGGTCTAATTCGAAGTAACGATGAAGGGGTAAAGATGTAGATTTTAAAGTTTAGTTTTGGAAAGAGGAAATGATGACCACAAAAAAATTAATTCAAAATAAACCATTGATTGGGAAGGAAAGGAAATTTTACAAATAAACCAATTCACTGTTTGGGCTTTTCCGTTGGGTATTAGTCGATATTTACAGAAATATTCTTTTGCTCAGATGTACTTATTTAAAATCGACATCTTACAATTAAATAACACATTTAAAAAAAAAAAACTTTTTTCTCTTTTATATCTTGAGTTGTTTAATCTTTATTTGCAACAAAAAATTACAATAAATTGAAGATAACAATTGCAAATTAGGCACAAGGCCAAGATCTGTGGTGGGTGGGGATCGATAGTCATATCACATTTTGTTTGACTTTTTCTAAGCTTACTCTAACTAGACTCAATCACCATAATACCACATTCACTCTATGGGCTTAATACTACTTAAAATATCTCCAAGTGTTTTTAAAATTAATTTTATTTACAAAAATAACATGAAAGATGATGACGACGGCGGCCAACTGTTTCAAAATTCAAAAACCTGAAAACAAGCAGGTTGATCTCTAAGTGGGAGTGGAAAACAAGAAAAATAGGGATGGAATATGGGAAAGGATGGTGTTCGCCCAGATATTTTTTTGTCGTTCATTTAAAAAAATTAAAAATTTTGTGAATCTTTTTTTTGGGGGGGGGGGGGGGGGGGGTAAAACAAATGAGGTGGGGGCATCTTGGAGAAACTTTCATACAAAAATTAAAACAGAGACGGGACCCATACACTCACTAGCTAAGATGCTATTTATGAGAGGTGGGTTCAGGCTCTACACATGCACAAACTAGCGATGTGCACCCATCTTCTATAAAATAGGGCAGGCTGTAGACTTTTCCTATCACATCTAATCTTAAAGTAATGCATGAAGATTGAGATCAGATTATGATCCGAAAAAGAATCAACCCCTTCCACTTTGTTTTGGCGTGTGGACTACACCACTAATCTCGCTCAGCTTGGATCACAAAAACACTATGCGTTTCTCCCGAGACCACAGCAGGTCTGCATTGTGGATGACAAAAGCTCAGGCACATCAACAGCTCAGTGATCGATGCGAGCCGTCACCTCGTTGACATAGTTTCAAAGTCGCCAAAGTTTGTTGTAAGTGAAAAGGGCGTGCTTAACCATTTTAACTTTATTGTTCTAGCAGCGTATGCATAAAAGTCCCTTAAGTGTACTTCGGAAAGCCAGCTATTGAGGGGAAGCGCATTCTGTACAAATCGCCAGGTCAGAGAGTACTCAGTATTGTTGAGATATCCCCGATCTGGCGCTCAACTCCAACAAGAACTGATCTCCTCCTCCACAGTCCCAGTCACTCCAAAAGAGGATCCAAAGCGGAACCCTCCACTAACTCCCAATATAGCGTCTTCCTAGACCGTGCAAGGTCACAGGATGCAGACAGCACTTTAAGCGCCCCTCGGCATTTGGTGAGCAACTGAGATTTGCCGCTCAGTTTAAGATGGCATTCAACTAAAGGGTTGGGGATGAGGTTGTGAAAAATGCTTTCATATGCAGGGCCCCGCGCAGACTCTTCTGTCAGAGTTTTACTCAGGAAAGCTAGTCTCTCGGCATGTCGATAACGTGTCAAGTCAGGCATCTCCAAGCCCCCATCATATGGACGTTGAGTACAGACCTGTCTGCGAACCCACGATCTGTCTCCCTTCCAAAGAAGCAAGAAGAGTCGTACCGAAGTTCATATATTTAATTACCAACTCACGAGAGGAAACTCCAATTATAAGTATTTAAGTATATAAATTGAAATACTCGCATCAGAGTTCATAGAAGATGGAAAGTAATTAGAGCCTACTAGTGCTTCAATTTTGACTCCTTCAACACATTTCACTTTTTTTTTTTTTGCTCTTTAAAACATTCTTTTTTAATAGGATTTTGAAAGTTAAATTTAATTATTACAATATTGTTTGGTCATTAAATTATTATTGAACCAAATTGTTGTGGTAATGTTTTAATCTCTATCAAATTATTGAGTATAAATAGCTTCCAAGACTTTCAATCTTTTAATACATGAGGATTTGCTAAGAACTTTAATGCCAGAAATAACTATTTGACAGCTTTAATGCTTTCAAATTTCGAAAGGTGACAAAATAATTCATTTTTTTTTTTCAACTGTTAAAAGATGACAAATTTGGTTAAGAAACCAAAAAGCATTCTGATTACATTTTTTTTTTAAATAGGATTTTAAATTTCGTTTTATTTTACACTATTGCATTTTGCTTTCAATAAATATTCAATTAATAGTAAATAAAAAAATTCATGCAAAATTATCTATGTTGACGCGAGAAATACTCACAAATACATGAGAAGTGGTCACACAATTTTATTAACATTAAATATATATATATATATATATATATATATAGGTTAATCGTGATTGGCCAAAAGATCAATACAATAATTGCTATGTAAGTCACTTCAAACATGAGATTAGCAAGGAGAATTAGCGAATGACTAAAGACTATAATCCTTTATCTTCAAAATTTCTAATATTTCTCGATCATGAAATTTATAAAAAATTATTATGAAAAATGTTTTTTCAAAAACTCTAAGAAATGCAATAAACTTAATGAGAATTCATTTTTTTTTAAAGAACTACAAAATTTTATTCAAGATAAGCTGAGAATAATTATTGAAGTGAAATGTATTTATTCGAACAGGAACCGTAGAAATTCCATGGTTAATAAAGAAAATAGGATTTCATTTGATCTATTTAGAGGCAAAAGCCAATAAAAACAACATTTAATGAATAAATCAGAGAAAATAAATAGCATGGGTTAATTTACAAGTTTTTAAATTTTTTTAACGAAAGTCACCACTTATTAAGGCCCAAAGACCATTTGAGGATAGGGGTTATTGAGTGTCAGGTGAACGTGATGATCAGTAATGGTGGTGGAAGTTTGGTAGAGTTTGATTATTTAGGAGAACGGTTTAACAAGAATTTGTTTACATTGGACTTGAAAACGACAATGTCATAGTTAGCTGGAAAGCAGCCCAGTGCTATTGAGTTCCAAAGACGGATAGTTCTAGCAAAGAAACTTTACTCATGGAAGTTTTGTTTAGCTTTAGGCAGAGAGAGGGAGAAAAAGAAATTATTTACAGTGGTTGTAGCTAGACGAGTTTTTGTTGTGAATGTTTTACAGGGAAGAAGCATAGATTGAAGCTCAGTCGAGCACATACCATGAAAATAATGATAGAGTAAAGAAAGACTAGCAACGTTTTTTCTGTGAGAAAGAGGTATTAGGGAGGAGAAGAGGACATCGCCTACTAGATTTCAAATCGATTTTATACCCTGTCAAGGCAGGAAAGGGTGCTCTGAGCAGCACCTTCCCAAATGTGGCAACACTAGTCCATCTTAGGACGTTTTTGGCTCTTATACAGGTAGAGGATTGCGTCAGGAGTGAGATACTTTCTAGAGCAGTAGAATGATCCAACCATTTTCCCAGCGACCATGGCAATGGATTTGATGTAAGTCTTCCAGTTCAGGTCTGGAGTGAAGGTCAGTTCCAGAAGCTTGTCAAGACAGGGGGCTTCCTCAATACGAGAGCCATTCATTTCAATTGGGGCCAAGTGGGGATCAGAGCATTGGTGGTGCTTTGTTTTGGATGCATTAAAAGTAAGCAGACACTTTTTCCCCATTACACCACGTACTCAAAGTCGGAAGAGAGAGAATCAGAAAGATCTTGGTCTTTGCTGCTCTTTGAAGTGTTGCCATAGATGGTTGTGTCATCTGCATAAATGTCAATGAATGATCTAGGAATGTGATTTGGGAGATCGTTGATGAAAATCAGGAAGAGGATTGGGTCCAGAATGGATCCTTGAGGCACGCCAGCGTTGATACTATGATCTTCGGACTTATGTCCATCAACGACTACTTTTATGAACCTATCAGAGAGAAAGGCTTTGCTGGATGAGAATAAGAAGACATTTGCAGATATTCCATGGCTCGAAATCTTGTGAAGTAAACCATCATGTCAAACTCTATCAAAGGCCTTTGCTATGTGAAGAGCTATTGCTCTAGAAACAAAACCAGTCAATAGATTCACTGATCCTTTGTGATATTACAGTCAGCACATCAGCTGTTGATCTTGCAGGACGAAAACCATATTGTTTGTCACTGAGTAGGTTGTTTTTTACTGAAGTGATTAATAACTACTCGATTCATCACAGATTCCAGCAACTCACATAAATATTTAATGTTACCCCCTTTTCCTGTCTACTCATGTGCCACTCTACTGATATAACACGCTCTTTCTCACCCTTTATTATTTATCAACACATGCGAATTACCCCCCCCCCCCACACACACACACACTCTCCAGTCTGTTTCAACATTTCTGTGTGAATGTACGTCTGCTGTTAGCTGCTAATAACATCGTCATGACACAGTTGTTGCTCTGGAAACTAACTTGATCATAATGTGTGAATTGACATTATGCACATGTCTTAAAATATAAATTTGGGAACTTTTAAGATAATAAATTTGTAAATATAATTTTACAATCAAAACCTAAAAAAGGATCTTCAATTTCAGTGACCAGCAGAGAATTAATCATTTTCAAACTAATTGATTTTTTTAGTGGAGGAAATAGGATTACAAGAAAATAGTTCATGATGATGCAATGATTCAATGAACATCATGTGCTTGAATCGAGATTGCGTTTGTTAAGTAACTCATAGTTTTTATCTTTTTCAAACTGAAAACAAAATTTATTTTCCTTAACCAGATTTAGCACTCATGTTAACCACTTTCATTTCATAGACGATATATGATTTGACGTGCGAATTGGAGTTCAGAGTCTGGAATCGGGTTTTTAAAACTGTGTCAGTTGGGAGTTGGATTATTTTAGCCGACTCCCAACTTCTCAGTTAAGGAGTCAGAAGAGTCGGGGGGGGGGGGGGTATTTATTTTTAAAACAAACTCCATACTTGGCTATTTTTCAGCATTATATAATGACACCATTATTCTTTGCTTACCATTTCCAAACAAAAGATGTATTTTTTTTTTCAAATTGTTAAAGATTGATCGATTTTGAAATGTTACTTTAACAATTTCTTCTTTTTGAGACTAAATAATATAATTCTCACCTTTTCTAAGATTCACATAGTTTCTTATTTATTTTTAATCATAGCAAAATGTATATATATATATATATATATATATATATATATATATATATATATATAATAATAATAATAATCCAGGCAAGGTAAACATCCACAGGCTTATAAAAAGTGCTCAATATCAATATCTTTCTAAATATGATCTACGGTTAAGATCGGATTTTAACTCTGCCTGATGAGATCTCAGCTTATAACAGCTGTTGATCGATAACATCGACATGCCAGTGTTGCAGATTTTGTACATGTCTGTGTAAATAAAAATAATCATATATATATATATATATATATATATATATATATATATATACACACGACTATCCACCCTGGGTGGGAGATAAGCAGACTCTAATGACTCGCTCATATCACAATTTAATCCATTCCGGCTGGGGCAGTTCATCATATCCGGTGGCCATGTTGAGCCATTGCTTCTTCCACAATCAAATTTCATAACTTGTTAGTCTGGAGCGGTTTCTGAGGTCAGACCAGAAAAGGTGTGGAGTCGAATTTCATTTATTTTTACCTACTGAAAATGCTTATCATCATCAACATTAAAGTAATCAATACTTTTTAAGGGAGCCATTCTTTTTAGTTTTGTCTTCTCTGTCCTTGTCACATGCATCAATTAAGAGTATTCTGTTTCCTGTTTGACTATGACGACCATCAACAACAGTAATTGTTGCTATTGCTTGCACTTTGTTGACACCACTTGTGTTTAATGCAGTTCCGGGTTTGATCTTCTTCAAGGGGAGTGGGAGCAGAAATCTGATCTTTCATTTGTTATCTGATAAAAGGGTTTGGTCACTACACAAAACAATTACTTTCATAGAAAACAAAAAATGAGTTAAAAAGAAAAAAAAAGAAGAGTATTGACCAAAATTCACTGAATTCAAATCTTATTTTGTTTTACTGACATTTTTAACACTCCTTTTCTAAATTATGAATCTAGAGTTTTTCTTTTTTTCACTTGCGATCAATACGAATGTTCGGACCGACATGAAGTTGTTCATCCGGTTTTCTCACTGTCTTTTCAATCAATAACAGAAAATGAAATCGATTTTCTTATGTCATAAGCAAGATAATATGCAAGATGGATAAATTTTCACGGACTTTCTTTAACAGTTTTAAAACATATCTTCAATGAAAGAAGCCATGTATATTTTGACAGACAATGGCCTCCGAAGTTGACTTCCTAAAATAGAATTGAATACAATTTGAGAACCAATAATTATAAATAGGAGATTACACCAGCAAAAAAACGAAAAGAATAATAATTCTATAGTAATACTACGCATCTAGAGAATATTAGGTTTAAGGCACCCAAAAGACATACTAGAATTATCCATATGGAGTCATAGCTTAGTGGTTAACAGCGTGGGTTACCAATCAGTTCTAAGTGATAGTCTTCTGGAGGTTAGAAGGTCAAACCTTATTACGAGCATTTATGACTAAAAGTAAATATCTAACTAATCATGGCTGACAGAATGAGAACAATCTACCCCAGTGGATTAAATTAAATATTCAGTTCAAAATTCAGTACAAGTTCCAAGTTTGATGAGAAGGTTCCCAATAATACAAATTATCAATCCTCATTTCAAAAATTCATAATCTATACTAGAAATGTAGTGTCTGTCCGGGGATGTAATTGAAAAAGGAAGCCCTATACGAAAAATCACGCACAACTCTTTTAAGTAAAACTTTCAGAGAATTAATTTTGTATTTTTTGTTCTCAATAAAATAGTGAGGTTTGCGTTTGTATCAGATATCCACAAAGAGCAAAGATACCACTTCATTTTATTTATAACATGTCGGAAGTGTCTGCTGGTATTTAATTTATCAGACATATATGCATGTCATGCATTTTAATTGTAGACATCTCTTGCTCGTAATGTTAAAATTAATTTATCTAAGATGGTGGGATAAAAGAACAAGTTTTATTTCAAGCAAAATCCAATGAGCTTCAAATCGTAATTGTTTTTTTTTGGGGTGTAAAATGTAAAATTTGATTCATTAGATTTTGCTGAGAATTCACCATCTTTGAATTAATTGTTGTTTAGATGAAACAAGTTATGGTGACCGAAGGGAAATTCTGATTTGCATCCTAGAAGAACTGAAAAATTCTCAACAAATGGTAAAAAAATTATTTGTTTGTAAACTTCGAAAGATCTGCTCCAAATCAAACAAAAATTGTGATCAAGAGGAAAGTTTTCTTGAAAAATCTGTAATTTTTTTGCATTCATAATCATAACTTCATGAACATTTTGTAAAAACCTAATGAATAAATTTAAAGAAAATAACGGATTAATGGGCAGTGACAAAAATTAAGTCTTTTCTCATTAACATCCACGGAGTAAAAATATATTTATTCTGATGGGTAACATCTCAATACTTAATTAAAAAAAAACTTTTTTTTACTACTATTAGACATACACACCAACATTATAATGTTGAATAAAACAGATATTTTCACACTAACTTAAAAAGTCTATTCATAGTTTATCAGGCTTACAGTTGTAATGCTATGCTGGTTAGTAATGGCAGAAGTTACCTGAATTTATTTCATCCACTCCTGACTACTAAAACCACACTAGCACCTGCTCCACCCTGTGCTCCAATCGTATCACCAACTTTTGTTACCTTGGTGATATACCATTGGAAGACAGGGTGGTATGGCCACCTTGAAAAATGGATAACAGTTCATGGGTTGGTAGATGTAGAACAGTTGAAGTAGCAGGTTCTGTTCACAGGGAAATGCCAAGGAAAACATGGGAGGAAGCGATAAGGATGTACGAGAGAAAGAGGAATAAAGACCTAGCCAGAGATAGGTTAGTCTAGAAGTCAATTTAAAAAAGCTGTCCAACACATGCCAGCATGTAAAATGGACACTCAAACTAAGTTTAAACATTCTTGAGTAAAAATCTCAAACTTGCTATAGAAATATACAATTCGCTTCATAGAAATAATTCTAGAATGAAAACTGATTTAATTGAATAACAGTAGACATAAGAATAAAAGAGAGAATTTTACACTAATAATAAAAATAACAAATTCTGATAATAGAATTATTACTTGATAAACCTTATTCTGAAATCACACTATCCAGGTTTATCGTCTATGTTCCCTTTGACAAGAGGTTCAACGCTGTCTGACTGTCCTTATGTTCACGGTGATCACGGTTGTGGGGATTGACTGTGTCCATTTGCCACTGTTTACGGTCTTGCCTGATGGTTTCTTTCCATGTCTTCCTAGGGTGCCTTAGGTCTCTGCATGTGCTGATATACCCCTTGCTTCTTTCAACATACTGAACCAGCGAAGACGGTTTTCCCTTATTAGGACATCAAGTTTTGGAATGGCCAATTTCTCAAGTAGAGTGTCTGACCTAATGTTCTGGATCTCGTCCGGCTTTACATTGCATATCCACCTAATCATTGCCCTTTCATTTTTCTGGAGTCGAGCAAGTGAGGCGTTGGTGAGAGCCCAACACTCACTGCCATACAGCATCACGCTTCTTATGCAGCAATCATAGACCTTACCCCTGGTAATAATTGAACTAAAAAGAAATATGGCCAATTTTAACTTGTAATCTGTATTAATAAAACTATCAAAGAAAGATTTTGTGTGTGTGTGTTTCTTGCCTGTACATAACTTTAATACACATTGACCGATTTTTTTTTTTATTTACTATTAATCAGACATTTTATTGAAATTGAAAATAAAACGAATTTTAAAAATCCTATTTAAAAACTAAACATGACTAGATTCTTATCAGGTGAAATTGAAGACACTTTTTTTATTTGTTTTGAGAGCATTGTAAAATGCAACTTCCAAGAAACATCATCTCTATATTAATAAAAAAACAGACATAAGTCTCATGTGTCTGCGTCTCTCATCTATATGTAACTTTCATAAATACACATTGAATGAGTTTTTTAAAATTAATACTAATCAAATTCAAAATAAAATGAGGGAAAACTAAAATGAAGGGGAAAAAATGCTATTTAAAAAAAGTAATTGTAAACATGATTATATTTTGAATCAGTTTTCTCTAAGCAATCAACTCGGCAATGTCTCCCACGCAATGCAAGGCAGGTACAACTGGCTTTATATATAGGTCTTCCACAAAATAAAAATCATGAAAATGAGACATCAAAATTAAAGACAAACAACTGGTAATGGTATCTGACCCCCCCCCCCCCCCCCAACCCGAAGAGCCTCGAAGTGGAAGTGCAGCAGAAACATAAGTGTTTTTGCATGGTAGTAAATATTTCAAATAGTCTGACTGGTAATAATATGGTAGAAACAAAAACAACAAAAAGCAAACAAGTGTGAGTCACCATTTCCTCTGAAGAGCGTTCACTTTTTGAAGATAGGTTCTGAGTAAGTGGTTGAAAGAAAACAGCCAATCAAATGATCCGGCTTTTAAACGATGCATAAAAACACTTGCAAGTCCCAAATGCAAACAAAATGTCAGCATCTTTAAATATTGTGAACAAATGAACAAAAAGAAGCGACCACTCATAAAGAATTGAAGAGATTAATAAAATTTCAAGATTAGAGCAATTTGTGTTTACTCCTCATCAAAAAGCTTGGAAAAAAGTATCCTTCATCTGAAATTTCTATAGATTTTCCAAGTTTACACGTAATATTTTAAAATTTATCATACTCCAGGAAGCCCATTATTTTATTTTGTTTACTAAGAAGTCACCACTTTTTATCAAGGCCAAAATCCACTTGAGGATAACGGTTAATAAGATGGACGGATTGAAAATTATGAATGGAATGGAAAAAATTTGAATTCTTATGAGGATGGTTTACGGTAAGTATTTGTTGACAATGGATTTGAAGACGACCATGTTGTAGTCTACAGAGAAGCAGTCCCACGGAGGACGAAATGAAAGTTCTTGGCAGTTGTGGTGGTAGAGAGATAAGTTCTTACTGTGAATGTCTTACAAGGAGGAACCAAAGATTAGAACTCAGTCGAGCACCTTTCATGGAAAAAATTGGCAACGTCTCTTTTGTGAGAAAAAGGGGCTGTAAAAAACAAGAGATTATTCATCCACAAGATTGCGACGTCGATTTTGTATTCTTTCAAGGCAGGAAAGGATATTCTGAGTGACACCTCGCTAGATGTGGCAGCGGTATTCCATCTTAGGACTATTTGACTTTCATATAGATAGAAGATTGCAGTGTGACTTTCTAAATTGCATCAAGGATTTTCTGGAGCGATAGGATGACCCAACCATTTTCCAGCAGCCTTAGCAACAGATTGGATGCAAGGCTTACATTTTTGATCTCGAGTGAAAGTCGGTCCTAGGAGCTTATTAAAGCAAGGGGCTTCCTCAAGAAGAGAGCCATTCATTTCAATTCGGGCAAAACAAGGAGCTGAGCATTGATGGTGAAAGGAGAGAAACTTGGTTTTAGAGGTGTTAAAAGAAACAAGCTACCCCCCCCCCCTGCACCACATTCTCTAGATCAGAGGAGAGAGAATCAGCAATATCTCGATTAGTGATGCTGTCACAGACGATTGTATCATCTGCATAGATGTCAACAAATGATCTCAAAACATAGTTTAGAAGATCATTAATGAAGATCAGGAAGAGAGTTGAGCCCACAATAGATCCTTGAGGCACGCCTACATTGATACTATGTGCTTCAGACTTCTGCCCATCGGTGTTCACTGGAATCTGCGTCACAAGTCTTTTCAGATTTCCAGTACTTTTCACTTCTTCCGATCGCCATTGCAAATCAGCCAGTTCTCTCAACAGCTGTTTATAATTGATTTCTTTCCTATAACAGCCGTTGACCTTTTCTGGAATTAAAGTAGCAATAAGGTTCCCCAGGATTCAAGTACACACCTTGCCCTTCTATTGAAGGTCTGGATGGTGCTCTCCATCTATTTTTCCATCGTCCGAGACCATTCACGAGATTATCTCTATTTACATAAAGTTAGGTATGTGTATATGTTTATATATTTGTACGTAAAGGATGTACTCTTAAACTAATTGATTATGAATTTTTGGAACACAACTGCTAGGCGTAAAGAATCCAAATGTGGGCTATATTTAGTTTAATTTATTTTTTATTTAAAAGGGGGTAAAAAGCCCTTCTTGAAAATTCAGATACCTCCGATTTTTGTGAAATTTTAACAAGACATTAATTAATAAATATTCCCCAAATTTCAGTTTCTTTTGGGTATTTTATAGGGTTTAAGGGAGCATATAGGAACAAACTCCAATTTGAAAAATTCAAATATTTCAGATTTGCATTGAATTTGATCCATAGTCTAGACACCAATTAAGCAAAATTCCCTGAATTTTAATTTCTTCTTAAGCTTAAGACTTTTAATCTTTGTACGAGGACATAAAAGTGGTGCAAAACTGTTCTGTTTGGGGAATTAATTTTATCTGTCTTAGGGCGAGTATTCTAGTTATTTCAAACAAGTCAGAGATGAATTTAGTTTTATTGTCCCTACGTTTTGTGAATATATCATTAAAGAAAACCATAAAAATACAAAGGAACAATACAACGTTTACAAATAGAAAGTTGAGTATCTTAATATTTACTAGAAAAGAAAATCATACTGATTTCATTCTTTTAATAACAAAATCTGCTTTGATAGTTTATGTAACTATACAATGACTTTTTAATCAGAAACATCAAAGAGCTATAAAATTTTACTCAAAATCTACATGAAAAACTTTAAACATATTTTGCTGTTAATCGTATTTCGTTATATTTTTGTAATTTAAAAGATCATAAATAAATATTTAAACTTAAGTTCTATCCTCTTTTTCTACCCACCTTTTTTTTTTATTATTGATAAACAAATATTTTTAGAAAACTGTAGAATAACTATCATCATTCTGAATACGAACATTGTTGAAAATCAAGTCAATGTCATAGGAGTGGAGTCAATTTGATATGAGAATAGGAAATACTAACATTTGATCTAACACTGAAAGACTAATATGAAATGAGAAGTTATTTAAGTCACGTCAGCATATAAATAAACGCACGCAGACAATAGCAACCCCAGAATGAAATACTAAAAGAAAAAAAAAAAAAAAAATGGTTACCAGTTTTTTTCTTTTCAGTTGATTTGAAAACAAACAATTACACATGTAGCTTTTAGGAAGATTTATGCATTTAGAATATTTTAAGAAAAATTAAATCAACTAAAATCATTTTTTTTTTAGATACATTTAGAGGATTTAATCAGAAGTTTATGAAGAGTTTACACTTATGATAAATACTTAAAAAAAAAATTTAAGTATGAGCATGGTTATAGGATATTACCCGGGAGCATGGACAACCAAATAGAAGAGTTAAAGTGCGTATAACATCCATTCATTTATCTCTTTTGGTTAGAGGAATCCTTCTTGACTGGAGGTCAAGAAGGATTCCTCTAACCGAAGACAGAATAGATACTACACTTTGATCCTTGCCCGAAAGCCAAGGAAATATATTTTAGTTTCATCACAATGTTGTTGGAAAAAAATAAATAAATAAATAAGTAAATGAATAAATCGCTCTAAATGTCAACCCCCATAACTAATTTTGTTCCTGGTGACTTCTTAAAGAATGACTATTACAAAAACAAGTGTCCATATTCTTTCCGAGGCAACACTGAAAATAATATATTGGCTTCGTCGGTATGTCTTGTGTCGTTTCTGACTTTTTCACACATGCACAACTGCCTTTTATATAAGAGATTAATTCCTTTGATCACATAGTACACGTTTTTGACACATTTGACCTTCTTAACTCGTCAGACGACCTTTTGCCCCGGTTTATCCTTCACAGCTTGTAAGAACATTCAAATGAAAAATCATCACCATCGTATTCAGTTTAACATCTGTTTTACATGCTGGCATGTGTTGGACGGCTTTAAGAAATCAACATCCAAAGTGACCTATCTTTGGTCAGTTCTTAATTTATCCCTCAGGTCCATTTTTATCACTTCTTCTCATGTTTTCCTTGACATTCCCTTGCGAACTGAACCTGCTACCTCAACTGTTCTTCATCTACTAAACCAAGAATTCTCATTCCTTCTGTCAACATATCTTTATCATCAGCCTACTCTTCTGCGCACATCTACCAAATAACAATTATATTACACGCGTTAACCCTCAATATACACCGCATCTATAGGAAGCCATCAAACAAGCGATTCTTGTTCTATAACAACATGAACATGAAATTAAAGAGTCATGCCTAAACTACCACATTTGGCTCGGCTTCAATCCACCAATATTAGAGTAGTCTTTTTCCGCAGAGATCTTTTTCTTCTCACATCAACTACAATCTAATCTATTTCATTTAGTTTTGAGTAAACAATTGCAATGTCTAAAATTAGAGTGGATTTAATGATCTCTTTAAATTTAGATTCAATTTCCTGACTCACAAGTTAATGAAGAGATTTCCATTTAAAAATGTTAATTTACACTGGACACCTATGGCTACTAATACTCAACATGGCTGGCCGACACTGCCTGATGATGTGAAATAAGGATTCAAATTAGTAGTCGAAATTGGAAATCTTTCATGCAGAAGAGAAAGACCGTGAACAATTTTTTTTCTTTGAACAAAACTTTAAAAAGATTATAAAATTTAAAAAATATTTTAATTAAAAAAGAAAACTGAAGCAAAACGAAGTCAAAATAATAAGAATGATCGTCAAAAATACTCCCTTCTCTGCCACATAAGATGCTGAGATCAACAGATGTTTGGGTTTGTTTACGGCATATCAACAACTCAGTGGGTCACTTAATGCCAACCAGAGTAAATAGAAGAATCATTCTTTGTAATCATTCTGTTCTGTAGCAAAAGCCTGATTTTGTTAGCATTCTTTGTAGCAGAATAGTTTGTAGAATGCAGATTAAGAATTTCTATTTTTTTCTTTAATGCAATCTTATTCCATTCTCATCTTGGATGATATTCTCACAACGTTTCGGCCGATGTAACCTACGACCTTTTTCAGGTGCATCTCGTGAACCTCAGAAATCTATAAAGAATTTCGAACTGAACCCTTTATTTAATATTGTTCATGTTCGGTCAGCCGTGAGCGGGTAGAAGTATTAAGTAATTTTTATTTTATTCTTAGAACTTATTGTTACTTAACACCTTTATCTGTTGCGTGTTATGGCTGATGGAACGAGAATAATCTATTCCATGTATTAAATAAAGGGTTCAGTTTGAAATTCTGTATAGATTCCTGAGTTCATCAAGAAACACTTGAAGAAGACTGGAGGTTACATCGGCTGAAACATTGTGAGAATAACATCCAAGATGAGAATGGAAGTAAGATTGCATAAAAATAGAAATTCTCCACGTGCTTTCTATGAACTATTCTGCCACAAAGAATGCTAACAAAATCAGACTTTCCTAATAATATCCAAGATCAGAATAGTAGTCCGACTAAGCCAAATGATACAAATTATAAATTCTCAAAAATTCCGAAATATAATCTTCTTTCCTCCAAGAATCTAAACATGTCGTTCTGTCAGGTCAGCCACCTGATAAAATCTAAAACGTATTGAAATCCATACATTTCACCAATATAATTGGCCACTGTAAATGGAGTATGACAGCCAACACAGAATGGAGGATCTTCTTCTTTAAGCAGATATGACTGTGTTATATATGTGTTGTCTATGTGAAGTCAGGCAAAGTTTACATCCTCTTTTTTCACTCTTCTATAACTCTGATACTTCTCTTTGATCGTTGGGTGTTTTTGTTTTCTTCAGTTTATTGTTCACGCAGGTATTTCAAAAGATTTTGCCATTCATCTGTTATGGAATTATTTATTGATTTGTATATGGAATTTTGGTGTTAATTTTGTGTAGTGATTTTTGTTCTCATCCTTATCGACTTTTGTTGTTTCCACAAATGCCAATATGGCTTAATAACAAACAGAAGATGGTTGTTTCTATGCTGCAGAGGTTATTGATTCTGTTTGAAAGTTGAATAATTAGTGAATTGTTTATATTTTTATTTTCCAATGCTTCAAGTGATGATCTTGATTCTCTACAGACCATGAATTTGCTTCACCTGTTGATTCTTATTATGCCTAATGACAAATCAATGCCTGTTACCTCAGCCATGTAAGCTGATGCAGCCCTTTGCAGTCTCTTTATGTATTCTTTGATGTCACAGATGGCAGCAGTTCCGACTGCGTCTTCATCCTTACTTCCATCTCTGTATATGTATTTCTAGTCAAAATGGTGATCTTTTGTTTTGAAATTTATCCTGAAATGTAATTGGATTGGTTTTGTTCGTTGAGAATGTTGCCAACCAAGTATAACACCTGGTTGTTGGAGTGATTGATTGGTATTTGTGAGGAGTTGATTTCACTAGTAAACTCCCTGATATAGAGACTGAATGATTATCTTTTCCTCAAAAAGGGGTTCACACAATGTATTAACTACAGTCATAGGCAGTGTTTAATGTGCATGATAATTTTGTAACATATTGGAATGCTAGCTTTTGTTTTTGCAGTATTAGAGGGGCTTCATTTGTATAGACTCAACTCGGATACGAGTTAGTCCCAAATAGGTAATCATTTCTCATATTTTGGAGGTATGATGGTTTTGCGGCACTGTAGATGAAACCGCCAGAGTAACATTTTGATTTGTGATTCCCTATCAGCTTCCCAATCATTATGGACCACTACCCTCAACAGATTGATTGCTTACATTTTTATCTCAAATCGCTTATATGAGAAACAACTTATGAATGAATAAAACGTCCAGAAATTTATATTGATCTATTATTGCTTCATCAGATATTTTTTGAAGATTGTAGAAATGCATACACGTCATTTTGTTTTTGATACATTTGAAAAACATTTACTTCAGTCTGTTTGCTGATTTTATTTAAACACAGTTGCCATCTGTTCTGTGAAGTGCATATTTTTTTGAATGCATGAAAAGGCTTGATGTATTTACTGTTTTACCGTTTGTCTTACGCATGAATTAAGGCTGTTGTTTTAGGATTAACTTGAAGTTAGGGTTAGAACGTTTCTGTAAATAATTGAAGAATGAAATCATCTGAAATTCACACTGACACATGACGGTTTAACATCTTTTCCACTTAGTCCTGTGACACATTGGCACAAAAAAACTATTTAAAAAAAAATTCTCCAATACGTACCATAACTAAATAAATAAATTTGTAAATTATCCGTGAGCTTTTGTCTTAAATTCATTTTTGGTGTCGAGAAAAGTCAAAATAGTATAGTATTCTACATAAAATTAAACTACAGAGTAAACATTAAAGTCCATGATGTCAAAGATTTATTTTCTTAATATCAGGATTTAATCTCTTTGGGGAAGTAACAATTTGAGATTTAATTTTTTCCTTTTGAGTATAATTTAAATAATTAGAAAAATTTATGGGGTTGGTTAATTAATTAAAAAAAAAAACTAAATCCTTGAAACGCATTTCAATGTAGGGGGAGCAATCAACATTCTTTTTTCTGTTTTTCTTTTTTTTTTTTTCCAAATATGTTACAATAGAAAAGCATTTGTTTTTCGTATGATTAAATAAAGTTCTTATTTCAAGCAGGGGCTCCATCAAAACAAGACATTTGTTATTGCAATTACTACTTAATAATTGCAATAATAAATGTTTTGTCATGGATTCAACTTGAAGCCTATTAACCTTTTATGTCCCATTCAATATTCAATAAGTTAACATAATTCAGTCACCTGTCATATACATATATATATACACGTATATATGTCTAAAAAGTATCCGACCGTAGGCCAGAAAAAATATTTCAAATACGTGACGGGGGTGGGACCCTAATTCCCTTCAAAGTAGGCCCCTTCTGCTTGCACACACTTAGCCAACTGATCCAGCCACTGCTGGAAACACTTCTGGAAGTCTTCTTTTGGAATGGTGTTCATCTCCGCCGTCGCATTAGATTCAGCGGGTGTTTGGAGAAGATGCGATGTGTAACACAAATTAAAAAGTGGTTCAATCGATTCAAAATGGCCGCACATCAGCAGAGAGTGACCAGCGTACTGGCATACCCCAAACTGCTCGTAGTGTAGCTGTTGTTGAGAGGGTGCGAAAAAAGACATAAGGCGGAACGTATATATACACACACACTTTTTCAGGAATGAGAAGATCTTTGCCTAGAATTAAATCTGTTTTCTCTCCTAGTGTCTCAGGTTCAATCAAAAGAAACCTTTTCTTAAAATACTTTCCTTTCTTTTTAAGATCAGGTCTTCAATGTATCAGGCCAAAATTACAACACAAACAAAAAGTTTCATTTGCATTAAATTAAATAATATTTTAAAATAACAACAAAAATTGTCTCATCAGTTTTAAGTGAAAAAATTGCTTCAATTTCAAACACTTCTGCAACAGCTTGCTATAAATAAATATTCCATGCCATAAATAATGGAATTTTTGAACATTTATTTAAATTTGTACCAATTAAATGTGTATTAAAATAAAAATAAAAAGAATGCAAAGTGAAGGTTTTATAAACTCGTTAAGTCAAGGGACAAAGTCTATTTTAGAACAATTCATTTTAAAATGGCTAAAGTCGAAATATTTTTTAGCGTATCCACTTAATTTTCAATTACTTGGATATTTCATTGTTGGCGATTGGACAATCTTATTTATTTTTATTTTTTAGATGGGTGTGGAAAATGCTAACATACATACAAACGTGTCATTATACAGATATGAAAGACAAAAATATTCACCGATATACAGCTTACGCATAAAAACAAAGCAAATAATCTTTAGACTTAAACGCTTAAAATTCAGTGTTTTATTTTTGACTGAACAGGATTTATCATGAAATGGCCACATTTTCTAGTCACTAATCTTTGTGATAATCTCTTAAAATATAACTTAATTTTAAATGAATTAAACCCAGCATGTTATTAATGAAACCAAGTATATAAAGGTGAAAAATAGATTTAATTAAACATTGAAGAATGACCATCATTTTTAAAAAAGAAAAATGGCAAAAAAAAAAAAAAAGTTTCAGTCAAGTAAATATAAAGATTTAAAGTAGGTTAGAAATCTAAATGTTTTTTTTTTCTTGTCCTTTTTGGCATTTCTCACCCGAGAAAGTATTGCTGTTTCTGCAATGAAGCCATCAATCATAAAATCAAGATGAGAATGATCAGATGAAGTTGAATGGCTAAAAAGTGATGCTGCTCATTCGCTATCAGATTATACAAAAACGTCTTCACATACAAAGTTTCTCATATTCATTTTTACTATCTTAATACTTTACTATTTCTCATCTGGTTAAAAACATTACTTTTGTGAGAGGTCGGCATAAATTAGCACATATTGTCATTAGAATCTTTCTTTCTACCAAAGCCATCTTGTTTATGATTGGTTGATTCGTATGTTTTAAATCATGTAACTCCTTGTCAGGTTATTTTATATGGAAACTACTTTTAATTTAATTTCTTTTGTAAGCAATAGATTCTACTTAACCCATAGATGTGACCCTGACACGTACGATCACTATAGATCAAAATGGACCTACGAATAATAGCAACTAACAGGTGACCACAGACTCCCTAAAATGTTTGAATTGTGGTCACACCACTGAGTATAGTTTAAGCTCATACACAGGACCATCTTTTTTATGTAGAATACATTTACTGTCTTATGTATCGTATATACCAATTATTAGAGTTGGGCGGTTTTGAAATTTTGGTTTCGGTATCGGTTTCGGTTTTTTCCCCTTAAAACCTCGGTTTACGGTTCGGTTTTTCGGTTTTTTTGAAAAAAAATTTTTTACTATGGAAGCTATTCATTCTCTTGTGTGATGATTAGTTATTATTCAACGTTTAGTTGAATTATGCCACTGTTTCGATAATTTTGTGACTGAATCATTCTCCATGATATGAATCATATAAGTTTTAAGGTGTTGACTGTTGTAATCAAAGTTTTGATACCTTTTTAACAGTTAACTCGTTAAAAAAGTGACCAAAGATTCATGAAAGATTTCTGAAGAATAAAACTGAGTTTGAATATACATTCTATCTAATTCTTTAACCCATCAGAAGCTAAAATATAACTCAGAAATGCAAGAAATTAAAAAACGAAAATTTATTTAAACAAACAAAATAATTTTACAAATAAAATTAAGCAAAAATGATGATGAAAATGAAATATTGTCAAAATTATTTGACAGATAAAAATTTTAATCTTTTAATAGGTGAAAATGTTTGCAAGACGTGTCTATACTTCTCGAATTGCCGGTGTTGACTGTTGGGATGTCTGTCATTTTGTGTGCTCGAAGTTCTGTCAACTGGTGCGTGTTGGGGTTAATATTTGTTTTTAAGACAGGGTAATAAAACTTTATAGACATGCGTAAAAGACTAGTAGTACACCCGAAAACCGCACCAAGGGAAAAGGAAGGATGGTTAAAAAAAAGTAGAGATTATTAATTCACCTAAAGTCATTTTTTAAGCTTTAAGGTAATTTTAGTCATAGAATTCATGACTTGGATTAAAGTTTAATAATTAAACTTTCGAATAAATTGTCAACTCTAAATAAATACCATATTAACAATTTAGTAAAATATAAATCGTTGCATAGTCTACTTTTTGAATAACCCATTTTTGGGAGAGAAAACGGTATAGTTGAGAGATAGTTCTCTAGAAATTACAATTTATGTATGAAGTGGCTTTTCAAAAGTAAACAATGAAATGCCTAATGTTTAAAATAATTTTTAAAATCCGAATAAAGTGACACTAGCATTGGCAACTACTTTTTTTTCTTTTTAAATGTTTATACTTACTCACTACTTTTCGTTTATTTACTTTTACAAGTATTTTTTTTAATTTCATTTTAATAACTTATTTTTTTAGATAACTCTGAAACAAACAAATAATTATTTTACAATTTTGAGTTGAATCAAATAGATTCGACATCATACGGAACGCGTTTGATTTTTTTTTTTTTCATTTGAAAATAGTTTATGCTAAAAATACGATGTCATGTTGTCTGTCGTATTTCTCTTTTTTTCATTTGAAAATTCAAAATGTTAATGATAAACAAACTGTAAACAAAGATTTCTTCCTACAAGTAGCAATACACATGAAAAAATTTTAATTGCTTAAAATATCTCAATAATGGCATATATAGAAAGAGCTTGATGATCTAAGAAAGAATCTTTTTTAATTTTTTAAATCTGACTAAAAATAAGGAAGTTATGACTATTTTTGTGCCTCGCACAATTGGATATTTTCCCCTCTTTAATACCATATGCGTTTCGTCACATTTTTTACACTAATTTTTCAGTAAAAATGTTATATCTTTGTTAAAACACAAGATTAAGCAATGAAATTTACCATATAAGTGTATTTTTGTACAAGGAATCAGAATATGCCACTGAAAATCTCCAGAAATTAATGGTTTCCAAGTAATCTGCACTAAGTGCACATAAATATGCTGCAATACCTTAAAAATACCATGAATCCATTAAAAGAAAGAAGTTAGAAAACTCAAAGTTGAATTGTAATACATTTTATGTACAAGAAACTAAAATCTAATACTAGGACTGTTTAAAAATGAATATATTACAAGATTTCTTTAGCATTATTGTAGATTTACACCTTCTGCTAACTCACCCCCTTACCTCCCCAAAATATGAGATTCTACTTTTTTTTATTTAGGCAATTACATGTTAGCACCCTGAAAAACTTGGCAGAAAGAAAGAAACAAAAACAATTATTTTAGAATTTAAAGTGGGGATCAGTTTCACATAAAATAATCCATTTCAAGGCCATTCTAGCGTTTTAGGACAGTTAATTATTTTTTCTATGGGAGATAAATCCTGTGCGTTTTTCTTTTTTTTTTTCTTTTTCTTTTTTTTTAGACGATTATAAGGGTTTTTGTGGGAGGAGGGGGGCTTACCACTTGAACTTCAGGTTAGTGGTAGGGCTAGGGGCAATTAAGTGTGAACACCCTGAAAACTTAGCAGAAAGAAAAAAAACAATTCATTTAGAATTTCGAGTGGGGGATTAGTTTCACATATATTTAATGCAGAATAATTCACAATTTCCGGGCCATTCTAGCGTTTTAGGGCATTAATCAATTTTTTTCTATGGCAAATAAATCCTGTGCGGTTTTTTTTATGGGCGTCTGCTTTTTTTTTTTTTTTAGACGATTATGTGTGGTTTTAATGGGCTTTTTTGTAGGATTAGGGCGTCCTACTCGGACTTAGGGTTAGTGATAAGGTTAAGGAAGGGGTTTTGTTTTGGATGGAGGTTGCCATTCGGACTTAGTGTTAGGGTTAAGGGAGTTTTTTAGGAGTGGTTTGCCACTCATATTTAAGGTTAATGGTACGATACGTTCAAGATGGCATTTTTAGGAGGTGGGCTTGTTAGTCGTACCTAGAGTTAATGGTAGAGTAATTATTTATTTTATAAATTTCACTAAAAGGCAAGAATGGCCGGGAAATCGGAGATCATTTTACATTAAATTTATATGCGAAACTGATCCCCCACTCTAAATTCTAAACTATTTTTTGTTGTTTTGTTTTTTCTTTTTTTCGCCAAGACTTTAAGACGTAATCGCCTAAAAAAGTAGAATCTTAATTTTTTTTTTTAAATTGGCGACTAGAAATTCATTACTACTAGAAGTTCGAAAGTTGAGTGAAAACCAGTATTTTTTAAAGTATTTTTTATAAAAGAACCAAATAGGATTAACTTTTTTAAGCACAAAAAGTATTTTTATCTTACTTTTAAAGAAGTTTATAAACGAATTTTACAACGCTTTACAAGACGCTGCTGCTGATTGATTGTTATATCAGCAATACTAGCATCCATTGTTGACTTTCGCTCAAAAAAAGGACAATATTTTTTAGGATAAGATAATTTAAAATTACTATTACCGAAAGACAAAACAACGTACAATTATAATTTTAATGCATAAAAAAAGATGAAAGATTAATTTATTTACTAGTTGGGTACGAAAAATGTAACAACATTTTCTATATTCATATTTTAAAATGTTTAAAATTCGTTCTAGAATGAAAATAAACAAAAATCGCCTCGTGTTTATAGCAGTAATTGCAGTAATATATTTGTTCAATCTGTCCTCTTACTAATATAACATTTTTTGGTAATATTCAATTTTATTCAAATCGGAAAATCTTTTCAACCGTGTTTCCTTGTATATGATGGTTTATTGTAGTAAAAAACACAATACCGAACGGTTACGGTTTAAAAAAAAAAAAACGATTCGGTATTCGGTATGGAGACGAAACCGAAAAACCGCGGTTTTTCGGTAAAACCGCCCATCTCTACCAATTATCATTTATATATATATGACAACAAATTGATTAAACGCATAATGAAATGATGGTCACTAAGTAAACCTAATTACACTAATTATAAAAGAGATGCATTGAAAATCCTATCATGAGACAAGGGAATAAAAATGCATAAAAGTAATAAATCCATACAAGTGAGCAGAAATATCCCAAAACTTTCAACAAATGATGGCCCTGATTAAGTGAAGCATACTACCAAGCTGAATAATCCTTATCGATAACTCGGTATACCTACAGTCATATACTTATGATACCACCAAAATTTATTGTAGTTCATAATGTTTAAATCTCTAAAATTTAGTAAAACTAAATGCTATTTGTGTGAAGTAATAAGATAAATAAATTTTTTTAACATTCTAAAGCAAAAGTTGCCACCGAAGTTCTTATTTTTTGAAAGGGGCAGATGAGAGTATGTTGTGTACCAAGAGGTAAAATTAAGGTTCTCATGTGGGTATCTATTAGAAACTCCACAATTTTGTATTGCTAAAATTCAAAATGTAATAGGTATATTGGTTGTGATACTGCTCTGATAATAAAATTCTTTCCAGATATTTAATTAAAAATACTCCAAATCCTTTATTAATTAGATTCAAAATGGCGTCACTGCAGCACAACTCTACTTATCTTTTGCAGAGTGTGTGTAACAATCCTGATAATTGAACGTTTTTCTTTGTTATTTAAATCATGGATCACACAAAAGCATATGGCAGGCCGGATTTGGCTCACAGGCCATAGTTTGCCAACTCTTGTTCTACAGTAAAGTGTATTATAAGAAACAAGTAAATCTAGCTCCCTGCTTCAGATAGAGTACAAAATAATAAAAATAAAATCGAACCCTTAAAACAGTGCTAACAGACTAGGTCAGTTCGTTCAATTTACAAATCGGTTACAATCATAAACGCAAGATTAACTAAAAACAAATTGCAGCATCATATATTGTTCAACAGAATCAGGCAAGTGGATTAATGCCTGCTTTTCTTGTGATCGGAAAGTTATGAGTGCATGTAAGTAAGTAACAGTGCATGAGAGAGAGAGAGAAAGAGAGAGAGAGAGAAAGAGAGAGAGAGAGAAAGAGAGAGAGAGAGAAAGAGAGAGAGAGAGAAAGAGAGAGAGAGAGAAAGAGAGAGAGAAAGAGAGAGAGAAAGAGAGAGAGAAAGAGAGAGAGAAAGAGAGAGAGAAAGAAAGAGAGAGAAAGAAAGAGAGAGAAAGAAAGAGAAAGAGAGAGAGAGAGCAAGCGAAGGAGGGGGGGGGATGGGCAAAAGCAGCAGCAAGAGACAGATATAATGAAACATCCATTGTATAGCTACATATAAATAGGCATTGCTACTCTTGCACAAGCGTCTAACCGAGGGCTTATTTTGATAATAATACATATTGATTCCATTGCGAAAGCCGTCTGATAATGGCGGTGGTTATTTGAAGGCAGTCTACAACACACAAACAGATTAACTGCGACCTGGGTACTTTTGCTATAACGGCGAATTAAACAATATCAATGTGAAATGTGTTATTTGGCATACATTAAAAAGGAGATTTATATAAAAGTGTACATTTTCTAAACAACTACCTTTTAATTACATCTGGAATGAAATGTCTTCCTTTTAAAGTTTAAATGTATAAAGAAGTGTATAATTGCAAAAATAATTTCATGACTCCATTCATATCAGCCATTGCATTATTGGCCAGGCATTATTGGCCAAAAATAATACAAGTGATGAATTGCTAACATCAGAAAGCTTAGAGAAAAAAAATATTAAAAAATTCTATCTCCCTCCAAAGTAATGGACAAATTCAAGATAAATTATGTGCTATTTAATTTCTTTACTATTTATTTAAATAAATATGTTTCATATATATTTTATTAAAAATAGGATTGTCAATATACAATTTCAGAATTAAGAAATAAAATTTTCTGTCTACCTGTCATTGTTTAATTTAATGTCATTATTACATATCTTTTAATTTGCAAAGACCTGTGTTTATTTAAAGTGTACAAATATTTTTTCACACAACCTATCTATAAAAAGTGATAAAACTGAATTTTTTCTTTTACTAAAATCTTGTTAAAAATAAGTAAAAATAAAATAATCCCCCCCCCCCCCCCCGGAAACACCAAAAAGATAGCAATCCAGTAAAATGATAATAACACCTTGTTTAAAGTAACACAGGGGGTGGCCCTGGTGAAGTGGTTACCAATGTAGACTGATGACCTAAGTGTCCTAAATTTGAATTCTGTCTGTTCCCTAGCACCAGTTTCATTTACAGATGTTGGCAACCTTCAAGTAGCCCCTCTCCTGTAAGTACCTGATTCTAAAAAGAACTGGGGAAACCAATGCCAATAGCAGAATTGAGCTGGTCAAAAAGTCGTACCATGTTGCTTTACGATTTACGTTTTTTGGTGCACAGAAAAAATATTAAGGTTTCTTTTTTAATTTCTAATCATTATAGAATAAAAAATATCTATGGAAAGGTAATCACTATTTGGCTTACAAAGAATTATCTTCAATAAATATTTACCTAATATAATTTTCATTATTACTTACACACCACATAAATAGATTCTGTCTAATTTTATGACCAAGATGAAACAATATTTTAAAATCATTAGAAAAGATGCTAACATATATATTAAAGATTCCAATGCAAAGATAATAAATGCATTTTCTAAATTCTTAAGCAGTGCCAAAAGTCTTGCATTCATCACTACCACATACCAACAAAATGTTTTACATAGTGAGATATTTGCTTAGTTTTTGGCTTTTTGCCTTCAATAAAATTAAGATTTTACAGTTAAATTCTAAATTATCTTTTTATAAAATCTAATTTCTCAATTTGAAAAAATAGATTTATCAGATTTTGCATTCAAACTCTTCATAAAAAAAATGCAAACGTAGATGAACTGATGGTTGGATGCAGTGCTACAAACAAATAGATATACATGTATATATTACTAAAACTCTGATAATCTTGCTTGTTTGCACATCGGGTGTATTATATGAGAAAAGGAAGAGCAAATGAGACGAGAAATGGTGGTGGAAAAGGAGAAATAAAGGAAGGGGATTAGTCGTAAAAATAGTAGCATAAAAGGAGAAGAGTAAGATGAAGTAATGGGTCAACCCATAAACTGGGATCTGTCTGGTCAGTCATCATGGCAACAAGTGTTTTGATTGGATGGCATAAATATAGTTTTATTCAGCAGCAGCAGCAACGTTTGAAACAGTGTTTATTTTTTATTTTATTTATTTATTTTTTAATTTTATTTATTTATTTTTTAATCATAACTAAGATCTGCAGAGCTTATTTGTAAAATTTTGCCAATTACCGTTAAATGGAATGCAGATGGTAATTTTATTCTCTAAATCTGTGGATAAACTCCTAAAATATCTATTTGCCTTTACAACTAGTTAACAGCACTAATGTATACTGGACTAAGGTACGATATACCAACGGCTCATGGCTTGTCTAATATGATGATAGTTACGCAATTAATAATCAAATGTAATTAAAAAAAAATGAGAAAACCAAAATTTATTTATATGTTTATTGATGTTTCGTCTTTATTGTTGATTAACTTTCTGAAGACAACTCATCAGTCATCTTGAGAAAGTCTTTGTGCAATAAAGATAAAAAAGGTTGAATATATAAACGATTTCTGGTTTTCCCTTTTTCACACGCACATGTGTGCACAATGACAGTAGTAGATTATATGTACTTACTGCCAATATGTTTGTTCTTAACTAGATAAAATCTCATTAAAATCCTCATCATATTCGGTTTAACGTCCATTTTACATGCTGACATGCGTTGGACAGCTGTAAGAAATTGACTTCAAAACTAAACCTATCTCTGCCACGTCTTTATTTATCCCTCTTAAATTCATTTTTATCACTTCCTCCAGTGTTTTCTTTGGCCTTCCCCATGTGAACCGGACCTGCTACATTAACTGTTCTACATCTACTAACCCAAGAACTCTCATTCATTCTTTTAACGTGGCCATACCATCGAAGTCTCCTGTTCTGCACACATCTCCCTACACTGTTCAGATTTAATCTTCCTCTGAGGTCATCAGAACAAAAAGTCAGATAGATGAAATGCAGTTTCGTTTTATATTTATCCCAAGACAAATGCAAGAGAAGTACCTTAATAAGAAGAATAACCTGTATTTTGCTTTCATGGATCTAAAGAAAGCTTTTGACAGAGTGCCAAGCGAGGTTGTCTGGTGGGCTTTGCGTAAACTAGGGGGAAAAGAGTGGTTGGTGAAAGTTGTTCAAGAAATGTATAGAAATGCTGGAAGTCATGTTAAAATTAACATCACATTTAGTGGTACTCTAGACATAAAACAAAAGTGCATTTCATCTATGCTTATCTGACTTCTTATTTGCTGTTCAATTATTCTCTAAACAACTTTCGGGACCTGATCCATTAACTTTAAGCCCCTGCAATCACCTCCATCTAGAACTTCTCCTTTACCTTTGTAACAATTGACAATTCTACCAAGTTCCCAGTATTTTGGATAACTGTTTTTATAATCTGTGATCATCTCAATGCCTATTTCACCCACAGATCAGTTTCATGAAGCATAATCTACAATAGTTTATCAACAATATCTATAGAACTCGTTTACTCGATATTCTCAAGTCATTATCATACTTTACGTAAAACCAGCTGTCCGGAGTCGTTAATGTAATTTTATTATTCAGATTTTGAAAGTTTAATTAAAATGCTGCCAAATTCATTTAAAAGTTTTAAAGATCACAATCACTTTATCAAGTATTAAGCGCATATTAAAATTGCGGAATCGTTTAAGAATTAGCCGAGATGTACTCTGGTTGTGTAAGATGTTAAAATAAATAATTGATTAATTAATAGTAAAAATGAAGTAACGGCATCTCCATGTATATTTACTAAAATGGCTGACTTGTTTTTGAATAAGTAAAAACGCATATCAGTGGATTTCGTAAGTAATTGTTGTAACTAGAATAAAGAAGAAAATAAATTTAGTATACACGATTGCATTTATGTCATAAGGAAATCATTATAATTTATGCTATCGCAATGTTTAATTCAATGTGAATAATAAAATTTTAAAAGTATTGGTCGCCCAAACCCTGGAACTTTTAGTTCTTTAGCCTAAGGTGCAACTGCCAAAGTTAAAACGAAATTAGTATATGCGTGAAAGACAAAAATAAAGATGGTGTCCACAATGTAATCAATTTTCTATCGCTTTGCTTTTTGTTTTTTCAGTATCCAAAACCCCTTAATTTTAATGTACTAATTACTCGAAAAAGAAAAAAAGGCTAATTTTATTTATCAAAAGCTATTCTTAGCGATGACTCACCACTTAAGAAAACTTTACTAATTAATTGATTTAAATTTTCTTTGTATTTCACTGGATCATAAGTACAGAGAAAATAATTTTAACGTTTATGAAATTCTTTCCGGTTATATTTATTAAAAGACAATTGAGTTGCTTTATGAAGTCATTATTTTCCTGATTCAGTCAATCTAACCAGACATGAGTGGGTGACCCAAAGGTCTATTTGTTTTTTTTTAGCAGTATTTTAAACAGTAAAAGATTTTCCATGGCCTTTTGGATAGGAGCAAGGTGTAGTATCTGTTCTGATACTACACTTCATCTTTTCTGTTCTCAATCAGCTACAGAGAAATCTTTCTATGCAATGCAACTGATTGCCGTTTCAATATATATATATATATATATATATATATAACTCTAGAAAAACTCTTGATCTATTCTCATGTCATTCTTTTTTTTTGTTAATCTTCAATCTGAGATGGGGAAGAAAATCACAGCAGACAACAAAACAATGGAGAAAATAATTTTTTTCTAAAATAAGGTTAAACAAATTTTGATCGACAGAATTAATAATTTGGAAATGGAAATGTTATCTTTCAAGCACAAAACTATTTGAAGTTCTCATCATTTCATTACTTAAGATTACAGAAAATGTGTTTTGCCAACTAAAATACATTTACTCATTAATTCTCACATGAGTTATTATCAGTGATCGCTCACTGGCAGCAACAGGTGGTGTTTCTTGGAGTCTGTCTAACAAAAAGTTTAACCAGTTTTCCAGTATTCTCCACTTCTTTTGATCATTGCTGCAAATCACCTTGCGTTCTCACAACAGCCGCTTACCGCTGATTTCTTGCTGATAACGGTCATTAAGATTTCTGAAAGTTGAGTGGCAATAAGCCTTCTTCAAGATTCCATTATTATTATTGCTATGCTGCTTTAAGCAAATCCTTTTTTACCTATCTTCTCAACCGTTAATATATTATTGTACAGAACATATACAAAACTAGCAGCGATACCCGGCATTTAACATATTTCTATTAAAACTTCTAATTCTTTCCCCCTCTCCTCTGCCCAGCTGATTCCTCCCTCTGGACGGACGGACGGACATGGACACACGCGTGCACACACCCACCCTGAGGAATGGGTCGCCGCAAGGGAATTAACTCTGAAAAAAAATATATAGTTAGTGGCTGGAAAAAGTCACTCTGGCCACATTCCGTGGAAGTACTTGTAAAACAAACACAGAGATGTAACACTGCGACCATGGGACAGGGGCTAGAGCTTTGCAGACAATGCGGGGCCTAATAGGTTAAAAATTCTTTTTTTGCATCTTGTCCAAGAGGAAGAGGCTTGTGGTTTGTGCACCAGCCCAGATGTGGCAACAATACTCCATGCGCAAGTGAATGGTGGATTTATACAGATATAGGATACTGGCAGGTATGAGAAGTTTTCTATCTCGGTAGAGAGAAATCCTAACTTCTTTGCAGCAGACTTGGCAGCGTCTTCTATGTACTTATTCCACTTCATGTTACCTGAGAATGTCATGCTGAGGAGTTTAAATGTTGGACTTCTGGGAAGGGTGTTTTCGGCCATGATAATTGGTGGTTAGAAAGGTTTCTTATAATTGTTAAAGGCAGGAGCTTCATCTTGGTAGCATTAAATGTAACCATTCATTTTTAGCCCCAGTCTACTACAGACATTGCTTTGAATGTGTGGGGATTCGATTTGCCCTCATGCCAGTATTAGAGTTTGGTGTCATCAGCAAATACACCCTTCTCAGACATGATTGCATCAGGGTCATTTATCAGGAATAATATAGGTCCAAGTATTGACCCCTGGGGAACACCTGCATTGATGTGATGTTGTTTGGATGTACAAAAAGAATGACCTGGCTCTTTCTTTTCGTTAAAGTAAGTAAATTCGTGTGAATCAGAACAGTACAACTTTGTTTGATTCTGGGTTAGGGCCAAACCAGCAAAATCGCCTTGCGGGTTTTCTCTGATCTTAGAAAGGTTTGTCGTCTGGTGAACAACCGTATTCATTGTATATGTAGAATTGAACACATAGCTGGGGTTCTAGCTTTATGCATATTATTGCATTGTACATACATAGCAGAAGATGTTCAAGAGAAACATTTTCCAAACTGACTATACAGACAAACAAAAAAAGCCGAAACGTTGTGACAATAAGAAGCGAGATAAAGGATACTAGTCTTATCAAACTCAGACAAAAACATAGTTTTTCTTACATTTACCTTTAATAAATAAAATAAAACATCTAAGTGAAGCATTCACACACACAAAAAAGATTACTTCAAATATGTAGATATGTTAAGTATATCAATGTTTATAAGTATATGGAGATCACAATAAATACACAGACTCATGATTAAAAATCATTTCATCTACATTTGTCTCTAGCTAAATAAATATCCATGCCATGGACAGTGTGAGGTTATTAAGAAAACAAATTTCCATTAGGTACCACCAATCACTGTACTAATTAAGTAATAACAAAATTTTATTAATCAGATTTTTTAATTTTTTTTTTTTAACTTATCTGAAAAATTTAACAAGATTTAATAGTTTTAATTAAAATCGATGTAGTTTCCATTTACAACAAAATTATAATAAAAAATAAGCTACAATTCATATCTAAGCAAATGGCTGCTAATGACAAAGAGATTAAAATACAAATTTAAAGTCTCTTAAATATTTATCAAAATGTATTATTTTAATTTATTTATGCATGCTTCTAAAATATTAAATATTATTTTCATGAGCTTAATTATGTTCTTTAAATTTAAAGACTAATATTTTTTTCTATTAAATATTGAATATGACTGAATTTTGAGAATTCAGAATTCAATTCTTTTTTATACAAACAAAATTGAAAACTTTTTTTTTAAATGAGGGGGGATTCTTTTCTGTGGAATCATTGCTTATATAAATGCATTAAAAGTAAAGTTTAAAATCCAATACACAACACAAATATTTATTCAGCCTAAAACGAAAATTTTTTTTGTAAATTAAATATCACCGTTGTATTTATATTCGTAAATTAGAACGATTTAAATGAGTTAAAATGTTCTAGTGATAAGAAGATGAGGAGGACAGACGGACAAGATTTATAATAGAATATAATATAATCCGTTTCAGAAATTTTAAAACGAGGATTGATAATTTGGATTTTTCAGACTACTATTCTCATCTGAATTGTTATTTTCAGATTTCATCACTGTAAACCCGGGAACGTTCTAACCAAACTCGGAAACATTCTCATCAAACCTGGGAACATTCTAATCAAACCTGGGAACATTCTAATCAAACCTGGGAACATTCTAATCAAACCTGGGAACATTCTAATCAAACCTGGGAACATTCTAATCAAACCTGGGAACATTCTAATCAAACCTGGGAACATTCTAATCAAACCTGGGAACATTCTAATCAAACCTGGGAATCTTTATGTTGAATTCATGAACCTGTACAGAATTTCTAACCGAATTCGTCCATACTTGTATTCGACAAAGATTCCAAAGTTTGAACAAAATGCACGTGAAGAAGGTGAGAGGTCACATCAGGCATAACGTGAATATAACAACTAAGATGAGAGTAGTAGTCCGAATAATCAAAATGATCAGATTATAATCTCTTTTCCTTGTCAACGTGAATATAACAACTAAGATGAGAGTAGTAGTCCGAATAATCAAAAGTATCAGATTATAATCTCTTTTCCTTGTCAATACAAACTGATGAATATTAATGACAGATTTAATCTTCTAAAACGAAAATCTCAGATCAAAATTCATCTCCTAACTAATTTATTAAGCAAAAAACAAAAATACAGAAATCAATTTTCTGTATTTCATTACAAAGTTTATAAGCATTGAATTACATATTTTAAAGTGGTGCAATATTATCTAAGAAAGATATGAAACAATTATCACGTTTACATTAAAGTTCATTTGTTCCAGCTTGTATAAGGAATAAACAAATTTGTTAAATCCAGGTGGGGAGTCAAATAAAATATAATCTCACTCCTGACTTGGTTAAAAAAACAAAACAAACGAATCTGACTTGCAGCCTCTGGTTAAATCAATAACAGTTTGTAGATATAAACCAATATCAGCTTTTTCCCCTCCTTAAATCCTATTTCCGTTAATTCTAAATACAACTGACAAAATATATTTCACACATCTATATTTGAAATCTTATTTTTAAATCAATTGCATCAGCTAATCCGACAGTGATTTCAGTAGTAATCTAATAGCACACACTTATTTGTATATTTTCAGTATTTTCTTGTATAAATATTTTTTTTAAACATTGAAATAAAGAATTGTTAGTCATTACATTTTTGTTATAAAACTACAACTAATTTTTGTTAAGGTAATGTTCTTTTAATCTCTATACAATTATTGGATGTAAATTACTTCCGATCTTTTAATATCGGAGAATTTGCTAAGGATTTGAAAGGCAAAGATAACTTTCTATTCAACAATTTAAATGCTTTTAAAATGTCAAATTTTCAAAGGGTCACAAAGTGATTCATTTTTTTTCTTTTTTTTTCTTTAACTATAAACAAAGATTAAAACTGCTGATTTCTTTATGAAGAAACAAAAATGCATTCTGGTAGATTAATTTCATAATAAAAAAAAGTATTTAAAAAATATTGTTTTATTTTATGTAATTGCATTTTTAATATCAATGTGTAATTATCAAAGTTTAAAAACTTTTTCTTATGGAAGTCGCTCCAGACAAGGCATGAAGCCACTTGATGTAAGGAGCTAAAGAAAAAAAATACTACTTCAACGTCAAAAACTAGCCAACACTAAGTGTTAGATGGATATATTCCGACCCAGAAAACAGCAATTCTTCCACCTTTGTCAGAAACATCGCTCATGGAATGTGAGGACTAAAGGACAAAATAAAGGAAGCGAGAGTTACGAGGCTGCCGATAGTAAACCCAAAGTCCACTTTCTACTCGCCTTCCAAGTTACATCAACATGATAAATACACACACACACACACATAAACGTGAAGTTGCCTCACAATTTTTATTAATACAGAGAAGAGGAAGAAGAAAAATTTGTCAAAAGATTATTTTTTAATTTTAAATTACTTGCAACTTTTAACTTTAATGGTCAGAATCTGATGTCACTTACACCTGTTGAAAATAAATGTGGAAATAAAATCAATTTTACGTTTAGCCTGGATTCATGCCAATTTCTCTCACCCAGCATTTTTTTTTTCACAAACGTTTTTGTTTTTTTGAGAAAAAAATTTTTTTTTTTTAAATTAATATTTTTCACAAATTCAGTTATTTGCATTCATTTTTTTTTACTGTCAACAACTTTTTGCCTTTAATTTAGTCACCAATTAGTTTTGGTTTCTTTCATTTCACGTCATTTAAACAATAGATGTCAGTCAGGATAATTATTGCTCCTTAAAAAATATCTAATTTTTCAATTTTTTTTAAAAGGGAGGTCATTAATGTCACTTTTGTTATAAAGTGAATTTATGTTATATTTGAAATGAAATGAAAGGGATTGCTTCTTAAATTCAAGTTGATTAGTGAAAAAAACTATTTATCAATATTTTATCTTTTTTGATTTTTGGTAGATTTTAAAATCATGGTATAAAAGAATTTAGCTTGTTAATTAAAATAAAAAAATGTTTCTGAATTGCAGTTTTAACCAAATTTGATTTTTTTAATGTGTTGTAATTTAAATGATACTTTTGCTCAAAATTCTTAAAAGGCATTTGTAAATGGGATTTTTTTAGTTCAACACAAGTCAAAAAAGAAAAGTAGAGAGATCAGTTTTGATTCAACTGACACAGCAAACTGAACCCTCTTGCAGAAAATCAATAGTTTTATTTAATCTGAAAATTTGGTGCTAATAATCCAAATGATTATAAAAAAGAATTCAGTTATAACATTTTTAGATGGGGGGGGGAGGGGTAAGGGGAATGTTATACATGTCCATCATTAATTATTAAAATTAATTTATCAAATTTCTGTCCTTCACTTATTGAATTTATTCATTTTTTTATTCTAATACTGGTTGCAATTTTACAGTTTTTTTTTAACGTTACGAATTTTTCCCTACTTCATTTTTCTTCCAATTAAAACTATTTATTTCAATATACTGTTTCATAAAAAATAAACGCTTGTACAGCTGTCAATTCTAGGAAGAAACATTTCCGTTACAATATTTTTTTTCATTTACGAAAACATACTTTTTTTTTATCCGAAACATTGACAGAAAGAAAAACGTGCTAAACTTAAATTGCACAGACGTTTTTCATAAAAATTTGATATCAACATAAAAATTATATTTGCATGATATGTAGAAGCAAAAATAGACTTAAAATTAGTTTAAGTTTTGAGAGTGTTTTCACTGTTGTATAATATTCCCTCATAACTGTTTAAATGCTGAATGCATTCGATCCATTATAGTCTATGCTCATAACGCTTTTTTAAGCACGTTAAAATCCTTTGATTTTTTTCAAAAATAAATATAATTTTCGGTACTCTACCTTTGTATCATCTTATATCCGTAGATGAGTTGCACTGTTGTAGAACACTGAGTAGATAAAATCTGCTCACTTACCTTCAATAATATATACATGTGTGTGTGTGTGTATATATATATATATATATATATACTCAACGGGATACGATACATATAATGTAAGAGATATGCATCTGACAAATCGATACTTGCTTCTGACTACCCTTTTGTAAAATTTTGCTTCAGTTTCTTTCTGATAATACCTAGGTATGAATAATGTTAAAGTAGAGACAATTTTCCTTACTGAACTAAACAGAAATGTCATAAAAATTAACATTTCCCCATTTCTCTTCATATTTCGACTATCTGATAACCAATTACATGTGTTTAAAATAAATGTTAAACTATTTCTTTCTTACCATAACACTACGTAACATACTTTATCTTCTAATTTTCTATTAGATGCTACAAGGGGTAAATTATTTTTGAATGATGCATTTTTAAGAATAGAAGGGGGCCTTACGATTTCTTCATGAAGAACTATTAACCTCTATTCAGCTCTCATTTCTGACTTATTTTTTACCAATGTGTTTTATTTTTAATTTATCCATTGGGGTTTTACAGCAATATCATGGGGTAAATACTCCTGGGCAAAGCCAGGTTGGGTCAGCTAGTATATACCATTAGTGATAATACAAAGCTCTTCATAAAAATGAATGGAGCACTATTGAGTAGCTGATAGTATTTATATAAACATCAAGATTTTTCATTTACTCATAACTTGCGCCGATGGCCTAACAGTTAGAATTGGCAAGTTTTGATCTCAGTTTGAAACACTTAGCTATCTAACCACACTAAAGAGCTATGATATAGTGAAACAGTCTGTCTGTGGATGATTATAAACACACACATTAATTGAAGATTCTACATCAAGTAAAAACAAAGGATTATAAATGTAAAAAAATCAGTTTCTCTTCATAAAAACTAAACGGTGCAAGATTAATTAGATTGATTTTGAAACTGATCTGGCCATATTATAATGTTGAAACGACTTATTAAAATTTAAACAGCGAACAACAGAGCAATTTTACGACATCCCTCCAGGAACAGTTTTGTTTGTTTTTTTACAGAATTGTAAGGAGCAATTTTATTCGATTAAAATCCTATAACACCAAACATTAAGCGGATTTTTAATTGTTTTTCACACTTGCTTTCACTTCAGATCATTTTGACACAATCTGTGTGCACTATCACAATGTCTGTTTTGCCTCGGCATTTCGTAAAGAGTAAGTTACAATATAAATTGAAATAAAGAGGGTAAATATATACCCATAATTATCAAACATTTCACGTGGTGTTATCACGGGCAACCATCTCGTAATTCGTGGGCTTAAAGTTATAGTTACAACAAAGACCAAATAAATTCTTGTTCTGCTCTGGGAAAGTTTTGAAAACTTAACTGTAAAGTATGAATAGAAAACAACAGGAGATCTAGTTGTGAAAACATCCACGCTTTCCAAACAGCAAACAAGACTTTGTGCTAATGAAAAGTGAAGAATAATGGCTTACAAATGAAAATATTGAGTCGACTTATCAGATAATAAATAATCATATGTATATACACAAGCTGGAAACATTTTTTTTTTAAATCTTAACATTTTTCTACTCACTAAAATAATCTTTTAATGCTCTAGTTTAACATTATCGATTTTAAAATATTCATATCGAATTAATTTTATCTAATACCAGGTCAATATTGATACATTGTACATCTAAATGAATAAATGTGAAAGTTTTTTTTATTTATCCCTCCTATTTTACCATCAAAACGGGTTAGTTCTATTTAAATCAATAATACAACATAATATTTTAAAATATTGTATGTATATATATATATATATATATATATATATATATATATATATATATATATCCCAGAGACGAAAGGCACAAATAACTCTTTTCATGCCTAATTTGCATAACTATTTTTAAACACTTCATAATGTCATTTATTTGTAATTTTATCGTTCTGTTTATTTCATATATGTGCAGTATTTTTGTCGATATTAACAGTAATTAATTAAAATTATTTAATACAAAAAGGATAAATTATAAATCTTTCTAAAAATATTTGCTAGGGGAAGTAATTTAAATCAGAGAAAGATCATGGCTTTACGACTGACGGCCACGGAAAGATACATGGGCATAAGATATAGTTCTGAAAGGAGGAAAAGGTTGACTGATTAACTGATTGACCCCCTATCCCTCTCTCCAGTTAGCGACGCCATATAGAGGAAGGGGAAAGCATGTCTTACTGCTTCCTTACGTGACATTTTTTTTTATTGTTTTTAATAAATAAAAATAAAGAAAACACACACACACACACACACACACGTACACACAGAGCGAATTGATTTCCTCTTTCTGTACATGTTTTGGCAATTTCATTAGAAAGGTCGAAATTACCAAAATGTTAATAAACGTATGAATGAAAAATTTGAAATTTAACACTTTGGTTTCAAGTATTTCGAGTAGCAAACTTTGCGAAGCGATAGCGAGGTGGCAAAGCCAGCTAGTTAGTATATAAATTTAGTGCCCTGAACCGACTGAAGGTAAATAGGTAGATCACTTTTGCCCTTTCATCACCCTTTTCCTCTTTATTTCTATCATTTATTTATGTCATCAATTTATTCTCCTTCTTTTATACTTTTTTTTACTACAACTACTACTCTCCTTCTCTTACATTGTTACTACTACCTTTCACCCACCACATTTTTTTTCATAATTCGCCATACATCCCACTATCTAAAACATTCAATTTGCAAGAAACCAAGCAAGAGAGATTATAAAAGTGTTAGTATTATATCCATTAAATATATCCACATTATGCAACAAAAGAATTTTAAATTTCTTCCATTTAAACTAGCTCTTCATTTTAACAAAGAGAAAACAAGTTTTATAAAAAAAAAACTATTATTAATGAGAAAATAGCTCAGAAAAATCTGATATTTCATTTTTTCTTCAGACATGAACATAATTCACTTATATACAAATGAATTTGGTTCAACTAGAATATAATTAATGCTGTGAAGTTCAGTCTAATTTTAAGCAGGCGATAGAGGAGTTGCATAAAAATCGATATCTCTCCAAGCCATAGTCCATGATATCAATACTTTTATCAAAATGCTATGACTTGAAAAATTCTTCATTAAAAGATAAGCTTGTATGGAATGTGATCAGAATATATCATGGTCACATTGATACACGGGTTCTTGCCAAAGTTAAGCGACATTGAGCCTGGTCAGTACCAGATGGGTGACCATTTAAGAATGCCAAGCACTGTATATAGGAGGACAGCGGATGTTGTCAAAATCACCTCCCCTGATCGAGATATATATGCAATTCTGGACCACTTGTGAATTTAATATGCCTTGAAATTTTCCTGCCCAGAGTGAATACCGCAGCAGGACGTGATCAGAAGTGTGATTAAACTGGGTTACATAAGCCATTTACTAAAAATACAGAAGTTTGCAGAACCAGTTACCAGATTGTCTTAAAATATAGTTTACCCAAACCAAAGTTGATTGAAAGTAATCTTTCTTTAACCAAACGTAAATATTTGAACCCTTCAGAAACAGTTTTAATCCCCAAATAATGTAGATAGCATTTAGAATCTAGAGTGATCTATCCTTTAAAATGTTAAATGAACATAACAACTATGGACATTTTTAAACAGTATATTTCTAACAGAACTAGCAATTTGATCAGTCGCCCTAATGAAAATCTAGATATTTTTTATCGACAGAGAAAGGAATTACTGGATCATGTTGCTGGATCACGTCAAGAATGTAACTCTTGTACATAGTTCCCAGAATACTATTGAGCTATTTCATGATAAATGTATACGGAATGGATTACAGGGACAATACTGGGAGCTTTCAGATGAGATATTTAAAAAGAATCTGAACTTATGACGATTATACTGATGTGTTTAAGAAAGTAGAAATAAAAAGGAACTAAGCAAAGGTAAAATAAAAAAAAAATTAAATGCTAAAATTGCGATGACAATAGAGGCATAACTAAATCATTGATAAGCAAGGCAGACTAAAGATACCCTTTCAAGTAAATCAGAACGACAGATAGACACAAATTCTTAAGATATTTCTTAGTGCATTACTTTCAGTACAAATATTTACATTTCTATAGAAGAAACTTATTCAAGACATGGACCCTATTTCTATGGGTTTTCAAGTTATTAGCATAAAAGGAACAAGAATGGATAAGTTATTTCGACCTACGAAGCAAATTGCAAACCATGGCTTAAGTCATGTAATGAAAGATGTTTTGGAAGAGTGCATTCCTACAATAGGGAAAATACTTTACATTAAAAGTCAGTGTTAAATACTTCAGAGATTATAAAAATCGAATGCTAGCACATTCGATTTTTATACAAACTTTGAGTATATGCTTGCCATTCATGGTTTTACTATATGCTTGATTTTTCTTCTTTTTTTTTTTTGAAGTCCTTTTTGCAGTAAATGGATCAAAATAATTATTTTTATTGCATGTTGTAAAATGACAAAATTAGATATACTTGTTGACAATCTATTATTATACTATTATTTAAGGAAAGTAAAAAGTGAACCATGGGTTATTTTCGGCAGCCTCGAAACTCTCGCTTCCCTTATTTTGTCCTTTAGTCCTCACAGTCCATGAGTGATGTTTCTGACAAAGGGGTAATAATTGCTGTTTTCTGGGTGCGAATCTATCCATCATACTTATCGTTGGCTAATTATTTGACCTTGAAGTAGTATTTTTTTCTTTTTAGCTCTTTACATCAAGTAGCTTCATGCCTTGTCTGGAGCGATTTCCATAAAAAAATATACTAATGCTGCATTGATTAACATTTGTTTTTCTATATATTTTAAGCACACAAAACACATGCTAAAATATCCCTTGGTTCAGGGATTGAGTTATGTTAGAAAAATACATTTTTAATTGTTCTAATTAGCTATGATTTGCAATTTACTCACAACTCACTCATCTCTTACTAAATATCTGTCTATTACTCTCACCCTCTCTCATACGTTTGCCTTCCTTGCTCTTATTTTATAAAGTCTCTATTACTCTCACTTCCTTTACTCTCTCTATTTATTAACAGTTAAAAATAATAAAACTAACTATAAAACAGAAGACTGGAATAGTTCATAAGAAACAATAGGGAATATCACCACAGTATTAATACTATTTAACCCATAGCTGGAAAGAGATTAATTTTTGATTTAAAAAATTTTTTTTTTTTTACATCTAACTGGCTTTTCAAACCCACTTTTTCCTGATTTAAACAATCTGCCCTGAGTCCAATGGGTAACACAATGGGTGACATTTTGTCTAGTCTCTATTTATATAAAGTTAGGTATGTGTATATGTTTGTATGTACAGGATTCACTCCTCCGTTAATTGATCATTATGAATTTTGTAACCCGGATGCTAAGTGTAATGGATCGTAATGTGGACTATATTTAGTTTAATTCAGTTTTATGCAGAGGGGGTAAAAAGTGAAAATTCAGTGTCAATTTTTGTGAAATTTTAACAATGGGTATTTGACATCAATTAATAAATTGATGTCAAATACCCATTGTTAAAATTTCGGTTTCTTTGGAGTATTTCAAAGGGTTTTTAGAGGGCATAATATGAGCACAACCCTCTACTTGAAAATTCAAACATTTCAGATTTCCATTGAATTTGATTCATAGTCATCAGACACCAATTAAGATTCCCTGAATTTCAATTTCTTCTTAAGATCTGTTAGGTTTGAACATTAAATTTTTGACATTTTCTAGAATCAAAATCATGTAATTGATTTTGATCACAATTGGAATAAGGATTCTAGATATAAGGTTTAGTATCATTATATCTTGATTTTAATCTTCATAAGTGGATATAAAAGTGGTGCAAAACTGTTGTTTGGGAAATTCATTTTATCTGTCCTGGGACGAGTATCCTTTATATATTTATACAATTCTTTTTACTTATCTAAAAAAGAAAATAAGAGAAGCAAGAGGAAATGTACAACAATATGCAAATTGCAATAAGATTAGTTCTGATTTGTATGCAATGGCAACAAATTGAATCCTGTTCTTCCGATGCCAGTAAAATAGTCAGGCTAAGAAAATGAGTCATCTTAGCAGGCCCACAACATAAACCATTTCGATCGTACAGCAACAAGCTTTCACACTTAACATTGGTTTTGCTTTTATTGATTCACTAGCTGAAGTACCTGTGTCTGATGGGTGAAAGGAGGAGGAGGAGGCTACCTACAAAGATTCACTAAACTGAATATCAATCATTTCTTTTTAATGGAAAACAAATGATTATTTATGGAAGATGAATCACCGCACGCATCTGACACTTTCTCCGATTTACCGCAATGTATGAGGATTATCTGCCTGTAAAAACAAAAATTGTACATCTATTCACATTTGGGTACTTTTACAGTTTATGGACCGTACTGAAATAACATCATTTAGAAACCCATTCTTCACAGGGGGAGGGCCTTGTTAATTATTCAGTACTTTCACCTAACAATTTAATAATAATACCGTAAAAATTGAATTTAACTTGAAAATCTGATCTAAAAAAATAGCACGGTCCCTAAACTGGCAGTAGTGAGTTTTTCCAGGTGCAATGGGCTATACAGTATAATTGAAAGCGGATAACTTTGGGTCATCTGGGGTCCCATCCGAGTTGATAGTTGAAGGTTAGTCTAATCATTATGGCTAAAAATCATGTTGACATACCAATTCCCATCAGATCAGTGAAGTGACTTTAAGCCTGGTCAGTACTTCTGACTAATTGAGAATACCAAATCATGTAAGCGAAATACTCCAAGATATATAAATTGATATCAGCAGTCTTGCTAGGAAGTATAATTGGCGATAGATTATCGTCCCGTCACGGGATTGTTTGGACCATCTGTTCTGCTCAACGTTATAAGACCAGCGATAAGAATTAGACATAAGAGACTTTCAGTCCGAGAAAGAGGGGAGATTTGAAATTAAAACCAATTGCTGCCAGAATGTTAGAAGGTAGAACATCATTTAAGGACTAATGAGTTAGGGATATTTAGACAGCCTGTGTGGGTGGTTCAGCCAGAAGCAATTAATAGATATGGGAATAGAACTCAGAAGCAATTAATAGTCATGAGAATAGAACTCAGAAGCAATTAATAGTCATGAGAATAGAACTCAGAAGCAATTAATAGTCATGAGAATAGAACTCAGAAGCAATTAATAGTCATGAGAATAGAACTCAGAAGCAATTAATAGTCATGAGAATAGAACTCAGAAGCAATTAATAGTCATGAGAATAGAACTCAGAAGCAATTAATAGTCATGAGAATAGAACTCAGAAGCAATTAATAGTCATGAGAATAGAACTCAGAAGCAATTAATAGTCATGGGAATAGAACTCAGAAGCAATTAATAGTCATGGGAATAGAACTCAGAAGCAATTAATAGTTATGGGAATAGAACTCAGAAGCAATTAATAGTTATGGGAATAGAACTCAGAAGCAATTAATAGTTATGGGAATAGAACTCAGAAGCAATTAATAGTTATGGGAATAGAACTCGGAAGCAATTAATAGTTAGAACTCATTAGTTAAGTCAAGAAAATATAGTTAAAATCATTGTTGTCACCCGCTTTATGAATATATTAGTTTCAGAATCAAGAGAACTTTCCATCTGTGTTCTTCGAGACTAACCAATATAAAACCAAGATAACAAACAAGTATAATGTTGTAATAGTAGTCGTCGTCATCATCATCATCCTATTCAGTTTAATGTCTGTTTTACATGTTGGCATGTGTTCGACAGCTTTAACAAATTGACTTCCAAACTAACCTATCTTTGGAAGGTCTTTATTTATCCCTCTTTCTCTCAAGCCCATTTTTATCACTTCTTCCGATGTTTTCCATGGCCTTCCCCAGTGAACTAGACCTGCTACCTTGACTGTTCTACATTTACTAACTGTTATGGTACCTTACCTATAACGGACTTTGGACTCTTCCATTCACCATAAATACTGGGAGCACCTGCTCCTCAGTGTTAAATCAATCCCGGTCTATACTGGCAGTCAAAACTGACGTACAACCACTCTTGTTTCTTTGTTGTATTATACTTTCTTCAATATATTTGTTTTCCCGAAACCCGAAGTTCGTGTTTCTATTCCGGCCCCTTTACAGAGCCACAACACTAACCTAAAAAAATCTCAACCATTCTTTCAATGTGGCCATACCATCAAAGTCTCCTGTTTTGCATACATCTCTCTATACTATCCAGATTTAATCTTCCTCTGAGGTCATCAGAACTAAACCTGTCTTTAAGACTCACATTACACATTCATCGTATCATTCTCATATCATTTCTCTCCATGCAACGCACATCCTCAACTCTCACTTGCCAGGTTTTACTTCAATACATCATTACACTGCGTACAAATGTCAGATAGACTGTTCCCTTGGTCGACAGTCATAATGCATAGACTAGCTTTTATCTTAGATGGAATGGAATGGAGTAGAATCTAACTGAAAATGTAAGCTGTCATTGAACACAATAAATGGCAGTCATATTGTACATGACTGATGCATTATTAAGCATTACTGAGTCAGCCAACCAATCTCTTCGGAGTATTTCTTTCAGAGAAGTTGTCAGTGGTAAGTGTATAATGCCGAAAGAAAAACAATAATGTCAATGTATAAATGAATGCAATGAAACCATTATGTTGAAAATGCAATTGGTGTATTCAATTATTACTTTATGTAGATAGGTCAATGAAGAAGGTAGAATAGATCAAAGGTCGTAGCTGTGAGGGCATAATTTTAAAAAAAAAATTGTTTCATTATATTTTGGCGATTCAAGGTCAAGATTTGGTTAAATTCACAGAACTTCTCACATCCGAGATTGCAACTCTCAGAGATCCAATAAAAGATGCTTTGGAATTACAATTTTATCGTCTGTTAAAAGAGAAAGTTTTTAGTTTATTTTTCGAAATGTAGAAATCGCTCTCTGCATCTATCATTCATTATGGTGAACAATTGTAGTGGGGAAAGAACTTTGTTCAAGAATGAATAGAGGTGCATCATGGGATAAGATGTGTTCGACAAATTATCAACATTAATGAGCTTGGAACATGAACCTTTGTAGGAGATTGACATTCCTGGTATCAAACAAGTTTTTCGATGCTAAATCTTGAAATCGTTTCTTATAAGTTTCATATTCCTTTTTATATTCTTTGTCTCATATATATACACAGCATGAAAAAAAACCCAGATTCAAATGAAACAGCTAATAGCAAATAATTGTTGTAGACTGAATTCTATTCAGTTAATAAAATTCATAAACTGTCATTGATATTCTTATTATGCAAAATTATAAATTAAAATGATGAAGTTCAAATGTCTTTTATTGATATAATCTGGTTAATACTTAAAGATGCAATTTAAACAATGACGTATATCAAATAACACAGAATGTATTCAGATAAAAAAGAAGTCAATTGAAGTCCTCAAAATAGTCTTGCGTTCATAAAGGGTGAAATGGTACGAGAGAGAATTGTATTCATTGACACAATTTATATCAGTTTGATAAAAACTTGTTTAACATTAATTAAAAAAAAGGGAAGCGTTGAAAAAGAAAGAATAAGAGAAAATTCAAGACGCGAGAGAGGCGAAGGTAGAATGCAAATCAAACAAGAACTGTAAATAGTAGTTATGCTATAATTAGAAAGTTGGTATTTCAAGTTAGAAGTCACCGATGTTAGTGGCACTAAATAAGAGACCATTTACCTCGTGGTTGCCTTTAGTAGCATTAGTAAATGCTGACTCACGTTAGGTTACAAACTAGAATTCATTCCATGCGACAAACACACAATCCAAACAGAGACACAATTGGAGAGATTCACAATAATTAACTTGACTAAACTAAAGATCAAATCATTCACACTGTAAAGTTGAGTCATTTCTAAAAGCAGAAAAAAGAAAGAAAGATCTTAGTAAGCTTTTGTCCTCCTCGTGCAAAATCATTCTCTAATGTTGTGTCGAAGTTGTTTTTTTACTTTCACAGGTCGATGGATACATCAAGTGGCCAAACAACAATGTCACTTTTACACAAGTATTTTGTAGCACTTCAACAGTGAATGTTATTCTGCAAAAACATACTTTTTTATTTTAAAACTTTTTTTCTGAATTCAAACTGCCATTGTCGGTCAGTGTCTAGTTGATGCAGATCACAACCAATCATCAAGGACTGTCTATTGTACTTGTAGTCATGATAGCAACATAGAAGCAGTCCAGAAGGAGTTGAAAAAGGCATCAGATAGTATACTTTCTTCTAATCTGGCCTATTATTACATAGACCGCTAGACATTTTTCTTTACAACTAAATTATGGGTAGCATTTGTTCAAAGAACTGCATCACCTACTTTTATTTTTCTAAATGAGAAATTATGGAATTAAGTATGGTAAAGAGAAAAAGACTGATTAACATGTGTTCTTAAATAAAGCCGAAAATAAATAAGTGATCATGTGACATTCAGAGTAACAACCGTGCTCGGATCAAAGCTTCTGATAGAGCACGGCTGAAGAGATTCTCTCCTCTAGTTTGCTGTCGCACATCCACCTGATCATGGCACGGTCATTACGCTGAAGACGTTGCAAGTCAGAAGCATTTGAGGCCCATGTCTCACTGCCATTCAAGATGGTGGAGCGAACACAGGATGAAAAGACCCCCCCCCCCAGTCCTGAAATGTGGCTAGATGTAAGAATTGGCAGCAACTTCCTGAACCTTCCCCAATCAACACAATAGCGAGCAGTGATAGCATGTTCACAACCATATTTACTAGCATGCTCTAACAGACCAGATGTGTTGTAGTTAACATGTTGGTGGTTTTGGGCACCAAACAGGCCCAATAGTAGTCAACTGTGGTCACATTTAAACTGGCATGCTATGTGACATATATATATGTGTATGTGTGTGTGTGTGCAGGTTCGAATGATTTCAATGGGAATCAGAGTAAAAGAGCTAAATGTACATTGTTATACATCTGATGAGACCGATCTAGGTTGAAATAAGTTATGTGCACAACCTGAATGTGTGTCTAGTTTTTTTTTCTCTTTAAAATTTATTATATATATATATATATATATATATATATATATTAATGAGATGGGTGTAACTACAGTTATAAGCGCCGTTGAAATGATAAATTTGAAATTGAGAAACCTGATAACTTGACGGGAGATTTTTTCAAATAAATGAAATATTTATTAAATCATTTTTTTTTAAAATCCAAATTTTCAGTTTTATAAACTCTAATCATGGTAATACAGACAATATTTTTTCTTTTTTTCCCCTCATCGTCGAGGTCTTATGGCGTAGCCGAAGATCGCCGATATTTTCGGGTGTTGTTGAAGAGATTGTTTTTTTTGTTTTTTTTTAATGTCCAGTATCTGTAGTGAAAAGCGCTGGCACGCATATGTACAATAATGAGATGGGTGTTGTATATATATATGATCCCCTCTCTGTGTGTTGAGCTACATCAACCTGGGTAGCAGCAGGCTCCTGTGGCAGACAGTGACAATAGGATACTCTGACTTTGACAAAAAGGTTGCCATCGTGGCTAGGCGGACAATCTCCTGAGTGGACAACAGCAGGCACACAGCCCAAGTGTGGGAACGGCGGAGCCTAAGATGCGGAAAGTTCTTAGTTGGGGGATGAGCAGCCACCCCATTTAACTACTGTTCAACTATTATGGCAAACCTCAAAAATGTATTTCCTTAAAAGGTTAAGAAGTTTAATTTATTCAGCATCGACGTCTTTCCATGGTTCATCTCAAAGTAACAATGCGTCCGATATTTATAAGTTACAATTGGTTTCATTAAGTGTTTCAAAATCAGTAACCAACGGAGAGACTCAAGATTAGTTGAATGTTGATACCAAATAATTCAACCTATTATCTTGACCGATAAAAGGAATTAAAAAATATGGTCAAGAACCTTAATTTAAACAACAAAAAAAAACCACACTATTTAACAATTGAATGATTTCAGGAGAAAAGATCAATGTATCAACTAAGAATCGGAAGTTGTGTATAATATAAATTATTAGTACTCAAATAAGAATGAATTAAACTGACATTACCATCTCAGGACACATTGGTTCAAGTTCCAAACTTACCTGCAACAAACAAGAAAGAAAAACAATTAAAAATAATTAGAAACAATGCGCACATGAAAAGATTTGAGGAAAAAAAAAAAAAAAGAGAGAAATTTTTAATCGTCTAAGAATAATGTTGAATGCTAATCAATAAGAAATGTTTACTCCATATGATCAAAACTCAAAATTTGAAAGAAAAAATAGATCTATATTAGCGGAACATGCGCACAGGCATTGCCTGGGAAAATTGAAGAACCCAAGAAACTCAATTATTTTTACTAGATTTTTTGATTGTAAATATTAAATCTAGTGTTTTGTAAGTATTCAATTTAAACATTAATATTATTTCATAACTACGAAAAAGCCTCCTTGCAGCAACATACTTATGTAGAAGCTTCAGGAATTTTGTTTTTTATGGTAAATAATTTTGTCTATGCACAAACACTGGAAGGAAAGTAATATTTGATATGGATGAAAAGAAAAATACATGCTTTTTCATTAACCCTATCACTAACTTAATAAATATAATGCGAAATAATCTTTATGCATGTTGAGTGTTTTGTTCATGTAATGTTGTTTTAATCACTATGAAATTATTATCAGTATTATTTGTTTGTCATGCCTCCTTGGGCATCTCCCCTTTAACTATCTTAATTCAACTATTGAAAAAAAAAAAAAATTCAACTCTTAGTACAGTATCGATATCCAGATCAAATTCTGTCAAATATTTAATTTGACAACTCTCAAAAGTGCCCCCTAAATTTCTCCTTCCTACTACTTTCTCTGAATTTATCCAACCTCATCTTAAACTGATCCACGCTATTGCTGTTCTTAATCCGATCTGGCAACTTATTCCAAAAACATTACTATGTGAGAAAAAAAAAACTTAACTGGTTAACAGATCTAGTTTTTGAAAACTGCCTTGACAATAACCTTCCAGATCTAGGAGAAATACTAAAAAAATGCCCACCATAGTTAGAAATGCCATTAATTATCTTGAAAATCTCAATCATATCACCTCTCATTCTTCTCTCCAGCAAAGTAGTCAATCCCAATTTGTCCAATCTCTCCCTGTAACTGCACTCCTTTACTTTACTTATTAGTTTTGTCACCCTTCTTTGTACGCCTTCCAGTTATTGGATGTAAATAGCTTCCAAAACGTTCAATCTTTTAATACATGAGGATTTACTAAGAATTTTAAAGGCAGAAATGACTTTTTATTCAACATTTTAAATGCTTCCAAATTCCTGTCAAATATTGAAGAGTCACAAAGTGATTTTTTTTCTTCAATACAGTCCAACACATGCCAGCATGTAAAAGAGACATAAAATCAAATATTATGATGATATTAAAATGGCTGACTTATTTATGAATAAATCAAAATGCAGTCTGGTGGATTTAATTTTGTAATGAAATTCTTTAAACAGAATTTTTAAAAGATTATTTTTAGTACTTTATGCTATTGCATTTTTTATTTCAATAAATAATCAATAGTAAATAATAATAATGTAAGTCACGTAGAGACGAGAAGCACACACACACACACACAAGAAATGGTTACATAAATTTTTTAATAGATATACAGCAAAGAGTTGATAGTAAAATTGTATAACAGTATTTGGTCCCCCCCCCCCCCCTGTAAACTGATCAATAACAAACAACCAATTCTCTTGAATGACTGCCACCATTCAGGTTATTTTTGCTGCTTTTCCATACACAGATTCATTCCAAACGATTTCCTTTTGTTGGCTTGGAAATGAGCAGTGAAATACTTGCCAATTTAAGAAATGAGAAAAAGAGTCATTTCAAACTTAGAAATCAAAAATAATTTGGAAAACAGAAAATTGTCCACAATTTTTCAAAAAATCTATCATAAAAAGTAAAACAATAAAAAAAACACATCAATAAACAATATATCAGCACAGTAATATGATTCCATCAGATGAATGATCCATTGAAAGTAATTCAAAGTAAAATGCTATCTTCTTCTTGTATAATTTTTCTATTCTGTGATTGGTCTAGTTATGGGCTTTCATCAAATGTTAACTTCATTAGGTTAAAAAACAGTAAAATAATCATTGATAATAATTGGATATAATATTTGATATTTTGTGTTTGTAAATTTCAATATTTCCTCAATGATATTGTCTTATTTTAATATTACTGCTGCTGCAAGGATTTAGAGTCGATTCAATACAGACAGTAAAGATAGGTGGTTTTATTGAGAAGCTGTGGTTTTCTGGAAATATTTTCACCACTTTGTAAGAAATAAACATATATTCCCTTCAGTCCAGTATTCAGTAACTCATCACCATAACATACGATTATGTTTAGCAGTTTGAACAACACTCCCCATGCCAAATAATCACTACTTGAAACAACTTGTGGGGGAAGAATACACACATGCGCAACTTTTCATAGTCAATCAGCAGGAGTACGCGACTGAGTTTATTTCAACCAAAATATTCTGGACTCGGCTCTATCGTCGTACAAACTTTTAAATCGTCTATACTATCATCTTCTGATATTAACATATTTTAGATTTGTTTTTCATATTGCCACCCCAGACTTAGGGTTAATGTTGAGGATTAACGAAGGGCATTTTCTTTTCAAGGGTTTTACTTATTTTCTACTGAAAAGTATACAGGAGAGGTGATAGTATCTACTGAAAAGGTACGACCTCTCCATATCCTACTATAAAAAACAAAAAAAATGATCATTAGAATTCTAGACATAAGGTTTAGTAGCATCATATGTTGATTTTAATTTTCATAAGAGGACATAAAAGTGGTGCAAAATTGTTCTTAGAATTAATTTTACCTGCCCTGGGACGGGTATTCATCTAGTTAGAGATTTTTCAACATTGTCACTGTTAAACTGCATAGGAGTTAACTGTTGAAACTGAATAATACAAGTTTGATTTCAAGAGTTGACTTCTTAAATAAGAGAATAATAGAGTCACAAATTGAGCATCTTCTTATTGAAAATGTGGCATAATTATATGAGACATAATTAGCAGCACATAAACGAATGAATAAAGTAAATTGGTAGTTGATTCTGTTAGCATTGGGAGGGACCATGTCAAGGTTGCCAACATCCATAAGTTAAAATAGTGCTATGGAAATGACTGGATTTGAACTTGGCATACCCAGGTAGTCAGTCCACGTAGTTATCCATTTAACCACCGTCACACTCCTGAAACAAATGAATGGCTTCCTCAGAAAGAAAGAGAAAAGAAAAAAACGAAAACTGAACTGGAAACCGAGGCATTAATAGAGGAAAAAAAAATCAATCAATAAAAAAAAATTTTTTTAAATTAAATAAATTAAAAAAAAACCTTAAAATTGCCATACCACCCAACCAAGACAGTAATTTTTTTCTTCCGCATTCGTTCTGTGCTAAAGTGGAGTCCACATTGCATTTTTTCACCCAGTTTGTTTGATTGCGACAGTTATACTCTGATCGATGAGTGGCACCATCTGTCACCAGTAAGAGACAGTCATTAGTAAATTTAAACTTTGAAAGAAATAGACACTTCAAAACGGTTACATTTCTTTATCACAACAAACTTTAAAGGACACAAAAATGTAAAAATATTTGTATTTAAATTTTAGTATTTAAAAACTGATACCGTAGTTATTGATTTAAAAAAAAAAAAAAACACGACAAAAAACAATGGTGTATGCTTTGATATCAAGTTTTGTGCTCTATAATTAATTGAGATTATTTAACCTATTGCATGTTACAAAAAACTTCAGTGCTTCCTGTGTTTGCAGTATAGGCAATAAATAAACAAATTATTTATATTCAACACCCAGGCAATGCCGGGTAATACTTATTAATATTTACACACACTATAAAATAAATATATATATATATATATATATATATAGTAGTATGAAAATATATTAATGGCAATTCACTTACAGAGGCGTCCATGTTTCATCGCTGCATGGAATCGTCAAACTAATTGCTTTTTAATTAATTTAATAATGTATAATGTTTGCTTGGTGTTGATATGAGTTTTAAGTGATGCTTCTAGATTAACTTTTTCCATGTATATTTTTTCAGGTGATGAAATAAATTCTTGTGAAAGTGCTCAACTACTTGAGGAGCTATGTATTATTATTTCAGGTATATACATATAATATTATAAGTGTATAGATTTTCAATATTTACTACAATAGTGCTCAATACATGAGTAGAGCTTATATATACATAAACTAGCCAAAAAACTACCCTCCCTGCAGGCAGCAATTAATCTAGCTGTTATTTACAGAAAAACAAAGAAACTATTTTCATTTCCCATTTTGGTAATTTGGAGAAAAAAAAGCATTAAAAACTGGTTATATAACGAAATGAAAAAACGAAATATCAAATTGGTCAAATAAAACAATTATATATTCTCGAGTAATTTGAAATGGTTACTTTTGCCTTTCTTATTACTGACAGAAAAATTTAAATTAAGATTTAAAAAAAAAAAAATATATCAATATTTTTTGGTAATTTAGAAAGATAAGGAGGAGGAGGAGTTCTTTTTTATGGCAAATGAATGTAATGTTTATTATTATTATTATTATTATTATTATTATTATCATCATCATACAATAACACTTTTTTTTACTGATGGGTCCCCACTTTATCAAGACCCGGGCCCACTCGAGGATAAGGGTTAAAAGGATTGTCAGCTTGACAATGGTCGGCGCCACAAGACGATTGAAAACGGTGGATGTAATTGGCAGAAGATTTCTTATGAGAACTTGATTATCCAAGAGGACGGCTCAACAGGTATTTGTTTACGTTAAACTTGAAAATGACTATGCTATAGTTGGCTGGGAAGCAGCCTCGCAGTATATTGTTCCACATGGGAACCAAGCCTCTGATCGACAACTCTAAGTTGTCATTTGAATTTCAAAGTTTTAATTTAGAATGTTATTCTTTTTTCATTAAATCACTTTGATTATTACTACTATTAATACTAATATTAATATCAACGAAACCTGCCTATATATATAGGAAAATAGGTAAATAAAATTACAAATGGCTCATACAGAATATTAATTTAATAGAATTTTTTTATAAATTAAGTATGCAAATGAAGCACAGGCATACTTGTGTTTGGGTGTTTTATGATCAGTATATATATATAGAATATTTAAAAATATTTTGTTCTATTACTGAATTAAATAAGCCCGAGGTGTTTTAACATAATATAGTTTGGATAAATGGAAAACTTTCTCATTATACATATATATATATATATATATATATATATATATATATATATACACACACTCTAACAGACCCTAACCTGACATTACTTGTTAGTCATTGACAAACTACCCATAAAAAAAAAAAGTTGTGAAGATGAAAGAGCGTAGTTTTATATAAAAAAAAAAAAAGAGAGAAACACAAATGAGGTAAATATAATCCCGGGCAACACCCGGTAGATACAGCAAGTTAGAAATAAACATTAGTTAAAGAAAGATGGTCACATTTTTAGAAACATTGTTTACGTATGATACTTTAAGAAATTTGAAAACCAATAACAATGTATTTTTTTATAAATAAATAAATTTATTTTAATAACTGAGCTGAACGTTCGGCATAAATATGCCCTTTTCAAAGCAAGACTTTCTTCGATTTTTCATTTTACTGGTATTAACCTCTGGAAGGAATACACAATACATTGTTTGTCCAATGATGTTGACATGTTTTTGAAAGAAAGTCTGTATATGCCCGCGTGATTGGTGCTTTTTTTAATAAAGAAAGATGGTAACATTGTTAGAAACATTGTTTTTGTATGATATTTTTAGAAATTATTTCTTTATTCAAAAACTGTCAACCATGTGGAATTTCTTTCAAAACCACAATATCGAACGAACCATTTACTGGGGTTAATACCAATAAAATGAAAAAAAAAATGTTTTGCTTTCAAAAGGGTATATATACCAAAAGTTCAGCTCAGTTTTTAAAATAAATAAATTTATTTATTGAAAAAAGAAAAAAAAAAAAGACAAAACACATTGTTATTGGTTTTCAAATTTCTAAAAATATCTAACACTAGTTATTTTAAATGCAAATATCCTTCAAAATGTCATCGCTTATAAAACTGATTAAAAATAAACCACAACAAAAGAACATAAAAAGTACTGAAATTACATTAATACTACGTAACTAAAAAGTAGTTTGATATGATAGAGATACAGTATAACATTCATACCATCTGTATTAAGATGGTTTTTTGTTAATGGTTTCATCGATGTGAAAAATTTCATGTCTTTTTAAATTAATAAATAATTTAGTTCTTCGCTCGGACATGGGTGCATTAAAAATTCATGTTGACCTTGAATACAAAGGATAATTCCCCCCCCCCCCCCAAACTTAAATAAACAATTCTATGATACGATATTGGTGCATTAAAAACTCATGTTCCTTAAGGAAAGACTAAATATGAAAGACTATTATTGTTAAAAACTATTGAATAAATAATGTAGTTCTGTGATAAAAAAAGTGGAGCATTAAGAAATTTATGTTCTCCTTTAAAAGACCTTTGAATTTTGTTTGTTTAAAACTATTGAGTAAATAAATAAATGATCTAGTTATTTGATACAAAACGGGCACATAAAATCTGGAGTTTATAGTCATTGTAACTGAATTTTCTAATTTATATGTAAAAACATGGAAATAAAATTTTACCTTCTAATCAATGGCAAAGCAGAGACCCAAAAACGCACACACATGCAGATATGTTTTAAGTATTTGATATTTTATTTGTTATGTATTTTAATTTTTTTTATTATTCAGTATTGTAAAAGTATGCTAAATAATTAAATGATGGAAATTAGTATTTAATATTGTTGTGTTAGTGTATTTGTATGAATAAATATAGCTTTGTTGGTCCCCCGATTTATCAAATCGGGGGACTTATGTTTTGAGGCATGTCCGTCCGTCTATCCGTCCGGATTTTTCTCCGCAAGCATCCATTGAATTTCAATGAAATTTTGCATGAAGTTGTAACTTTGGTCAGGTTAGAATGTGACATGTTCCGATCTTGAGTCACATACAGAGGGGGACCACGCATGCGCGGCTTGTTTATATTGATACATCATTCTAAGTATTTGAATAAGTACGTACCTTATTGAGGCAGCCACTTGTAAAAATAAGTGGTAGCAGATCAGCAAAAAAAAAAAAATTACTATTTGTAAGAATGGTAAAGTACTTTGCAAAAAACGTAATTTGTAAAGTAATTTTTTTATATTTTTATTTAGCAAATTATAAATTAATTTAATAAATATTTTAAAAGGTGATTTAAATATTACGGTATCATTTTTGTTTTATGATGACAAACATTGGTGCATCAAAGGTCCATCTCAACCTGAACAGCTTTCTTAACCATGATAAGTATTTTTTTTAAAAATTGAACTAAAACCAGCGGGGAAAACAAACGGAAAAATTAGGCTAAACGAAATCAAATAGAGATATGTCAAATGGATCCTTATTTAGGTCTGACTTTAATAATCCGACTGGCTTATACATATTTAATTTTTAAATATTTTTCATGTGAAACTAAATATAATATAATAATATAAATACATAAAATTATAAATAACCAAATAAGTAGTGTAATGGATTCGTCCGAACACTATAAACTACAGCAAATATTTGTAAATAACAGATACATTTTCTTAGACACAGACGAACAACACAGATAAGAGGGACATTTTCTAATAAGAAAATAAGTTAGCAAAACATTAATCTGGAATAAAACTTAGATCTAACATAAGAAACGTTTTTGTTCTTATTTTTTAAGGGAAGTGGGGTCTGATAAACTCTGCTGGGAAGCCATGAGATAAAATACGGTTTTGTTTTTAAATTCCTGAAACAGTTTTTCATGGTAACAACTGATGATCCCTTAAATAATGTTAAGACTAGCGTAAATTCTTGGAAGCAAACTAATATAGTGACTGTAAAAAGTAAATTGACTTAGAAGCAAAGTAATTTTCGACCGAAGAACTTGGGGCTAAAAGTGTATTTTTTGTTTTTTCCATACAGTTTTAATGGTTGAAAATCTTCCAAGACTATATATATATATATATATATATATATATATATAAAAATATAATTTTTTTATAAATTTTTATTATCCAGACATTGTTCAATAACAATCATCAGTGTGGCTTATATAATTGTATTGCTGATCAAACGATTTTTGCCCTAGACCCAATTAACTCCAATCTAACATTCTTAACCATTCGGCCACCAAGACAGTCATATTAAATGTGCGATAAATTAAGCATATATTTTATTTATGAATATAGTAAGTCTCAACAAAGTGTTTAATCTGCCAAGGGAGAGAACTTTTGCAATATTGATTAATTAGAAACTTTTCATATATATATATATATATATATATATATATATATATATATATATATATATATATATGTATGTTCAGTGACAAAAATACCATTTCAAATTTCAGCATCACAGACCAACGGACCGTTCAACCATTATGGACGCAAATTGGAAAAAAAAAAATCTGCTAAATTTTCAATGTTTTTTCCCATGGCCAATAGAATGCAATACGAGAGTATACTCTTTAGAAAAAAAGCAATATTTAGATTTTATTTGATCACAGAAAATACAAGCTAAAAGAAACTAAAATGCGTGTTAGATTTATTTTATAATCAAATGTAGACACTTGCCGATTCTTATACCTTCAAGACAGGTAAAAACTTCATAAGAAAAAAAAATGTATGAAAATTTTTTATATGTGAATAAATAACAATTACTAAATGGTTTCAGAAAAAAAACCTATTTATGTCTGAGTGCTATTATTACCATTAGTCTTTTATGTTATTGCTTTTGAATGCAACTCTCAGATTATTAGTTCTCATCTATTAAATACAAAGTCTGAGCGTTGGTAGAATCTCATCCTTCATTTCTGTTCTATGTTGCTTATTTAACTGTCATTACACACACACACACACACACACACACACACATATATATATATATATATATAAATGAATAAATGCGGAAGTTTTTTCATTTATCACTCCTACCATCAAAATGGGTTATTGTTATTTAAATAAATAATATAACATAACATTTTGAAATTCTATATATATAGTATACATGAAGGATTAAGGAAGTCTTCTGAATGCCTAATTTGCCTGAATTAGTTCATAATAAATAATAAAATGACCCCTCCCCCCATTTTCGAGCCAGTCTAGCGTTTTAGAGCAGTTAACTAAATTCTTTTTTGCTAGAGGAGCTAAATCCGTCGCGTTTTTTTTCTTGGGGGGTGGGGGGTGGGGGTTCTACTTTTTTAGGCGATTACGTGTGCTTTAGTAACCTTGCCATTCGGACTTCGGGTTTGTGGTAAAAAAGTTTGGTTAACTGCCCAAAAAGTTAGAATGGCCCGGAAACGGGAAACATTTTACGTAAATATATGAAACCGAATGCACTAACGTACAATGTACCAACGGTGATCCAATGGGTCGCAGATAGTCTATAAATATAAAGTGTAGATACAGGGATTTGACAGGTAGAAGTGCATTATTAGGTATGAACAGCATGTCATGATCTTTAGGAATCAGATGTGGCCCCATATGAGAAGGAGATTTTTTTTAAAAAGATATTTCACCCCAAACAAGGCAGATAGCTAATTAGTTAGATTGATCATGTGACGTAGAAAGATTTGAAGTTAGAATTCAGTTGCTTCTTTTCTTTTTCATTTAAAGTGTCTTTTCCATATCAAATGTGGGTTGCACGTTGGCCATGGCAGCATGAAATGACCTTATCCATAAAACTATTACGCTGTTTTTGATGTGCCATTGCAGTTTGAAACATAAAATGCTGATACAAAATCCTCTGGGAGTGGTGTAACCAGAAGCAACTCATAGCAAAGGAATGGAGATCCATTAGTTAGATGCTTATCATACTTACCAACTACCCAAGGACCTTCAATCCTCCAAAAGGACAATCTATCGTCCTCTCTATGGCTGGAGGAGAAATGAGAGGTCATATCTTTCTCAACACGGGTAACACCATTACTTGACTTAAAAATCATTCTTTCAAACTGCTTTAACATCAGTTTTGATATAACCGTTCCTATTCCCCTGATGCTACTTGTAATTTTCCTGTCATGATAAACTAACTTTAGTTGAATTTGCAGCTTTCGATCTATTTTGCAACAGAAGATCTGCACAAAATTGATTGTCCTTTTTTAATTTTACATTTTTATCAAAGCAAAAACAATGAAAAAATAAATCAATTAACACTGAATATAATTAACACAATTCTTGAGATATCTTTTCACTCTCATAGGAAGCCATTTATAAGCATTTCTTTTCTTGATAGATTTTCGTAACTGATTTTAAATGGACTCTTTAATTAAAAAAGACACTCAAATGCATTTGAAACTCTTTGAAGTCCAAAAGTCCCACAAAAAGCGTAGCAGTCGTCAACAGTGAGTAAAAAAACAAAATACTGAAAAACGTGATGAAAAATCCAACCTTCTACTCATAGCAGAAGTTGGAGCTGGAATCGGTTATTTTTTAATTTCACGAGTGGAAATCGGCATCAAGCATTTGCGGTAATGACCAGGTTTTCATCACTTTTTTAAAAACTGAATTATTTAGATTTAATTCATTAAAAATAAACAAAAATCTATAAATAACATAGTATGCATTAATTATTATTAATTGAAGATTTCTTAGGCCCACAGAGACAGACATTTTAAAATTTTAGGAGTTGGAATTCAAGTCGACCGTTTGGAGTATCAATTCCACAGCCTTGAGTAAGAAAATAGTATAATCTTTGCAAAAGATGGCAAATTGAAAAATCATTGGCTGTATAAGTTATTCAATCACTGTTGCTATTACAAACAAGCCTTAGCAAGTTACTAGATTGAATGTAAAGTTTATTCAATAAATTGAGTAAAATAAAAAATTGAAAAAAAGATCAAGATTTATGCAATTTTGTGTATTATAATTTGTTGGCAGTCTTGACATATTTTTATTAGTACATTATTATTAAAAGCGGAATATAAATACATTCATATGCTAGAATTTAACCTTTAATTAATTCCGAATAAATACGATAGAGAAAAGCAAATCTGGCCATCTATACGTTTTTGAAGATACGAAACAGACAAGATGTAAATAATTGCTCTGAAAATTAGATCTACAGATCGACAAAGTTGACATCGCATCTTTAGACATTTACTAGAAGTTGCCAGTCAAATATGGCTACACACTATAAACATTATTATTTTTGACTGGGTTTATTATTTCTTGAATTCAACGCGTGTTATTTTATGCTTGTGCATTAAAACTTAATGTGACAAGCACTTCCCCATAATCTTTTCTTAGCTTATTGCAATGCAACCAACCATCTTCACGAGAATCTCTTTTGTGAAGACAAGAAATATGAAAACCTCTTCCTTACACCAGATTATAAAACCATAAACTTGTTAGTTCATCTGTCATCCTTTAACTTATTTTACAAACAAAAGAGATACATTATTATTATGTCGATCCTCAAACCGGTTAGCCTTGACAGAGGAAATGGCAAACGACCTGATGGACTGACGCTGTAAGTTACTGATATGGGATGCGACTTGTGTCGACACTTTTGCGCCATCGTCAATGATAGAATTGGCAACAAACCCTGGACAAGCAGCAGCGTCAGCAGAGAGCCGCAAGTGGTCAAAATATGCCGATTTTCTCGACAGATTTGTATTTCAACTGATCACTGTGGAAACGAGTGGGGTGATAGGCTCTGCCATGCACGACTTCCTCGGCCGCCTTGGTCTATTAATGACGCGCAACACCGGAGACAATCGCGAATTGTCTTAGCTTTATGAGCGCCTATCGCTATTATTCACCTTTAGTCTGCTCTCGGCCTGCCGGACATTCAAAGAAAACTATTGACTGTGATACGATTATAAATAAGGAATTAGGATTTCTTGCTACTGAACTAAACAATGTCCAAGTGACGAATAAGAGATTTATTAATTAATATTTTGAAATAAATTATATTATTTGTTAATAATTAAACAAATTTAAAAAAAAAAACAAATAAAGTTAAAAGTAAATAAAGTTTTATTATTACTCAGACTAAATTTATAAACTGAAGATTACAAAAAATAAAACTTTAAATCTTTATAAAAGTGTAATTATATAAGATGGCATTATTCATTTGCACAATCGATTAATTTTATGCATTCACACTAAATCAACAAGTTTACCAAATAAATGAGAGTAAATTGCAATTCATAAAAAAAGCAAAATGCTTTGAAAACAATTTATCGTATATCTAATATATAAAGTAGAGACGTTTTTTCCCCTGTACCTTCTCGGAGAATAGGAAAATAACCACATGCATCACAGGCTACTAAACTCACCATTACATTACACTTATTCACTCGAGCGTGTTTCAGTAAATTTGTTATTCTTTTTTTCAAACTAACACCGAATATTACATTCGACCCGGCCGCCACAACTCTCCGAAATACCAACTCCATATAGGTGGTAGTAAAAACTTTTCTCCCTAACAATTCTGTACTGTGACTACCCTCATCGACACCGGGAACTAATAAACACAGTATAATTTTCACAAAACACCCATTGTTATTTCGTATTTGTCTGGCATTATTTTACTACATAATATTAAGCAATATGCAAAAACTTAACAACCGCTCCCTTACACTCCGATGATTATTCGCGAATATCAGATTACGTTACTTGTAATTCTACCTATAACTTCTACATATACATTCATTCCGGAATTAACCGAATGAAATTAACGAACACAGTTCCAGCGAGATTTAATCATTCAAGATGGCCTCTAGAATTTCTTGATCGAATCGACTTCTTACTTAATTGAATAAGCGCCAACATACTGGTAGACCCCGAAATATTTACATTTTCCAAATCATACACCTACAAGATGTATATTATAGAAATCTTGGCCAACTCCTTTACTTCATCACCAAATGCCGTAAACTCTGTCATTGTTGAACTTTATATTCGGTCGATAAACAAGCTTAGCTTAATTGGGGTATTTACACATACTTTTTAAACTGGAAACATTGGGACAATGGTTTAGAAGTTAGGTTTCATAATCGGCAGTTTCAGCGTTCGATCCCAATCTACGCTAAGACTTTTTTTCTTTTTCGCTACAACTTTTTTTTTTATTATTTAAAACATTCCCCAACACGGTAGATGAACAATAGGCCGTTTCTTTTTTTTATTCGACGTCATGCAATAGGTAGTACTTTCTCCCGTGCAACGCCGGGCCACGGGTTCCGCTAGTATATATATAAAGTGAAGACGTCTTTCCCCCTATATAAGAATATAATCACATGCTTCATAGGCTCACCACTCTATTCAGCTTATTCACTCGCACATGTTTTAAGAAATTTATGATTATTTCCACCATCTAACAATAAATATTACTTTTAGACCGCCATCACAGACTCTCACAAAAACATACTCCATACAGATGGTAGCAAACAATTTTCTCGCCAACATTTTCCTACTCTCACCTTCCCACTTAGCGCCGGTAAATAAATTACATTGGATAATTTATACAATGATCATCATAATTGTTTCATTTCATTCTTCTAACAATTTCATACACATTTTACCGGATTCGTAAATCAAATAATAAACCCACCGTAATATCCGTTGCTAATTCCAGAATATCGGATTACATAAAATTATTTACTGTCCTTCGTTACTTACAACTATTAACAATACACTTCAACTCATTCCAGAATATAAGACTTTAATAAACGAACGGATTCATTTCTACTGTACATTGATTCAAAATGGTGTCACGTACCTATCAATTTCATCGAGCATATCCATTTCAGTTACGAATCTTCCATTGTTACATATACTTTCTTCTTCACCTTATACATTTTTGCGATAAACACTTAGGCATTTAGATACATAACACTTAAGACTTCTAACTCAATTTAAAACAAAACACAACGTAAAACAAACAGACATCTTTCGCTAAAAAAACATCCAATTGCTCATAGATATCTTATGGAGGCCCATAATATCTTTTTACTCTGCTAGTAATAATTCACACACAAGTAAACTTTTCTGATTTTGACCATCTATACTTATCGAACATTACTCAAACAATCGCAAATCCTCAGAATTTATTTTTTTCCAGAAAATATTATTATTACTTTTCTATGCTTCTTTATCGAAAACAACGCTATTTTGCAGAATTTTAATTCCACTGAGCATATAATTTCTGCTTTTTTTTTCTTTTGATTTAAACTTTTACATCTGTTCGCTACGTCTGGGACACCCTCTTTCTTTATTTCTTTACTTATTACAATAAAAAAAAAAACGGTTAATTTAATTTGGTTTACTTTTATTTATTCATTTCTATTTTTCAAAATATACTAACCTTAAATTGTAGTATATGTTACTTAATCTCTTCTCGATCAGGGAAGGAGAAATCTTTCTAGACTGCAGCAATTTCTTCGTCTACATAACTATTTGTTGATTTTACAATTCATTTCTTTATGGTTTATTTTTATTATTTACTAAGTGTTATATCATACTTATTATTTTCACTTCTCGGTCAGTGAAGAAGAAATCCTTCTAGACTGCAGCAATTTTAATATTTTCATCCAGAAGATGGATTTGGTATACCCCCACTTTCTCTCTTTATTTCTTTATTTACTTACTACAATACACAAAATGGTTAATTTAATTCGGTTTATTTGTATGTATTCATTTTTACATTTCAAAATATACTTCAAATTACATTGTAGTATATGTTACTTAATCTCTTTTTTCTCAGTCAGTGAAAAACAAATTTTTCTAGACTGCAGCAATTTTTTTTTTTGTATTACTTCTCTATTTGACTATTTGTCGATTTTACAATAAATATATTTTTTATTTATTTTTTTTTTTTTTAAGTGTTATGATACTATACTGATTCTTTTCTCTCCTATGTCAGTGAACAAGAAATCATCCTAGACTGCGGAAATTTTTTTTTTTTTCCCCACGGGAGACGGATTTTCAACACATCAAAAACCACCACTGTTTATTAATTTTGGTAAATTCAATCTCCAACCAAAATGGGCACGCAGGATTGGGATAAAAATTGCCTCAATCCAGAAGAATTTTCCCTTCACTGACTTTAATAAGCTTCAAGCATATTTTTGGATCACATTTACTTTTACTTACAATCGTAGGGGGGGGGGGGGGGGGTAGTCACACAAAACAGAGAAATCTATTTTGTTTGATTCAAAACATGGATAAATCCCATTTTACTCACATTCCTTTACAACTTCTTTTTAAGTTTAATACTTATATATCTCTCCCGCACAACGCCGAGGCATGGGTACTGCTAGTTAAAAATAAACTTTGATGGAATTCTATTTCAATTTTATAGGGATTCTATTTGAAACCCATGAAAATATCTAACAAAATGAATATATCTTATAATGGAGATTTGGTATCTGTAATGAAAGCTATTTCATATTTCTCAAATATTTTTTTACAATCTGAAAAACTGGAAATTATAATTTTAAGAATTTTGTCATTGTCTTGATACACTGAGATTTCATTAAAAACAGACTCATCACATTAACTTGCAATGTTTATTATAAAATAAAATTGCCATAATTTTAAATAGTTTTAATAAATTGCTAAGTATTAGCAATTTTTTTATATCTTACTTTCATACATAGAAGCAATAGAGAAAACCTAAAATAATAAAACGAATCAGTTTAGATGAAATTTCATTGAGAATTCAGTATTTCAGTCGTCATAAAATGATAGAATCTGAATTAACTTTGATTAGAAACAAGTAATTTATTTTATGATATCACTTGATAAGTAGTTATAAATAACAAAATAACTCAGAGTGTAAAGGTCTTTAAATAGTCGGTTTATTCCAACGTGCATATCTTGTTACAAACAATAGTAACTACAGGTAATCCAATAGGATTTAACAGAATACAATCGAATCTCCCATGCTACTGTTCGTAGTCGTATCTATTGTCCAGACTAGTTCACCTACTTAGTGACTGAGGGGAGTCCGGTATCCCATCACAACATTTTATTAAATAAAAAAAATAAAAAATTTTAATTAAAAAAAAAAATAAAAAAAAAAAAATCGATAAATGTTTACTTACTACCATTGTATGAAAATTCCATTCATCATGCATGTCATTGATGCTCACATGCAGCCTGTAAATGTCATTTTGACTTTCAGTTTTTGTATTGTGCAAAAAAAGTACATTTTTTTTTGATAAGTACAATTGGGAATTTTAAACATTGTAAAAAAGGTATTAAAAAATGCATTAATTTCCACTACATTTCTTAAAGCAGTCTTTGATGCTAAAAACAAACTCCCTAATATTAAAACCCCAACCCATGTTACAGTATTCAATAAAAATTCCTTGCTCATAAAAGATGGCCCCCCTTCAGAGTGGATATAGGCAGAGTTACCAAAAATAGAGAACAGTTCAGAAATCATATCTGCATAGAGCAACAGTAAAGGAAACCTTGAATATTGTTTTATAATGTTAAATAAACTGACAATTCCTATATTTGCTGTGTAAAGGTCCGTTAAAATTCATATTATATATCAAAAAAGTGGGCCGCAGTCCCCAAGTCAATGGTCAGGTGAAGTAATTCAATGGAATGATACGCAGGAGAGTTACCATAGCTCTAACATCATAACAAGACCTGGAGAATATGCCAAGAGGAATGTTCTCAGCGTAGTCAGTAAAATATCAAAATTAAAGAACACAACTCCATTGAGTCCAGGAACATTAGGCATAAAAATGGCCAAGTAGGGAAAAAATACCACAAAGCTGTTTTTTGGGGGGCATATAAGCTGTCTATATAATCATGCGTACTGTGTCAAAAGTCCCCACGGTTCTGAGCAGAGCTTTTTGAGTAATTACTATTTTATATTTTTTTCACCTGGGTAAAAAAATGTTTTGCTATATCCATTTAATTCCATTTTGAGAGTAACATATAAATACCTCATGTTTTATGACTTCGATATAATGAAGAATACCATTTAACCCTACTCTAAAAACTGCAATTGCTTTAATTATGCTATGAGTAATGTTGCCTGATTTTGGTCTATCCGATGTTTGGATTATAATTTGTTTTGGGGTGACATTTTAACAAGGCAATAAATCATGGGTACAGTAAGACAATATAAGAGAGAAAAGTTTTAAATGTATATCAATTAACCCTTTAATGTAAATATATGCAAGATAGTTCAGTATACAGAAATGATTAATACACTGAAATTCGGTGTCAGATTTTTTCACATCTCCCAAATATCTCACTCAATTTCTCCCAAACTGAGTAACGTTTTTAACCTTGTTTACTCATCTTGGCCTTTTGGCTAAGATCAAAGTGTAGTATCTGTTCTGATGGATACTGCACCCCATAGACTGGTATTGTCTTGGCCTTCGGGGCTTGATTTACGCCGGTCTATGGGTCTGTCCTGTGCAGTTCTAGGAGGTCCACCCTCCAATGCTTCGCCTCCCCTCTTTGGGGAGGAGTAAGTTTATTGCTTACTGTCAGAGGCGCCCCTACTGGGAAATGCCGACGGGGCTGCCCAGGCAATTTTTAAACCCCACTTTCCCGACCTGACCTTGGGTCACATCTTACTTGTGGGAGTAAGATAAAAACTGGCCTTGTGCCTAACTCCTGGAGAGGAGTAAATCAATACTCATGGATGCTTTTTTCTGTTCACAGTTTCATGATGGATTGTTGTTGTTTATCTGGAAAAGAAATTACCAATCGTCGTCTGATAAACTTAATTAGTAAAAGCCAGAGATTGCTAGTTCCAGCCAATGAAGAATGATGTGACGGAAAAGCAGAAACGATTACACATGCTCAAGCTCCGTTCCGAAGTAGAAACGTCTGAATAAGAATCCTGACTCGGCACTGCAACCAAGCGGCTAAATCTAAGCTCTGATGAAACTTTGTTTAATTCCAAGACACACTGGCTTTTTTTGTGTGGTGAGAATGCTACATCTAAAAACAAACTACCAACTGAGCAGAACTCAAGATGGAAGATTTTATTGAATCACTTAAAGTTTGCAGCAAAGAATGTGATGATTGGTGGGGAGAACAAGTGCTCTCTCAGACCTATTATTTGGTAGCTAGCTACATAACTCTTATTGGAGAAATTTTTCTTAAATGAAGCCACTGAATTTTGCCGCAGAAAGTGAAACCGCTCATGCATTTAATGCCCTGTGTGAATATATGAAGGACAATGAGGAATATCAGTATTCCCTGAATGAGCTCTACGACCGTATTAATGAGACAATCATCGAGAAGTGTACATACGTATATCTGAAGAAAAACTCGAGTCCAGATTTGGTTAAAAGTCTGAAAGGTCGTTCCAACATAATGATGTTTAAGGATTCTGCAGATAAAATACTTCAAGAATCAGGGTCTATAAACCATAACTGACCCTGCATTTTAATGGGTGCACATAGTTCAGAAAGTTGAATCAATTATTTTGGAGGACATCAGAAGAAAGGTGCATGAGATTACGATGAATATCCTTTCTGCTTTTAAATATTACTGATCTTATACCTTCAACGCTTGATTATTTCCTGCAAACTGTGATATGTTCTGTGCGCAAAAAGAAGCAAGATATCGCGATGAAGAGATGTTCTACAATAACAGTCAATGTCGTCCACGTTAGTTTATTTCATGTATTGTTGTCAATAGCAGTCTACATACATCATGTATACGCCTCTAAAGAACTCCGACATATTGCATTAGAGAGATAAAACAATACATCAATTAAATTAATGGAAGACCAAGACTACCATCTCGAACGTTTTGTACAATTTGTGTTTAAAAATGCGGATAATAACATACGATGGACATAATATGTTTCATTCAATGAGAGGCATTGTGTGTGTCACTAAGAGTTTCGATCGGCGAAAAAGTCACATTACATGTTAAAGGGGGAACTGAGGCAGAAAAGGGGCCATTTGTTTAGTATCATCCATCGCATGGTAAGATAGAGCTTGATTCTGTGGAAGTCAGAGACTTAAATAAACTAATTCTTTACATGAATTGAAGCCTTCATCTTTGGGGTTGCTCTTTCTGGTTGGTAGTGTTATTATGAATATGATTGCTTTGCCATTATGGGCTGGATTTATGCAAATTGGTTATCAGAATAAAACATCCAATCAGAGCTGAATTGAAATTCTACCATTTATAAACTTGAATTCTTCTGATTTGAGCACAATCTATACGGTCCTAAAATTTGTTCAAACTGAATGTGAGAAATGTGACCTCAATATTTCTCCAGTTACCTTTGAATAGCCTCTGTAGATAAAAGCTGTGAAAATTTGTTCAATTTAGCGATGATTTATCAAAGTTGTTTGTTCGAATTTGTGGTTTTCATTTATTGACGTCATTCACGAGATCAATTGGATCGCTTATGGCTAGTAGTGGTATCGAAGATTTGTGGGAAGCGGTTATGCATCTAGGTTAGGATTAGGGTTCACATGTTGAGCGGTCATGTATTTGCTCGCAGTCTTAGAGCCCACTTACTGACACAAAAACTGTCTTAGCTAAGCTGATTTTTGATGGATAAATTTCTGATAAAAGCATTTCAACCGACATCATGTTTTTAAATTCCTGTGTTGGAATGCAAATATCTCTCAACAGATAATGTGAATCATTCGGTGGATGAAGTGGAGCAAATCTTCAAACGCCAGTAACGAAAGTCGAACAGGCAAAATATGGGTGCAATATTCTCAGCATGTCGAACTTAGCAGAGATTTTATAAGTGTTTAACATTCATAAGAATCACCACTTAATCAGCATCAAATCTCTGCTTCATTATTTCCACACTGCTGAGCATCTGGCTTATGCCAAATACACCCATCAACAATGGAGGATCTGACTTTGAAGCTGTCAGAAGATGATTACACATTTTTCACTAAGCTTGGCTATTTCAAAATCAGTGTTTAATGCACATCTTTAGAGTAGCTGGAGGTATGACAAGAGGACATAGCATAACGGATACAGCACTTGCAAAATGGGTGACAATGCTTCCCTTCTTTGTTCTGCTCTCAGACAATTATCCAATGTACAGACTGGTGAGAGTGAACAACACAAAGATATCAGATCCTTTCAAGATGTTGTTGCACTTAAGTCGCAGTTGAATGTTATTGGTTGTGGATGTAAAGCTGGGTGTTCCATGTCTTATGGATGTCAGAAAGCAGGGTTGTTACGGTCGAACATACTTAAAATATGTATTGGAATAGACTGTACCAATATTGACAGACTTTTTATCGCTCATGATGAATGACGACTTTTGAATCAATTGTGAGAAAAAGTGTTTGAAAGTTGCATTGTGAACAGAAAAGAAATTAACAATATTTTATTTTGACTGATAGTACCAAACTCTGGAATTATTTCTTGGAAAGTCTTCAAAGAGATCTTTCCAAGAAATAAATCATGAGGTTGGTTCTAACAACGAGTATCAAATGCTAAAGAGTGTTTTGCGTTTATATTGCAACTTTCTTCCAGTAGCAAGAACACAAAAATTTATGTCGAGTGACAAATTCGATAGAATTGTGGCATGGCCCGCAGCAGGTCTTGCAGGAAAAAAACAGTATTATGGTCAATATAAGGAGTTATATGTGCCATACACTTTTTTTTTTATCCCACAGAGGGTAAAACAATCACAGTAACGCTTTACTCAGCAGATAATGAGTCGAATTTTATATTTTGCCATTTTCAATAAAGCATACAAACATGGATGCTATTGCAACACGCTCAATGAGCCTGTTGCAATATAATCTATATTTGCATGGTTTATTGACATGGTTCATAAGCATCTTGGTTGCATATACCATAATTGGTGCACCATTTTATAGCTTTATAGCTGTATATAAGTGAAAGATTAACACTTTTTCTCATTACTCAGTGGCCCTGTAAGTTGCACAGGCAATTTTGGTCAAAGATTGCAATTCAGTTCTTATTTGACAACATTTGCAAACAAAATAAAAATTACAATTGAACAGATAAGTATTCAAAGAAATATAGTAACATGTATAAGAGGGTGAACTGATGATGTCACATAGTGTAAAACATCAGCTACAGAAAAGTTTCGATTAGCCAAAATTCCTTTGAAAATGGGTCATCAGATAAAAAGGCAAGGAAAAAAAAAAGAAAAAATCTCTAGTAGAATTGGAGGGATTTTTTAAAATATGATGTCAGCAGAATATTATAGATGTCATATGCAAAAAAAAATCAGTTATGTGGTATTTTTTTTGCTGAATTACTTTAATGTTCCTGGACTAATTGTTTAGGCAATATTTTACCGTTCTTTACTTTTTATCAAACCTGCACCTCATAGATCTTTGATCAGTTTTCAGTGTGAAATGTCTCCTAGTCAAGTAATGCATCGAATGATGAACAGCTTTAATGAATATCTGAACTTCTTTCAAGATGCTAAAGTAATAGATGAGCAGAGCCGGTAGTTCTCCATATTGCAGAGTAACATTATCATGCACTTCCTGAAAGTCCTATCCAAGAACTGCACACAGTTGCACAGTTGTGGCAAAAACATCTAGATGTACCCTCTGATAATGACGGTTATCAACTCTGAAGTCTAAACAAAAGTAAAACAATCCAATATTGTCTCAGATTCAGGGTGAAATAAAATTGACTAAGAAGAATACTAGATTATCCGATTCTCCTGAAGAAGTCCAAATCGATGTTTCCATTCTTGAGCAATCGTTGGAGAACAAGACTCCAAATTAAATCTCTCAGGTCTCTACTTACTTTATTCCTCATGAGGGCAAAGTTAGACACTAAGTTGATTTTTAATGTGGGTGATATCCAGCTTACCTAAAAGAGGCATTCTGGATGAGACAAAACTCTCAGATCTCAGTAAATGTCTCATTTTTTTTTAGTAGAATAAATAGCATTGGAAATCAAAGTGACCCAAACGAAAAACTTTATTCAACTAAAATCACGAGTATTAACATGTGCGAAAGACAAACTACAATAAATAACTATTTACTACAGTCAGGAGTATGAGGGGTGAAGCATTTGTGTACAAGAAGTAGTCCCCTAGTATCCAGATCATGGATTCGTTTTGGAGGTGGGGAGATTGGAGTTGCCAGCTGCCAGCACTGAATGAAGCATTTGAAATAATCATCAAAAGATACAAAATAGCAGCACAAATAGAAAACAAGACATGGATACATGAAGAGTTTATACTGTTCTGAGAGCAGGCAGCAGCATAACCATCTTTGTAAATTCCCCAAGTATTCTTATTTGCCCAGACTGACTAGACTTTTCTTACATTAGACACTCCTCAAGTTATATTCAAAACATTCTTATCATATCATCATTAAGCAACAGAACGTTTTTTTTTTGTTTAGTCACTGATGGAATCTAAGAACATGAAAAAAACAAACAAAAAACAAACGCTTCGGTAATGCAAATAAATTAAAAACAAAAACAATCTAGTTGAACTCACTTCTCTTATATTTTGTATAAGTCTTAAATAACAGCAAACATACCAATTCCACCAAGAAGGTAACGCATCAATACATAACATCTAGTAAAAAACTCTTAAGTATTTTAGGGTCTTCTTTTTAGTTATTGACAAGAAAGATTTCAAAAAATTTCAAAAACTTAATCTACCACAGAATTAAATATTTTTCAAATGGAGTAATATATTTTGGAACTAATTGCCTAGCATTTTATGAAGAAACTTTCAGACATAATGGTAAAAGAATAAATTTCCAAGGACATTTTAGGGATCTATGTGATTAAATATCAAAGAATTATTATATACTCAAAGGAACCCGGCGTTGCCCAAGATTGGATAAGGAAGTCCAGCTCATAACGCCATATTACCTTTTTAACATTCTATAATATTCAAATTTTGTGACTGAGCCCAGGGATGTACTTAACATTGATTGAATTAAAGGGATGTAAATGACCTAAATTGAAATAATGTTTGGTAAATTTATAGTCTCTAACCCCCTACAGGTAAACCTGATGTCACCTAAGAATCAATGAAGAACTCAGCATACTCCTACTCGAAGCCCTGAACCCTTTATTAAAAGGGTTTTTTTTTTAAATTTCTATAATTATAACTCATTTGATTGTCGTTTTATGTCGACTATATCTGTTCCAAATTTCATGAAAATCTGTTCAGTAGTTTTTAAAATAATGGGTACATTTATTTTCAAATGGGTTAGGGTTCTGTCTATTTGCCCTCTTGCATAAAACCAAATATAGCTCACATTACCTACCGTTATGCTTGGAAGCAAAGTTAAAAAATTCATAATGATCAGTTAATTAATTTCTGTGTTTACCCGAAATAAACAAACTTAATATTGTTTCAAAGAAAGAAAAAAAAAGAAACGAAAATCATAACAGCCAGCAATTTTCATTTATGCCTATCGAAGACATTTTAAAATACTTAGATGATCTTGAAATTTTGGGAATCTTAATTGGTCTTATTGGTTTTACATGGTTCAAATTTTCAGGTGGGAGGATGAGGGGGAGGTTACTTATGACCCTCCCAAACCATCAAAATATATGAAGACCCTTCACATCCCAGTAATATACTAATTATAAGTCATTATTGGTTTTGCGAGGGGATCAAATATTGAAAACTGATACCGGACACACACACATACTTATATATATACATATATATAATAGACCTCCACAAACAGCTATTTCGTTGTCTGATTTGTTAGTGTGGCTAGACTTAGCCAGTTTATCATACCGAGATTTAAAACTAATGGCCGGTGACATCAAATTGTGATCAGCGTTCAAGCACTGTATACATTGTGCCAACAAACCAGCTACTAACAATAGAAATTATAGCGCTAAACATGTACTTTCAGCAACCGAGAGAAATCTATTCTTTACAGAAAATTAGCTGTCCCAACCAGCATTGCCGGGTGTATTTGTACTTCCATTTTGCATAAAATTATTTTTAAATCGTAATATGAAATTGCAAGTGTTAAGCCCCTTTTAAATGCCGGTGTTTACACCCTTTTGTCAATAATAATAATAATAAACATTATTGAAATTGGTGCAAAGGTAACACCGGCCATATTTTATAAATAAACAAATTTTGGGATTTGTAATGCCGTGTTTAAAAATAAATAGAAGAAAAAAAAAAGAAAATGATACAAATCGCTTAATATTGTAAGTGAACTACGTAATAGTTTGCACAAAATCAGGGATAAAAATAAATAAGCAACGGCCGAGGTTTAAACTCATAAACACTATTACTAAGTGCTTCCCTCATAACCCCAACAGCACTGTGCAGAGTTTAGAAATATCAATTCGATTTAGTCTTGAAACGAAACATCTTTTGTCCACTTTATTTTTTTCCTTTTATGGTTCATGGCGGAAGCTTACAATGAGTGAGGGAGAAAAACGTTCAAAAGTCTATGGAGGCTACCAGTCAATAATAATAATGTTTGAAATGTTTGATCCTATGCGACATGTATTAACTCTGAAGCAATCAATATTTGCTCTAATCAAAGCAATTAGTGAAAGAATCATTGTTAACTTGTATCTGTTAATGTAAAGAAATATGATCGATTATTACCACAATAAGTTTCCGTAACGTTAGTAATTGGTGAAGAGAACTCATCCCACGAAAAGTGTATATATTAAGTGAGTAAGCTATTCTTTGATTAAGGAGAAATGTCTTCATTTTAAGAAGCACATGTGCGAACAATATCTTGTTTATTTGTTCATACTGAAATAAGAAAAAAACTAATTTCAAGAAATAAATAGTGTACCTGATTTTTACTTTTAGGGGATTAGTAAAAAAAAAAATATGTCTATATAACCAGTCCCCCAGATAAGGATAAGTATTTTTATTATAAAATGACGTGAAGTATGTTATTTTATTGCAAAGAACATGCTACAACAATAATGAATAAAAATTGGCTAATCATAATCAAAGTTTGATTTGCCAGCTTAATAATGCTATTAGGTTTAACTTCTGAAATCCGGCTGAATTAATTTCATCATCATATTCAATTTGACGTCTGTTTTACATGCTGCCATGTGTTGGACTATATACTTATATATTAGATGATCTGTAATATTGTAGGTAATTGTGTGTGCTCATTTAAATAAAAACAATTTCTTCATTAAAAATGTACTTAATTATCATTTAAAAAGAGAGATGCCTAAATAGGAATAATAATAAATAGAAAATAAAAATGATTATAAAAATGCAGTTCAAATTATCTAAAGTGATTATGAAATGAGCTCAGCTAATTGCAAGTCACAGGAGAATCAAAGAGAAAAAACAGCAGACATAAAATCGGTTTAAGTGGACAAAACGAAATGTAACATTTTAAACTTGGCGATATGTGAATTTTTCTCTTGTAAAAAAATGATTTTTAGATGTGGACATCATATTTCTATAAGTGGTGATGTTCGTCCTTCTGACTTAATATTGCCTTTTAAACCTTGAAAGCCGATAGTGAAAGAATGGGAGATCGGTTAAGTTGCTTTTGACTGTTTTTGTTTTCTTAAATCCTGAGTAGAACTGAATTTAATAACAATTAAAGTCTTTCTAGAAAATATTTCCTTGATTTGATATATTATTTTAAGCAGATTTTATATTCAACTTTTTAACCAGACACATATTAATGTTTCTTTTCATAGCCAGTTTTTCTTTAAAATGGGAACTTAATTAGCTTAGAAATTCGTTTTTAAGAAATTCTTAAGTATGTTTTTTATGCTATGAAGGTTCATAACTCTCAAACTATACTTTTAAAATTATTTCAGAAAGAGAAAATGTACTCCACTTCCTGCCATCATCTACTTGACCTTTTTTTTCTCCATTTTTCAATAAAGATTAATTTCTTTACCATCACATCGGTAGGAAAAAAGTGCTGCATTATTTTTAAAATAATTTTAGGGGATGAGTTTTTTTTATGTACTAACGAGTTACAATTTATCAAGGCCAATAGGTCACTCGAGGATAAAGGTTAATGAGTTTGTCAGATGGACGGTTAGGCAACGCTGTGAGGATTAGTAATAATGGTTGAAACTGGGCAGAAATTGATTATTTAAAAGGACAGATCAACAAGAATTTGTTAACATTGGACTTGAAAACGACCATGTTGAAGTCAGCTGGGACGCAGTCCTGTAGTATTGTGTTCTACAGATTGGCAGTTCTTGGAAAGAAAGTTTGAACAGTAGAGTAGAGAAAGACGAGTAACCTCTCTTCTGTGAGAAAGAGGTTGTAGAGAAGAGAAGAGGACATACCCCACTAGATTTCAAAGTCGGTTTTGTACTTTGCCAAGGCAGGAAAGGTTGTTCTGGGTGGCACCTCCCCAGATGTGGCAACAGTACTCCATCCTAAAACGTATTTGTCTCTTGTACAGGTAGAGGATTGCGACAAGAGGGAGATAGCTTCTGGAATGATAGAACAATCCAATCGTTTTTCCAGCGACCATAGCAACAGATTTGATGTAAGTATTCCATTTCAGGTCTGGAGTTAAGGTCAGTCCCAGAAGCTTATCAAAGCAGGGGGTTTCCTAAAGGAGAGAACCATTCATTTCAATTAGGGCAAAGTGAGGATCCGAGCATTAGTGGTGAAATAAGAGAATCGGGGTTTTAAATGTAATAAACTAGTCACCTTTTTCTACATTGCACGACGTGCTCCAAGTAGGAAGAGAAAACATCAGACAGATTTTGGTTATTAATGCTCTTTGAAGTGTTGCCATAGATGGTTTTGTCATCTGCATAAATGTCAACGAAAGATCTTAGAATGTGATTTGGGAGATCATTGCCAAAGATCAGGAAGAGAGTTGGGCCCAGAATGGATCCCTGAAACACGTCGGCATTTATATTATGTGCTTTAGACTTCTGCCCATCAACAACTACTTTTATAAAACTATTAGAAAGAAAAAATTTGATGGTTGAGAAGACATTTCCAGATATTCCATAGCTGGCAAGCTTCTGTCTTAAACCTTTGTGCCAAACCTTATCAAAGGCCTTTGATATGTCAAGAGCTATGACTCTAGAAATTAAGTCCCAATCAATAGATTCATTGATTCTGTGTGATATTACAGTGAGCATATCTGTAGTTGATCTTGCAGAACGAAATTCATATTGCTTGTCAGAGTAGATTTTTTTTTTCAGAGATGGTTGACAACTTGCTGGTCAGTAATGGCAGAAGAAACACTAAATTTTCCAATGATATGCATATTTTATTTTTAGATAAGAAATCATATTTTATTTCACATGGGATGTTGCATATGCAGACTTTGGTCATATTTACTCTTTTGTATAGTAGAGAGTTATTCGACCGACAGATTATTTGGATCTTTCAGCAACATTTGTAGGGAGAGAAATTCATTTTATCATTATTATCTGTTTATTGGCTCAAAGATTTTCACATTCGTATCAAGAGATTTAGAAAAGAAAACAACAAAAATTTGTTCAATTATTATTTATGTATTTTAGCCGGTTGTCATCATTTTGAGTGTTACCATTTTCACATCTTTTTAGCCATTGTAGCCTCCCGGTTCACTCAAGGTGTGGTTTGTCATTTTATAGGAATTTCAAACTGAACTTTTTGGATTTAATTAATTCACTCGGGTAGACAGCTCTCACTCTCTAGTTCATTATTTAGCACAAGTTAATTTTTCTTAAGGTCATTCACCAGAGATTGAACTCTTAACCTCTAGATAGAATTAACTCTAGAACATCTAAGCAATACGTTTACCCACTTGATCATGCGTTCAGTAGATCAGTCCATGTCCAATAGGACACATGGCCAAGTGGATAAAGACATTGGCTGAGATATTTTTAAATGGAGTTCAATCCCTAGTGAAAGAACCTAAAATAAAATACTAAATAACTAAAACAGCATGTAAGGTGGAGTGATAGCAATCTACCCCAAATGAATTAAGGGTGTCAGTTCAAATTTTCCATTTGTTTACGAACTACAACAAAGGGCACCTGCAGCCAAAATATGAAAATGTCAACAACCAAGACAAGGATAACAGTTCAAAACATGTAAATAACGACAATACTTATTCATTATTGAAATCACATCAAATGTAATTATAATCAAAACATTGATTTTTAGTTTTTAGTAGAATTAGAAAAGGATAGTAATTGTCTGTATTTCTGAGATGAGGTGTTTTCATTATTGATTCCGAGCGTTGTACCCCGTGACAATAAAGGGATTGGGTTTGAGAGTTCAGACAGATGGTTCCCGAGTTCGATACAGGACACCTGATGATGGCTGGAGGGCAGAACAGCCAAGATGAGGAAGTCAGTTCAAACACTGAAATCTATTAGTAAAGAATGATTCACATTTTGACAGGAATTGCTTTCAGGTGGATTCCAAATTTAAAATATTCAAGTAAATAACCACAATAATCAACTCCAAGACAACTTTCACATTTTTGTTAACTTCTTAACAAAGGAAATTGATGAAATCTTGTGATTAGCAAAAAACATTTCTGCACAATTCTGATTCAACATGTATTCGCTGCTTTACGGCCTTTTATCCTATTCTAACTGATTATCATAAATTTCAAATTCAAACGATGAATTAGATATTGGGATTCTTTAAGAGTTAAAAAAAAAAAAAGCCCACGAGAATTATTTAATTTACTTTGACGTATTCAAATCATTCAAGTTGTCTGATATGACAACAAGTAAATGAGCAGGTGAGTAAAAGTTTGGCAGTTGAGGACAGGTAAGCAGCTTTCAACATACAGGGTTCGTCATTCTCACTTGTTTGCCTACATTCCAATTGTGACCACCTTATGAGGACTGTGATTATACAGCTCCACCAAAAATGCTACAGTTTTATGAGAAAATTAACTCGAAAAAGTAAACAATCAATAAACAAAAATGGATGCAAAGTCGAAACTAGAGGAAAGAAAAAGTGGATAATCAATGATGAAGATCTGGTGGCAAGAAAGATTATTATAAATACATAAACTTCTGCACAGATCTATTAAATTTATGAGGGGGGATCATTTATTTGTTTTATCCAACTTTGCTAGTCTCCCCCTCTAAAGGGAATAGAGTTAGTCATTTATTATATCTGCTTACTTTCACAATACATTAATGTCTGTATCCTGTCTTCTTTGCTTGTCCCTATCCACCAACTTCCTCATAAGGGCAAAATATGACACAATGTAGGCCATGAGCACGACAAGGACGCCCAAGTTGAGAAGGATGGAGAGACTAGAAATACCGTCAAGCCAATTTTCTTATTTTTCTAAATTATATTAAATTCAACAAGAAGAACGTGGACAGCTTAGCACTTTGTCTTTTTCCAATCAAGTTGTTACTTCAGTCATTTTGTAGTATTGTACAAAAGTGGTTGAAGTTGGTGGCTCAAATCTTATTCCTTCGTCAGCCATGTTGAAGCTTCAAGCCTTGGATAAAAGCATGAAAGACACCAGCATTTTTCAAGTACACTATGTTTATTTACGATAACTTTGGGGGCATCACGGATTGAAAAAAAAAGGGTAGCAATTCTGCCTAAACATGCTTAATTTTGTTCCACTTCCAGATAGAAGGAAGGGGGGAGGGAGTAAGACTTCTAGCATCTTTCTAGCCCTTTTTATCTCAGAACTCAAAATATAACTCATTTCCTAGGTCTCTAAGAAGCAGTTCATAAATGTCTACACTCATCATCATGTATTGAATTAGTATTCAGAAAATCAGATGCAAGGAGTCTGAGTCGCGAGTCTTTTTAGCAGGAATCGGAAGTCAAGAGTCAAGTTTTAAAAACTGAATCTGGAATTGAATTTTTTTTTTTCAACTGACTCCTAACCTCTGCAGAAATCTTTAAGATTTCCCAACCTTTAGTATAAAGAGAAAATAATTTGAATAATAAAAACTAAATTAAAAAATAACAAACAAAAATCTCAGACTAATTTTAAGCATGTAAATAAACCTTAATTGGTGATCAAAATCATTTTATATTATGTAATTGTAAGTCATTAAAATATGTTAAAAGACAACCTGTCGAGTTTTCCTCAACAGAATCAAAACATTTGATTTTCTTTGAACTATTCTTCTCAATGTTGATATTTATATTTCACCTACGTTCGAACTGATATTACTTCCTCCTCCTCCTCCTCCTCCTCCTCCTTCAGGTATATTGTTTATTTATGAAGTGTTGTTTTTACAATATCTAAATAGGATTGTTAATGCCAATATTTTCTCTGTACTTGAATTCATTGAACTGATGAATTTGACATTTATTTTGAAATTAATTAACAACTTCTGCATAACATAACGAATCATGTGGAGCGTGACAAAAATGTTCTTATAAACAGTTGCATTTTCATTTCGTTTGTTTTTAAATCCTTTGATGTTATCTTTTTTAAATCAACGATTGCCATATTGAATTCATATCTATACTAAATTGACTGATAATGTTTGAACAATCAAACATACGGACATGGTTCTTTCAAATATCTTATACTTTACTGCACATGGGCTGAAAAACAGTCCTTGTAAAAATAAAAATATTAACGCTAAGGATGAATTGGTTAGATTGGTACGGTCATGTGGATCTACCTGGATAAACTGTTGAAGAATCATGGATGTATTGGATCACAAGAAGGTTGGCTGGCCAAGGAAAACTTGGAAGCAAGTGATTAGACAAAACCGTACCGAGTGGAATTTGGAAACAGTTGACCCGCTGAACCATAAGGACGGGAGAGTGAGCTTGCGAAATATCAAAAAACTTCTCCTTGACAAGAGAAAAGTGACATTAAATGAATAGAAGACGAACATGCTGAAGACAATTGTTAAGTGAAACAATTGAAATAATGATCACACTTTATCCTAAAAATGCAGACAAGAATGAAAATAGTTAACATATTGAGCACTGAACCAACACATGCATGAACTACAGTTGATGGTTCGAAAATAGTATTCACGTAATCTGGTCAGAGATATGACATCAGAAAAGATTCATACAAAAACAATTCTAATGAAAATATCTTCAAGGTTATCAATTAAATATGCAATAATTTTACAGTACACTAATATTTATGATTCAGTATTGTTTAGTTTCAAAAATAAGATGGTGAAAACTTTGGAAGAAATTCCTAAATTTTCTACAATTTTTTTTTTTTTTTTTTTTTGATTCACATTTGTACTCTTCCCTACAGAACAATTTTTACAAGATTTATTTTTAAAGTAAAATATACACCAAAAGAAAGCTTTTCCAGAATTTATATAACTGATCATGAAGGAGCAGACGTTTTTTTTTTTCGAAATAACCCCCCCCCCCCCAACATAAAAGAATTAAAAAGGGGGGGGGTGTCCCCTTTTCAATTGCAAGTAAACCAGTATCTTTTGTCAACAATATTGATTTTACTCAGAGCTTTGGAACATGACAACAGTCAGAAGTTGAACACAGAAAAATAGAAAGAGCAATAAGGAGTCATCTCTGTAGCATTGCTTCTGTCACAAATGAAAATTCATTTTTTTTTAAAATAAAATATTGATTAGAAAAAAATACACAAAAAAACTTATAAGCACAATATCATTAAATTGAAATGAAGAAGCTCAGAAAAGCCACATCATAAGAAAGCAGGAAATATAGATTTGGTTTGCTTATTTTATGGCATCTCAACCCATTTAAAGTAATTTAATACTGAAACAATATCTATTGTAGACAATTAATTGAACATAAGTTAATATTTTCACCTATAGCTTTGATTGGAGATATTGGAGATTTACAGCTTCATTAAGGTTACTAAGTGCATAATTTATTCACAATAAATCAGACAAGATTTGATGGGAAAATTAGAAAGCTTTTGTTTATCCACATCCTTATCGGATGATGGTTTTCATTTGTTGTTCAAACGATATTTCAGCTCTTCAATGTTATTCAGTATATTGTCCTATTTCAACTAGAACATCACAAGTCAACATACAGTATTGTCCGGGCCTTCGGGTCCGGATTTACACCGGTCTATTGGTTGTCGGTCCTGTCTAGTTCTAGGAGGTGCACCCTCCCAGACTTTGCCTCCCCTCTTTGGGGAGGAGTAAGTTTATTGCTTACTGCCTGAGGCCCCCTACCGGGGAATGCCGACAGGGCTGCCCAGGCAATTTTTAAACAGCCAGAGTGCTCAAATTCTCGAGTGCTCGCGCTGGTTCTTTCCCACTTTCCCGACCTTGTGTCACATCTTACCTTGTGGGAGGAAGATAAATAGAATCACAAGTCAACATAATATGGACATGAACACTGAAAAGCAGGCCTAAATAGCAGTAATTTAACTATATATACCTTTTCTTTTTCCCATAAATTTCTTAAATGGATATTATTGATAAAATAAAAGATGTCCAAAGAAATACAATAAGATAACACATCACACAATAAGCCCTGGGCCTGACATATAGATGGCACCACTAATAAAAATTATATTAAAAAAAAACAATAACTTTTATAAAGTACTACTCTTCAAATAGGACATGTCAAAATTTGAAGCCAATTTGATTATTAATTTACAAATTCATCATTATCATATTCGGTTTAACATCCGTTTTACATGCTGGCATGCATTGGATGACTTTAAAAAAATTGACTTCCAAACTAATCTATCTCTGGCCAGGTCTTTATTTATCCTTTCGGTCAATTCTTTATCACTTCTCATGTTTTCCTTGGCCTTCCCCTGTGAACTGAACCTATCAACTGTTCTACATTTACTAACTCGAGAACTCTCATCCACTCTTTAAAACATCACCATACCATACTATTCTGCACACATTCTATACTACCCAGATTTAATCTTCCTCTGAGGTCATCAGATCTAAGCCTGGCTTTAAGACACATTACACATCCATCGTATCATTCTCATCATTCTTCTCCATGCAACGCATCTTCTCGACCTTCACTTTCATACATCACACTGTGTACACATGCTTCCCTTGGTTAGTAGAAGTTCCCTGAACTAACTCCATCTATTCCCAATTCTTGCAATCACACTAACACCTTCTCCACCTTGTGCTCCAATGGTATCACCAAATAACAAAATTTCGACAACCTCAATCGCTTTGCCATCCAGATATACTTTTTCCACATCAGAGTTCTCGTCCATCTCCATTGTCTTACACTTCTCTCAACCTACCAGTAATTCCATGACACTTGTGTACCCAATGCTTATAGGCACGACAAAAAATTTAATTGCACTAGATTTTCTTTCCACAATTGAGCAGAGAAACTTTCTCTTTTACAGTGATTTAAGTGAAGTTGTTTTCAAAACAGTGGAAAAATCTGAATTTAGTGTCGATAAAGCATCGCTTTCTGATGGAAAAATAACTGTTCAAGCAAACCAATGACTTGATAAATGTTATTCAGACTCCACTCCATCCGAAACAATGGTTAAGAAGTGGTATGCTGACTTTACACGTTCAAAGTGGGTGCTGCATTTGCTCACAGTCGATAACAAATAATGTGTCGATAATTCAGAGTGTTGTTTGCAACTGTTTCAACTCAACAAAAAGGAGTTTTTGTGTCCATGTGACAATTCACTCTGGAGTCAGCTGTAGTCAGCTGAATGGACAGTAGCAGGTGAAAGCCGACCAAAGATGCAAACATTACAAGCAAGGTTATGACCTCTGTATTTTGGGATGTGCAAGAAAGGAAGAACCATCAATGCCGAATATTATGTAACATTATTGGTGCGTTTGAAAGAGGAAGAAAGAAAAAAAAAAAAAAAAAAAAAAAAAAAAAAAAAAAAAAATCGCAAAAAAAAAAACCCAGCCACAAATGAAGAAAAAAGTGTTCTTTTACCAAGACAATGTACCGTGTCACCAGTCGATTGCAACTATGGCGAAACTACATGAATTGCACTTCGAATTTCTTCCACCCCACCCTATTCTCCAGGTCTGGTTCTCAGAAACTACTAGCTGTTTGTAAACCTCAAAAGAATACTCCAATGAAGAAGTGATATCGGAAACTAGGGCATATTTTGAAACCAAAGACAAATTGTTGTACAAAAACGGCATTGAACTGTTAGAGAAGTGTTGGAATTAGTGTATCATCCTAGAATGAGACTATGTCCGGGACTTACTGAGTGATGTGTTAGCTTTATTTACTCAGTGTTACCTGGTAGTTTTGTTTTTGTTTTTTTGTAATAAAATTAATTTTTAATAGGATTTTGAAAGTTTAATTATTATGGTGTTTGCTCATTAGATTAATCAACCAAATTGTTATAAAACTATAACTAATCTTGATACGATACGTTTTTTTCTTTATACAATTATTGGATGTAAGTAACTTCCAAAACTTTCAATTTTTTAATACATGAGAATTTGCTAAGAATTTTAAAGGTAGAAATGATTTTCTCTTCAACAATTTAAATACCTTTCAAATTTGGAAGGATCTTGTAATTCATTCTTTTTCATCTATTAATAAAAGATTAGAAGGGCTGACTTGTTTGTGGAGAAATCAAGGTGCATTTTGGTGAATTAAATTAAGTAATTTTTTTAAAATAATTTTTTTAAAGTTTTTAATTTCAATAAATATTCAATTAAAAAAAAAAATAATCCAATGTGTAATTATGAAAGTTATGTTAAATCACAAAATACACACTAGAAGTTGTCTCATAATTTTATTAATATAAACAATTACATAATATGAGGAATTTTGGAAGTTAAGAATTATACCATTACTAGTTTATCTGATTCAATTGAAATAATAAAATACAAAAAGATTGGAAAAAATAAAATTTCCAAATCTATGTGATTAGCACTGCACTACAAAGAATCTGATGGAATAAAATGACCCTTTTTTTTTTTTTTTAAACTTAATTCACCCAAACAAGGCATGCTGTCACTGTAGACGTAAGGGGCTACTGAGAATTAGGATGAAAGTTTAAGGAGTCATCCTAAATTGAGAGCTGTGCAGCAAAATGCTTGTTCACATAAGTTTTAAATTTCTGCATGTCGGTACAATCGAGGAAACAGGGAGCAGTGAGGGAGTTCCGAAGGCTAGCAGCTTGAGGAAAGAAGCTATTGGAGTAGAAGGCTCTCTGCATTTGGGGACCTCCACAGTGAATAGATAGGATGAAGCTGATTGATGGGTTGGTCGAGTGTATTTACGTCGAGGGGGCACAAGAGCAGCAAGTTCATCAGAGTACATTCAATTGAAGTACTTGTAAAACAAGCATAAGGATGCAACACTGCGATGATGGGACAGGGACTAGAGCTTGGTGGATAGTGAGGGACATATTAGATTAGCGACTCTTTTTTGGCCATTGTCTAAGAGGGAGAGACTAGTGGATGGTGCTTTGTAGAGATATAGTATACTGTCAGGTGTGAGAAGTTTTCTCGCATGGTAGTAGGAGCCCATTTTCTTTGTGGCAGAGTTGGCAATGTCTATGTATTTGTTCCAATTCATGTTACCTGTGAATGTTAGGCCGAGGAGTTTGAACGTTGGACTCTCAGGTAGGGTGTTATTTGCCATGGCAATCGGTGATTGAAGAGGTTTCTTGTAGTTATTGAAGGAAAGAAGCTTTGTCGTAGCAGCATTAAATGTTACCATCCATGACCCCATTTCACTACAGACTGGAAGTTGTCACTTTCTAAGGATTCAGCCATTGCCGCGGATATGTGTGCATCTGTTTTACCCACATGACAAGAGTAGAGTGTGGTGTCGTCAGCAAATATACCTATCTCAGACATACTGTCATCAAGGTTATTTATGAAAATCAGGAACAATAAAGGTTCAAGGATCGATCCTTGGGGTACACTTGCATTTATGTCATGTTGTTTGGATGAACAGCTATCAGGAACAACCTGTATCTTTCTTCTGGATAGGAAGGATCAAAGTATATATAATATTCGTCCAGTAATACCATATGAATATCAAACGTTACAACATCTAGCTTCACCTGCCTTATCCAATGTATAGTATATGCATTCAGAGATGACTGTTAGGATATCCACAGTAGAATTTGCTTGCCTAAATCCATACTGATGATCAGAAAGAAATTTAGCATTAATGAGGTGACGGACTATCACTAGATCGATTAAGGATTTAAAGATTTTAGTGAAGAGCGGGAGTAGACTGTTGGGACGATAATTCTGAGGGTCAGTTTTATCTCCAGAATTCTTGAAGACTGGTACCACAGAAGGAATTTTCTAGCTATCAGGGAAGCATGATTCGGCAAGGCATTTGTTTTAGAGTTTAGAGAGGACAGGGGCCAGTTCAGCAGAGCATTTCTTTATTATTATTACTGTCGTATGACTGTATTTATTATTATTATTACTGTCTTATGACTAGACTCACATGCAGTTAAAAAAAAAAAAAACATATGTTGGTTCCAACACAGTGGTTACAAAATATAGTTTTTCAAGAGATAATTGGTTATTATTTAAGAGACACCAGAGCAAGAATTCACAGCTAAATGTTTGGTTTAATGCTCCAAGAAACCCTAACCCACCAACAAGAGATGTGTAACAAGTTCAATGAACAGATTTTTAAATCCTAGTTTTCGGGCAATAAAAGAGTTGGTCAAAGGTTGCTGTAATAAGAGTAATAATGGTAACGCCATTCTTTTGTAAATAATATTACTCAAATTCTTTATTAACAAAAATAGTTTGGCAAACAAACAAATAGAAGGAATGTGAAGGAATATGCATCAACAGAAAATGATTAGTCAGGATATAAAGCATTTTTTCCAGAAACTAGAATCATCTGGACATATATTAAATGATGAAAGTATGGAATAGAAAGAAATAATTTGTCTGCAATTGGCGTCGACCACCCCAATCAAAGAAAAGGGCAGAAGAAATGAATACCTTAAACTTATTGTCATACTAGCAGGAATATGGTGACACCTTAGGATCCTTTACTAAGTTCAAGTCGGTGGAACCCGAAAATACTTCTACGGAATCAAAAATATATCATTATTGTGAAAACTTAAGTTAGCATATACAATTCACCCCTACACAGGATGTGACACAAAGTCACAAGTGTTTTTCAACAAGTAAGTTATTTACTAACGTTCCTGCTTTTCAGCATTACCCCCTACACATACACACACTTAGGACAAACAGCATAGGTTGCGTATCATTCTTATATAATTTCACATCTCTAGGTCTAATAGTCTAAATGTAGACAGCATACATGCAGAGACTGACAGATATTTGTCAGTATAGATTTGAAGTTATTTGTCTTCAGGCAATGCCAGTTATCTATACTACTAAACAATAGACATAATGCATTGTATATAAATACAGTAAGAAACAATTTTCGAAACAAATTTTTTGCCATAAAGATATTTTTTTTAAACATGCTATGTCATTTTTATTAACCGTATTCACTGTTTGAGGCAATTTTGAGAAGATTTTGGTTTACAATAAGAAAATCAAACGCAGAACAAATTGAGCCTTCCCTAACCATCGGACTTGTTTGTCAAGTGGTTATGGCGACATCGGTAAAAGAATATAACAATACATTATTGTCCAAAACTTATGCAAGTTAACATTTCCAACAACATTGAATAAATCTTTTGAAAGTTCAAAGTTCTTTCTTTGCATCTTATTTCAACACTCTAGGTTAGGTTAATTTTAGAAATAAAATAAATCTCTCACCCATAAATTCCCTGCTCAAATTCATTTCCAAGACTTGTTCAGAGTTCTCATGAAATATTCAGTTCGCCCCTTCTCATCTCTACATTGACTAGAAAAGAAATTCTCATGTAACACCAATGCCAAAGAAGTTCTGTTCAACTCTCCAACTCCTGGGGTCTCACCTCACATGTTAACCTCCAACTCTGTTATATAATATAAATAGCTATTGCTGACATGAATCATTAGAATTTCAAATTTTCAATGCCGTTTAGATGTTTTATCCTTTGTTAGCGACATTTTAACCCCCGTTTTTTTATGTCATCATGGATTGGTCGTATATGGAATAGAGATTTTCCTTATTTCATGCTAAAGTAGTTCTTTAATTAAACCACATGAACAGATCTAGTTTTAAGATGCACTTATTCAATCTGCATATTTAATGAGGAAAGTTATTTCAAAATTAAGCATCACACAGCCTCTTATAGAGAGGAATCTAAAAACACAATTTGTTAAACTTGAATATTTTAATATACGAGTTTGAATTACCTACTAGACACCATCCTCGATTGTCTTCGGTCTCTCTGTAAAAGGGCTTGTCAGGAAAACCTGACATGAGGATACTTTACGCTACAAATATACCATGACCAAATATTCAAAATAGCATAGTATTCGAAGCCCAAATAAAATCTCCTCGGGTTCGCTATGCACCAGCTTATACGAGGAATGGTGCACCTTCTCCTAGTGATGTTACCTCAAGTAACAGCACTTAGCTGGATACTCCACCAGACTAGATGAATTCTTGTCTTGGAATCCGGTAAGACCAAAAGAAACATATACTATAACATAATCATTTGGTCAATTGGGGAGAGGAAAATTAATGTTCTTAACTTCTTTACTAACTCAAGGCTTGTGAGTTAAAGAAGTACTTTATTGGAACAGGTGAATTAGTATGTATCTCATATAGAACTTTGACTGAAGTAAAATGAAACGAATATATATATGTTTCGTCTTTATTTCAAGACTTTCTAAAGATGAAATTAAAACGAAATGTTGATGAATACATAAATAATATTTTTAGATTTCCATTTTTGATTACGTTGGAATATTATTTCCATTTTTTTTTATCATATTGAATGTTGCAGAGTCTTCAAAAATGGAGCTATCTATCTGAAGGGAGTACCTTTTAAAGTTCGTTTTGGCTGTTTTACAGCATATCAATTCTTCTTTAGTTAGTTAATACTGAAAAACAAAATCTATAGTGTACAATTCATTGAACACGAGTTGTTATTTTAACCACTGCCCAAGAGAAATTGTTGGTGTATACCTTACTCAATGGCATTACTGTGTAATTGAACACAATAGATTGAATAGGATTTTGAAATTGACTCAACTGATTCCATAGTCATGTTGTTATCCATTATGCTAATCACAACACACACTATCATTCAGGAGTACTGCAGAACATTCAAATCTATCACATATCTGCTGACGAATGCTTCATCATGAATAGGTTTCTTCCATAAGAGATTGAAAATTTATTGACTGAATGATGAAAGTGTAGTTTCAGTTTTATTATCCAATAAAGATGTCTTCTGTGTTAAAGAGAATGCAGTGTATACACTATTTTTGGTTCGATGTTCTTTAGATGCAGAACGTGAGAAGAAAATAGCAGAACCCTGGCTGGGTAAAGCTAATGGCTATGTGAAGCGGATTACATTATTCTTATTTTTTTTATTTTTGGACAGTTAAAAGTTGAAGATAATGTGCAAAACTGATCACCAACATATGCATTCTTTACAATGAACATTTACATAAAAACTAAAAATAGTTGAAATTATATCAGGAAATTATTTGAATTTTTTTCTTTCAACTTGCATTTGCTTATTTGAATTTTGATCCTTATTTTTTGTTTCAAGAAATATTATTCAATAGAATATTAAACCGTACAGTATTTTCTAATGGAACCATTGTGAAAAAAAAACGTTTATACATAGAGGAAGGTATAAACTAAATGTGTGCAAACGACTAGAACATATTCTGATGGTAAATTAAGAATTCCTCTTTTGCAGGTCTTGGAAGAATATGAATTGTTTGGCATCTTTCCGTCTCAAGAGAAATGATAAATCAATATAGCAAAGTAAAAGTCACAGAATCTCCAGCCTCACTTCTGATTCTGGCATTGCTTAAGTCTAAGACAAGGAGAAATCCAAGATGGCTGAAAGCAATGCTGGGATAAGCAGAGAATGACTGGTGTTATTTCAGAGTTTTCCTTCTTCTAAACTAGTTGTCCTTCCAAAAGGTTGGAGAGTCTACTATTTCACTCATAATTAGGGTGAGATAGATTCATACCTTTCCAGAGTGTTTGAGAAAGTGATTTTTATCCGGATTCTGGAACTCCTCAAGAAGAAATCCTGGACGGTCTGAAGCAATGCTCAGAAATACATAATATAAATAAGAATTGTGAAAATAAGAGACATGCTAAATAAGAAGAGCAACACAAAATAAGTGTTATGTTTTAACACCTCGTCATTGCATACGAGTAAAGATGAAAAGCTTAACGAATGTGGGTTATTTTATTATTTAGTTCATTCAAACACGCTGAGATCAATTGTCGACTGGAATAACAAGCTTCGTTTTTTTTTTATTCACAGCAAACATCAGGTATTTTAAGCAGAGAAGTGGGTGGGAGAAGAACAATGTAAAGAATGTTATCTCAATGCTACAAAATTCGGACTAGAAGAAATTTCAGAGTAAAATCTAAAATTAAAAATAAGAGAAAACCCAAAACAATTTTAGTATTGACATTTTCAAAAATTTAAAGCTCAAGTGAAGACATGATTATTTCCTGAATCTTTTGTCACAAGATTAAATACTAGTTGTCCCGGCTCGGTGTTGCTCGGGAATCTTTACTCTCATTTTGGGGTTGACTATGGTGTTTTAAACTATGCTGTTTTTTGTTGTTTTAACAAAATATTTTTTTTACTATCATATTGAAGGTTATCATTTCCTTATTAGATCATTAATTGAACTAAATTGTTATGGTAATATTGTTTCTCTATAAAATTATTGAAGATATAAAACTTCCAAAACTTTTACTCTTTTAATACAGTAAGATTTGTTAAGAATTTTAAAACCACAAAGAACTTTCTATTTTCAACTATTACCAAAAGATAAAAATGGATGACTGTTTTGACAGCTTTAATTCCATAATTAAATTAGTTTTTTTTAATAGGATTTTTTAAATGTTTGTGTGAATACTTTACACTATTGCATTTTTGATTTCAATAAATATTTAATAGTAAATAAAAAAAAAGTCACATATAGGTGAGAAACACATACGGGATTAATAGAGATTTCATTTTATACATAGATGAACATTTTATATATGAGAATGTAATAAAATTTTTTTTTATTTCCATAAAAAATATACCATTACCAATTTATTATAATCCGTCATTTCCAACTTTAAAATCTGTTTATGAGAAAATTCAAATATTAAACTAAAAACATTTTTAAAGTTCTGATAATATTTCATAATTTTCGTCAGCATTTATAAAAATTAAAATCTGAAAATCAAATACAAAATGTAAGCTCAGGATAGATTTCACATTTATCTATGCTTATTTTCACTCCTGCATTATCGTGTAACATATCTTCAATTCAATTTATCACTATTGAACAGAGCATGCCTTTTGGGTCTCTGCTCGCACAGGTCAACTTGAAAAGCCTTGCGAACGTCATGCAGAAGAGCAGACTGCGTTGGTTGGGGCACGTTGAGCAATGGTTGGATTGCTAAAGCCCGACAGTTGAACGTGCCGGCAGAGAAGACCACCTCTGACAGACACCAAGTTGTCTTGGGAGGACGTGATCAAACGTGATAGGAGAGCCTTGGGTATGGATTCCGTTGGGCCTCACCAAAGGCAAGAATGGAGAGGAAGACTTAGATCGAGACTGGACAATCAAGCCTAATTCAACAAATAAACCGGTTAATGATGATTGAATTACCGGTTGAATTTGAACACTTACATTGTTCAAACTGGTGGAAATTGTTCAAAATGTGAAAAACAAACTTTTCTCAAGTTGGAGGATATACAAAGTCAGGAATATTTTTTTCTTCATTTAAAATGTATATTATAATATTCATAAAATACAAAGAAAAAATGCAGTAAAAGTTCACTGGAATTATGATGGGCAAGTGTATATATATATATATATGCATAACATTATTGTACTAAAAATACAAAATATTTATTTTATATAACACAATTGTACTAAAAATACTAGTGTAAAATCGACTTCAAAATTTACTGGGGGAGATGTCCTTTTCTCTTCAGCCTCTTTCGCACAGAAGAGACGTTGCCAGTCTTTCTCTACTCTATCGTTATTTGCATGGTAGGTGCTCAAATGAACTCCAATCTATGGTACCCCCTGTTAAACATTCACAGCAAAAACTCGTCTTTTTACAACCACTGTAAATAATTTTCCTTTTTTGTACTAAACGGAACTTCCATGAGCAAAGTTTCTTTCGTCTGGGGAACATAAATACCACGGGGATGCTTCCCTGATGACTACCACTAGTTGTTTTCAAGTCCAATGTTAAATTCTTGTTGAGCTGTTCTCTTAGATAATTAAATTTTGCCCAGTTTTAACCATCATCTTTAATTAGGTACGTGCAAAAATGGCGGTCTCTTGCACGGACTATGCTTATTAAAAAGCGCTTATCATTAATTATTTAATTAGTTTCTGTGTAAACTTTGATTGTGTTTGAAAGATAAAAGCCTAAACTTAATCTCTAAACGAAAAAAACTGCATATTTACGTGTGAAAAATAAATTATAATAAAATATGTAATCACGGCGGCCAAAAATTCATGCATTTTGAAAAAATTACTTGTAAAAATCCCTTGAAACATAAATGTTTTTGGGAACTATTTCAAAGATAATTATTAAATTAAAGTCATAAGACACTGAATTAAAAAAAAAATTCCCAGGTTTTACTAAAAATTAGCAAAATTATCCCTCCAAAAGTTATAAATGAGTAAAATCCGCCATAACTTAAGCGGAAAAAGACTTTGTTTACCAATTGACTATCGCTATGCAAAATATATGGAAGACAAAAATGTCATAATTTATCAATTTTAACTTTATATATAAAATGGTTTTGTAATAGTTTATAGAAGTTGAAAAATTATTATCCATTAATTTCTTTATTCTTTTTAAGATTATAAACAAATTTAAGTACCCTTATTTTGTTATAATAAAAAAAGAAATGCTTATTTAATTAAATTAAAATATTCGTGAGTGTACGCAATTAAGATCTTATTTCATTTTTAACTAAAAAGGTTCATATTTAACTTGGTATTAGTTTTTAATTTAGTAATACTCTGAAATTATTGATGGCGTCTGTTTACCAATGTTTTTCCTTAGAATTTGAAATAAAACTTTTTTTAAATGTTAAAAATTATTACATTACGATCTGCGTCAATTTTATCAATTTTTTTTTACATGATTTAAAACTTTAGTTACTCGATTTATTCTTAACGTGTTGTAACGATAAATTACATTGATTCTTTTTAAAATAAAGTGTATTTTTTAAAATTTTAAGTGTGAAAAAGTAAATTAAAGTCAATGACTGACAATTTATTCATTGAAAAAAAAAGTTAAAACAGTCATTTATTGATAAACTGAATTCAATTTTGAAAGAAAATGTCATGTTTGAATTCTCTTTATTTATTATTAAATAATTGTTTTTAACTTAAATATTTATTAATGAAAAAAAGACAAAGCAAATACAAATCTTTCCAAATAATGGACGATGAATTGTGAAATTAACGAAATTGTTGAATCTCTAACAATAAAAATTTGAGGGCGGTGTAAAAGTGAGTCGTTGAAAGGCTAATCCCACCTGGTTATTACAGAACGGGGCTACCATACGAATCAAAGTTCATCGTTAGTAGAAATTATCCAATTTTTAAAATTCTTTTTTTCGTTAAGTTCCTGGGTCTCAAAATTTTCAATTTTCAGTTTATTTTCAAGATTATAAAAAAATTTCTTGCGCTGATGATGCCACGTTTATGTATGAAAGGGAAATATAATCATGTCGCATTTTTTATTTTCCCAAAAACTTTAATCATTAAAATCACATGAAATATTTTTTGCAATTATATTTTTTTGGTGAAAATATTGATTAAACAATGCTTTATTCAATAATAATATCGCTAATTCAAAAAATTAATTTTTCTTTGAGTTATAGTGATTTTGTTAACACAGTATTTAGGGGCCTTTTTCATAATATATAAAAAATATTTAAAAATTTTTTTTTAAATTGTTAACATCTACAATGCTTTATTTTCATAAAAAACAAAAAAAAATTAATGCATTTTTTTTTTATTAATATATAAAAATATAACTTCAGTAAAGGTGTATTTTGTTTTAAAAAAATAATATATTTTCACTAAGATTTAAAAAAAAAATAATGGTTTCATTATATTCCGTGATTGTTGATTAATAAATATTGAAAATTTAATAAAAATTGGTCGATTTTCTGAATTTTAGTGAAGTTTTACGTGAAGGGGGGGGGGGCAAAATGTTTTTACATTTTGGGAATCGGCCATTGATTTTGCATGTACCTATCTCTAATCCTCAAGGTGTTGTCTTACCGTCCACCTGACAAACTCATTAACCCTTATCCTCGAGTGGCCCGCCGGGCCTTGATAAATGGAGACTCATTAAAAAAAATACTTAGTGGCAATCTGTAAAATAATTAAACATTTTTTTTTTAAATTTTGATTTATTAATATGACTAGAAATATATTTATGACAATGAGGAGCAAAGTGTAGTATCTGTTCTGATACTACACTTCATGTTTTCTGTTCTCAGTCAGTGAAGTAAAAATTCTTCTAGATGGAGGCAATTTTTATTTTGTCCAACTCCAGCATGTCTCTTTTTGGGGAGCGGGATTTTCTACACATTAAAAACACACCTTGTGTCTAACTGCCCTCGTGGGGAGGCAAGTAAATGGGGACAATAGAAAATCCTTTGGCAAAAAAGAAACCATATCATTCTTATTGCAATGCAGAAGTGAAAAACAAAGCAAATCAAAATAATTCCATGCAGAATGTGTTTGAATGTCAATACAAACAATACCTGATACGTTTTAACAGTTTTAGCTTTTTAGCATTCAACTTCATTAGTGTGAAAACTTCTAAAAGTACTGCATATTCAGTTTTGTAGAATGAAAACATTTTCCGTACAATGTAGTAAAAGATGCAGTGACCATATTAAAGGCTAATTTGCCTAACAACGAAAAAGAGAAAGAAATACATGAGAATAGAACAGTTCACCCGAGACAGAATAAGGGGATTTAAATAGTTCTATATAGTTGTAAAGCAAAGTTGGATTGATCTGTCCAGGGTGCAAAGCCTGAATAAGTAAGTATGGTGGCAAGCTGTTACCCATGCAGCAGCTCCTCCACCATGACGCTGAAATGGTCCATTGAAAAAGCAAGCGTCGATACATATGATTCCAGTGCTATAGAAGGTGTTGCTAAAACGTTGCTGTATTCAGCTTCGGATTGTCTGTTTACTAGAGATGGGCGGTTTTACCGAAAAACCGCGGTTTTTCGGTTTCGTCTCCATACCGAATACCGAATCGGTTTGTTTTTTTTAAACCGTAACCGTTCGGTATTGTGTTTTTACTACAGTAAGCCACCATATACAAGGAAACACGGTTGAAAAGATTTTCCAATTTTAATAAAATTGAATATTACAAAAAAATGTTATATTAGTAAGAGGACAGATTGAACAAATATATGATAAAAACATTTAATTGACTTGTAGGAAGAAATCTTTGTTTACAGTTTGTTTATCATTAACATTTTGAATTTTCAAATGAAAAAAAGAGAAATACGACAGACAACATGACATCGTATTTTTAGCATAAACTATTTTCAAATGAAAAATAAAACGCGTTCCGTATGATGTCGAAAATCTATTTGATTCAACTCAAAATTGTAAAATAATTATTTATGTTTGTTTCAGAGTTATCTAAAAAAATAAGTTATTAAAATGAAATTTAAAAAAAAACTTGCTGTAAAAGTAAATAAACGAAAAGTAGCGAGCGAGTATAAACATTTAAAAAGAAAAAAAGTAGTTGCCAATGCTAGTATCACTTTATTCGGATTTTTAAAATTATTTTAAACATTAGGCATTTCATTGTTTACTTTTTAAAAGCCACTTAATACATAAATTGTCATTTCTAGAGAACTATCTCTCAACTATACCGTTTTCTCTCCCAAAAATGGGTTATTCAAAAAGTAGACTATGCAACGATTTATATTTTACTAAATTGTTAATATGGTATTTATTTAGAGTTGACAATTTATTCGAAAGTTTAATTATTAAACTTTAATCCAAGTCATGAATTCTATGACTAAAATTACCTTAAAGCTTAAAAAATGACTTTAGGTGAATTAATAATCTCTACTTTTTTTTAACCATCCTTCCTTTTCCCTTGGCGCGGTTTTCGGGTGTACTACTAGTCTTTTACGCATGTCTATAAAGTTTTATTACCCTGTCTTAAAAACAAATATTAATAATAACTAATCATCACACAAGAGAAGGAATAGCTTCCATAGTAAAAAAATATTTTTCAAAAAACCGAAAAACCGAACCGTAAACCGAGGTTTTAAGGGAAAAAAAACGAAACTGATACCGAAACCAAAATTTCAAAACCGCCCATCTCTGTTTACATTAGTTTTAAATTTCTGCATGTCAGTACCGTCAGGAAAACAAGGAGAGGGTTCCAGAGTCCAGCAGCACGAGGAAAGAAGCTTTTAAAGTAGAAAGCTCTTCGACATCTGGGGACCTCCACAGTGAATGGATGGGATTTGACAGATTGTCCGGTTGGTCTAGTAAATTTACGCTGTTGGGGTACTAGAGCAGCAAGTTTATTAGAGCACAATCCATTGAAGTACTTGTAAAACAGGCACAAGGAAGCAACATTGGGGCGATGAGACAGGGGCTGGAGCTTGGTTGACAGTGAGGGACCTATTAAGTTGGCGACTCTTTTTTTTTAACCTTGTCTAAGAGGGAGAGACTAGTGGATGATTCACCAGCCCAGATGTGGCAACAATACTCCATGTATGGGCGGATGGTATTGAAATGATAACTTTCAATTCATTAATTTGTGCTTTTAGTGGATTTGCCATCATTAGTGATTAGAAGAAGTTCCGTCAATGGAGTTCTATAAAAGCGAAGTCAATTTATCTTTCTAATTAGTTAAATTTAATTTTCCTTGTCTCGCAGGTGTTGTAGAGTGGAGGGCCAAAGAATTGAAAGAAAGCAGAGAGTCTATTTCCCCACATCTTAAACAGCCACAAACTATTAAAGGAGAAGATGAAAAAAAGAATCGTAAAAAGTCAAAACCAGCAGAGATGCCAAAAAATACAGATTTCTTCATTTAAACCTCAACAGAATAAATGGTTTGCGTGAAACAAAGTTTTAACAAAACTTCAAAATTAAAGAAATTGTTATCTTTCAGCATCACTTGCAAATTATTTTTATAATAATCAAGGAATGAGAATGATACACATGCAGTTTAATGATATAAGTTTTAGTTTATAGAATATGTAATTACAAACTATTAATTTATAGAGCATGAAGTCACTTTCTCTAATAATGTCCTTGGGAAAGGTATGAATCCATTCCCCCCTCCCTCTAGCTATTGGTGAAATAGTAAAGTAGACTAAAATTACAAGCTTTGGTAGGTCAACTTATCTCGGAGAAGAAAAATAAAAAATAAAATAACACCAGTCCTTCTCTGTAGACTTGGGAGTTTTCTTTGCCACTGGACTTAAGAAATGCCAGGTCAAGGGAAATGCAGTTAGATATATCTGAAACGCGTTTCATAATAAACTACTTATCACACAGGCACGGTTACAAAGGTTATCTATTCTCTCTGAATCAGAACCTTCTGATCAGTTCACTTCAAGGGTTTAGTTATGCGCACAAAAAAGAAAAGGAACGGAACAGGAATGTTTAGATTTTTAAAAACGGATAGAAACAGAAACAACACACATGAGTGGCAAAAGAGAATCACCAGAAGCATGAACAGGAGGTTACAAGAGATACAACGCGACATATGCAGAAGACAACCACCCAGTAAACAAGAAACATTTTGCACGTTCATATTATTCTTAGTTATGGGAAGGTCATCGGTAATTGGTTGGCAAAACAACTCATCTGCATATTCGGAAACACGGATTAGTCGATAATTCTGACTGTTTATACTCAAGCATTCCCGGGTTCATGCCGACTTTGCTGGTTTGGGGAATATCACTGCTCCTCTATCACAGAGGACACAACGTACAAGGCAGCAGCGTTTCGCCTGATGAGGATGGCTATCACCACCAGATGAAGGGGGCAAGTCTGGTTGTGTCTCAGCTCCACTACAACTGAGAGGTTTTCAGAATTATCTACCAACTGTGAGTACCAGAATTAGTAAAAAGGAAACTTACGATTCAAGGGCAGAAACGACTAAAGAACGACAAATCCTGATGCTGGCTCATCCTGGATTTTCACCAGAGCTCTGTTATCTTGGTTTCACTCCTAATACCGTTGGCTGGCAGACTTTTCCGCTATGGGGTGAGTTCCCGGCGATATAACTCTGATACTACCACGCTGACACCGCTCCTAACACTGTGATAATTTATCATAAACTTCATGATTTATTTTCTACAATATTTCCTCCGAGATGTCTTTATCCTATGTCATCTCTATTCTGCAAAACGTCATTATTATAAAATTGGACAAGACGGAAGAATACAAACTTATTTAAGAATGTTCTTCCACCGTTTTAATAAATTTGACGTTACAGTTAAAATATAAACAGATAAAATATAAACAGTTAAAATATACACAACGCGATTAATGTAGAAGATGTTTTATTATAATTATCTGTTATGCGCGTTTGATTCTCTTGCAATATTCTTATTAATTCTAGGAATACATTCGCAACGAGTACATTTATTTGTTAGAAGATTGCAAAACACATGAAGCACTGTCAACATATCAAAACGATAACTCAACCTGTCTTATCGTGCCAATACTGGATCCATCGTTGGGCATCACGGTTTCAGTCGATCAAATTTGGGGCAGTACAAGTTGGTTCACCACTGCAGTCACTGAGGATGTGTTCCATTCTCTATCTGGGATTTTCACAAGGGCAGTTGCTGGTTATTGCTGACCCCCCCCCCCCATATAGAGGTTGTTTGTTGTCCTTGTAGGGTCAAGACTCTTTTGTCATGAAACTGTTTCTTGATCGACGGTGTTAGTTTTGTGTTGAACATTGCGTTGTTCACATGCATGTCAATAGAAAGGAAAGAAAAAAGAACGGTATTTTCAAGGAACAATTCAACATCATTTTATCACACTCGGCGGTTCTTTGATATGATAGAGGCGCATTCAGATACTTAATCTTCACGGTTAGTACAAATGACAGAAGAGAAACATTTATAACGGCTCTTGTTTTTATTTTTTTTATATTGAACTACTCGTAATTGTGTACATGACTCATGCAGGAACGGCGCAGAAAAGCTTTAAAAATAATGCGCAAACAGGTTGATGAAAATAATTTAGTCATTAAGTAGAAGACAACTACTAACAGATGATCCATTAATAGATTAATCGAAAGATTGAACCTAGATGTTACAACTAGACGAAGGCAAGCACTTGGATTATGATGTTTCTTTCTGAATTTTCCAGAAAGTTTGTAAAAGATGTAATTTGACTGCGTAAAAACAAAAGGACGAGTAAACTTCAGATACGTTTCTATCATTTCCTTCGTATTGGCAAAACACAAAAATTTAATATCTATACATAATGCCTATAATTAGGCCAGCAACATTAAATATAAAACGAGATAAGTCTAGATAATATGGATTATAATGGCAGACTTAATTTATTATAAAATTTAATTAAATTCCCTTTGCTGCTACAATCATTATTACATGTAAAAATGAAATTTGAATCTTAAAAATTATTTTTAAAAATAGAAAAATAAAAAATAAATTAAAAAAAAAAAATCAAACATTCAGATTTAAATCACTGTTCAGAAAATCAGTTATCAATTAATGACAACTCTCTCTCTCTCACACATCATCATCACCATATTCAGTTTAACATCCATTTTACATACTGACATTCATTGGATGGCTTTAGGAAATTGACTTCAAAAGTAACCTCTCTCTGCCAAGTCTTTATCCCTCAAGTTCATTTTTATCACTTCCTCTCACGTTTTCCTTAGCCTTCCGTTGAGCTGAACTTACTACCTCAACTGTTCTACATCTACTAACCCAAGAACTCTCATCCATTCTTTAAACATGTGGCCATACCATTGAAGTTTACTCTTCTGCACACATCTTCCTATACTGTCTAGATTTAATCTTCCTCCAAGATCATCAAATCTAAGCCTGTCTTTAAGACTCACATTACACATCCATCGTATCATTCTCATTATTTCTCTCACTGCTAAGCATGTCCTCAACCCTCACTGGCAAGATTTCACTTCCATACACAATAACACTGCATTCACATGCCTTTCCTTAGTTAACAGTGGTAACTCTCTGCTGATTAGTAATGGCAAAAGTTTCCTGGACTCATTCCTTCCGCTCCTAACTCTTGCTATCACACTAGCATCTGCTCGAATGATATCACCAAAGTAATAAAACTTAATCTCAATAGCTTCACCATCCAGATATACTTTCTCCACATTTGAGTTTTCATCCATCTCCATCATCTTACACTTCTTGCACACACCAATAGAAATTTTGTGCATGTATTTTTCTAACCAAAACCCCAAACACTATGTAAAAATGATCAGTGTTCATTATATTTGGCTTGTCTGTTTTAGGTTATTTAATGCCGATTGTCAGATCCGTTCTCGATTGGAGAATATCATCCGTCTTTTTTAACTCCTTCGGGACTGCTCTGTATGTAAACCGCAGTCCTAGTAGCCTTGCAAGTTGAGGACCGCTGCTAAGCTACGAATACAACATAACAGACAGTCTTGGGTCATGAAGATCGGATTCAGATTTAAAAGAAAAACAATAAGTTACAACTTTAATGGCTCATAGTTTACATTTCGGTTAATGAGATCTTCCTCACAGCATAATGTATTAAGTAGAATTAAATTAATTTAGGAATAGTAACAAAAAAAAAAAAATGCATCTCCAGATCTTCACGTTCTATAGACCAATTTGTTTTTTTTATTTTTTTATTTTATTTTTTATTTTTTATTGTAGACGTACAAAGAATCAAAATAAAATTTTAAAATAAATTGATTCCTAAGAACATGCTGACACAATAGGATTATTTTATTTATTTATTTAAAAAAAAAAAATTTTTTACTTTAAATTTTTTTATATATTTTAATTATTTATAAATTTGGCTTGATCTCATTGATCAAAATAACATTAAAGAAGATATAACAACTGGAATATTTTCTTTTTCATACTAATAATAATAATGACGACGTATACACAGTTGATGCTATCAAAATTTGAAATTGGAAAATATGACTTGATTTTAGAGAATAAAACAGAATGACACTTATTGAGATTTGAATATATATATATTTATTTTTTTAATCTTTTTGTTTTTGCTGGGGATCGGGCATCCTACTTAATGCCAGATTTTAACCGTCCCTTTAAGCACAATAGTTTGTATCTCTCTTGCACTTGGTTCACCGGGTATATTCGCCAGGTAATCTTAAATTCTTTTTCATGGGCCCGGTTTCTAATATAATTACTGGAATGATGGAGATCTTCCTAAGATTCCAGTTTCTTTTCATGTCGTCTGTGTGCTAATTCAAATTCACTCATGTATAAAAGTAATTTATGATAATAGTTGTACGAATTTTAAAGAAGAAATCTATTCGCATTGATATACTCAGAGGTGAAGTAGAGGCAGATGCGCATTGTTGTATGGTTTGCAATCATTGGGACAAATGGGGTCTCATGACAATTGATGAATGCCCTGAAGGAATGGGAGAGAAATGTTTATCAACTGATATGATGATTATTTACAAATGAAATTATTTACAAATGAAGATTGCCACTAGGCATGAATCATTTTTAAGTTCAACATTTTCACCTTGGAAACAAAAAAGGATCCATGACAAATATCGCTCAGCAGTCTCTTACAGAATGGAAATTTAAAGTTCTTCTGCAGTTGAGAAAATCACGCTTACAATATTATGGAATGCAAAGTTTAAAAGTGCAAAAGAAAAAAGGGGTCATCCTGTGGTGGAATTGATGATCTTGAGCCAGAATCGAGCGGTGGAGATGGCCCGGACTTACTTCATCCCCGCAGTAAGAAGGTTCGCCTTTGCCTGGCTTGCAGATGGAAAGGGAAATAAGTTTTGGCTTACTAGTTTTCTAGTGAGGATTGAACTTGCAACCTCGAAGTAACAAATCTACTGGTTGCTGCACAATAATACGTGGGTTCGCCTTGACGACAAATAGATTATGATTATGAAAATTATTGTTTTTTCTGATTGGTTAAGCGGAATTAACTGAAGGAAAATCTGCTAATAAAAAGAAAAGAAAATCAGGAGAAGAGGGGGGGTGAGTGTCGAGTGAGATTCTGCGGTGAGCCGAATTATTTTTCGTTGATTGCAGCTCAAAGTTACAGAGGGGTTTTGTGCTTCTACAGGAATTGAACCGAACTGAGTTTTTTTTTTTTTTGTTTGTTTAACGTTTGAAGTCTAGTCATAGACTTCTGAATTGCCATCTTTCAAGCTATTTCGGCCCATATCCTTGGTATGGATGTCAAGGCTTTAGACATCCGGCTAATTCCGGAATTCAACGGTGTTACAACTGACATGCCTATCGCTGAATGGATAGAGAATGTAGAGTTAGTTTGTGAACTCTGCGCCATGGAAAAGATTGAGCATGTTCTACCATTACGGCTACGAGGCGGCGCGCTTGCCGTGTACAGACAGCTGAGTCAGGAGAAAAAGGCAGACGCGGAACAAATTAAACAGGCTCTTATGACTGCGTATGCAACGGATAGATTCAACGCATTCGACCAATTTGTGGCGAGGCGTCTTCGTCCAGAGGAAACGGTGTTTTCCATGCAACGGACTTGTGCCAGGCAAACGCCCAAGGGGAGGAGACGTCAGCGCCAGCCTTCTTAAAAACACGCACCTTACCTACTGTAAATGTCTACGTGAATGGACCAGAGTGCACGGCTCTGATGGATTCCGGATGCTCACAGACGCTGGTGAGCAAGGCCGTGTGTCGTTGCTGGAGGGATAAGGAGGTGGGAGTATTGACTGCCGACGGAAAGACCCTGAAGTGTTTGGGCTACGGAAAAATCAAATTGGGTGTTGAGCAAGTTCAGCCTGTGGATATTGAGGTTTTAGTTGTGGACGGGCAGTTGTTAGGATTCGATCTCCTTCTTGGAATTGATGCGATTAGAGAGCTTGGTGGCGTACACCTGACTGAATCTGGTAACGTGCGATTCGGGAACATGAAACAGTGTGCAGCCATTTTTATCGACGAACCCGACTTTGTTGTAACATTTGATCAGAGTACAAAATTATGGACTGCATCGTGGAAATGGGCGAGTGGTCGTATTCCCAGCGAGCTGACAAATAGAGTGCAGCAATATAAAGTGCCTGATCACATCCGGGAAGCATACGACGAAGAACTTTCACTTTGGCAGCGCAACGGATGGCTATTACCATATCCCGAGAAAGAACTAGGCCCTCCGAAGGGGCTAATTCCTTTGATGGCGGTTGTGCAGGAGCACAAGCGGAAAGTCCGACCAGTACTCGACTATCGAGAACTAAATGACTATGTGGATGCATTCACTGCTAACGCAGAAGTGCGCACAAAGACTCAGAGTGGCGGCAACAAGGAGCCGATGTGTCGCTTTTAGATTTGAGGAATGCATACCTACAAATTCACGTTGACAAAGCATTGTGGCCTTTTCAAACAGTAATTATCAAAAGCAACCGTTTTTGCCTTACTCAACTGAGGTTCGGCCTAAATGTGGCGCCGCTTATTATGAAGTCTGTGATTGCTGCGATAACGTCTCCAGATGAGAAAATTAAAAATGCCACGTCAGCCTATGTCGACAATATCTTCATCAACGAATGATTGGTCTCGGCGGTTCGTGTGCAGCAGCACTTCCTAAAATACGAACTGGTCTGCAAAGATCCAGAACGATTGAGAGATGGAACTAGGGTCCTGGGTCTCAAATGGAAACGAGGTGGTCAGATTCCAGAAATGCTGCATGTAATGACACGTCGACGTGTATTTTCCTTGTGTGTGAAATTGGTTGGCCACTTCCCAGTGTACGGCTGGCTTAGGGTTGCTACTGTGTTCATCAAGCGTCAAGCAAGTTCGCTAACCAAAGGATGGGACGATGAAACCAAAGATTCCTTTCTCTATCAGATACTGTCAGAAACAACTGCAAGAGTGTGGGAATCCGATCCAGTTACGGGAAACTGGTGCATTGACGGAAACGAGATGAAAGTCTGGGTTGACGCAAGTTCCATTGCTATGGGAGTGGCATTGGAAGTGAATGGAAACATTGTGGAAGATGCTTGTTGGCTGCGTCCGACCAATGATGCGAGGCATATTAATCTGGCCGAACTTGATGCAGTGATTAAAGGTATTAATCTGGCTCTTCAGTGGAAGGCACAAGTGTTGCATATAATGACCGATTCAGCATGCGTGCATCGATGGGTGTCTGACACCCTGACAGGAAAGGCACGTCTAAACACAAAGGCGGCAGGTGAAATGCTGGTGAGGCAACGCTTGGGAACATTACGATCACTGGCTGAGGAATACACGTTGGCAATTGATTTGACTCTGGTTAAATCCTGCCAAAACAAAGCTGACAGACTCACCAGAGTTCCGCAGGGATGGTTGAGTATGCACAAAAAAAGGAGAGCCGAATCTGGAGAGTTGCGGCACTTTGGTGGCCCGGTTGAGTGAAGATCAAGTTGTCAACATCCATCGACAGAGTGGCCATCCAGGTGTTAAAAGAACATTATATTTTGCCAGGACTGTCGACCCACTGGTGGAAAGAGGCTCATTAAATTTGTTGTTAGAACCTGCAAAGTTTGCCAATCAATTGATCCAGCACCGGTTCAGTGGAAAAAAGAAGATCTGAGTGTCGAGAAAAACTGGAGCAGATTGGCCATGGACATAACCCACTATAACGGGTGCCATTTTTTTATGCTTATCGATTGTGGTCCCTCCCGCTTTGCAATATGGTAGCCACTGCGACAGCAAGATTCGGCTAGTGTAATTCATCAGCTGGAGACCATTTTTCATGAAAGAGGCCCACCAACCGAAATATTAACGGATAACGGCACTGCGTTCACTTGCCGACAATTTAAGGAATTTGCAAGTACCTGGGGCGTGTATTTGAGGTTCCGATATGCTTACGTTTCGTCCGGTAATGGCATTGTGGAACGCAGTCACAGTAGCGTAAAAACTATTGCGGCTAGAAAAAATTGCTCAGCGTTGGAGGCTGTCTACTGGCATACACCAAAAGACAACCTCTCACTGTCTACAGCGCCGGCTGATGTCTTGCATAGATACCATATCCGAGTAAAAGGCATTGATATTGTGCCCCACCTGAAGTGCAAGTGATTTGAGATAGGTGATCTGGTATGGGTTAAGACCCCACGCAGCCGGTGTACAACTAAATATGGAACTGGATGCGTAACCGATGTGATCAGTGAGCAATCGGTGCGAATTGATGGAGTACTTCGTCACGTCAGGGATCTTCGCCCTTATGTAGGATCGCCCCCTTTTTCCGACGAGGAAGAGGAAGATTCTGAGGATAGTGAGAGGCCGGTCTACTTCAGGTCAGGTTCGCCAGATAATCCCTCGGATATCGGTGGCATACTAGCAGATTCCGCCTCGTCTAGTGGGAGCGCTTCTGAGGAAGAGGAAGTTCAACCGCTCCCCCTTCGAAGGAGTACCCGAAACAAAAGATCGCGCCCGCATTGTCATTTGTGTGATTTGGAGATCAGGGAAGAGTGTGGCGGAATTGATGATCTTGAGCCAGAATCGAGCAGTGGAGATGGCCCGGACTTACTTCATCCCCGCAGTAAGAGGGTTCGCCTTTGCTTGGCTTGCAGATGGAAAGGGAAATAAGTTTTGGCTTACTAGTTTTCTAGTGAGGATTGAACTCGCAACCTCGAAGTAACAAATCTATTGGTTGCTGCACAATAATACATGGATTCGTCTTGACAACAAATAGATTATGAAAATGATTGTTTTTTCTGATTGGTTAAGTGGAATTAACTGAAAGAAAATCTAATAAAAAGAGAAGAAAATCAGGAAAAGAGGGGGATTCTGCGGTGAGCCGAATTATTTTTCGTTGATTGGAGCTCAAAGTTACAGAGGGGTTTTGTGCTTCTACAGGAATTGAACCGAACTGAGTTTGTTTTTTTTGTTTGTTTAACATTTGGAGTCTAGTCATAGACTTCTGAATTGCCATCTTTCACATCCAAAATAATAAGCCCTGAAAATTTCAGGTGCGAAGAGAGATATCAAAAGATTGTTCTAGATTTAGATATAGCTTAAATGTCAAAGTTTTTTCCCTTTTATTCAAAAGTTTATTTCAAGAACAACGATTAAATTATATTCAGCATTTGTTAACTATTCTGGTTATAAAACTTTCATTGCTAATATCTGTGCAAAACTGCCTGTTTAACATCAGCTTAAAATAGCTTCTTTAAAAAACAATAAAAATTGGTTACAATGTGTTATTAACTACATTCTTTTAGAATGTTTCATAATATAAAGGCAAAATGAAGCAACCATTTCAGTCTACGCATTTATAAATTAATCAACATATGGAGTTGGCCTTTAGCACAATTCAATATATAAAGAAAACAAAAAAAACAAATGGATGCATTTTTCCCAAAAAAATATTCTGCATGATTATTTTTAAACATTAAAGAATCAACTCTGAATTAAAAACATATAAGATTCATCCTTATAGAATACAGAAATCAATTTGGTTTATTAAATTCTTTGTGAGTTTCACAAATATAATTATAATTACTATTTTTTTTTTTTACTAGGATTTTTTAAATTTTCTTTTAACTTTCCCTTATTTTATTTTTAATTTCAATAAATATTGAATAGTAAATAATTAAGAATTAATTTGGTGTGCTTATCAAAGTTATGTATAGGCGAAAAACACAGTAACACAAGACCTTGCCTGATAGTAATTTTACTGTAAAAATTTGAAAGTGTTTTATTTTTTTTTTAAGGCTTTAAACTGTCGAATGGAAAGTAAATTCTGGTGTGTGTTGAAATGTTAAAAGGTAAAACTGAACTATTATGCTTCATTTTCAGCTTATAAACCAGAGGAAAACATTAATTTTCCCACTCTGTTGTTGCATACTAGCTGTACCGACGCAGCATTGGCCGGGTGCCTTTAGACTTATTTTTGTCTTACCTTTTTTAAATATAGTTTTGCTATTATTGTATTGTTTGGTCATTAAATTATTAATTGAACCAAATTATAAAAATATGAATAATTTTGTTAAAGTAATTTCTGAAAATATTTTATACAAATAGCTTCCAAAATGCAAAGAAAAATTGGAATATTTATCCGAATAAAATATTTTTTAGATAAAATTGATTTGAAATACCTTCTTTTTTTTTTTTTAAATATAGCCCGATCTACTAGAGAGTTGATTATGGTGAAATAAAATTAAATATTGAGGTTGTAGGATGAGGCTATTTAGTATTTACCGACCCATAGCACCTCGTAGGGTTTTGAAGGTAAGCCCCCACAACCATATATTTTCTGAAACTACAATATCCACAATACTTGTATAAGTATTCTTTATTTTGATCAAAGAAGGAACAATAATACTTTGAGGTCAGCGTTCATACTTGGCATCCATGAAAAGGAAATAGGTATTACTTCATTTTGTTTATAACTTGAAAATTATGGAAATTAAAAGATAATACAAAAGCTAATAAGGGTTTCAAGGCTTTGAGTAGGAGTACACATGGGTTCTCACTGATTCTCGGAAAATGCTGAATGTGCCTTGAAGGGTTAAAGACTATTGATTTACTTAAAATTATTAACGTCATTTTACTTATACCTCCTTCCACCCAATCAATGCTGCTCTGACCCCACCCACAAAAAATTGAATATTACAAAATATAAAAACTAAGAACAAAAAGGAAATATGGCGTGATTGGTTGGGTGAAAAAAGAACATAGGGTTCCTTGTTAAAGAGACAGCAGTACATGAAATGGTTAAACCCCCACCCCCCTCCTAGAAATGGACTCGGCCTGAATAACAAGGTAAAGAGGTAATTTCACTTGAGCAGGCATAAGTTACAAATAAGATTTAATATTTGATTGCAAAATAATTGTTGAGTCAGGAAGGTGGTACCCTATCTTTAGGGTTCTTGTACACAATGGTATCAATGCTATACTGGAACAATTCCAAGTAGATATCAGGATAACATGAAAATGAACCACTGATTGAGAATTTTATAACCTTTTAATGAAGAACTTGCATCAAATCCCTTCCCAATTAAACAACAAAACTGCTCAACACATCAGTCTTTACACAAAACAAAAACATTCAATTCGACCAAACCACCACCCTCCCTAGTTTTTTGGTTTTTTTTTCTTCTTTTACATTTTGAAACATGTTGGATACCTTAGTCATGAGAAAATCCAGAATATTTTTAGTAAAAATTTCTAACAATTCAAGATATCACAAGTTAAAATTTTGTCCAATCAAAATTTTCCATTGACAAGTATTCTATTTCTAAATGCAATTATCTTTAAGAAAAAAAAAAAAAACTAAACAAAAACATATCTACCGATCTTCAGGCCCCAAATAAATGATACGTGGTATTTTTATTTTTTAGCCGAGGAATCCAAATAAAACTGAAATTGCACAGTAAATATCAGCAAATTTTTCACATTATTTATGCAGATAGGAGATGAAGCCAGTATTGGCAGGTTGGAGTTAAAACTGGGTGTTGCTCTGTTATGAAAGTTGACAATACAGACCGATTCATTTGCAAACCAATGTATATTGAGGATACAAAACTGTTTCTCAGAAGCGGAATTGTTATTTACATGTTTTGGACTGCTGGCTGCGATTTTCATAATGTTTTGGTCCCAAACATGTAAATCTCGTTTTTGTAACATAAGGCTAACTTCAACTTCAAGGTAGCCGATTGTACACTAGTGCTGGCCAAAACGTTGCAAATCTGAAATTCCCGGCAGCTCCGAAAAATAAATAGATTTCAGTTATGGATCGTAACTGAATCCACTTAAATGAGATATCTACACAAATCATGTCAGTATTTCATGCAATATCACATTGTGATCATTATTTGAGTTACATGTCATAAGAAATATTTTTTCACACTTAAAATATAGCACATTTTAGTGTTACTTTGATATATATATATATATATATATATATATATATATATATATATATATATATATTAAAATAGAGTTCATTTTTTTCTTTTTAAACATCTTAAGAATTTAATAAAAAAAGCATGTTTAGATGCGATATTTATTAATAACACAAAATCAGAACAGATTTTATTAATAAACATTGCATCTAAACATGCTTTTAAAGGTTTTAGCCTCATTTATTATTAAATTTATATATATATATATATATATATATATAGTTAGCATAGATTCTTTTGGCTGGTATAAATAGAAGAAGAATTCTAGCAAGATATAGATAAGAAGAACTAAAACTATAAGAAGAATAGCATTTGACCCAACCAACAAGAATAAATTTTAGTTGGTACACACAAAGTACATCAGCACTCATTCAAAAACAAAAACTTAAGTAAATCTTTCTATGAGTTAGAAAATAATGTTAACTTGTTAATGTATACGTTTTAGCAAATAATAGATGACCCGTGACCCGTTTGGTCAATGTTGGTACATTGTACATTAGTATATAGATTTAGTAGCCTAAATCACTATTGCTACTATAAGTACTTTACGTCTTTTACTTTATGCCAACCTCTTATGCTGCTGCTGCTCTCTGTATTCCTCTTCGATCACACTTCCCCTTCTATCACCACTTCTCATCTTATTCACTCTTCCTTCCACTATCTACAACATTCAATGTGCAACCAAACAACCAAGCTTATCAAAGTGTTACTATTTTATAAGCAAATGAAATGTTTTTCTAATGCCTTAAAACTAAACTTGCAATTATAAAAATGTAAACAAATTTCAGATGCACGAGTCTAATCAAAAATGAAACGGACGAACTGAACGGAATAGCAATGAACCAAATGCAGATAAGAAAGACTAATGCAATAAAAGCTGCCAATGTAATTGATTGGTTATCTATAGAAAACATGCATCAGCTAACTTGAACAAATAAATGAACGTGATAATTTGGTAGGAAAATAATGTTTTTGAATTATCCAAATTTACAACTTGAATAAAAACAGTTTTAATATTAGTCACATATAAGATTTGAAAACAGAAAATGCCACTTACTTTCCTATTAGACTTGCTTTTAAATGTTACGTTGTTGCAAAAATTATGGAAAGTAAATTGTATCAATTTTATTGTAGGAGTTCAAATTTTGTAATAAAGCAGCAGAGGAAGCTTGCGACATCATTTGGCCAAGGGGACCATCAGTGAATGTACGCCGCAACATTGGTTGTTAAATATATTTTAGTTGTGAAGTGACATGTTTGTGCATTGACTAACAGATTGAAGGGGTAAGTCAAAGCATATACACACCACACAACTGTTTGAGAAAAGTTGTAGAAAATTTAGTTGTAAGTAATCCGAAAGTTCTGGACCACTTCAAGCAACTGTGGAAACCAAAAACTGCAACAAATGGGTGTCGCATAAAATTAAGAACTCCTTTTAAAAGATCATTATTAATCTGAAGTGCGGTTAAGATTTGTGGACAGAATGACTCAGTCTCGAGTGTATTGTTACACGTGACGAAGATTAATCCTGTATTATCAGGTCAGTGGTTGGATCAAGGGGGAAGCACTGAAACATTTCTCAAGAGATGATGCCTAAAAAGAAGGTGATGGTGGCTATTTGTTAGTGTACAGAAGGATTAATTCACAACAATTTTCTCAATACTGGTGAAATGATCCCTGAAGAGATGTATTGTCAGAAAGTGAAGGAGAATCCAAAAAACATATGTATCCAACAGTGATCATTAGTAAAGGTCCTATTGCACAACAATGCTTGCCTCCATGTTTCAGCTATCAAATTTTGGAAGCTTAAATGGTGTATGAAATTCTGTCTCACCCACTATATTCGCAAGACATCTCACCAACAGACTTCCATTTCAAGCATTTCTTGTGGGATAAAATCTTAAAAGATGCAGCAAAAAATGCTTTTAAAAATTTTGTCATGTCCCGGATGTCAGAAACGTATGCCACTGCAAGACATAAACGTGTTCATTAGAATTGTGGTTTTTTATTTTGATTAATAAAGTTTAGTTTAAGTTGGTTTATAAACATCTGAAGTGAGAGATAAAGAAACATTTTCTTACCAACTTAATATTGATAAGAATTCATAAAACTAAAAGGAATTAGAAAATAAATAACATTGCTAAAATAGATAATGCTGAAATCAATAATTTAAAAGATAATTCAAATGGTTAAGATACTAAAACAAGAAAATACCACTAAAAAAATTGACCTTTTTTTCCTTTTTAAATCAACATTGGAGATAAACCATAATTATTTCAGAAACAGTAAAAAAGGTCAATATTAGTGAAAACACATAAAATCTCACGTTGTATCACTAAAATCATGTAATTTCCAATGATCTTAATCTAGTAAATTAAAACTCAACATGAACAGTAATGCTTACTGTATAGCTGAATCCAAAAAAAAATAATAAAAAAAAAACAATAAAAAAAAAATCTCATCTATGACTTAAGGTTAACACAACAAGTAGCATTAGAAAAGAATGGAGATACTGTGAAATGTCAATTTAAATGAAAATGTTATTTTTACACATTGTTTTATTTTAGAGAATATCCCAGTCATTTAAAACCCATGAGAAGGAGGTCAAGAACATTGACATATATATTAGATCTTACATTGACTTAAATAGGAAGTACATCATTGGAAAAGAGCAAAAAACTAAAGGATTAAAAACGAAGAGACACAAATGCAGTAAAACAGTTTTCTTAAGAGAAATATCTGTGTTACAACAGGAGATAAAATGTTATTTGCAGCATCATCATCATCTTTAACATTTGTTTTACATGCTAGCAAAAAAAAAAAAACAGTTTGCTAGTTTTCTGGCTGGACATTAACAAGTCCACTTTTTAGATGAATAGTAAATAAAAACTTCAATAATCTGAAATGTATAAATTTACTTTTTTTATAGCAAATCAACCCTTTTTAGGTTATTTATCGCCAAAACACAGCTATTATAGACAGTTATTTACGATTAATTGAACACAAGGTGCTACTTTTACTCACAGCTGCAGGAAGAATAATGGTTCATTAAGTTCCGAAATATATTAGCACATCAATGAGCACTGAAAGTGCCAACTAAAAAACAACAGCAGTTTTTGATGCTGGCAATAGGTTAGGTACCACCCGATCCCCTTAGATAAAGAGTCGGACTCTTCATCTGAAGGGCGATTTATCTATCTCAGATAGATTATTTCCAAATAATCTTGAGGTAACTCAAGATTATTTGGAAATGCTAACACTCATAATTTAAAATATTCCCAGTAAAGTAAAGATAGTAGACGGCACTCTACAGTACAACTCCAGAACAAAAGGAGCTTTCTATCACACATTTGAGTTCATGCTTCATTGCACACGCACGCACACACAAAGAATCAATCAATACGAAGGTATAAATTCAAGTTGTGTCAGATGTGATGCAGTTTGGAGGCCTCGAGATAACACTCTATGGAGTGACCTTTTCTGAGTCCATACTAGAGATGATAGAAAACTTTTTAGTCCCAAGGACAATCACCAATGCCAGATTATATTTTGAACTGGTTAACCAACTATCATGGCCATACTAATTGGGTCTAGTCATGCTGCCCTTTCATGATCTCATTATACAGGACTCCCATCTTGAGAATGCATTTCAATATACCAAACAACTTATAGTTTACCTAGTTCAGAAGGGTGTGGCAACATTTGACATGAACAGAGTAACCTGCCTCACTCTACAGTGAAGTAAAGAAGGTATGTCTCTTTACTCTGACAAAAGCATGCACTGTTGAGAATATTCCAGTCTGTTGTCTAGAAGACTGACATCTGATATTTGCGAGCATTAGATGATGTTGAGCACAGACATGCATCAATAGAAGGCAAAGCAGCAGAGATTTCATTGGAGTTCGAAAAATGCTGTATGTTTGTCATGGGGTGCCCAAATGTGATTACAAACAACAAAACACCGACTGGATTGTTTGGCAATAAAAATCTGAGCAAAATTAAAAATTCCAGACTGTTTAGACTAAAGAAAAAAACTCTGCAGTATCCAATCACTATCTAGCACTGTACCAGGAAGTGGCACAGGGGCTCTGACGTCGTTTCCTGTAACCCAGTAGCAATGTTGCAGGCTTTCCTAAATGAATTTCCTTCCCAATCCTCTCAGTCATACATTCAGAGTCCAATGATATAAGTGACGTGGTAGAATCAATGGCGCAAAAAACAATATTCCGAAGCAGCACCCTTATTCCTGCAGCAGAACACAGCAATCAACAGTACATTTTTTTTTCAATAAAGGTCACCGCTTATTAAGGCCCAAAGGCCACTTGAGAATAAGGGTTAAAAAGTTTGACTGGTGGATGGTGAGACATCGCGATCACCGGCATGATGGTTGTAAGAGGGCAGAAATTGATTATTTACGGGGACGATTCAACAAGAACTTGTTTACATTGGAAACAACCATATTGAGGCAAGATTTTTACCAGATGTCCTTCCTGACGTCAACCCAGTGATGTGATGGGGATCATCTCTAGGTGATTACCCACAAAGGCTAAAGAGCATTTCACCTGCCCTCGCACAGAAATATATTGTGCTGCTTTCATTCAGCACACCAAGACATGGTTGGCATGAAAGCCTGTACTAATGAGTGTGTACTGGCCCAGAATAATTGCATAGTATGCTTGAACATCGCAGAGTCCACCACAAGAGCCAATCATCTTGAGACAATCTCCAAATTGGTCATTTCAAAAGATTGCCATGGATCTGTTTGATATTGGGGATCATGAGTATCTTGCATTTGCTGATAGGCTAACTGGTTAGCTAATTCTGTATTCCTTGAGCCACAGACATAAATGTCTACAAAATCATCTCAATCTGTAGAAATCTATTCCAGACCTATGATGCCCCGCAGGAATTTGGCAGTAATGGTGGCTTAACCTTCACATCCCTCAATTTGAGCAGTTCCTGGAGGATTGGGCTGTGAAGCACAAACTCATTGGTTACCTATCCTCAATCCAATCGCCGGGGGTGAAGATAGCTGTCAAAACAGCCAAGAGAATAATGAGTGGAAACGCAAAACCCAGGGATCCTTGAATAACGATCAGTCAGCACGAGCTATCTTCCAATATAGAAATATGCTCATCCAGATTATTGGGCTATTCCCTGTGAAAACCCTACTCCATCTTTGGCTACGTTTATTCATACCATCCCAACCATCAGTAGGACATAACAGGCCAAGTTGTCAAACTCTGACCATAAATAATGGATCAGGGCTGATTGATTGGGTGGGATTAGGATCACCTTGCAGAATCGCTAATTCTTCAGAAGCACCTGCCATCCCTGCCCCCATTCTTAGTGTCTTGTTTGCACCCCACAAACCAACAATTGGGGATGTCCATGAACCGAGTACACTGATCTTGTAAACCAAAGGAAACATAAATTTGTTACCTAGGAATCCAGCATCACTCAGCCCTCTAAACGAATGTCGGTGAAAATTGCCCGTGCATTGTCCAGATTGTTCCTGAACAATAAGCCAGAAGGAACTCATTTCTCTTGAAAGGTCATTATCTCTGCACAATAGGAGAGTTGAATCAAAATATGTTAATTGGGCTATCTCATTGTAATGGGCAAAGTCGACCCCCCCCCTCCCAAAGTAAACGACACAGAATCGGCTGTGCCATACATAAAAATCTCGAACAGCAAGAGGTGTAATGTACTATAGTATTTAATATCAAAACGGGGATGACCGCCGGGTTGCGAATGATTCGTCATTTCAAGCTCGATATAAGGTGGATGATTCGCCTATTTGTCAGTAGCAACCTAGAATGTCTCTAGTTATTTGTTGCAAGAGAGTTATTAACGATAACAAGAGTTTGTGGTGTCGATAGGAGATGTGCAGCTTTTGGTCTTATTTCGTGACTTTTGAATCAGTGAAAATCAGAATATGAGCAGTATCCTGTATCCGCACTCCACTTATTCTTTGGGTTCTAAGCGTTACTTTCTGTGTCAATATTTTACTTCTATTCACTCCAAACAAGACATACTGACACTGAGATGTAAGGGGCTACCGTAAATTAGAGGCCAGATTTATAGAGGCATCCTAAGTGGGGAATTGTGCAGCGAGATGCTTAGAGAGGGAATTCCAAAGGCAAGTAGTTTTAGAAAACAAGCTATGCAAGTAGAAAACCTGGGGATCTCTACAGTATAGGGGTGGGATTTTGCTGCTTTTCAGGTTGGCTGAGAGTATTTACGTTGAGGAGGCACAAATGCAGCAAGTTGTCAGAGCACATTTTGTTGAATTACTTGTAAAACAAGCACAGGGATGCAACATTGTGGTGATGGGACATGAGCTGGAGCTTGGAAGACAGTGTGGACCTATTGGGTTAGAGATTCTTTTTGGGACTTTGTCCAAGAGGAAGAAACTAGTGTTTGGTGCACCAGCCTAGATGTGGCAACAATACTTCAGACGAATGGTGACTTTGTAGAGATATAGGGTTCTGGCAGGTGTGAAAAATCTTCTAGCTCGGTAGAGGTCCACCTTCTTTGCAGCAAACTTGGCAGTATCTTCTATGTATTTCTTTCAAGTCATGTTACCAATGAATGTTAGGCCAAGGAGCATCATTTGTTGATAAGGTTTCTCATAATTGTTAATTTCACTACAGACTGGAGGTCATTTTCTAAGGATTCAGTCATTGCCTTGGATATGTGTGGATTCGATTTGCCCTAATCCTGAGAATAGAGTATGCTGTTATCAGCAAACATAACCATCTCTGAAACGATTGCATCAGGAAGGTCGTTTATGTATATCAGGAATAATAAAGGTCCAAGGATCGACATCTGGGGCATACCCGTATTAATGCCATGTTGTTTAGATGTACAACCATCGAGGACAACCTGGATCTTTCTTTTAGGATCTTATATTAAATATTCGTCCAGTAATACTGTATTAATTTTCTTAAGACCTTTATGCCAGACCATGTCCAAGGCTTTGGATATATCAAGCGCTACCACTCTAACTTCATCTGCCTTATCCGATGTATGGTATATGCATTTAGAGATGATTGTTAGGATATCCACAGTAGAATGGGATTGCTTAAATCCATATTGTTGGTTAGAGAGAAGTTTAGCATTTTCAAGATGGCGACTATCGCTAGATTATTAAAATCTTTGAATCATTAATCAAAGAGCAGGAGGAGCCTTACTTATGAGGCAATGAATTTGATCAGTTCTTTCAGAGTTCTTGAAAACAGATACCATAGAGGCAATTTTCCAGCTATCAGGGAAGCAAGATCCTGTAAGGCATTTGTCATAGTTTGGAGAGGACAGGGGTCAGCTCAGCAGAGCATTTTTTTTTTTTTTTTTTTTTACTACAGCAGGGATAAGATCAGGTCAACATGCTTCGGAGATTCAAGGTTTATTTTATGATATGCAGGATATAGGAAATCTGGTTTCGGTCCGTGAAATGTAGAGAATAACTTAGTTAAAGTCTTTTAGCTAAGAAACATAAGACATCTTTTAAAACATCTAAAATTCAATAATCATATATTTGTGAGATATACCAAAGTAATTTATTTAGTGAGAAATTTGGGAGGGAGTGCTTTGTGGAATCCAGGGTGGATTTTAAGACGAACCGCTGGGCAAAAAGTTCAGCTTTCTCCTTTGCCATGCAAGCCACATCATGATGGTTAGATACTGAGGGAATTATTGATTGCCCATTGTTCACTACCCGATTAGATTTTATAGAAAGTGCGAGTTCCTAATTCCTGCGACTCCATGCGTTTTCTAGTCATCTCAGTATACCTACTTTGAACTGCGGCTATTAGATTCTTACAATGGTTTCTTGATGTCATAAATTTTTGTCTATCTGTAGCTAACTTATGGCGGGAGAAGTGGAGGAATGCTTGCTGTCTATGCACAATAGGAGCTCCACAGGTCGAAGTGAACCATTGGGTAGAGTAGGGCTTGCTATAGAATTTCCGTGTGGGAACAAAGACTTCCATGCCTGCTTCGAACCATTCTGTTTAGCAGGGACACAAAAAAGTTTTCTATAAATAGGTATCACAAACCAGCCAATTTAGTGCGAAAATGTGTAAATATAGTGAAATTCCCTTCGATTTAAACTTATGATAACTTATTTATTTTGGCGGTTATTTTGATAAAATTTGGATGTAAACAAAGTTTCATCCCTTCTCTTTCTAAATCTATAAATCTTTCCTTTTAAAAGTTTTTTTTTTATTCAGGTTGCTTTAAGTTTCGGTTATTTTTAGTGACAGGCGATTTATTTTTTAATGTTGATGCTTTCAACGTAGTGCGCACGATATTGTGTTTCTCTATGCATATAAAACCAGTCTAATCTTAAAGTAAAAGGGCCACTAGTCAATATGGTGGCCTTAATATAGAGTTTTAAGTTGTCTTTCACAAAAAAATCCAAGTTGACAACTCTAGATTTGCCATATTAAATTGCATTTCCATCTGTTTTTATATAGTCCAAATCTGAGGGTTTTTTAAAATTTTTTATTGATTATTAGAAGAAAAATCTAGCTTGATCTTTGTGCCATGAATTATGCTAGCTGTTGAAATGAATCTTAATCAAAGGTGCACTTTTGTGTCGTTTCTGTTTTTTGAGAGGGTAATAATGGGAGTTTCCCCAATGTTTAGGCTGGTTTGATCCAATAATTATTATTTCCATTATCATTCATTTTCATTTACCACAATATTACATTTGTAAGGATTTTTATCTGTTCAATTCTTACACTCCCTCATGTTTTCTTTGGCCTTCCCCTATAAACAGATTTAATATTCTTCTGAGACTATTAGATCTAAGCCTGTCTTTAAGACCGACATTGCACATCAATTGTATCATTTCTCTTCATGCAATGCATGTCCTCAATATTCACTGGTCAGGTTTCACTTCCATCATCACACTGTGTACACATGCCTTGTTCAACAGTGGTAATGCTCTGCTGGTTAGTAATGGCAGAAGTTCCCTGAACTTAACGCACCACCTAAAAAGTCCCGAGCCCAACATAGATGGCGCCACTAATTAAAAGTTCATATGAATTTTATAAAGTACTAACCTTCAAATATTACGTGTCAAAATTTGAGCCCAATCAAATTTTTAGTTGACAAAGTGAAGCTACTGTTGCAAATTTTCAAAACAATGAAAAAATCTGAATTTTGTGTGTTGATGTGATGGGGAAAAAATATGGTTCAAGCAAAGCAATGGCTTGATGTTATTTGGTGGTTTGGTAGTTTTGTTTTACGGCATATCAACCCTTTTTGGGTTATTTAATGCCGAATCTGGTCTTGTTTTCTTCTCTTTTTTGTTTCTTTCCCCTTTTAATATCTGTTTCTATTTAACCCATAGTTGGGACCCTAACAGGTACTACCACTCCGGGTCAGGGTGGACCTGGGAGCAATGGTAATTAAGAGGAGGCTCCACATTCCCCAAAGTCCGTAAGTCGGATCTCACCATCGGATGTAGTTTAAGGTCATATCCAGGACCGGGAGTAGGGTAGGAAAAATAAAAAAGGGGAGGGAGAAAGGGAGAAGGGCTGTTGTTTTTGTTTTTGGTTTTGTAGAACATAATTAAGTTTTACAAAAAAAAAAACAAAAAAAAACGTCAATGTAGGTGATTTTCGTCTCAGGGAGCCACAGGGCAGCCTGGATGTTATTTGGATTCTGCCCCGTTAAAACAACGGTTAAGAGGTGGTATGCTGACTTTAAACACGGTCATACAGACACAAATGATACTGAATGCTCAGTTCGTCCAAATTTGCCAGTTGTCTGGAAAACATAAAAAAGAATCAACTAACTCAGTTTGGCGAATCGTAAATTGTGAAGTTGCATGAAATAGCAAACCAAGATATCAGAAGACAGCGTATTCACCATTTTTCATGAACATTTGACAGTGAGAAAGCTATGTTCAAAGTGGGCGCCATATTTGCTCACAGTGAATCAGAAACAACATGTCGAGGATTCAAAGTGTTGTTTGCAACTGCTTCAATGCAACAAAAGAAAAATTTTGTGTTAATATGTGAGAATGGATAAAAAATGGATCTATCATTTCACTACAGAGTCAAATCAGCAGTCAGCTGAGTGAACAGAAGCCGGTGAAAGCTGCTCAATGACACAAACATAAGCAGGTAAGGTTTTGGCTTCCATATTTTAAGATGTGCAAGATATTTTGTTCATCGTTTACCCTGAGAAAGAAAACAACCATCAATAGCGAATATTATGTAGCATTATTGGTGCGTTTGAAGGAAGAAATCACAACAAAAAAAGCCACAAATGAAAAAAAGTGCTCTTTCACCAAGACAATGCACCGTGTCACAAATTGATCGCAACAATGGCAAAACAACATGAATTGCACTTTTAATTGCTTTCGTACCCACCATATTCTCCAGATTGGGACCCCAGCAACTACTGGCTGTTTTCAGACCGCAAAAGAATGCTTAAGAGAAAGAGATTTGGCTCCAATGAAGAAGCGATATCTGAGACTGAAGCATATTTTGAGGCCAAAGAAAAATCGTTCTACAAAAAAGAATTGTAAGAGAAGCGTTGGAATCAGTGTATCACTATTATGATGATGAATAAAGTCGAATTTTGCCTAAAAATTGTTTTATTAGTTAGGCTTATTTAGTGATGTGTTACTCCATCCATTCTTAACTCCTGCAATCACACTAGCACCTGCACCTCCCTGTGCTCCAATGGTATCATTAAGTTAACAAAAATTCTGAACAACCTCAATAGGTTCACCATCCATCATCCATTTTACATGCGTTGGACGGCTTTAAGAAATTAACTTCCAAACTGACGTATATCTAGCCAGATCTTTATCCCTCGGGTCCATTTTTATCTTTTCCCCTGTGAACTTAACCTGCTACCTCAACTGTTCTACATCTACTAACCCAATAACTTTCATCCATTCTTTCAACTTAGCCATACTATCGAAGTCTCTTGTTTTGTACACATCTTCCTATACTGTCTAGATTTAATCTTTCTCTGAGGTCATCAGATCTAAGCCTGTCTTTAAGGCTCACATTACACATCCATCGTATCATTCTCATATAATTTCTCTCCATGCAACACATGCTCTCAACCCAGGTTTCACTTCCATCCATCTGCGGACACATGCCTGATATCCTTTCTCCACATCAAAATTCTCATCCGTCTCCATTGTCTTACAAGCTTGCAACCTACCTGTAATTCAATTACACTTCTTGTGTATACAATGCTTACAAGTACCACAAAAACATTAACTGCACCGACTCCTTTTCCATAAACTGAGCCGGAAAACTTTCCTCTTTCTGACGGCTTTCCAACATTATAAGTTGTATTCTTGGATTTTAGAAAATAGATTTCCAGTTTATTTAAATATTCAAATACGACATGACTTTACTGAATGTACCATGTGATCATAACTAAAATAGTTTGACAATATCAAATCAATATGGAGATTACAAAATTTTTAAGTGGGAAGTCACGTAATATAATGTTGTCTCAAAGTTAGACATTTATAGTGTTCTGTCCTTGAAAGCTTAGATTCTTTCAATACTAGACACAAATTTCTTGATAACATTTCGTTGTGTAGCCTGTTGTTTTTCAGGTGAGCCTTAGTTTCCAATCAAAGCACATCTGAGTGCTATAAACCAACTAGAAACAAGAGATGAAGCCAACACATCACTAATAACTCACCTTGAAGAATCTTCAAGAATTTTCAATCAAACATTCTGGAAGTAACTGGGAATAGTCCAGATGGCATCGTGGAAAATGATCAGGTGACTACTGAAGAGACATTTAGCAAATGCGACAATCTCGTGCAAAAACCTAGGTGACTTAAAATCCAGCAGAATCAGATTAAGAAATGTGTAGAAAAGGGAAATTGGAAGCAACCTACCTACAGGTGCAAACGTGGTAAAAGAGGAGTTGCGAGCAGTTAAAAATGAGCCGCAAAATTTTGGTTCTTCCAATCCTATACACAAAAGTTAAAAGCATAACTTAACTTAGTTGCATAGGATGCCAACTTTAAAATGGGGGCATAGGTTACAGGTTGAACATGTATAATGCTGATAAACAAGGATGAAGCGATGTGAGTCCACATTACTGTGGACTCACCTCGAAACATTCCCAAAAGAACAAATCCCTCTGCTAATTAAAATTAGTCTATCAATTTTCTATAGATGGAGATTCAACGGTGACAGGTGACGTCATGACACTGATATTCAATCAAATAGAAATCGGTCTGCAAACTCCAACAAGAAGTCTATAATATTGTCATGTGAAATATACCTTAAAGAATCTGTTTTAAATGGACAGAAGTTAAATTTATTTCAAGTTTTATCAACTAGTGATTTTAATTAAACAAAGAATTGATTTGGCAATATTGGAAAAGAAAAAGCTCAGAGTTTTGAATGATAATAATTGAATAGTTAAAGAATCCAAGTAAATTATAATTATTTTCAAGAATATTACCATAATGTTAGATGTGGCGTCACCAAGTAATTATTTCATCAAGTCCAGAAAATACAACTACGAAAATTTGGTAATTTAGTTTTAACAAAAAGATCTGTTACAAACTGCATTAATTCAGGTCATGAAAACAATCAAAATTTGCATAAAACGAACGGTTTTTGTCAGACCATCAGTTTCTTCTTTTTGGTATTGTTTGTTTTTATTATAAGATGCCATTAAAGACATCTTCACCTCTGGCGATAAACAGTATTGCATGGTTTTCCAACTGAAGATGAAAGCTTTCAAAATAAATCTTAGTCAAAATCCAGAGGAGGGGGGGGGGGAGGGCTCATGCATATCCTTAAATCTCTTAAAGAACTGAAAATGTTTCATCCAATAAACTTTTTTGGAACAAGTATGGTCTGATATATATATATATATGAGGATAAAATACACGATATATCATAAAATGGAATGTCGTGGAGACAAGAACGAAAAAGACAAGAGGAAAAACAATTAAACATCGAAAGAAATCATCAAACGAGAAATTTACCGGCTTCGTTCGATTCAACGAACGTTTTCAGAAAAAGTAAAGATTTGAAATTTATTGAAAAACAGTAAAAAATATAGGAAAAAAGACGCAAAATAGGATTTTTTTTAATACGCACGTAACTATTGTAAAAATTATGCGGCACATGTGACAAAGACGTTAATTATGAAAGGGAGGAAGAAAAAGAAAAGGAAAAGAACAAATGGAAACATGGATGAAATGCAGTAAAATATAAGTAGTACTTTAAGCAGGATCAGAGTTTGTTATACAGTAGCAAGGTATATTGCATTGTTTGAGTGTGATTTTTGTTAGATGTTTGATTAAGAAATAAGATCTTAGCCTAAGGTTTACATAGATGGTGTTGAGAGGATTAAATCACTTTCGATGCATTTGCGGCGTGGGAGGGATGATTCAGTCTTGAGAAGGGTGCAGTTTGTAAAGTCAAAATTGTGGCCAAAAGTTTTTCTGTGTATGAATAATGCGTTACTGAGATTGTTGTGTTTGAGGTCCTGTTTGTGTTCGTAAATGCAGGATTTTATATTTTAATCTGTCTCGCCGATATAAAACATTGAACATGAGGCACATTTTATTTTGTAAATGCTGGTTAGGGAAGAAGTGTCTTTAGGGGGTAGGTGGAGATGGGGTTTGGTGTTGAGTAAATCCATAATTGTTTTAGAGGTTGATGTCACTATCTTTGTCAGATTTTAATATTTTTGTAAGGAAGTAGATATGGGATTATTGGGGAGAATTATATAAGATTTATTTTTATCAATCTTGTCGGTGTTATCTGCGCTGGTGGCGTTGTCGTGAGGAAAAAAATTTTGTAGTGTTAGTCTGTTTTTTGTTGTAACTATTAAAGGCTTTGCGGAGGTAAGCTGGGGCTGCAAATTCTGTGAGCTCTGAGGATCGAACCTATGATCATTCCAGATTTTATTCTGTTGTGATGAGGGTAGAAATGTGTAAGGTTATTTTCATTCATTGGTTTTCTATAGACTGAGAAGTTTAAGCCGTTCGGGGTGATGTGCAGAGTGATATAAAGGAAGTTCAGGATGTGATTAGTTTCAGGTTCGGAGGTGAAAGAAATGGTGTGTTCAATTTTATTGAGTTTTTTGACAATGTCGGAAACGAATGCAATGTGGGTAGATAAGGAATGTGTCATTAATATACCTAAAGTATCGGGAGTTTTGGGATAAGATGGATTTGAAGGGGCCGTTCTTTAAAAATTTCAGGAAAAGACAGGCAAGGACTCCACTTAGAGGGAAATCCATGAGTAAACCGAATTTTTATTTGTATAATTTGTCGTTAAAAGTAAAGTGGCATTGTTGAGAGATTAAATGGTCTAATTCAATAATGTGGGTGGTAAGGAATGGGAGCTTAATTTTAGACTTGATGAAATGAATTTTGAGAAATCTAAAGCATTTGGCTTTGGGTGCATTAGTGCAAAGGGACTTGATATCTAAACTGGCCATGGTGAGATTTTTCATATTGACATTTTGGAGTCTTTGTAACAGATCCGGAGGGTTTTTTTATATGGGCTGGATTAATTGATATAATATATATATACATCAAATTAATTGATATAATATATATATACATCAAATTAATTAATATAATATATATACAGATGTTTTCACATCAAATTACTACATTCCTCATGAATTAACAAGCTTCAGAAATTTATATAAAATTAATTTTAAAATATCCTATTTTATTAGAAAACTAGCTCAGCGCCCGGGAGTTGGGGTGAAGAATAGTACCTAAAACACACAACAGTGATAGTCGATTTTTTACCGGCAACATTGTAAGTATAACTGAAAAATAAAGGAACACAGTCAAAATTTTATTGTCATAATCGCGAGTTATTTAAAAAAATAAAACCACACTCAAATGTGTGCGAATGTTTAATCTGGAAAAAATCCTGCTAGTTGTTTGAATTTAATTTCAACAATAACATTGTTAATTAAACCATCGCGAGAAAAGTATTACTTAAAGAAATAAATCAACAAATGAACGCTTTCAAAGTTTTCATTTGAAGTCCTGCTATTTGTGAATTTAAATCCAACAGTCGATTTGTTATTGTTATCAGCGGAGGTATTTTTTTAAAATAAAACAAGAACTGAATGCGTTCAAAGTCGTAATGTAGAAAAAAATCCTGCAGCTGTAAACCGGCAAATGCTTTTAACAAATATTGGATAATTCGTTTTTATTTAATTTAAATCTTAAAAATACTAATAAAAATATTTAAATGCTTAAGCCTTTCTTAAATACATTCTTCACTGATATTCTTTGTTTAATTTTGTTTTTGTTTTATGAAACGAATAAAATCTGTTTGAAAAAAATTGATTTTATTTTCTTTACGTCCTGATATATTTCAGTTATTTTATGGATCTAACCGATAATTTTCGTTAGTGACCTCAGTTGGAATCGAAGGAGAATTTCGATGGTGTCTTTATTCTGTGAAAATTTAACCCTTATCTCGTGTGTTTCTCGCCGCTATGGGATTTCAGATTCCTTTATTATTTACTCGAATATTGAAATCAAATTGCAATAGCGTAAAATAAAACAATTTAATTAAAAACATTTTTAATTACTAAACTAAATCCACCACAATGCATTTCGATTTCTTTATAAACAAGTTAGCCTTTTTATTCTCTCGTTAATAGTAAAAGAAACATTTTTAGAATAAATTGCTTTGTGATCCTTTGAAATTTGAAAGGAGTTTGGAAGCATTTAAAACTATCGAATAAAGTCATTTTCGTCAATTATTGAAAGATTTTGAGCTATTTACATCCAATAATTTGGAGATTTATTATTATATCCAACAGAACAAAAAAGGGGTGGGCAAAAACAAATAGGCAATAAATAAATGTTACCAAAGGCAAGATAAGTTACTTTTTTACCTCCCTGGATAAGGTTTTTTTTTTTTTTTTTTGTGTTTTACCTTATTTTAAATCGCTTTTTTTTTTTAGTTTAATAATGGCCAAGTCTGTTAAGTTAGAACGACCTCATGACATGACAGACGTGGAGCCTCGATAATCGCTCAAAAATCGAAAATTAAACAAAAATACTGGTAATAAAAATATATAGTTCGGTTGAACATTAAACTTTCGCCCGATTGGTGACAGTTTGTGTTTAATTTTCGATTTATGAGCCATTATCGCGACTCCACATATCTGCCATGTCATGAGGACGCTGGCATTCTAACTTAACAGACTTGACCATACTTTTGTATTAAAATAAAACACGCTTTAGATATTAAAACAACATTACCATAACAAAATTAATTATAGTTTTATAACAATTTGGTTCAGTTAATAATTTAATGACCAAACGATACCATAATGATTAAATTTAACTTTTTTAAATCTTTTTTTTTTTTTTTTTTTTTTTTTAACTAATTTGGTAGAAAACAAAAAAAAACGGCATAGTCAAAAAAAAAAGTGAACAAAAATTAGGGTAAAAAGATTCTCGGACAAGACACCTATTTTATTTTAATAAATATCTACACGAGAAAAGAAGCAACAGTTATTCCTTAGAGCAAAACATTTTTTTAAAAGACAATATTAAAAAACAAATAGAATTTAAAATACAAAATGTGTTCATTAGTCTATCAAAGATTGTAACAAAAATGAAAATTGATTTAATTTTAAATTCCTATGTTTTACATATGATTATTGGCCTGACAAGTTGGAGGAGTCACTTCTTTCCGGTACAAAACTGATTAAGCCGAGGATTGCTTAAGAAAAGGGAAATGCTAAACCGACGACAAAAATCCGGAATATATATGTTACCATCGGTTTAGATGCAATGTATTCTGCAATAGAGCCGGTGTTGCAAGTTAAATAATAATAATAGTAGTAGTAGTAGTGTTGGTTGTAATAGTTAGTGTCATGGGTTCACTCATTAAAAATGCTCACCTTCACAAACAAAACGTAAAAGACATGAACGGCGGCGGCGGCATTAAAGAGAGTATGTGTCACGTGGTGGGCTGGCCGTTCCGAAATGGACAGTTTCCAAGTTCAGTGGCGGCGGCGGCGGCGACCACCGGAGAATTCCTCCAAACACGACTTTTTCAGATAGTAATTAAATGACAATCATTCAGCATTACAAGCGAGATGAAAGAAAACGACACCAACTTTAAGTAAAAGAAAGGCAGTTTTTTTTTTAGATACTTTTGCAGTTGACGGACCGTTCTATTTTTTTTAGATAGGATTTTCAAGATAAATTCAATTCTTACGGTATGTTTTGTTTATTAAATTGTTAGGTGAAAGTACAGAATAGTTAACAAAGCCATGTTAAGAATGGGTTTATTTTTATTTTTATTTTTTTACATAATTCACCCCAAACAAGGCAAGTCGTCACTGTAGACGTAAAGGACTACTGAGAATTAAGGTGTAAGTTTAGGGGGGGGGGGGCATTCTAAATTGGGAGCTGTGCAGCGAAATGCCTGTTTACATTAGTTTTAAATTTCTGCATGTCGGTACAGTCGGGGGAAACAGGGAGCAAGTTCCAGAGGCAGGCAACACGAGGAAAGAAGCTATTGGAGTAGAAGGCTCTCCGGCATCTGGGGACCTCCACAGTGAATGGATGGGATTTAGCTGATTGTCAAGTTGGTCTAGTGTATTTACGTCGAGGGGTCACTAGAGCAGCAAGTTCATCGGAGCACAATCCATTGAAGTACTTGTAAAACAGACACAAGGATGCAACATTGCGGCGATGAGACAGGAGCATGGTGGAGAGTGAGGGACCTATTAAGTTGGCACTCTTTTTTGGACCTTGTCTAAGAGGGAGAGACTAGTGGATGATGCCCCAGCCCAGATGTAACAACAATACTCCATGCATGGACGGATGGTGGCTTTGTAAGATAATGTCAGGTGAGAAGTTTACTAGCACTGTAGAGGAAGCCCACCTTCTTTGCAGCAGCCTTGGCAATGTCTTCAATGTATTTGTCCCAATTCATGTTACCTGTGAATGTTAGGCCGAGGAGTTTGAATGCTGAATTCTCAAGTAGGGTGTTATTTACCATAGCAATCGGTGTTAAATAATAACCTAATTATTTTAGCACGGTCGGTAAACTACAGAAGTACCTTTTTTATTTTCAAATACTCAATTCTACGAAAGTAGAAGCGCTTGTTGCTTTCCTTTGATTTACGTGCACAAATGAACCATAATACTTGACTTTAGCATGTAAATTTTAAGCAAAAATTACTTCTTTTCTATTTATCAATTTAAAGGCTTCGAAATTACTTTTAAATTTCGAAGTGTCACACATGCCGGCCATTTTTCTTTAAATCTCTTTTTTCTTTTTCAATTTTCGTATCTTTTTGTTTTTGCTAATTATATAGGTGTGTATGTGTTCAAACATTAGTTTTCAACGGTTGATTTCGCAAAATCAATGACATATTTGTAATCAGGTTACTTGGGATGTTTTAGTCAGTTTTCATATATTTTTATGTTTTTTTTTGTGGGGGCGGTGAAGGCGGCATAACAATTTAAACATTTTCGGTTTGCATGCAATTTGGACCATAGTAAAAAAGATTGCCAAAATTTCAAGACAATCCGAGTATTTAAAGGGGGTATAAGTGAGCATCGTTCGAAAAAAAAAAAAAAATTTTCTGCATTTATTTCGTTAAAGCGAGGTCCACACTAGATATTTCCATCCACATTTGTCATTCATTTAATTGCGACAGTTATACTTGAACCGACAAGTCACACCATCTGTAGTGGACAGACTTCAAATATCAATAATATATTAAAATGTTCGATTTATTTTTATTCTCATGACACTTCAAAATTCGAACGTAATTTTGAAGCCTTTAAATTGACAAATAGAAAGTAATTTAAGCTTAAAAGTAAAAACTAAATAACATGAAAGTAATATGTTTCGTTTGTGCTCGTGACGTAAACCTAAGGAAGACATTAATTTTCTCACGTGCCCCTGTCGTATCAAAGAACCAAATACATGAGATATCATCATTGATTTGGTCACCAAAAGATCAGATCAAATCTGAGGTCATGACACCTATTACTATGGAGAAGGAGGAGACTTGATATAAAAGAAGCGTCTGCTGTCGCCAGGTCTTATGATGGACTCGTCTCGAACGTCAAAGTTACCTCTACATACTCTACTGCCACTGCTGTATCACAACCAGGATGAGTAGTAGTTTGGGGTTTTTTAATACTACTACTAAGTGGGAGTAAGATAGTGTGTTGTCATACTTCTGCTGCTACTGACCTGCATGACGCCTACCACAACGCGATGGTTACCAGCGACATTCGCAGACACGAAGACACAAGCAATGTCGAGAATTCAATTAATACTAACAAGGTGCTCTATTAATTGGAGCCTTATACCAGACTTAGGCTAAATATATACGAAATGTTAACACTAGATGTAAAGGAATGTTAAACAGAACATTCCGATATGAAGAAAATTCAAAACACTAATTAAAAATGCTCGCCTTTTAACGCATTGATAATCATTTTATAATAATGACATTAAACACGACAAAATTCTACAATTGATGACACAATTTTTACAGGAAAGTGGGGGGGGGGGGCTAATAAGAATAAATACCATTCTGGGGTAGTAAAATGAATACACGAATTCAATCAGGTAATATTTACCATTCTCTTACTATGAAGAATGGATATGACACGAGGTCAGTTTAGAATGGGGAACCCAGCTCCACAAAAAGGGGCCACTCTGGACGGTTGCCTCAGACGACCAGTAATAAATTCCGAAGAAGTTAATGCCTGGGATGATTGCCTCTTGAGATCGAACAGAACCATACTCCATTCTGAGATATGTCCGAGAGCCCGTACCAAAATGAGATTCATAAACGGTGGACCTGTACATTGAAAACTCCCAAAATAAAGTAACAATACCAAAAGTTTCTCACAAATGACCGACATGTGTTGGTATCTAATAGGTACGTGCAAAATCTATGGCCGATTCCCAAAATGAAAAAACATTTTGACCCCCCCTTTACTTAAAAATACACTAAAATTCAGGAAATCAGCCAATTTTACTGAAATTTTCAATATTTATTAATCAACAATCACGGAATATAATGAAACCATTAATTTTTTTTAAATCTTAGTGAAAATGTATTATTTTTTAAAAAGAAAATACACCTTTACTAAAGTTATATTTTTATATATTAATAAAAAAAAATGCATGATTTTTTAACTGTTGCTTATGTAAATAAAGGATCGTAGATGTTAACAATTAAATTTTTTTTTCAAAATATTTCGTATATATTACGAAATAGGCCAGTAAATACCGTGTTAATAAAATCACTATAACTCGAAGAAAAATTAATTTTTTGAATTAGCGATATTATTATTGAATAAAGCATTGTTTAATCAATATTTTCACCAAAAAAATAATATAATTGCAAAAAATATTTCATGTCATTTTAATGATTAGAGTTTTGGGAAAAATAAAAAATGCGACATAATTATATTTCTCTTTTATAGAGGAACGTGGCATCATCAGCGCAAGAAATTTTTTTTATAATCTTGAAAATAAACCCAAAATTGACAAATTTGAGATACAGGAACTTAACGAAAAAAATAATTTAAAAAATTGAATAATTTCTACTAACGATGAACTTTCATTAGTATGGTAGCCCCGTTCTGCAATAACCAGGTGGGATTAGCAATCACTCACTTTTACAGCGCAAAATTTTTTATTTTTTTTAGAGATTCAACAATTTCGTTCATTTCACAATTCATCGTCAATTATTTGGAAAGATTTGTATTTGTTTTGTCTTTTTTTCATTAATAAATATTTAAGTTAAAAACAATTATTTATTAATAAATAAAGAGAATTCAAACATCACATTTTCTTTCAAAATTGAATTCTGTTTATCAATAAATAACTGTTTTAACTTTTTTTTTCAATGAATAAATTGTCAGTGTAGTCATTGACTTTAATATACTTTTTCACACTTAAAATAAAAAAATAAAAACACTTTATTTTTAAAAGAATCAATGTAATTTATCGTTACGACACGTTAAGAATAAATCGAGTAACTAAAGTTTTAAATCATGTAAAAAAAAATTGATAAAATTGACGCAGTTCGTAACGTAAAAATATTTTAACATTTAAAAAATAGTTTTATTTCAAATTCTAAGGAAAAACATTGGTAAACAGACGTCATCAATAATTTCAGAGTATTATTAAATTAAAAACTGAACCTTTTCAGTTAAAAATAATTGCGTACAGCCGTACACTCACAAATAATTAAATAAGCATTTCCTTTTTTATTATAAAAAATAAGGGTACTTAAATTTGTTTATAACCTTAAAAAAAAAAAAAAGAAATTAATGGATAATAATTTTTCAACTTCTATAAACTATTATTACATTTTTATATATAAAGTTAAAAATGATAAATTATGACATTTTTTGTCTTCCATATATTTTGCACAGTAATAGTCATTTTGTAAACAACGTCCTTTTCCGATGAAGTTATGGAGGATTATACTCATTTATCACATTTGAAGGGCTAATTTTGCTAATTTTTAGTCAAACTTGGGATTTTTTTTTTTAAATTCAGTGTCTTATGACTTTAATTTAATAATTAGCTTTGAAATAGTTCTCAAAAACTTATATTTATCTTTTAAGGGATTTTTACAAGTAATTTTTTCAAAGTTCAAAATTCATTGAATTTTGGGGGGTTTTGACCGTCGTAATTACATATTTTATTATAATTTATTTTTCACACGTAAATATGCAGTTTTTTTCGTTTAGATATTAAGTTTAGGCTTTTATCTTTCAAACACAATCAAAGTTTACACGGAAACTAATTAAATAATTAATGATAAGCGCTTTTTAATAAGCATAGGCCGTACAAGAGACGGCCATTTTTGCACGTACCTAGTATCTAAAGCCACGGAAAAGCAAAATTCCAAAGTCATGTTTTTTTTTTTCGATTAACATTGTGTAGAGGGCAGGACCGGCACACAGTTATAAAAGTGTGTGTGTGTGGGGGGTTAGGGTTAAACACATGCATATATAACTTCATTATTGATGACCGTAAAGTGTGTGTGGGGGGGAGTCAAAAAGTGCCCCCCCCCCCGGTGCTGCCGTCCATGTAGGGTACACTTCGATGAAAGAATAGTAAAGAATATTCTATCCTATTTTTATTTTCAAGTGTTTGTAGTAACTAATTGCTATCAGATAATATAAGTATCTAAATTTAAACGTAATAATTAAAAATTAAATTTTAAAGACATTTAAAAACGTCAACGACACCAGATTTTTAAAAAATAAAATTAAAAAAAAAAATCCATTTATGGATTGAATGAATTTTCATTTCATTCACAAAATTTAGACGAATTGGATTTTTCTTTTTAAATAAAAAAAAATGAATGAATTAACTATTTTAAAAAGGATAACTTCATTAACAACCGGCATATTTCAAACTCGTGATCAAATACGGTAGTTAAAGTTAAAGTTAAATATTAATAACTTAGAGTACCTGCCCGGGAGTCTTTACTTTCATTTTTCTTCTTTTTTTTTTAAATAGGATTTACTAGTTTTGTTATTTATAAAATTATTGGATTAAATAGCTTCCAAAACTTTCAATCTTTTAATACCTGGGGATTTGCTAAAAATTTTAAAGCCAGGAATTACTTTAGACTCGATAGTTTAAAGAGGGTCCATCCCAAATTACTTTCAAATGATCACCAAGTAATTCATTCTTTTTTTCTTCAACCATTATCAGAAAATTAAAATGGCTAACTTGTTTACGAAAAAACAGAAAGGCATTATGGTGGAATTAATTTCATAATTATTATTTTTTTAATTGAATTTTAATACTTTACACTATAGCATATTTTATTTCAATAAAAGTAAATAAAAAGTGGGTAAGTCACCTAGATGCGAGAAACACACGGAGACGGACAAACGATAAGTTGGCACTCATTACTATAGAAATAGAATTCTAATCAAAATGCACAAAAATGGTTATGAATTGTTTGAATCGATAATTTCACTCATTCATTCATTAATCTAAAGAGAAGACGAATGTAGTAATTGATTATTCGATACACTATGACAATGGAATGCTGCTCTTTGGTTCAATAGTATCGAAATCTGCGTTAATCTCATGATATTCTTAATTCCTTAAGCAACAATATGATAATTGGTTGCCAAATGATATACCAACGACTTAACAAAAAAATAACCTTTGTCTAAAAAGAAGAAAGTGGTTACATATCGCCTAAAAAGACGGTCCATCCGCCTTCTTGTCTTTGAGAGATTAAATAAAAGAAACTGCTTCGCTGATGGATGATTTTTACCATTATTATCATCATCATTCTTTTACATAAAATGGTTAGAATGACATGACAAAGCATTTTGATATTGTCCACTCACTGGCAACAATTCAATAAAAAAATTTTTAAAAAGCACTAAATATTAATTCATTCATTCTATTTTTTGTTAACAAAAAAGCTTTTGGGAATAAACAACAAAACAAACAAAAAAGAAACAGATTTATATAATGGAAGAATATTTGTCGAAGAAAAACATTTTCGAAAAATAAGGAATTAAATAACATAAAAAAAACATTTAATTCTTTCACAAACACACCCCGAACAGAGAAAAATGACGCCAAACGGTCGTGTACGGTTTCCGCGTCCAAAATGCTACTTTTAAAAGACGTCATTCCACACGATTCTTCGAGTTTTAGCTTTGAACATTACATTGCAATTTAAGATGTGGTAACAAAGTAAATATATTTATTAAGGATTTAATGTATGGATTTTTTTTTTTTCATATACATCCAAGTTTTAAAATTAGGATCTATCGTCCTTCCTTGTCTATTATTTCTAAAAGTTTAGGGTTACTGAAGAGTTATCAAAACAAAATACTAAGTTCTTTAGAAAAAATTTTAAAAGAAAGAAAGAATCGATATTAAATTAAATCTTTATGAATGTCAATGCCATTGTTACATCTTAAATTGTAATTTGAAAACTACAAATTGAATTGACGTTCTTTCGAAACGAGACTTTTGGACGCTAAAAACACGTACTACACAACCGACTAAGAAAATGTGAGTCAGAAAAACTAAGACTACCACGTAGAAGGGAAATAGTTTAATGACATTATATAAATAGAAAAGTTGAATAAATGTTTTATAAAACTATTGACATCCTTAATAATCATAATTTATATTAAACTAAATTAACATAGTGTAGAATTTCATATATTTATTCAACCTACTTTTCTTTTCCAGTCTTTGCAGATTTTATTTAAAAAATGATTTGCTAAAAAAAAAAAAAAAAGATTTCACAAATAATTTCATACTTTAACTAGAAATCATTTCAGAAAAATGGATTCATTTTTCTCTTATTTTAAAATTTATTTTTAATTCTGGTATCAAATTAAGTTTGGGTGATTTGTTTGTAATGACGTTGTCAACTTAAAAAAAAAACTATCCCACACATTTTTTTTTCGGAGAAATTGATCAACCAAATTGTCATTATCAATTTTATTATTATTTGAAATTAAATAAAATTACTAAATTATATATTTATTTCTATATTAACTATGAAGTTAAAAATAAATTGTGAAAGTATACATTATATACAGTTATAGAAGGAACTCTCTCCCTTTCTAGACATCTTGTCAAATTAAATATCAAGATAGACATGCGAACTAATCTTTTTCTGGTGCTTTTTTTACATTGGGACCTGCGCTAACTTTGAGCCCGTCGTTATGGTTAGGGTCAAAGTGATGGTTAGGGTTAGAGTCATGGTCAAAGTGAGCGCGGGTCCTAATGTAAAACAGTACCCTTTTTCTTTTTGCAAAGTCGTAGTCATCTTCTGTCAAATAAAAGTTGAAAATATCAATTTTATTATGGAATTTTTTAGATGAGGATTGATTTTGGATTATTCGGACTACGCTACCATTCTCATCATGTTTCGGCCGATGTGATCTCCGTTCTTCGGGCGTATTTAGTCGAATTTGGGAACCATCATGCCATATGGCCTAATGGTTGGGAACGTTGGTTAACAATCATTTCTAAGTGACAGTTTTCTTCAATCCTCACAACAGACTATACTTACTATTATATAAATTAACATTTCTTCTCGGTTGACGGAATAGTAACAATCTAATCCGAGAATTAAATAAAAGGTTAAGTTAGAAATTTCGTACAAGTTTCCGAATTCGAAAAATATGCATCTGAAGGTCGGATGTTACACCGGCCGAAACGTTGTGGGTATAACAAACAAGATGACAGTTGTAGTCAGAATAGTTAAAATAATCCAAATTAATTTTGTTATACAAATTAAAGAGGATTGTCACTGCGGAGTTAATTGGAGTGTATACAACTTTAAAAAAAAATAATAATCAACCACTTGTTCTGTGGTTAAGAACGATGCCGTTTTAAATAAAGTAGATCTGTTGTAATGTCAAAAATTCCGATAATTGATTTTATTTTGTCAAATTAAGGGTAAAAACAAAAAAATAATTATATGTTTTTATCTACTTACAACTTAAACTTGATCACAAGCGAATCCACAAATATTTAAAAAAAAATAAAACAACAAAACAAACAAAAAACGAACAGTATGTAAAACTAAAATAATGTTAACATTTAAAAAGCGATCGGTCTGTCACTATGGACATGACATTAAATCTTCAAGTACAAACAATAAAATGGGGGTTCACTTTGGTACATGATTAACATTACAAACCAGACCCCCATTTTAGAGCCAGCGTACGTAACATTTCTCTCATATTTCAGACATCAACAGTATGCATATATATATATCCATAACATACCGCTTTGTTCTCCTAAGAAGACAAGCTTGAATTTCCGCAGCGGATTGCCGAACTCTCCTGAAGAAGTCATTGTACCTCCCGATACGTTAGTGTAGCAGTAAAATTAGACAGGGAACCACAGAAAGGATTTTCAGAGAAAAAAAAAGCTCTGTAAATTGTACGAGGGTAAACGCCTTGGCTAGTAATGTCGCCACGTCTGTAATCTCGCCTGAGACATGCGCATGCGTTAATTTGGCCGGAAGTAGTCTACTGCAAACTGCAGCCCGACTACAGTAGATCGAGTGGTAAAAAGTAACAAAATGATGATTAGAACTTGTTATTTGTTTTATGTTATTTTTTTGTTGTTTGTTTATTTTATTTTTATTTATTTTTTAACTCCTTCATCTAAACTTCCAGCAATTGTTGTTTAAATAAGAGAGTATACTATTATAAAATGCATTTGCCTCCTCACGAAGGCAGGGTTAGACACAAGGATGTTTTATAATGTGGGGAAAAATACAGCTCCCAATAAGGGTCACTCTGGATCGGGAGAAAATTAAAATTGCCTTAGTCTAGAAGATTTCTCCTTCACTGACCGAAGACAGAAAAGATGATGTGTAGTATCAGAACAGATACTACATTTTACTCCTAGCCAAAAGGCTAAGAAAATAGAAAATACTATTATAATCTTAAATATTTTACATTTAAACCATTTTTTACAGACCTGCATGATTGAGAATGTTTTTAATAAATGTGTTAATCTTATGTTATATATATATATATATATATATATATATATATACTTCTTATTGAAATCGCTCCAGACAACGCATGAAGCCACTTGATGTAAGGAGCTAACAAGAATGAAATATGATTATCGCAAAGACAGGTGATGCCTATTGGCTTTCGTCTTGAAACTACCAAGGCTATAGGTAGAAAGAAAAACAGTCAGCAGGAAGAGAGTTCCACAAGCCTACAGTTCTTGGAAAGAAGCTACTGGAATAGGAAGCTGTATTACAATGAGATATCAAAACAGAGAATTGATGGTAACCACTAGACCAATGAGTCAAACGAGCTGGAACAAAAGAAGCAGGGAATAGATCACACAATTCCAAAGAATACATGCCATAATAGTACTTATAGAAAAGACTGAGACTAGCAACCTCCCGTCTGTGAATGAGAGGGTGTAGAGAAGAAGTAAGGGTGGGGGCCAATCAAATTACATATACGTTTCTGCACCTTATCAAGAACCCTCAAATGGGACAGAGATTCACCAGCCCAAATATGACAACAGTACTCCATACATGGTCTGATAGTAAATTTGTAGAGATAGAGAATAGTCTCAGGTGTGAGAAAGTGTTTGCAGCGATAGAGAGAACTGACTTTATGAGAAGCAGAAAGAGCAATGGATCTAATGTGTGAACTCCAAGAAAGATTTGATGAGAGAGAAAGACCAAGAAGCTTCAGAGTCGATTTCTCCTCAAGAGCACATCCATCTATGAGAATCTCAAGAAGAAAAGGAACACACCTACGATTGAAAGACATGAGTTGAGTCTTAACAGGATTAAACGAAACAAGCCATTTCGTACCCCTATCCACAACTGAACCCAGGTCAACTTCTAGATCAGCTGCATATTTCAACTGATCCAAGGGAGATGAGCGAGAAGCAACACCAGAATAGAGAGTGGTATCATCAGCAATATTAATTTTCTGAATAATATTCTCTGGAAGATCATTTATATAGAGAAGAAGCAATGTTGGGCTTAGAATAGAGCCCTGAGGAACACCAGCATTTATAGGAAAAGAGAATGAAGAGACACCATCAAAAGTTACTTGCAAGCTTTGATCAGAAAGAAAAGACCTAATAATGTCAAGAACCTCACAACCAATACCATAACCCTGAAACTCGCAAAACTTTCTCGATGCATATTTTTCCTGCAATAAAAATAGCATCTGTCATGCCATACCAATGCTTGGCATTAATTGTAATAATACTCCCACGAATGTACTTCTCTATCAATATCTCCACTACCTTCATAACCTAATCAAGCAGTTTAAGTCTGTGATAGTTTCCCCTTTTCAATGCATCACTCTTTCCCTTATATAGATTGATAGTAAAACTATCCTACTAATCAGATGAAATATTGCCATTTTTAATCAGCATGTTTACAAGATTAGCCATTAAAGTACCACCAGCAATTACAAATACCTTCAACATCTTCATGATAATACAAGAAGGCTCACCTGCCTTGCCATTCTTCATTTTAGCAATAGACCTTGTTACCATTTTAAAAGAAATATGAATGGGCAGATCAGCAACAGGGTCAGCACCAAATAGTCTGTCAGCATCTCCAAGAGAACTCCTCCTTCATGAGGCGCTCATAATGCTGTTTGCAAGCTAGTATTTTTTGGGGGCAGAGTTGCCTAACAAAAGATTTCCAGCATCATCCCTGACACATTTTTCACCAACTACATCCTGATTCTCCCTTTGCATCTGATTGGCAATCCTGAATATATCATTCTTGTCAGAAAACATCACCTTCTCAGCTTCCCCGTGTAAACAGCTCTCATTGGCTACACGTTTTTCCTGAAGATACTCCTCCTTACTGCCACCCTGCTTCCACATCTTCTAACATCTCTGCTCAAACACAGCAGAGCTCACAGCTACATTCTACCACAAAGTAACTTTCTTCAAATGCTATCTTTTGGTCATACCACAAACTTTCTCTGTCGCTCCCAGCAGTGCACTCTTGGGGTTTCCTCAAATACCCTAAGTCATTGAGACAAGAGTAGATGAATTTAGATCAGTAGAGAATTCCTAGAGTTAAGTTTATAGACTAGAGTCCACACATTCAAGAAACCAACAAGAAATTTGTGTTGAGAAACACATTCTTCACTTGGAATCGTCTGTATATATATATATATATATATTAGTACTTCATGTATCCACATAAAATATTTAAAAGGAGATATAATTTTTTATGTGTCAGTTTTCAGTATTTACTTCAACAGTGCTCGATACGTAAGTAGAGCTAGGTAGTAAGCAATGAAAATATATATGGCAATCAAGTTACACAGAGGCTCCCGTGTTTCATCCCCGGGAGGAATCGTCAGGCTAAATGCCTGACGATTCCCCCCGGGGATGAAACACGAGAACCTCTGTGTAGCTTGATTGCCATATATATTTTCATTGCTTACTATATATATATATATATATATATATATATATATATATATATATAACAAATAACAAATATTTATTATTTGTCGCTCCTCGAAAAAGTAGAGCACTGTAAGTGTAGTATTAACACAGCTTGACGTCACTAGCTTCATAATGCATCGTTCCTTCCCTTAAAAGAAGTAGAACGCTCTAGACGTTAAGCTCGCCGATAAAGTGTTGAAATTATCACCGTTTATTCGCTATTTAAAATTGGCCGTGTGGTTAAGGCTTCGGATTTGAGTTGGAAAATACTTGTGATCCGGGTTTTCGAATCGCATGACCGGTAGTGAATACTCATATCTCTATCCTGATGAGTCCCGATTAAAAAGGACGAAACGTATACGTACATAGATAATAAACAATAACAAATATTTTATATATATATATATATATATATATATATATATATAAACACACACACACATATCTCTAGTACTATAAAGTTAGGTATGGGTATATGTTTATATATTTCTATGTAAAGGATTAACTCCTAAACTAATTAACCAATCATTATGAATTTTGAAACACAGCTGCTAGGCATAAGGATGGGTAATGTTTGCTATATTTAGTTTAAATGAGCTAAAGAGGGGGTAGAAGTCCGTCAGGAAATTTCAGATATCTCCGATTTTTGTGACATTTTAACAATAGGCATTAGACATTTATTAATAAATATTCCCCAAATTTCAGTTTCTTTAAAGTATTTTAAAGTGATTTTAGGAGACCTAATATGGGCACAACCTCTCATATAAAAATTCAAATATTTCTGATTTTCATTAAATTTTATCCATATTCATTAGAAACCAATCATGCAAGATTCCCTAAATTTCAATTTCTTCCTAATACCTCTTAAGCTTAAGCCTTAAATTCAAGACATGGATTTTAATTAATATTTGAATAAGGAATCTAGATACAAGATTTAATAGCATTATATCTTGATTTTAATCTTTGTTAGGGGACATAAAAGTAATGCAAAACTGTTTTGTTCGGGGAATTCATTTTACCCGTCTTGAGATGGGTATTCTTCAAGTTATATATAATATCAAGAACATAAGTCAGTCAAGAAACTGTATAATTCTGCTTGACAACGTAAGGATGGGTCAAAGTTTTATCTGGGCATACTTCTCCATATTTTATGAAATATTCCCAAAGTTATGCCTTGGAAACATTGTGGGGTCGGTAAAATAGAACAGATAAAAATGGCACCGGAAAAAATGGCATGGTAAAAATGGCATCTGTAAAAATGTCACAAGTGAATAAATAAGAAAAAATGGCACAAAGCAAGAACAATTCCGTAACAAAAAATTAGGATCGTTCAGGAAGGGTGAGGCTAGGCTACCTCCTCCAATATTTAAAAATTAATATTTTTAAATAAGTATTTACTCTGTTGTTTTTAAGCAAATAAAATCGATTTTTCTAAGTATTGGGGGGGGGGGGAGTGGGTAACTAGGTTCCCTCTCCATATTTGAAAATAAGTATTTACTCACTTGGTAAAAGTGCTGAATAGTTAACAGTCGAGAAATCATAAAAACAAAACAAAACAAAAATAACAACAAATGACTATACGAAACGGAGTAGAATTTAATTATCTATCGACCTGTATACTTTTAACCTGTTGAAACTGTTTTTAAGTTGTTTTAATTTCAAAATTTTATTTCGTGCAAAGCGGTCTTTACACACACAGGAAGCAATTGGACAAGGCGGGTTACTTCTTGAAAATTTGTAAATAAAAATGACTTATCCTACCACTAACGCTAAGTCCGAGTGGCAAGCCCGACTTAGGGTTAGTGGTAGAGAAAGTTATTATTTATACAACTTTTCAGCAATTAAGCCCCTCAACAGTTAAGCGACAAGCGACCATTGTTTCCCGTTTGTTGTACAGACAACTTAAAAGAAGAAAAAAAATTGCAATTAAAAAACTTAAAAACAGTTTTAGCACATTAAAAGTATACAGGTCGGTAGATAATTAAATTCTGCCGCGTTTGGTATAAGGCATTTGTTTTGTTTTTTTGTTTACGATTGTTAACTATTCTGCACTTTTACCATTCATTCTCTTGTCTGTTGAAAAGAGAGGGGGGGGACTAGGCTCCCTCCTTCATAGTTTTAAATAGGGGCTAAGCCCCGCCCCCCCCCCCTAAAAAAATTTTGAACATTAAAGTTGCCTTTTCATTGTTATGTTATTTATTTTATTTTATTTATTTTAAATAAATCGTTATATTGTATAACTTATCTTTGCAAAAAGAAAAATCAAAACAAAAAAATTCTTTTAGATTGTAGAGTGGGGGATCAATTTTGCACATAAATTTACTGTAAAATGGACACCACTTTTATGCCTACCATTGCCCGTCACCAATTACAATTAAGGATTTGTCTCATGTGACTCAAATTAACCAATCAAAGGCAACTATTTGAAGTTTAAGAAAAAACGTGTGCTTTGAATATTTAAAAAAAATGAAAACCGCTCTGAATATATGCCGATTTTACAAAATCTTTTTCTTTTTCGTTTATTTTAAAATTTTTTACTTTTACTATACTTTATTGCCTCAGTCTTGAAGGATTTCTCCTTCACTCACTGAGGAGAGAAGAAATTAAGTATAGTATAATAATTAGTTAGACACATGGGCGGTTTTTAATGCGGTGAAAATCCAGCTCTCCAAAAAGGGACACTCTGGATTGGGACAAAAAATAAAAATTGCCTCAGTCTAGAAGGATTTCTCATTCACTGACCGAGGACAAAAAAATAAAGTATAGTATCAGAACAGATGCTTTAACGTTAATTCTATTTTGAAAAGTAAAAATAAATAAATAAAGATATACCAAAAAGAAAAAATATAAAAGCGGCAAATATTCAGAGCAGACGAAAAAAAAAAACGGTTTTACATTTTTTAAATATTCAAAGCAGACGTTCTGTCTTAAATTTCAATTGGTTTCCATTGATTGGTTAATTTGAGTCACGTGAGACTAATCCTTGATTAATGGCGGGCATGAAAAGTGCTGCCACGTAAAATAGGGGGAGGGGCAGTTTCTACTTTTTAAGATGGTTACGTGTGATTTTACGACTTTGCTGGTCGGATTTAGGATGAGTGGTAAAAGAATTTAGTTAACTGCTCTAAAAAGTTATTATGGCCCGGAAATGTGTGGTTATTTTACGTTAAGTTTATATGCGCAACTAATCCCCCACTATAAATTCTAACTTACTTGTTTTCTTTTAGGTTTTTCACATGTAATCATCTAAAAAAGTAGGATCTAATTTTTTTGGAGGGGGGGGGGTTCTTTTTAATGTAGAAATAATTTATTTTTAATTTGACAAACTTCTTAATGTTTTCCCTTTATGTATGGTATCCAAGATTGTGTAACAGTACTCCATGCATGGGCGAATGGTGGCTTTGTAGAGATATAGGATACTGGAAGGTGTAAGAAGTTTTTTAGCACGGTAGAGAGAGCCACATTCTTTGCAGCAGCATTGCCATTATCTTCAATGTATTTGTTCCAATTCATGTTGTCTGTGAATATTGGGCCGAGGAGTTTGAATGTTGGACTCTAAGATAGCCATGGCAATCGGTGGTTGAAAAGGTTTCTTATTATTGTTAAAGTGTTGGATAATGGCCTTATAGGAATGGATGTATTTGTTGGAAATCGTTGGTTTGACTTGCGCGAATTAACGCGGGGTGGACTGGCAGGCGAGTGCAGAATGGGGCCTGTTCTCACAGTCAGAAATCACAGACGTGACAGGGTCACTGTGTGACGAGACCCTGGATCAAGGGTCAGTGTGCACCTGCGAGAGGCTCTGTGACGACACAGGCCCTTGCGTGGGAAACAGAGGGATCTGTGACGTCACTCGTTCTTCGTGAGAAGCGAGTTTCGTCAGTCTGGGTTTTGGAGGCGAACCATTCAGACATGATTTTGATGTAGTCAGCAATTTGATTTAAAGGAAATATTTCCCTAAGAAAATACAAGCGAGAGATATCCTTTTCCCCCCTCTATGAATGTTAAGTAAATAATTGTTAAGTAACTATGATAAAGTAGTGATTTGCTCTCTGTCTCTCTCTCTCTCTCTCTGACTCCCAGTTGATTAAATGACTAACGCTTGTAATAAAAAGAATTGAAAGTAAAAGATCGTTGTTTGGTGAGTCGGTCGGGAAGCTTTTGTTGCAGACAACGGACAACATGGTTCACGGCAGGAAGGAAGGAAGAATTCATCCACTAGACGACACGACCCTCTACACGGCGAGGGAGAAAACTAAAGGTATGTAAACAATATATGAACTATGTGATTTATGATGTTTTAAAAATGACGAGTATTAAATGTGAACTGCCACGGCCCTTTCAGGGACGAGCATAGTGTACGAAATGAGTAAAGCCACGGCCCGTGGTGGGACTAGTATACGAAACGCGTACTGCCGCGGTCCAAGCAGGAGTAGCATCATGCAACAAAAGGAAAGGAGCTTTGTCTTAACAGACTGGAAGTTATTTTCTGAAGATTTAGCCATTGCCTTGGATATGTGTGTGTTCATTTTGCCAATATGTCTAAAATAGAGCATGCTGTCATCAGCAAATATAACCATCTCGGACACAATTGCATCAGAGAGGTCGTTTATGAATATTAAAAATAATAAAAGTCCAAAGATCAACCCCTGGGGTACACCTGCATTAACGTCATGCTGTTTGGATGTACGGCCATCAAGGACAACCTGGATCTTTCTTTTGGCTAAGAAGGATCTGATTATATTAAATATTTGTGCAGTAATACCGTACAAATTAATTTTTATGAGAAGACCTTCATGCCAAACCTTTTCAAAGGCTTTGGATATATCAAGCGCTACCACTATAGCTTCACCTGCTTTGACCAATGTATGGTATATGCATTAAGAGATAATAGTTAGGGTATCCGCAGTAGAATAGAATTGCCTAAATCCATACTGTTCATCAGAAAGAGGTTTAACATTAATGAGGTGGTGTAGTATCGGTAGATTAATTAACGACTCAAAAATTTTAGCGAAGAGCAGGAGGAGACTGATAGAGCGTTTCGTATACTAGTCCCACCACGGGCCGTGGTTTTACTCATGAATAGTTTGCAGGTCAACTTTTTCACTAGAATTCTTTAACACTGGTAACACAAAGGCAATTTTCCATCTGTCAGGGAAACAAGGTTCAGCAATGCATTTGTTGTAGAGTGTAGAGAGAGCAGGGGCTAGCTCAGTAGAGCATTTCTTTATTATATTAATATAGCAGGAATAAGATAAGGCCCACATGCTTTAGAGATGTGTAGGTTTTTTATGATATTGTTGTGACCTTGAAGGGCCAATAATAATTAAGACAACAGTGTTATATTTACAAGAGTGTATTTACAGAAGTACAGAATAGTATGTTACAGAAAGTCTGCGTTTGATACTGTGGCTATAACTGCTACCTATGACTGACACCATAACTGCTAGAACACTTCGTCGTAACTATATTCATAGTCTCTGGAAGAGTTCATCTACTTCCAAAATAGGGTAGATCACCATCACACTATATCAGATATCCCGGATATGGGAAAGGGTGATGATCAGATCATCGAGTGTTGCTTCTGTTCACCTTTTCCGTAACCTTGTCTTTGACCTTTGACCTAGATATCCCAAAATTAAATTAGTTCTAAATTAGACCATGAGTGATATTTTGACCAAGTTTGGTGACGATTGGTCAAGCGATGTGAACGCTAGGCTGTACACAACCAAACAAACAAACAAACAAAAAAACATAGTGACACACAAACAAACTCGACCGAAAACATAACCTTGGTGATAGTAAATATATTATGCTCTTACAAATGTAATTGAGCACTCTACTTTTATTCCTCCAAATACACATAACTATACTATATATATATGTATTAAAAAAGTTTCAAGCAAAACTTTTTTATTTCTGCAGCCGTTTCATCTTCAATGGCTATACAATCAAGTTATCACTGCTCAATCAGAATTATCAATGGCAGCTCCTATAATTACACAACACACAGTTATCATGAGTAAAGATAGCAATTTAAAAATAGAACCATTTTTAAAAGTCATTTGATCTTTTGTTTAAAAAGTTTGCAAAGAGTCAAAGGCTTAAGATGGATGAAAAGGTATCACCATTATCAAACGTAAGAGACATTCCAGACACACTGATAACATTAGAACACGTGAATGTATTTAGCAAATAAAGCACACTGTTGGTGGTAATCCTAGAAGATCCACGAGATCGATTTTAAAAGAACACTGTGTGTCAGAAGGACCAATCGGAAAACGTAAAGGAAAATCGCTTAATCAGAGCTAATAGACTTGTTAACAAACTTTAAAATCAAACATCATTTTCATGATCACATGACCCGTAATATTTATCTCCCTAGTTCCCCAGATCTCAATCTTTTTAACCACTATGTATGGAGAGTATTTGAGAAAAGGTCAATTGTGGCTAAGTGAACTGCCTGAGAAGAAAAGGCCCTACGGAATTTAGAGGCTACTAGTATTAATAGAAGATTTGAATCATAATTTTGCGAAAAGAACAAATTGTTTATTTTGAAAATATAAATCTGCGATGTGGCGAGATGGGTCACAAAGGTTGACAAAGTCAACTCGGCTGTTTTGAGAGACGAGTGAGTTGATAGCGAAGAGTTGACAACTAGCCGACACCTGCAAGAAGAGGAAGTAGAACAGAGAAGACCAGCGCGAAGGAAAAAGATTGAGCGCATCTGTATAGTTTACTTGCCATAAATATATCTTCATAGCACTATATATATATATATATATATATATATATATATATATATATATATGTATATACAGAGAGACAGAGAGAGAAGGAGAGGGAGATAAAGAGAGAGAAAGAGAGAGAAATAAATATTTGTTTTCACTAAAACCTATGAAGGAGTATGCATGTATGTGTGGGTGTATGTATGTGAGTGTGTGCGCGTGCTTATTCATGGGTGGTAGTGTGACAGTGATAAACATTTTAGCGCTGGTGGACAAAAGCAAAGCGCTAAGCAAGCGTATACAACCCATCTCTCTCTGAGATTGTGTTGTAGACTGCCTAAGATTAATTCTATTAGCATAAAGAATAGAAAGTGCCTCCAAGTCCGAGGTATTAACCCGCATATCTAAGGAATATTATTGCGTTTGTAACATGGCCTTCTGTTTTAAATAATAATATTTTTATATTAAGAATATTCTTGTGATTTTTTTTTCTTTCTCTTTTCCTGTTGTGTTCCATGCATTCTTATTTCAGTCAATGTCGATCTTCTGAGACAGATACGAAATCCTGACTTTGACTCAAACAAACACAACGTGGAAAAGTCAGCACCGATCAATTAAGACACCTTAACCATCTTTAATCTTCATTAAGAGAGCGGAAACAATTGGTCGATGTCGACACCCCGGGAACCAGGCCAAACTTGGAGGTGGCACATCAACCACAACTGGGAGTGAGAACAGGTAACCTGACTGGTGCCGTCGACCAAGTCTTGTATTTAGATTATCGAGGCCTGTAATAGAGACCCTGATGAAACCCTAACCCTAACCCTGATGAAAGTAAGCGTTCGTCATGAGTGGTACCTGTGAAAGCCACACACGTGTACGAAGGGCGGTGAGAAAGGTTATCTAATGAGCTCCCTTATCATACTAAATCGATAAAAGTTTCCATAGTTAGAATAATGTCCAATATGAACAAGGACCACTTGATCCTAGCATGTATGCGATTCATACCTCACACCAAAGCCATTATCGAAGCTGACAGGGACTTTAATGAATAAAATTAACAAACAATATATTTATTTTTATCCTCAAAGACGTTTTTCAGGAAAACGACATTATTATCTAAGAATCCCTATTTACTACTCACGAGGGCAGAGTCAGACACATGGCCGGTTTTCAATGTGGGGAAAATCTAACTCCCCAAAAGGGACACAGAAAATTTAAATTGCCTCAATCTAGAAGGATTTCTTTTTCATTGACTAAAATAGAAAAAATGAAGCATAGTAACAGAACAGATACTACACTTTGCAATATTTATTTGCACAAAATATAAAAATTTACATTCAATATAAATTAGGTACAAGGCCATCAAAATTGTGGGGTATTTGGGTGTTGTTGGTCATCCTTTGTCTAAAGTGATAAACATATCTATCCTACTCTTAACTAGAATCATCTCAGTCACCACAATACCACATTCACTCTAGGGGCCGTCCGACTTAAGATATTCCAAATTGGTTGGAAATTTTTCTTTTTCTTAAATATGGTTATACATACATACATTTATTGGAATAAAACGGGGAGTGAGGAAAGAACAAAAAAAAAAAAATTTGGTTACTAAGACCCCCTCCCCCAACCCTTTCTAAATAATAGACCCCCCCCCCTCTGTTTTCCGGTTTATTCTGAAACGAAAACAAGCAGGTCAATCTCTAAATGGGAGTGGGATCTAAGTGTGAGAAAAAAGAAAACTGAGAATACAGTTTGGATAAATGCAATTTGGGAGAGGCTGTGGACAAAAAATTGAAAATGGGGAGTGGGTATTTTTGTTTTTTTGTTCGTGTGTGTGTGTGTGTGTGTGTGTGTGTGTGTGCTTACATTCTTGAGTTAAGCTGTCATTGTGGAGACAGCAGCCGTGCTTAAAGTGGATTTTTGACTTGGCACTTCAAGTCGATGGGTGTTTTTCATTTCACACCTACTTGTTACCTTCAGATTAAAAACACATGTGAACTCTTTTCACTAAGTTCACACTCCTGCCCAAATCTGTATGTACTTATTTTATTAGCAAATGACCTCAATAATTCCCTCTACAAGAAGAAAGAAAGAAATGAAAAGGAAAGAAGAGGAAAAGAATAAGCCGAAAGAACCTAGAAAGGAAAGGGATAACTAATACACGCTAGCATTTTCCTTCAATCTGATCTGCCATAATAGTCCCCCACGAGTTAGCAGCAGAGCTAATGATAAGCAATACCCTAGTTTTTGTAATTACCTTACTTTTTCTTTCTCTTTATTCTTATACCTTTATCTATTCGTCTGTGTTATCATAATTTGTTGCACCACTAAAAATAAAAGAATTTGTTATTCTTCCGTGTAACTTTTCTTCCACATCTAGACTCATATGTTTTACTAATAATTTCTTTATCGACTTTGTCAGCGGTATTTGTTTTCATATTTTCCTCGTTAGTTGTGCACCCATCCATCTGTGCTTTCTTAGTAGTTCTAGTTTTGTCACTATTGCTAGTTGGTTCTATATAAGATGATAACCTATCTATTGATACATGAGTATGAGTACCATTGCTCATATCGATCTAAAAATGTTTAGCTGATCGTGTCAAAACTTTGTAAGGACCTGAATAAGGCGCTTCTAATGGTTTTCTCACTCTATCGACTCTAAGCCATACTGTCTCACAGGAAAGTAGAGTTTTTGGTATGAAGGGTTTTGTATTCGCATGGTCATATCCTTTACCGCAGCTGAGTGCATCAAGTTGGGACATCGATTCACACAAATCACGTATGTATTTGTGATTTACTGGGGTTTCTCCTTCTACGCACGGTCTGTGTACTAACTGCCGAGGAATCAATATTGGTGCTCCAGTAACAGAAGTAAACGGTGAAAAGCCTGATTCATTAGGGGTACTGTGTATACCAAGTAGAATTATAGGTATCATTTTCATTCATGATTCTTTTCGAGCCATTATCGCTGCTTTTAGCGTACAATGTGCTCTTTCTATAAATCCGTTGCTTTGAGGATGATACGCAGTCGTTCTCAACCAGTAAAAATCTATCACCTTGGCTAATTCTTGGAACAATTCTCTCTCAAATTGACTACCTCGATCAGTTACAATATGCAGCGGAACTCCGAATCTAGATATCCATGCATTAATAAATGCCTCTGTTACCGACTGTGCAGTTATTTAAGTCATAGGCTGTACTTCAATCCAGCGAGTTGCACAATCGATACAGGTAAGTAGATACCTATATTGACTAAAATATGGCTCTGGATCATTGCGCGTTAAGGGTAATGAGCCAACAATATCGATATGCACTATTTGAAAAAGTGCAGGTGGCAATTCAAATAGCAGTAACTTCTAATAATGGCTAACCTGAGGGAGCAAGCACAGTCCGCTTTTTTAGTTTTCCGAATTGTTAGGACTGGGGGAAGAAGGATGAGAGTTAGGTAATATTTGTAAACTACCTTTTTTCGTCAGCCATCTACACCATGGTTTACACGTCCTGGCCTGTTCTGCAAAATAGAGATGAGCTCTATAGACTTTAGTCTGTGTTTTTTACTATAAGGACGTAAACCCATGGTAGTCGTTTCGCTATTTTGACTCGGTTGTCTATGATGGTAGCCTGTCCGAGTTTGGTTGTTAGTCACTTGAAATGCTGATGCATTCTCTATTAATGGCATCAGGTTGTCGGACAATCGGCCTAATTCTACTAACAGCATTTCAATGTGGGCTGCTATTGCTGATGCTATCTGATGAGGAAGAGCCCGGATAAATTTATGTCTGACTATTTCCTCACTGCCTCCTATCCTACTCACTATAGTCAACATCTCTTGGCGGTATAACGATGGGCGGTCAGCTAGTGTGGTGGTCTTCATCAATTTCTCCAGGAGTTCAGGCCTGGTTTTCTCATACGCAGACAATACTGACTCATTTAATTTACAGTAGTCGCATGAATTAAAGACTGATGTTGGTATGTTAGTTACCATATCAGGCGGGAGTGCGCTAATGACGGCATAGAACTTATGTGAAATTGAGCTTCGATTATTGAAAACCACCCTACAACACTAGTTTCCATAAACTGTGGAAGCTTGACACTAACGTGTTGCACTTCCATATTTTTCTAAAAAATATTTTACACCCTACAAGTGAGAGAGTTAAAAGAAAATATGCAAGAAAGGCAAAGCATACAATTAGGAAAATATAGACAAAGGAAGAAGTGGGAAATCACCGTCAGATGCTTTCTTCTCTCTCTCTCTCTCTCTCTCTCTCTCTCTCTCTCTCTTTCGTTTTTGTTTGTTTTGTTTCACGAAAATTCTTGCGTATCTCAAGATTTCTTTTTCTTTGTTTATAAGTGTTCTCACTTCGCCTTGAAAGATGTTCTTTTTTTGTATTTGTGTAAAGTATCATTTTGTCTGTGTTTGCGTGTTTATTTTTATTTATTTTTGCACCCCTCTTTGTATATATATATATATACATATATATATATATATATATATATATATATATATATATATATATATATATATATATGTGTGTGTGTATGTGTGTGGGTATTTTAAACTGTGTCTGTTTCCTTCAATTCTTCGCCGAATTATTATTATTATTTGTACTCACTAGGATTTCTCACACAGATCATCGTCAGTGATTGCTCACCGACAACAACCAATGGTATTTCCTGGAGTCTGAGTGACAACAAGCCTCCCCAGATTTCCAGTATTCTTCACCTCTTTTCGATAACCACCACAAATAACCTTGCGGTATCACAACAGCCCTTACCATTCATTTCTCGCTGGTAATGACCATTGACATTCTCTGGGATTTAGGTGGCAATAAGCCTCCCCAAGGTCCCAGCATTCTCTGCACTTTTCCAGTGGAGATCTGGTTTGTGCTGTCCCTCCTCGGTCTTCTAATCCTCCTCGATCGTTTACAATTGTTTTGTCTGGTGTCAGCCTAGGCCGGCACCATTTTTAATTCTAATTTTAATTTTTTTTTTTTTGGGGGGGGGAGGGAAGACTTATGGTGTTTCTTGTAATTTCTGTTCCTTGGTTCATTTTTGTGTGGTGTTAGCTGAGGCCGGTGTAATTTATCACATCACTTCATAATCTTCCACTCCCCCCCCCCCCCCCCCGGGAGTGGAAGATTATGAAGTGATGTTTCTTGCAGTTTCTGTACCTTGGTTCGTGTTGTGGTGTTCTTCATGTGGTTTTGTTTTCTCCCTGTTGTAAATTCCTTGTGACTGGTTACCCTTTGTAGCTTATGCAGGTTGGTTTCCGCATTCAAGGATTTTCCTTAAGATTGCAGCTGTTTTGATCATTGCTGTCCTTTGTATGGTTTCGATGGTCCCTTTGATTCCAATTTCTCCCAGTCTTGTCTCCAGGTTTTTGGGGATTGTTCCTAGTTCTCCTACGATTATTGGTATTATATTGACTTTCTTCATGCTCCATATTCCTTTCAGTTCTCTAACAAGTTCCGTGTATTTGCTTCGTTTTTCCGTGTCTTTGATCTTTACTCTGTCGTCTGCTGGAACAACAAAGTCTACGATTTTGCAAGATTTTTCCTGCTTGTCGATTATAATAACATCAGGTCTCCTTGCATGTATGAGTTTATCTGTTTGTATATCCATATCCCAGAGGATTTTGTGCTTTTCGTTTTCCAGTACTGTTTCTGGTTTATGTTTGTGCCATTTGTCTTCGTATCCGAAATTTAATTGTTTGCACAGTTCCCAGTGTACTGCTTTCCCCACACAGTCATGTCTGTTCTTGTATTCTTTTTGGGTGTGTTTGCAACATTCACTTATTATATGATTTACTGTTCTCTCCTGGGTTTGATCTATTTTAGCTTTAATGTAGTTTGTTTTAATCGCATTGTTCTGTTCATCCATCAGTAAGGATTCCGTTTTTCTGTTCAAGTTTCCTTTTCTTAGCCATACCCAGCTATTTTTGTTGGTTTCTTCTCTTGTCAGTCTTATGAAGCGTCCATGTAATTGTTTTTCTTCCCACTTTTCTTTTCTTGACTGTTTGTGCCCGGTTTCTGAGTTTCCTGCACTGTTCGTTGGGACGTTGTCTCTTGCTGTGGTGATCAGTCTTTCTGTGTTCTGGTTTATGTATTTCTCCAGCTCTTTTTTAGTGTCGTCCATACAGTCTTCTATACTTACCAGTCTTCTTCCCCCTTCGTTTCTAGAGTCTGTCTGTATCGTCTTTTTGATGTAGTGCGTTGTGCATGGTCATTAATTTTCTAGTCCTCTTGTGCATGGTCATTAATTTTCTAGTCCTCTGGTCAAGGTGGCTGAGTTCTTTTTTAGTCCAGATTATGAATGGTCCAGAGTATCTTATTAGTGATACTGCCCAGGTATTTATTCCTTTGATTAGGTTTCTGCAATATAATTTTGTTTCTAAGAGCTCTTTGGTTCTTCTCAGATATTCTTTTCCAATCTTCTCTTTCATTTCTATTGATTTGATTGTATCTGCTTCCAAAACTCCCAAATATTTATAGCTGTCTTGTTTACCTAGCGCCCTCATCTGCTCTTGGTTGGGTAGATCCATGCCCTCAGTCGTCTCCAGCTTTCCTTTTTTAATCTCTAGCAATGCACACTTTTCTATTCCGAATTCTATTTGCATGTCCTGGCTGAAGATTCTGGTCGTATTTATCAGCTTTTCCAGTTCCTTTTTGCTTTTTGAAAATAGCTTCAGGTCGTCCATGTAGATGAGATGGTTTATTCTTTGTTCTCTGTCTGTGAACTTGTATCCCGCATCACATTTCCTTAGTATGTAGTTGAGTGGCATTATTATTATTATTATTGTTATTGTTATTGTTATTGTTATTGTTGTTATTATTATTATTATTATTATTATTATTATTATTATTATTTTTTTTTTTTTTTTTTTTTTTTTTTTTTACTCACTAGGAGTTATCACACTGGTCATCGTCAGTGGTCACCCACTGCCGACAACCTGTGGTATTCCCTGGAGTCTGAGTGACAACAAGTCTCCTCAGGCCTCCAGTATGCTCCACCTCTTTTCGTTCATCACCGCGTATGACCTTGCGGTAATCGCAACAGCCACCTACCAACGATTTCCCGCTGATAAGGGCCATTGGTCCCCTCTGGGGCCCGAGTGGCAACAAGCCTTCCCAAGGTCCCAGAGCTGTCCGCGCTCTTCCAGTGGAGGTCTGGTTTTGCGCTTTCCCTCCTCGACCCTCTGTCCATAATTTTCGTGGCGTCAGCCTATGCTTGCGCCTCTCTCGTTCGGTTGTATTTTCCCCGGTTCTGTTGTTTTGTGCTTCCATGTGTTTGTTCTCCATTCGTTGCTTATGTGGGTTGGTTTCCGCATTCGAGGACATTTCTCAGGATTGTAGCTGTTTTGATCATTACTGTCCTTTGTATGGTCTCAGTTATCCCTTTGATTCCTATTTCTCCTAGTCTTTTCTCCATGTTTTTGGGGACTGTTCCTAGTGCTCCTATGATTATTGGTGTTATACTGACTTTCTTCATGTTCCATATTCCTTTCAATTCTCTGGCAAGTTCAGTATATTTGCTTCTCTTTTCCGTCTCTTTGATCTTCACTCTGTGGTCTGCTGGAACGGCAAAGTCCACGATTTTGCAGGATTTTTCTTTCTTGTTGATTATTATCATATCCGGTCTCCTTGCTGTTATGGCTTTGTCTGTTTGTACATTCATATCCCATATGATTTTGTGTTTTTCGTTTTCTAGTACAGTTTCTGGTTTGTGTTTGTACCGTTTTTTTGCATATTCGAAATTCAGTTGTTTGCACATTTCCCGGTGTACTTCTTTCCCCATGCTGTCATGTCTGTTCTTGTATTCCCTTTGTGCTAGCTTGCTGCATTCACTTATTATATGATTTATCGTTTCGTCTCTTTGTCCACACAATCTGCATTTGCTGTTTTCCTGGGTTTTATCTATTTTTGCTTTAATAAAGTTTGTCCTAATCGCATTGTTCTGTGCGGCCGTCAGCAGAGATTCCGTTTCTCTGTTCAGGTTTCCTTTTCTTAGCCATGCACAGCTGTTTTCATTGGCTTCATCGCTTGTGAGTCTTATAAAGCGTCCATGTAGTTGTTTTTCTTCCCACTTTTCCTTTCTTGTCTTTTTGTTTCTGGGTTCAGTGCTTCCGGGGTTGTTTGTTGGGCTGGTGTCTCTTGCTGTGGTGATCAGTCTTTCCGTGTTCTGGGTTACATATTTCTCCAGCTCTTTTTTGGTGTCTTCCACACAGTCTTCTATACTTACCAGTCCTCTACCTCCTTCATTTCTTTTCACGTAGAGTCTGTCCGTGTCGTCTTTTGGGTGCAGTGCATTGTGCATAGTCATTAGTTTTCTAGTTCTTTGGTCAAGGTGCCTGAGTTCTTCTTTGGTCCAGCCTATGAATGGTCCAGAGTATCTTATTAGTGATACAGCCCATGTGTTTATCCCTTTTACTAGATTTCTGCTATATAGTTTAGTTTCTAAGAGTTTCCTTGTTCTTCGTAGATATTCTTTTCCAATCTTCTCTTTCATTTCTGTATATTTGATTGTGTCTGCTTCCAGAACTCCCAGGTATTTGTAACTATCTTGTTCTCCTAGCGCCCTCATCTCCTCTTGGTTGGGGAGTTCTATACCTTCTGTCTTTTCCAGTTTTCCTCTTTTGATCTCTAGCAGTGCACATTTTTCTATTCCAAACTCCATTTGGATATCCTGGCTGAATATCCTGGTTGTGTTTATCAGCTTTTCCAGTTCTGTTTTGTTTTTTGCAAACAGTTTAAGGTCATCCATGTACATCAGGTGGTTTATTCTTTGTTCTGTATCCGTAAACCTGTATCCGGCATCACACTTTCTGAGTATGTAGTTGAGTGGCATCATGGCTATTATAAACAGTAGTGGTGACAGAGAGTCTCCTTGAAAAATTATTATTATTATTATTATTATTATTATTATTATTATTATTATTATTATTGTTGTTGTTGTTGTTGTTGTTGTTGTTTTTTTTTTTTTTTTTTTTTTTTTTTTTTGTACTAACTAGGATTCCTCACACAGGTCATCAGTGATTGCTCACTGAAAACCGGTGGTATTCCCTGGAGTCAGAGTGACAACAAGTCTCCCCAGATTTCCAGTATTCTCCACCTCTTTTCGATAGCCATCGCAAATAAACTTGCAATATCGCAACAGCCGTTTACCATTGATTTCTTGCTGGCAAAGACCATTGGTCTTCTCTCGGATTTGGGTCACAATAAGCCTCCCCAAGGTCCCAGCATTCTCTGCACTTCCAGTTGAGGTCTGATTTGTGCTATCCCTCCTCGGTCTTCTCATCCTCCTTGACCCTATGCAAATATTTTGTGTGGTGTCAGCCTAGGCTGGTACCATTTTTGGGGGTGGGGCGGGGGAGCTGATGGTGTTTCTTGCTATTTCTGTTCATTGGTTCATTTTTGTGTCGTGTCAGTTGAGGCCGGTGTAATTTATTGGGGGGGGGGCTTATAAAGTGATGTTTCTTGCATTTTCTGTTCCTTTGTTTGTGATGTGTTCTTTCTATGGTTTTGTATTCTTCCTGTAATAGATTCCATGTGACCCTTTCGTAGCTTATGTGGGTTGGTTTCCGCATTCAATGATTTTTCTTAAGATTGTAGCTGTTTTGATCATTGCCGTCTTTTGTATAGTTCCAATGATCCCTTTAATTCCAATTTCTCCCAGTCTTTTTTCCAGGTTTTTTTGGATTATTATTATTATTATTATTATTATTATTATTATTATTATTATTATTATTATTATTATTATTATTATTATTATTATTATTATTATTATTATTATTATTATTATTATTATTATTATTATTATTATTATTATTATTATTATTATTATTATTATTATTATTATTATTATTATTATTATTATTATTATTATTATTATTATTATTATTATTATTATTATTATTATTATTATTATTATTATTATTATTATTATTATTATTATTATTATTATTATTATTATTATTATTATTATTATTATTATTATTATTATTATTATTATTATTATTATTATTATTATTATTATTATTATTATTATTATTATTATTATTATTATTATTATTATTATTATTATTATTATTATTATTATTATTATTATTATTATTATTATTATTATTATTATTATTATTATTATTATTATTATTATTATTATTATTATTATTATTATTATTATTATTATTATTATTATTATTATTATTATTATTATTATTATTATTATTATTATTATTATTATTATTATTATTATTATTATTATTATTATTATTATTATTATTATTATTATTATTATTATTATTATTATTATTATTATTATTATTATTATTATTATTATTATTATTATTATTATTATTATTATTATTATTATTATTATTATTATTATTATTATTATTATTATTATTATTATTATTATTATTATTATTATTATTATTATTATTATTATTATTATTATTATTATTATTATTATTATTATTATTATTATTATTATTATTATTATTATTATTATTATTATTATTATTATTATTATTATTATTATTATTATTATTATTATTATTATTATTATTATTATTATTATTATTATTATTATTATTATTATTATTATTATTATTATTATTATTATTATTATTATTATTATTATTATTATTATTATTATTATTATTATTATTATTATTATTATTATTATTATTATTATTATTATTATTATTATTATTATTATTATTATTATTATTATTATTATTATTATTATTATTATTATTATTATTATTATTATTATTATTATTATTATTATTATTATTATTATTATTATTATTATTATTATTATTATTATTATTATTATTATTATTATTATTATTATTATGATGATGATGATGATGATGATGATGATGATGATGATGATGATGATGATGATGATGATGATGATGATGATGATGATGATGATGATGATGATGATGATGATGATGATGATGATGATGATGATGATGATGATGATGATGATGATGATGATGATGATGATGATGATGATGATGATGATGATGATGATGATGATGATGATGATGATGATGATGATGATGATGATGATGATGATGATGATGATGATGATGATGATGATGATGATGATGATGATGATGATGATGATGATGATGATGATGATGATGATGATGATGATGATGATGATGATGATGATGATGATGATGATGATGATGATGATGATGATGATGATGATGATGATGATGATGATGATGATGATGATGATGATGATGATGATGATGATGATGATGATGATGATGATGATGATGATGATGATGATGATGATGATGATGATGATGATGATGATGATGATGATGATGATGATGATGATGATGATGATGATGATGATGATGATGATGATGATGATGATGATGATGATGATGATGATGATGATGATGATGATGATGATGATGATGTTTTTGCTTTTTTAATATATAGTATCTGAAAATTGTTTGCATGTTCGACGTCGGTGTTTACCAATTTGTAATGTGTTGCTTCCAACTTTGGATCGGGTATTTTAGATGACGGTCGTGTCCTTAGGGATTGCCAAGCACCACGCTAACAATTAATATATGTGTAGCTAAATTGGTGAATGAACTAGATCGATAAAAACGTATACGTTTTGAATAGATCACCATTTAGTAAGTGCTAAATTTTAACAATAGAATTTTGTTAATAAAAAAGAAAATGTAAGTTAAAGAATAAAACATTTATATAACAACAATTCTACAAAGATGTAAAATATAAACGATCAAAGTTTGTTGAAGGTTGAAAAGTTTTCGAATAGGAAAAAGAACACGAGCATTAGGTTTGTTTTTAAGTTCCGCTGTGCGTGCGTGCGTGCGTGCGTGTGTTTAACTTTGTTGGGTTAAGCTGTCAGTGTGTAGACAGCAGCCGTGCTTAAAGTGAATTTTTGACTTGGCACTTCAAGTCGATAGGTATTTCTTGGACGGGCGGCGGTAGTTGTTGATGAGAGTCGAGACGCATCTTCTGTCGCCAGAAAAAACCTCTGATTTTGTTGACCAGTTCGCTGTTTTTATAAGTGTTTCATTTCACACCTACTTGTTACCTTCAGATTAAAAACACATGTGAACTCTTTTCACTGAGTTTTACACTCCTTGCAAAATCTGTGTGTACTTATTTCACGAGCAAATGACCTCGGTGATTCCCTCTCTCGAGCACACTCACACATTTGCAAGTACGAACACACAAAATAATCCAATAAAATCCCTATTTACTTACCTCCCCACGAAGGCAGAGTTAGACACTAGGTCGAGTTTTAATGTGGGAAAGTCCAACTCCCCAAAAAGAGGTATTCTGAATTGGGGCAAAAAATAAAATTCCCTCAGTTTAGAAGGATCACTCCTTCACTGACCGAGGATAAAACAGATGAAGTGTAGTATAAGAACAGATACTACACTTTGATAAATCAAAAAAGTTTATTCAAATGTATTATTTTCAGGTCTTTCTCCTCAAAAACAAACTTTTATATTCTTTCTTATTTTGTCTATTTTTTGGATTATTCAGACTACTATCCTCATTTTGGTTATTATAGTCACACCATTTACGGCTCAATATGTAAATTTGTTCAGATGCATCTTTTCGACTTTCGCAATCTTCTACTTGCACTTGGGAATCTTTATGGTGAACTCGGGAACACTGGACGGAATTTAGAACTAAATCCTTGTGAAAAAACAATCAACATGAAAATAGTAGCCCAAATAATCCAAGTAATTTAAATAATCCAAAAAAATACAAGTAATCCAAATAATACAAGTAATCAAAATAATACAAATAATACAAATAATACAAATAATCAAAACAATACAAGTAATCCAAATAATACAAGTAATCCAAATAATCCAAATAATCCAAATAATACAAGTAATCCAAATAATCCAAATAATCCAAATAATACAAGTAATACAAATAATCAAAATAATACAAGTAATACAAATAATACAAATAATACAAATGATACAAATAATACAAGTAATCCAAATAATCCAAATAATCCAAATAATACAAATAATACAAGTAATCAAAATAATTCAAGTAATCCAAATAATCCAAATAATCCAAATAATACAAGTAATCCAAATAATCCAAATAATCCAAATAATACAAATAATACAAGTAATCAAAATAATTCAAGTAATCCAAATAATCCAAATAATCCAAATAATACAAGTAATCCAAATAATCCAAATAATCCAAATAATACAAATAATACCAATAATACAAATAATCCAAATAATCCAAATAATCCAAATAATCCAAATAATACAAGTAATCCAAATAATCCAAATAATCCAAATAATACAAGTAATACAAATAATCTTAATAATACAAGTAATACAAATAATCCAAACAATACAAATAATACAAATAATACAAATAATACAAATAATACAAGTAATCAAAATAATACAAATAATACAAATAATCCAAATAATCCAAATAATACAAGTAATCAAAATAATACAAGTAATCCAAATAATCCAAATAATCCAAATAATACAAGTAATCCAAATAATCCAAATAATCCAAATAATACAAGTAATACAAATAATCTAAATAATACAAGTAATACAAATAATACAAATAATACAAATGATACAAATAATACAAGTAATCCAAATAATCAAAATAATCCAAATAATACAAATAATACAAGTAATCAAAATAATACAAGTAATCCAAATAATTCAAATAATACAAATAATACAAGTAATCCAAATAATCCAAATAATCCAAATAATACAAATAATCCAAGTAATACAAATAATACAAATAATACAAATGATACAAATAATACAAATAATACAAATAATACAAGTAATCAAAATAATACAAGTAATCCAAATAATCCAAATAATCCAAATAATACAAGTAATCCAAATAATCCAAATAATACAAATAATACAAGTAATCCAAATAATCCAAATAATCCAAATAATACAAATAATACCAATAATACAAATAATCAAAACAATACAAGCAATACAAATAATACAAATAATCCAAATGATACAAATAATACAAGTAATCCAAATAATCCAAATAATACAAGTAATCCAAATAATCCAAATAATACAAATAATCAAAATAATCAAAATAATACAAATGATACAAATAATACAAATAATACAAGTTATACAAATATTCCAAATAATACAAGTAATCCAAATAATCAAAATAATACAAATGATACAAATAATACAAGTAATCCAAATAATCCAAATGATACAAGTAATACAAATAATACAAATAATACAAATAATACAAATAATACAAATAATCAAAATAATCAAAATAATACAAATGATCTAAATAATCCAAATAATCCAAATAATACAAGTAATACAAATAATACAAGTAATCCAAGTAATACAAATAATCAAAATAATCAAAATAATACAAATGATACAAATAATATAACTAATCCAAATAATACAAATAGTATGAGTAATCTAAGTTATACAAGTAATCCAAATAATCCAAATAATCAAAATGATACAAATGATACAAATAATAGAATCCAAATAATCCAAATAATCCAAATAGTACGAGTAATATAAGTAAAACAAGTAATCCAAATGATCCAAATAATCAAAATAATCAAAATAATACAAATAATTAAACTAATACAAATAATAAAAATAATACAAGTAATCTAAATAATCATAATAATACAAATAATCCAAATAGTCCAAATAAAAAGATAACACAAATAACACAAATAGTACAAATAATAAATCCTCATTTAAAAAATTATTGAACACAAAACAACTTGTTTACCAAATACAAATTGAATATTAACTCTTTTCTTATTTTCAGTAAACATGTGTTGATTTTTCCTGTTACCTATCATGACTCGAACCCTTCTCTCGGCCACGTTTAGTGACCACCTATCCATACTTCATCCCAGAAAAAAAAAATTAGCCACAACTATAGCTGTAGTAACTGTTATCCACCACTATACGCTCATACCAATAACATAATTCAGAAAAAAACTAGTGGGAAACCCTTCGAATTAAACGAGTGAAGCAAATAGTTACGCCAGTTTTTACTGCACGTAAACATCTGTGCATAAAGCACATCGCCGTTAATATTTTTTGTTTATTTACGTATAAAACGTACACTTCTTCAGTGCGTTCCGCTTCTAATATTGAAAATGGGTGATTTTTATTTTTCAAATTGAGAATATTTTAGATGAAGATTGATAATTTGTATTATTTAGATCATTCGGACTACTGTTCTCATCTTAGATGCTATTCATTCTCACAACCGATTGGTTGATAGGTTACATCTATTATCATGCTGGAAACTGAGAGTTTTAGTTTAGAAGCAAAGTGAAACGGACGTCTGAAATGTAGACCTAATAATAAGCTTGGCGTCCCCACCCTCTCTCTCTCTCTCTCTGCCCGAAGCTTGTACCTAATAAACACATGGGTACTTGGGTACAAATTGTGACTCCATAAAGAATCACTGCCAGAGTCTTGTCCAGCAGATTCAGCCAGAAGAAGTCCCCATCCCTTCATCCTTCCATCTCATTGGACTGTCTGAATTCTTCACATCGAACCCCTCAAAAATATGGGATTGAAAATGACTAAAATATATTCGATCAGTGGCAGCAACTTTGTAAGAGTATACCTTCAACCTAATTTAGTAAAGAATTCAAATACTTATCTTTTCTTAAGTTGTTTCGTATTCGCAAAATGATGCATATTTCTACTATGAAAGATCAATGAATATTTTTTTTTTTTTAACATAGTTTACCCCAAACAAGGCAGGCCGCCACTGTAGACGTAAGGGGCTACTAAATATTGGTTGATATCTGATAGTTGCGGGTGTATCTTAAGATTCATAGATAACCTATGCGAGATTTCATTTTGGGGACACTATGCCCATGATATTATCCACTTATAATATTTGTGATCTTAATACTTTTAACTCTTTCACAACACAACAATAAGACATTTCAAGAACTTTTAGAAATTTACTCAATGGAAGAAAAAGAAATTTGTTGAGACATCGAAATATTCCCTCGAGAACCTGGATTTCTTCTTTGATCCTTTGAACTTTTAAGATTGCGAGCACTCAAATGCATCCACATGCAAACACATAGTCACACACATGTCACCAATTGCCATTAGCTTTAAGGCATAGCTCATTGGGTAAAACTAATTCGAGCTCCGGCACTTGACAATGTTTACATTGAGATATCACTTACATTCAGTCAGTGTCATATGATAGTGCAGGGGTAGGAGCGCCGATTGTCAGCTCGACGGTTGAGTTTCAATCCCGGCATGAGGCACTAACTGGTCTAGCCCCACTGAAGAGCTGTGATACAGCGAAACAGTCTGTATGTGGATGACTATATATATATATATATATATATATATAGTGTCATGTAGAACAGAAAAAATGTTATAATTTTGTTTATTTTTTATTTAATTAAATCATTCTAGAGAGCACACACACACACACACACACACACACACCACACACACACACACACACACACACACATATATATATATATATATATATATATATATATATATATATATATATATATATATATATCCCTTCACATAAATAGAACTTAAATTCCCTTTCTTGACGTGGTAATGTCTCGTGGCCACTTGACGCTTGCTTGCAGAGTCTAAGGTGATTCTGTAACCGGGTTCGAACCTTACGACCGTCTGAGATTATTATTCCCTAAACTGATGAGAGCGAAAGCTTGAAACACTGGCGTATGTAGGTAAAAATAATTTAATATTATTTACTTAAAATTAATATGTATATATATATATATATATATATATATAATTCTTGATTTCGATTGGTATAAAGAAATATAACAGAGTGCTCGATTATTCAATAATAAGAGCATATTTATTTATTAATAATATTACATGTCGATTTGATCTGATATTTTCTAATATTACTAATATATATATATATATATATATATATATATACATACGGGCAAAAGAATAAATACTTTGCTTGATGAAGTTCTAAAGAGAAAAGCACAACTAAAATACTATGTATTTAAATTTGAATAGTAGATATTTGAGAACATCTAGGACATGTTAATCGTTTGAAAACACTCAACACCGAAAGAAAGAGACAAAGGATTTTCATTGTGATGTTTATAATTCCAATATTTTTGCCCCAGGAATTGGACATCTTTGTCTGTATTTTGGGGATGAGGAATTTTCATTTCTTCATCTTGGGTGTTCTTATCACGTTTTGGTCGTTTTTCTCTCCGGCCTTTATCAGGTGACTTGTGTATCTCAGAGACATGACTGAGACAACTAGGGCGTTGGTTAAAGTCGACAGGATATCTTGAGGTTGTGAGTTCAATTTTGAGAAAAGGTAGCAAGATAATTTTACAAATGATTTTTTAATGCTAATGAGTCACTACTTAGCAAGGCTAAAAGCCACTCGAGGATAAGGGTCAATGGGATTGTTGGTTAGATGATGAACAATACTATGAGAGGATTGGAAACTGTTACACCGGCCGTTCTTACACAGGAGAAACTACACCGGTTGTCACTATAAATAGTGCGAGTCACCAGAGACACGGAAGACAAAGCACAGTCTTGTAACTGTCTAGCCAAGAGCTAGTCACTTTCTTACTTTGTTAATACACTTGTTAAACCAACCCTCGACTTGACTTCCTTTATTTATTATTTACTGTGGAACAACTTCACAACAGAAGCAATGGGTGGAAAGGAAAAGGACGGCTCAACAAGAATTTGTTGACATCCGACTTAAGGATAATCATGTTGTAGTCAGCAGGGAAGCAGTTCTGTGGTATTATATTCCACAGATGAAAAGTTATTAAAAATAAACTCTCTTGCTGAAAGAATGTTAGAAGAAAAATGGAATGCACAATGTATACCGTCAGTGAGCCCCGAAAAAGTTTGGGTTCAAAATGTTATGATGGTTCCGTGTTTGACAGAAGGAACCTGAAGAAGGCTGAATGTCAAAACGGCCAAAACGTTGTGACAACAATCAAGACGAGGAACCCCGTTCGATCGGAAAATTCTAAATAATAATAAGACATTTAGTTAAAGAACTTTTGGAAATTTATTAAATGCAAAAACATTTTTGAGACATTGAAAACCATTTCCTTTAATTTTTGAATTCTTTCTTATTCAAATAATTGTTGGATTTGTAGCTTGGCACATCAGAGATCTTATTAAATGATAAGCCTCGGCCATCTTTTCTTCACGCTGATGAATATCTAGCTTATAGGTTTTTTACTGATAAAAACACACTTTTTAGATTATGTCATGATATAGTACGACTTTTCCGGTTTCGTGAGGATTATGACTTGTGTGACTAGTTTTTACCTACCATTTTTTAAAAAGAAATCTTTAAGTTTTAAAAACATGGAAGAAATTGCTATGTCATTTAAAACAAGAATGGTTTAATTATGCATTAATAGCCTTCAGAAAAGCATGAACCCATCGTTGCTGCAAGCCATGTGTAAAATAATAACTTGTATTCAACAATTGCTTACAAAGTTTCAGTATTAAATAACCCCAAAGAGTTTCTATATACTTGTCTCCTACAAGGGCAAAGTAAGGCACAAGGTCGGTTTTTAATGTAGGGAAAATATAGCTCTCCAAAAAAGGGCACTTTGGATTTGAATAATCATAAAAATTGCCCCAGTCAAGAAATCTTCTCCTTCACTGACACAAGACAGAATAGACTAAGTGTAGCATCAGAACGGATACTACACTTAACCAAAAGATCCAGGAACAAAAAAAAGACCTGGATTTGGTTAGGCAATCTTGGTTAGGGTTTAGGGTTAGGGTTGAAAATATACCCATTGCAGTTAGAGTTAGGGTTGAGGGTTTAGGGTTTAGGGTTAAGGTTAGGGTTGAAAATATACCCATTACAGTTAGGGTTAGGGTTTAGGTTTAGGGTTAGGGTTGAAAATATACTCATTGCAGTTAGGGTTAGGGTTAGGGTTAGAGTTTAGGGTTAGGGTTAGGGTTAAAAATATACCCATTACAGTTAGAATAGATTTGTCAGAGACTGGGATGAGAAAAGTCCTTTTAAACATAAGGTGAATATTTCCAAAGATTGTGTAGCTTTGACTAGTTTTTCTTGGCTAGATTTGAAGAACTGAGATTCCATTTGAGGATAAATGTGGACACAAGGTATTATTCTATTAACATCTTCCATGGAGAATGAAAATGAATGGAAGATGATAGTGATGCATCAAATGAATGGAAGATGATAGTGATGCATCAAATGAATGGAAGATGATAGTAGTGCATCAAATGAATTATACATGAGACTCGTGAGTGTCAAAGGTTATCGCCTAAAACCTTTGGTCTTTTGTTATTTCAAGTAAAGCTACATACATGTGAAATGGCAGACGACAACACCTTCTACTGGGACAAAATACAATGTCATAATTATAGCACAAAAATGTAACGTGTCAGTGAACAATTATGTTTGGGAATTTTTGAAATGAGGATTGATAATTTGGATTAATTTGATTATTTGGACTACTGTTCGCATCTTAGATGTAATTCTTACAACATTTAAGCCGATATAATCTCCAACCTTCTTCAGCTGTGTCTTGTCAAATTCAGGAATTTTTATGCCAAACTCAGGAATCTGTACGGAATTTTGAATGGAACCCTTAATATATATATATATATATATATATATATATAATTATTTTTAATAAATAATATTTTTCAAATTAACCCATTTACACATGTATTTCATGCCAAATCTGCAATCATCTCTATGGGAGAAGATTATCCCTGCCGGTCACACAGTTCAAACCCCGATACAAAAGTCATATAAAACTTAGTAGTCTGAGTGTGTACCGATGTGCCCACCATGCATTGTCTGGAAATGGGAGAGTAAATTAACGTCTTAATGGCAAATTCGGCGGCCATAAGCAGGCTGTTGAAAGCACTCAATAGGCAGGTCCTAAAGTGTTGCATCATGCTTTAAATGATGGTCACTTGTCAACTTATTCAAAGTGCTTCATCAAGTAGATATATAGTAATATGTAGTAGGATATCGGAATAACTAGTAATATATAGTGATAAGTAGTAAGATTACACATAAAAAATAGGTTTACGGCTTCTAAAATTCATACGAGAATTGTCTGCAACGACCTGTGGCATAACGGATATAAGTGTTAAGTAATAATCAGTTCTAAGTGACAGTCTTCTGGAGGTTGAAGGTTCGATCCTTAGTACGGGCGATACTAAGAATATAATTAGGAATTACTTAAGACTTCTACTCGGTCATGTCTGATGGAACGAGAACAACGTGGATTAAATAAAGGGTTCGTTACATGGTTAAGTTCGACAAGACGCACCGAAAGAAGGTCGGAGGTTACATCGGCCGAAACGTTGTGAGAGTAACATCCAAGATGAGAACAGTAATCCAAATAATCCAGCGAACAATGTTCTCTATGTTCTGGCAGACTTACAGTTAAACATGAAAGGTACTCAATAATTAAGCAAGAAAGCAACATCCAGTAATGGCATCACATCTGCAAGGCTTTAACTATGGCTGAAGCCTTTTTTATTCAATAGACAAATACTTCTGTTGACTATAGGAGAGAGCAGAAGAAAAATGAAATAGGTCATCTGTCCTGCATTAGAGTAGCAACTATGGCTATGGTATCAGTTTCAACCGAAAAGGAATCGGTTTGGTCAATAGCTTTAATCACTGAATCAGTAATGCCTTTCTTAAGAGTTTTAAATATCGGTGCTACAACTTTGGACATAGGAAATTTATTCAAGGGAGTAAATCTTTGTTGAAAACATGGAAATTCACTAATGGGAATGCGGTCATCATCATCATCATCATCATCATCATCATCATCATCATCATCATCATCATCATCATCATCATCATCATCATCATATTATTATTATTATTATTATTTACTCACTAGGAGTTCTCACACAGGTCATCAGTGATTGCTCACCGACAACCAGTGGTATTCCCTGGAGTCTGAGTGACAACAAGTCTCCCCAGATTTCCAGTATTCTCCACCTCTTTTCGATACCCACCGCAAATAAATTTGCAGTATCACAACAGCCGTTTACCATTGATTGCTCGCCGGCAAGGACTATTGGTGTGTTCTGGAGTTTGGGTGGCAGTAAGCCTCCCTGAGGTCCCAGCAGTTTCTGCACTTCCAGTGGAGGTCTGGTTTGTGCTGTCCCTCCTCGGTCTTCTCATCCTCCTTGACCCTATGCAAATATTTTGTGTGGTGTCAGCCTAGACTGGTACCATTTAAAAAAAATTTTTTTATTATATATATATTTTTTTTATATGATTTTTAATTTTTTAATTTTTTATTTTATTTTATTTTATTTATTTATTTATTTTTCTTTTTTAAATATTTTTTATTTATTTATTTTTTTTGGGAGGAGCTGATTATTTTTTATTTTTATTTTTTTGAGGGGAGCTGATTATTTTTTATTTATTTATTTTGTGGGGTGGGGGGTGGTGAGCTTATGGTGTTTCTTGCTATTTCTGTTCATTGGTCCATTTTTGTGTTGTGTCAGTTGAGGCCGCTATTATTATTATTATTATTATTATTATTATTATTATTATTATTATTATTATTATTATTATTATTATTATTATTATTATTATTATTATTATTATTATTATTATTATTATTATTATTATTATTATTATTATTATTATTATTATTATTATTATTATTATTATTATTATTATTATTATTATTATTATTATTATTATTATTATTATTATTATTATTATTATTATTATTATTATTATTATTATTATTATTATTATTATTATTATTATTATTATTATTATTATTATTATTATTATTATTATTATTATTATTATTATTATTATTATTATTATTATTATTATTATTATTATTATTATTATTATTATTATTATTATTATTATTATTATTATTATTATTATTATTATTATTATTATTATTATTATTATTATTATTATTATTATTATTATTATTATTATTATTATTATTATTATTATTATTATTATTATTATTATTATTATTATTATTATTATTATTATTATTATTATTATTATTATTATTATTATTATTATTATTATTATTATTATTATTATTATTATTATTATTATTATTATTATTATTATTATTATTATTATTATTATTATTATTATTATTATTATTATTATTATTATTATTATTATTATTATTATTATTATTATTATTATTATTATTATTATTATTATTATTATTATTATTATTATTATTATTATTATTATTATTATTATTATTATTATTATTATTATTATTATTATTATTATTATTATTATTATTATTATTATTATTATTATTATTATTATTATTATTATTATTATTATTATTATTATTATTATTATTATTATTATTATTATTATTATTATTATTATTATTATTATTATTATTATTATTATTATTATTATTATTATTATTATTATTATTATTATTATTATTATTATTATTATTATTATTATTATTATTATTATTATTATTATTATTATTATTATTATTATTATTATTATTATTATTATTATTATTATTATTATTATTATTATTATTATTATTATTATTATTATTATTATTATTATTATTATTATTATTATTATTATTATTATTATTATTATTATTATTATTATTATTATTATTATTATTATTATTATTATTATTATTATTATTATTATTATTATTATTATTATTATTATTATTATTATTATTATTATTATTATTATTATTATTATTATTATTATTATTATTATTATTATTATTATTATTATTATTATTATTATTATTATTATTATTATTATTATTATTATTATTATTATTATTATTATTATTATTATTATTATTATTATTATTATTATTATTATTATTATTATTATTATTATTATTATTATTATTATTATTATTATTATTATTATTATTATTATTATTATTATTATTATTATTATTATTATTATTATTATTATTATTATTATTATTATTATTATTATTATTATTATTATTATTATTATTATTATTATTATTATTATTATTATTATTATTATTATTATTATTATTATTATTATTATTATTATTATTATTATTATTATTATTATTATTATTATTATTATTATTATTATTATTATTATTATTATTATTATTATTATTATTATTATTATTATTATTATTATTATTATTATTATTATTATTATTATTATTATTATTATTATTATTATTATTATTATTATTATTATTATTATTATTATTATTATTATTATTATTATTATTATTATTATTATTATTATTATTATTATTATTATTATTATTATTATTATTATTATTATTATTATTATTATTATTATTATTATTATTATTATTATTATTATTATTATTATTATTATTATTATTATTATTATTATTATTATTATTATTATTATTATTATTATTATTATTATTATTATTATTATTATTATTATTATTATTATTATTATTATTATTATTATTATTATTATTATTATTATTATTATTATTATTATTATTATTATTATTATTATTATTATTATTATTATTATTATTATTATTATTATTATTATTATTATTATTATTATTATTATTATTATTATTATTATTATTATTATTATTATTATTATTATTATTATTATTATTATTATTATTATTATTATTATTATTATTATTATTATTATTATTATTATTATTATTATTATTATTATTATTATTATTATTATTATTATTATTATTATTATTATTATTATTATTATTATTATTATTATTATTATTATTATTATTATTATTATTATTATTATTATTATTATTATTATTATTATTATTATTATTATTATTATTATTATTATTATTATTATTATTATTATTATTATTATTATTATTATTATTATTATTATTATTATTATTATTATTATTATTATTATTATTATTATTATTATTATTATTATTATTATTATTATTATTATTATTATTATTATTATTATTATTATTATTATTATTATTATTATTATTATTATTATTATTATTATTATTATTATTATTATTATTATTATTATTATTATTATTATTATTATTATTATTATTATTATTATTATTATTATTATTATTATTATTATTATTATTATTATTATTATTATTATTATTATTATTATTATTATTATTATTATTATTATTATTATTATTATTATTATTATTATTATTATTATTATTATTATTATTATTATTATTATTATTATTATTATTATTATTATTATTATTATTATTATTATTATTATTATTATTATTATTATTATTATTATTATTATTATTATTATTATTATTATTATTATTATTATTATTATTATTATTATTATTATTATTATTATTATTATTATTATTATTATTATTATTATTATTATTATTATTATTATTATTATTATTATTATTATTATTATTATTATTATTATTATTATTATTATTATTATTATTATTATTATTATTATTATTATTATTATTATTATTATTATTATTATGATTATTATGATTATTAATATTATTATTATTATTATTATTATTATTATTATTATTATTATGTTTATTATTATCATTATTTAAAAAAAAATTATTTTTACTATTGAGTCACTGCTTATCAAGGCCAGGAGCCACTCGAGGATAAGGGTCAATGAGACTGAAATGATTGTCAGTTGGAAGGTGAGGAACACTACGAGAGTACTAACATTGATAGATTTTATGAACTAATTATTATTTATGGGGCAATTTTTTGACAAGTATCTGTTAACATGAAAACGACCAAGTTGTAATTCACAGGGAAGCAGTCCTGCAGCAATGTGTTCCACAGGCAGGAAATCCTTGCAAAGAAGTTCTGTCTATGAAAATTCTGCCTGACTCTTGGCAAATGGAGGGAGAAAGAAAATTTTTTTTTCGATGTGGTAGAAAAACGAATTCCTGCAGTGAATGCCTTACAAGGAGGAATCTCTTAGATGAAGCAGATTTTCATCTAGATAACATATTAAAAGGGTAGTAACTCTTTGCCTCTGTGATTCTTGCCTCAAAGAGATTTGGAGAGTAGAGTTATGTCTCTTGTACGTTTCCAGAACGAGACAATCTTGGATTAACAAATGTTACACACTTCTCTCAAAGTAAGACGTTTTGGTCTAAGAAGTAATTCTTTTCTTCACTTGTAAATGAAGAATAAATGTTAATTGTTGAGTTATACAGGAGTTTTAATTCAATTCTTTTATATATATTCGTCCTATATCTCACAAATATCACCACTACACATCAATGGCGACGAGAGATTGAGATAAACACAGAAAAGTCAACCCACTTTTTCACCGGATGAAAAAAATAGGAAAAAAAAGAAAATTTTTCTTTTAAAGAAAAAACATAAAACAAAAGATGGCGATTTCTCAAGACTTATTGGAAACATTTTAACAAACTAGCAGAAGTTATTTAAGGAATCATTTTACAGATGTTTTATCTGCAAACATTAAACAATTCGTCTACGACGAACCTCGCTTTTGCTTCATGGTTTTCACGTTGGAAAGATACTTTCTCAACACGTTTATTATTAAGAAAATTAGAACCAGAGGAGCATACTCAGTACATTAATTTTATTCTTCTAAAAAGAGCCAACGATTTAACCTTCGCTGAGACAGTGGAACCACTTACATACACTTTTAGCGTTCAGCAATCACTTTTTAACATCCGTTATAATTGCCTAAAACTGACAGAAAACGACGCTGACGACTATATTACCTTTGCTGGTTATGTAAATTGTGAATGCGAAAAATTTCAAATGAAATCCCTCACAGAGGATCAGTTTAAATGTCTGATATTCATTGCAGGACAACCATCTCTCCACAGGATACCATAAACTTATATCTTGGTCATCCCACTGGCTTACAACCAGGCACTCTACCAGTAAGAACTAAATGTTTGAGTACTTTATGTCTGTATATATGGCCAATAAAAGTTATTTGTCTTGTCATTTAAGTCTGCATTAATTGCCTCAGGTTTCTATCCAGATCGCCTCTACACCTCCTCATTGGTTACATTCTGCTTCCAGTTGATATTCAGCATGCGACGAATAAACCACGGAAAAAAGTTCAGTTCCTAATTTAGGACATATTGTCCAAGTCTCGCATTCATAAAGTAGAATGGACCAAACGTAAGTTCGAAATATCCTCAATCTGGTCTCCAGCGAGATGGTACGAGACTGAAGAACAGAAGACAGCTTCATAAACACACTCTTTGACTGGGCAAGTCTAGATTTTACGTCTGCAGTGTCTCTGATCTTGATTTCAAAGGCGGGCATTCAAGGTTTTCCAGAAATCGTCACACAAAAGGTCTTTGTAGCATTCAGTTGTAATCTGTATCTTTCGCTTTCTTTGACCACTATGTCAAGAAGTTTTTGCAAGTCTTCACTCGATGTTGCCATTAGTACGGTATCATTAGCGTATCGGATGTTGTTTAGATGACATCCTCCAGTATTCAGATGCCTCAGTATTATATTACAAAATTAAATTATATTTTATTGCGGCCTTAAAGTTTACTTTTGTTCGTCTGTGTTTGGGCTAATAGAGAGAAAGAGAAAGAGAGAGAGAGGGGGGTTAGAGGAAGAGATGAGGGAGGGGAGGAAAGGACGGAGAGAGAAAGCACAGATTTCAATGTCCGATTTGTTTTGGGGTCAGAGAAAATAAAGATCTAGGGATTCTAATTTTTTCCTCTTCTTTATCTTTCCATGCTTACACGTTGACTGTATCACTTGACTTTTAAATGCATTTGTTATTTCGCCTGTGTACTCTGTGACGCCATGTTTTCAGCCTATTTAAAGATCAATCTTGTTGTTTTCTTTTTTCATTTTCACCTGCCGAATTTGAGCATTACATAACATAAATACTTGTTTCATATGCCACATAATGCATTCAAAGTTTTATGCAAAATCATCCACCACCTCTCCGTTTTAATGGATGATGGCATCCACTGTGCACCGTTATCTCCACCTCTGTTTTAATGGATTACATCCAAAAACGATGATGTCATCCACTCTTCACGGAAACAAGCAAGCAAGATTGACACAATTTTAGTAGTATATAGATTCTAACAATTATTGTAGACAGCAATAAAATTATATAGCCGAGGGGCAATGGAGTTAAGGAAGTTTAGAAGATCTAAATTTGCTGAAGGTATGAAACCACTTCCCTGTTACTATGTTTGTATGGAAATGATTAACTCAAAGAAATATTTCCATAGTATATATATATATATATATATATATATATATATATATATATATTGCTTTTAAATATAATAAACGGAGTCATAGCGAACGAGGCACTATTACAAGAAAAAAAGGAGAGGAAATATTAAATAATATTTAATCGTCGATTTAAAACGAATAAAACGATCGACTAAAATTGACAGAATAAAAGCTAAGTCCCAGGCAGCCAAACTTCTGAAGGCAAATAAAGAGATCTACATTACCAAACCGGATAAGGGTGCCGGTGTGGTCATTCTTAATACTAACGACTACACCGATAAAATGTTGAGCATTTTAAGTGATACAACAAAATTTATAAAACTTGGTGACGTGTCAATTGATAATATTTTAAGTACTGAAGTAAAGCTTCAAAAATGTTTTCTTCAGTTACATAGAAAGAAGTTTATTGATAAGGATACCTATGACAGGATCCGCCCTGTAGGTTCTCAACGACCCAGAATGTACGGGCTACCTAAGATTCATAAGGAGGGAGTTCCATTGAGACCCATCCTGTCTATGATTGGTTCTCCTCAGCATGAACTGGCCAAATGGCTTGCTGATATCCAGGAGTCTTACAGAGGTTTTCAGTTAATTGTATTGCTGATTCTTTCCGTTTCGCTTCATTTATTCGCGATTTGGAATGCGAGTCGCATACAAACTTTCTATGTTCATTTGACGTTACCAGCTTGTTCACTAATGTACCCCTGAATGAAACCATTGAGATATGTGCTGACATGCTTTATTGTAGCACATTAACCCCTTCCGCCTTTCCAGAAAGCATTTTTCTGGAACTCATGGGGCTGGCCACTAAGTCGGTCAGTTTCAGTTTTGATAATATAATGTATCAGCAGATTGATGGGGTGGCGGTTAGCAGTCCTTTGGGTGCTATCCTAGCGAACATTTTCCTAGGTTTTCAAGAATCCTTGTTGTTTTCTCCGGTTGCCAGACCCTTTCGTTATTGGCGTTATGTGGACGACACTTTTACCATTTTTGAGTCCCGTAACGAGGCAAGTGATTTATTCCTGAAATTAAATACGCTCCACCCAGCACTACAGTTCACTGTGGAAGAGAAGCAGAATGGCTCTTTACCATTTCTGGACGTTTTAGTGGAAAGGACGGGGAACAAATTCACTACAACTATATATAGGAAATCGACGTTTACGGGCCTGTATATCAGTTGGGATTCATTTGTTCCCATGAGTAGAAAGATCAGTTTGGTCAAAACACTTGTTCACCGCGCATTGATGATTTGCACTGCCAGCAAACTCGCGGCTGAACTTAGAAAGATAACTGATATTCTTACTAAAAATGGTTTCCCAGAGGGTCTAATTTCCAAGTGTATTGATCGAAAACTTGCGAAATTTAATGCCAACATTTTCTTTGGTCCACTCAAATGTCCTGTTTATCTGAAACTTCCTTTTATTGGTTCAATCAGTAAGGGTTTTTTGGATAAAATTTCATTGGTTGTATCTCGCTGTTTTTATGCAGTACAGCCCCGTGTGGTGTTTGGCACCAGAACTGCCTTCCCAGCCTTTCAGAAAGATGTACTTCCAACACTACAGAAAAGTTTGATTATATATAAATTCAAATGTCAGTGTGAAGCTGACTATGTTGGTCGTACTCTTCAGCGCTTGGAAGTCAGAGTGGCCCAGCATATCCCTGCATGTTTTCGCAGATTACGTGTTGTAAAGACGAGTACAGCGACGGACACATCCGGGTCTTTACAAGGAACATCCGGGCGTTTACAGAGCACATCCGGGCGCTCACAAGTCCACGAGTCATCCATTGGACAGCACCTGTACGACAATAAAAGGTGCGGTGAGGCGTACTCCGATGGATGTTTTCGCATTGTACACAGGGCCCGTTCCAAACACCATCTCAAGGTTTTGGAGGCAGTTAGTGTTACAATACGAAAACCATCTCTCTGTAGGCAGAAAGAGTTGTCTCATGAATTAGATCTATTTAGAGACTTCTAAAAAAAAAAAAATACTTTGCCTATTATGTCCATTTATTCTTTGCAGTTTAATGGCATTATTCAATCTCCCTTTTTTTTTTTTTTTCCTCGCCACGTTATTCTTTCCCCCGTTTTTAAACGATATTTGCCGACATTTTCTCTTGACAATGTGTCGGCCGAAAGGTACCTAGGGACTTAGCTTTTATTCTGTCAATTTTAGTCGATCGTTTTATTCGTTTTAAATCGACGATTAAATATTATTTAATATTTCCTCTCCTTTTTTTTTCTTGTAATAGTGCCTCGTTCGCTATGACTCCGTTTATTATATTTAAAAGCATTATAAAATTTTCTACCACAAAAAAATTTGTTCAAATATATATATATATATATATATATATATATATATATATATATACTCGTTTATAAAAAAAATATCCTCATAGAGAAAGAAAAAGTTACGAAGTGATTCATCTTTGTTCCTCTTCTCGTGGTTCTTTATTCCTCTCTTATAATATAAATCATAAAAAGAAATCCTCACTATAGATAATAATGGCAGTGCGTCTAACATTATTTGACTGTTTATTAAAACTTGGTACCTACAAAAATCTCTCTCTATATATATATAAATTATTTAATAATAAATATTTAATTATTACCTACATATGTATATGTTTCATCCTTTCAGAATCATCAGTGTAGAGATAACCATTCAAGCAGGTTGCACGATTCAAACTCTGGAACGAGAGCTGTTTGTTTATAACTCCATGAGTAGTCATGCAAAATCATGCGAAATAAACTTATTTATGCCAGTAAGCGGACATATTTATAAGCAGCAGTCAGAGAGTGTTCTACATAAAGGAACGTTGCATTTATAGCCAAGGTTGACGACTGTCTTATCTCAGGGACAACAATATATATTTATAATTATTTTAATAAATATTTAAATATTATCTACATATGTATACGTTTCATCCTTGCAGAATCATCAGTGTAAAGATAACCATTCAAACCAGTCGCACGATTCGAACCCCCCCCCCCCCCCGGAACAAGAGTAATATTTAACTTTAATTCTGAGGCTACCATGAACGGCTACGGACGAGATGAGAAATAAACCCTATTTATGTCTCAAGGAGGCGACAGCTATAGTCAGCCGCCATAACAGTGTTCAACAGAAAGGAACTTGCATTTATAGCTTAGATTTGATGCCTTCTTTTATTAGTCTTTAAAGGGCTCAGCTGAGAAGGGGCTACAAATAATTATTTTAATAATAAATATTTGAATATTATCTACATACGTAAACGTTTCATCCTTACGTTTCATCCAGTGTAGAGGTCACTATTCAAATCTTTAAAATTTATGAAAATTTGAGAAAACCTATTTTCACTAAATTTAACGCTGCCGTTCTTAAAATCAGTTCTTTTTTAAATCAATCGTCACTTACTTCATTCTCTTTTCGTATACTGACGCCCATCGCCATCGACATCGCAGTGTGTTGCATTTTTGCCGTCATCTTCGTCGTAGTGGGCTGCACCTTATAGCCACGATCGCCGTCATCGTGATTGTTTAGGGTCTGTAATTAAAAATTTCTATGCAGAGAGGAAAAAGGCGAGTCCGACATAAAATTTGACTGTCTTTATTTGAAAGATATTTTCTCGTTATAATTATAAAGCTCATACCTTCATTAACAAAATCGTTCTTCCTAACTTAGATCTACTTCTTTACGGGGATAGGGAGAGAAGGGGCTATCAACTTGCTATCACTCTTTTAGGAATTAAATTCCCATTTTCTTTCTTCTGAATTACATCCCGATTTTGCATCCGTGCACCACACTCCTGAAACACGAACTGACTAAAAGCCATCTTTCTTTTGTTATTCCCACGATTGTGACATAATTGCTTCAAATGGGGACTCTGAGCCTGTCACCATGCACCTGTTAGATCCGAGATCAGGGAGGGGTTAGAGTTCAGGTATGTTTATTTTTTCTTCACATCCATACATCCATTATGTAGCATAAACAAAATGAATATCTCTTTAAACAGAATAGAGAAGAGTTCAAATTAGAGAAATAGTTGGCATAGTCTATCCTACCAAATAATTCTCTTATATCTTTTATTTGCAATTTTCTTTTACTAATGAGTTACCACCTATCAAAGCTAAAAGCCACTCAAGGATAGGGATTAACACCTAATTACTCCAACTCATATTTTGTTATTGAACATCCTTATTTGAACCCTGACATATTTAAATTAATTAATGTACAAAGATGTGTAGCCTTACATTTATGACTCAAATACTTTTCATTTCTTAATAGTCATATATATTTATATATTTATGTAGTGAGATAAACATACTGACCAGGCAGGTGTTCAATTAAGCCAATAGCCATGAGCAAAATCTTGAATCAACCATGCAGTATAATTCTTACACCTGCAGAATTTGCCTTGAACACAAATTCCTGTTACTTGCTTAACTTTCCTATTCATCAAAAGCAAGTACAATGAAAAAAAGAAACACAAATCTCAGATTCTTTGTGTTGACAACTGCATGTATTACCATAAAGCATTTTAAAGAATTTGGTATCAGAAACGAATGGCAACCATTTTTATTAGTATCTTTTATTCCAAGGGTGTTGCATTCACAATTTGGTGCAATCCCTCAGCCAATAGATTGTTTATTATTATTAATATTATTGGTATTATTATTTGTACTCACTAGGAGTTCTCACACAGATCATCGTCAGTGATTGCTCACCGACAACAACCAGTGGTATTTCCTGGAGTCTGAGTAACAGCAAGCCTCCCCAGATTTCCACTATTCCTCACCTCTTTTTGATAATGATGCGGTATCACAGCAGCCTCTTACCATTGATTTCTTGCAGGTAAGGACAATTATTATTATTATTATTATTATTATTATTATTATTTGTACTCATTAGGAGTTCTCAAACAAGTTATTGTCAATGATTGTTCACCGACAACCAGTGGTATTCCCTAGAGTCTGAGTGACAACATGCCTTCCCAGAGTTCCAGTATTCTCCACCTCTTTTCAATTACCACCGCAAATGACATTGCGATATCGCAATAGCCGCCTACCATTCTGTTCTCGCTGGCAACGACCATTGGTCTCCTCCGAGATTTGGGTGGCAATAAGTCTCCCCAACGTCCCAGGAGTCTCCGCACTCTTCCAGTGGAGGTCTAGTTAGTGTTGTTCCTCCTCGGTCATGACCCTCTACGACTATTTTGTACGGTGTCAGCCGAGGCTGGTGTGGGGGCAGCTTTTTATGTTTTTTGCAGTTTCTGTTCCTTGGTTTATGATGTGGTATTCTTCGTGTGGTTTTGTTTTCTTCCTTTCGTAACTTCCATGTGACTGGTTACCATTCATAGCTTATGCGGGTTGGTTTCCACATTCAAGGATTTTCCTTAAGATTGCAGCTGTTTTCATCATTGCCGTCCTTTGTATGGTCTCAGTGATCCCTTTGATTCCAATTTATCCCAGTCTTGTCTCCAGGTTTTTTGGACGGTTCCTAGTGCTCCTACGATTATTGGTATTATATTTACTTTCTTCATGCTCCATATTTCTTTCAATTCTCTGGCTAGTTCTGTGTATTTGTTTCTTTTTTCTGTCTCCTTGATCTTCACCCTGTGGTCTGCTGGAACGGCGAAGTCTACGATTTGACAGGATTTTTTCCTTTTATCGATTATTATCACATCCGTCTCCTTGCTTGTATTAGTTTATATGTTTGTATATTCATGTACCAGAGGATGTTATGTTTTTCGTTTTATAGTACTGTTTCTGGTTTATGTTTGTACCATTTGTCTGTGTGTTCGAAATTCAATCGTTTGCACAGTTCCCAGTGTACAGTCGTGTCTATTCTTGTATTCTTTTTGGGCTAGTTTGCTGCATTCACTCATTATGTGATTTACTGTTTCGTCTTTTTGTCCACACAGTCTGCATTTACTGTTTTTCTGAGTTTTATCTATTTTACCTTTAATGTAGTTTGCCCTAATTGCATTGTTCTGTGCAGCCATCAGTAAGGATTCCGTTTCTCTGTTCAAGTGTCCTTTTCTTAGCCATGCCCACCTATTTTCGTTGGATTTTTCTCTTGTTAGTCTTATGAAGCGTTCTTCCCAAATTTCCAGTACTCTCCACTTCTTTTGATCGCCATTTTAAATCACTTTACGTTCTCTCAACAGCGGTTTCAAGTAAATTCTTTCTGATAACGGCTATTAACTTTTTCTGGATTTTGAGTGACAATAAGCTTCCTCAGTATTCTACTACTCTGGATGGTGCTCGATCTTTCCATTCTCTCATGCCCTTCAAGACCAGTATATCTGATACAGTAAGATATTTGAAGAATATTTGTTTTTTTATCGAACTGGAAATATGAGCCCTCCACACACAAATATCTAATAGTTTTATGAATGTATATAAAAAGATGACAATTATTTACTTTGCCTTTTTTAGTGAGTTTCTCATAAAACTTATAGAAATACCTGTCGTTTATACACATGGAAATAAAACAACAATTGGATTAGAAATACCAGGTTTTTATTTATTAAAACCATTTTTTTTGTTTATTAAAACCATTTGTTTTTGTTTATTAAAACCATTTGTTTTTGTTTATTAAAACCATTTTTTTTATTTATTAAAACCATTTGTTTTTGTTTATTAAAACCATTTGTTTTTGTTTATTAAAACCATTTTTTTTATTTATTAAAACCATTTTTTTGTTTATTAAAACCATTTGTTTTTGTTTATTAAAACCATTTTTTTTATTTATTAAAACCATTTTTTTTGTTTATTAAAACCATTTGTTTTTGTTTATTAAAACCATTTTTTTTATTTATTAAAACCATTTTTTGTTGTTTATTATACATCCATTTACACGAGTAGCCACCGTTTTCTTTTTCTATATATAATAATACGTATTAATGACAGACTCTGTTTCGAAAACTAAAATCTGTTTTAGTGTGTATGTAGATAATGACAGTTGCATCAATATTAAAATAAAATAAATGCTTCTTAATGTTTCAGATTTGAAAAATCTTTCAGAAATGTGACGTAGTTTCGGTTACAGACAGACACCAAGTCTCCATTCTAATAATGTGCACATTTGAGCAATGAGGATAAGTGATTACGTTTTCCTTATAGTAAGGCATGTAAACATATTGCAACAAATTAACAACAAATTAACGTATTACAGTGATCGTCTAGTGGTTTTATCTGGTATCTAAACTCTACGTGGTGAGCCCATCTTGTATTCCATTCCTTGTAGCTGGAAGCTGGCTTGGTATAAATGGATAAACATGCTGAATATTTCAAACATTAATTTATTTGGATCCGGAAACCAACCTCTTCAGCCTGCTGGTTGGCTGCATATCAATTCAAAAGAACTTTCCATTACTTTTTCTTTTATCTAGGCAGCCCGGCAAAATACCAACTGTTGACTATTTCATATCTTTCCTTACATGTGAAAATGTGCAACCAACCAGAGCAGTTTGTACCTTTCAGCTCCCTTCGTTATCGGACAGAAGTACTGATTTTGTTTTACTTTGAAATCAACAAAGTTAACATATAATATTTTAAAGTCTTTCACGCGAAAATCCACTTTCTATTACACTTGTATAATTTAGTACTAAAGTTTTTAGATTGCTCTTTATTCATAAAACGGTAGGCTTTAGCACCAGTAATCCTATAACTATAACTGTATAACTCGAATAGATCATCCATTGTACGTATGCTTACATCTTTCCCTTTTCGTGATATAAAAAATCAATCTTTTTTCTCCATATTGTTCAAAGTAGTAGCAGCAATGAATGTTGTTTTTACATATCAACTCTTTATTGGACAAAAGCTCAAATCAGCAGTTTCTTTCAACCAATCACAGTGCAAAAAATCTTCAGTCCCAAAATTCTTGCACACATCATAAAATCCCAAACACGCAGTTTTCTTACTCTTTTTTTTCAGTCTTTTTTTTTCATACCCGACGCACGTGAGTATGTCCTTGAAAGCTAACGGCTTCGACAGATGCAACAATTTCACATACTACTAAACACAGCACCAGCATATACACACTGTTTGCGGAAAACTCTCACACACGTTAGTGCATACTCTGTCACTAACAAAAGAGGCATGCTAATATATATGCACACATATCTTCATGCCTATCCCATTTACACACAAATAAACGCACACATCGCCAGTCGAAATGAACACGTATACTCCTTACATATAAAACAACTTTTCTTTCACCAGGACCTTCTTGAACTCTCTTCTACAAACTCTTTATCTTTCGTTGTCTTAAGTTATCAATAAAAATTATTTTGTATGGATAGACTTTGTCATTCTTTCTTTTGATGATGCTTTATCTGCAACAATATAGAAAATCAAATTACAATTTAAAAAAATGATCTTTGAGAAAAACCATCCTTTTCTATTTCTTTAGTTTCCTAAAACATTAATTTTGTTGCTCAACTTTAGTGTTTTTTTCTTCAACATTTTCTCTGATTCTTCTGAACTTTAAAATTTGTATAGTTTAACAAAAACTCTATTCATGGCAGTCACGATTGTTCATCTTTTCTGTTTTAGTTTTTGAAGATGTCGTGCTTGAATCTAACTTTTCTATTTTGTCTTTTTATTAATGTTTCTTGTTAATTTCATCTTTCAGATTTAAACAATTTGGTAATAATTAACATATAATACGCAAACGTGTAAATTTGCTCTAGCGGAAAGTGATTAAGTGGTTTCAATGTTCTTACGATGCTTGCATTCAATTTGTATATTTAGTGACAAAAATGCTCTTTCAAATCTAAGTATGACAGACTGATCGATGGAAAAAGCCTCTTATAGAAATGTGTGGACGCATCCACAAATGCTATTTCAAAATTAAACGTGACGGGTCAACCGACAGACGGAGCCTATTATGGGGACGTTTGGATGCATCTAAAAACACATTTTAATAAGTAAACAATGTATTTAAATAAACAACAAATTCTATAAATCTATCAGGCATTAGTACGCAGTGTGATGACGCATGGAAGTGAAACCTGGCCAATGAGGGTTGAGGACATGCGTTGCATGGAAAGAAATGTTATGAGAATGATACGATGGATGTGTAATGTGAGTTTTAAAGACATGCTTAGATCTGATTGTCGTAGCAGAAGATTAAATCTGGACAGTATAGAGAGATGTGTGCAGAAGAGGAGACTTCGATGGTATGGCCACATTGAAAGAATGGATGAGAGTTCTTGGGTTAGTAGATGTGGAAAGTCAAGATAGTAGGTTTAGCTCACAGGGAAAGCCAAGGAAAATGTGGGAGGAAGTGATAAAGATGGACTTGTGAGAAAGAGGGATAAATAAAGACCTATCCAAAGATAGTTTAGTTTGGAAGTCAATTTCTTAAAGCCGGCCAACATCCGCCATCATGTAAAACAGACGTTAAACCAAATATGATGATGCCGTTGTGGCGTTTTTAGTACTCGACAAGACCTTTGACCGCGAACCATGTTCAACTATCTGGTGTGTTCTGTATTTGCATAGTGTACCAGAAGAAATGGTAAATTGGGTCAGATACTCTATGATAAACCGAAGAGTCAGATGTGATTGGCCATTGAAATGTCAAATGCTTTCCCTATTACAGTCAGCAGACATCAGGGATCAGCAGTTTCATCGTGTCTCTTCAATGTCATCATGGACACTGTCACCTGAGATCTCCAGTTGCTTGTACCTTGGACACACGCTTCTGTATGTGGACGACGTCATACTGGTTTCCAAGAAAAAGAAATAGAACATCAATTGGGATGTGGGTTTCAAGGAAGCATTGCTGGTGGGTACGCCCACAACTCTAGGCTGGTGGTTGCACCTAAAATGACCCACCACACATTATCTCCATTCAATTTGGCATCGTTAATGCCAGCACACACCAGAAAAAATTGTCCTGGACGCAGGGAATGGCTATCATAGCCTTGCCCGCTCCCCAGCCACACGGTATGCAACTACATTCATTATTAGATCATGAAGATATCGGTGCATTTTGGGCTCCACAAGGGTTCTACAATCGTAGGATGGATATACACACAGATTTGATGATATAACCATGGATACGATCCAGAAAATCAGATGCATTGGCGACAGCATACTCTGAGAGGACTCAGTGGAAACATCATTCTGGCATATGATAAGAGTATATTGCCCACTGCAAGAAAAACGACATCGTCTTCAACCCAGAGAAATTCCAAAGAAAAATGATTTCGCTGGCTTCCATCTAACCAATAAAACCCACTAAGTGGATGATGGAAGTAATTCTGAACTTTGCCACAAAACATCACCAATGTCAGACTTGTTCAGACTTGTAAGCCAAGTCGCATACACATTTTCTCAAGCCACTCGATCAAGTTTTTTGAGTACAGGAGATCGAGCTAGGTGTAAAGACATTTGAAGTCAACAGGCCGACGTGCCTATCAACAGATTTTAGTAAGACAAGTGTAGGAGATTTTCTTTACCAAAAGCACTGCAACTGTACCACCAATGTGGGACTGATTTGCAGTGAGAGCCATTGGAAATTAATTTGCAAATCTCATTATGCACCAATAGAAGGGAAAGCATTGCCACTTGCATATGGTTTGGAGTCGTGTCAAATGTTTGTGTTAGTGTGCCTGGAACTTTTAGTAATGGGGAACATAAGCTACAAATGAAAATCTATGATTTTTCATTAATGTATAAGTTCCGCCTAGAATATCTCTCCAGAGATGCGACACAACATAAAGGCATCATTTAGTTCTGTCTACCAGCAAGTCCCCAAATTTAGTGCAATAATATGCGACAGGTTTGCGGCTGCCGATGCCATGGATGAGGAATGCTTACCTTGGTTGAATACATACAGAAAGAATTCAACAACTGCTGATTTGGCCTATGAGACAAACATTGTACAACTAGAAAAGGAATTTCAATGTTGGAGGACAAAATACTCCTACCTAGGAAACTACATGGGGAAATCACTCTACTCCGCACATCAGGCATTAATGGAATGCTGGCAAACACCAAACAATGGCTATTGGCCAGGATTAGATGCAAGTATTCATTAGACTCGAGCCCAATCCAAACTATGCAATGGAATTGCCCCATTACATCCATGGTAACCCTTGATGCCACAGTCGAATCCCAGATTCTCATTTAAAAAAATGGTGACTGATTTATTTGGCTTGCGAGTAACAACTACATGGTGACTGCAAATCAGTATACGTGATGGGTAGAAGTTACCAGAGCCTTGTGCGATACCCTATGGAATTGGTTCTGCACGCATGGTGTCCCGGAAGATATATCGTCTGATGGAAGATCACTGTTCGGAGTATAATAAGTTCTTTGATAACAGGGACATAAAAAAGTGCATGCCATCGGCGTACTGTCCCAAAAGCAATGGATAAGCAGAACTACTAACTGAATACTGGCTGACAACACTGACATCTATGGCCACAAAATATGTCAAAATAGCACAGCAAGATCCCTATTGCCATCCGAGAACAGCCCTATCCAAGACCTAAACATATCTCAAGCAATTATGTTGTACAGCTGAGTTATAAAGGACCATCTCTCCGTCCTCTAGGATAAATATCGAATTCACAAATGTTGGGGTAATATAAAGAAACCAAGATGACCAACAGACACCTTAGAAATGTAAGGTAGTATACTGAGCATAGTCGCACACTTCGGGAACTGAAAATTGTTGAATGAATTCAAATACAGAACCAGGTCGGATTTTATCCACATTGATGGATAAAACTGAGAGAGTGGTTGAGGTACGAGGAAACAGGTAATATCACATATGCGTCAATGTGAGAAACTGAGTGACTCTATGCAATCACTGCTTTCTCCAAAAAATAAATCCAGTGATAGACGCCCCTTACTACCCTATACTAAGAGCTATTCCATACATGTCGGATGACCTTACAGGGCCTGGACCTCAACACCAACACCTTAAAGAGTGGTCCACACATATTGGGTCAGAAATACATTATCAGTTAAAAACACTGCAGCAGAAGATATGTAAGTTGAAGATGCAGACAGCTCGGACAGAATGAAAGCCCACACATTAATGGAGGTTGATGAAAATTGATATCAAAAGCAACTACAACCAAACCAGGGCTCACATCACAGTATGAGAATATTGTGACCATTCAGAAACCTGTCCTCACAGATGCGGTGTATGTCGTACAGATACTCAAGAACGTCTCAATGACCACAACCCAAAATGTCTTGTAGTCTTATGAGAGGGGAGGGAGGCATGTAGAGTAATGCATAAAGCATTGACCGTTGGAATTTAACCCGTAACACTACCTGGCACATTGGACTACCTCGCACACATGAATATCGGTATCAGGTAAATGTGCCTATATAATCAGACCAGTTCTATGTGTTAAAAAGTCTATTTGCTATTTTACAGGGAACTCTAATAAATATGTTAAATATACTTGCCATTACTTCGGACAAACTGGTAGTCTACTCAGAAGGTGTATGTGAGATATGCTCGAGTCAGGTATATCGCCATGAAATACATACAGATGCCTGATGTAAAGTTTAGACTTGGCGGGTGTCCGCCACCATAAAAGCTGACTGACTGACTTAGTTGAGTGGGGGCTGAGACCTTAGTTGGTGACACAATTAGTGTCGATCATGAAAAACGTTTGACAAGAAAGGGTATCCTCTGTAAAACTTTTGCTTCAAATAAACCTTAATGAATATTTCCATAAGTGCAGTTATGTTGCATGCTTGGGCCGCGGCATTTCTCATTTTGTATACTCGTCCCGGAACAGGCTGTGGCAGTTCTCGTTTAAGCACTCGTCATTTTTAAAACATCAAAAATCATATAGTTTGCATACCTTTATTTTTCTCGTATCCTCTCTTTTTTCCTCATTGCGTGGAGGGGTGTGTCGTCTAGTGGTTGAATTCTTTCTTCTTTCTTTCTGCCGAAACATTGCCGCTACAACAACCTCATGACCGACTCCGAAGACAAACAATCTTTTAAATTTAATTTCTGTTTTATTTCAAGCGTTAGTTATCCGTCAGCTGGGAGATATTCACTAATGTTGAGAGAGAGAGAGCAAATTACTGCTTTCGTAATTACTTATCAATTAAGTCTTTAACCATTCGTGGAGGGGAGAAAAGAGATCTTTCGCCTGTATTTTCTTGGGGAAATAATTCCCCTATGTATGTTGCAGACTAGATCATAAAAATCACGTCTGATAGGTTCACCTCCAAAACCCAGACTGCTAAAACTCTGCTTCCCACGCAAAGGCCTGTGACGTCACAGAGCCTCTATCGCAGGTGCACATTGACCCTTGATCTGAGGTCTCGTCACGCGGTGACCCTGTCACGTCTGTGAGTTCCGACTGTGAGAACAGCCCTTATTCTGCACTCGACTGCATGGGTCCACCCGCACTAATTCGCGCAAGTCAAACCAACGATTTCCAACAGATACGCCCATTCCCATGGGGCCATTATCCAACATTTAGCCAGTTACCTGGACGGAAACCCACCAGTGTGTATGATGCCCCTCAAAAAGAACGAAGAAAGAAGAAGACTAATTCTGATTAGTCAGTATCTATCACATGTAGTGTGTTCTACTTACTCCACACTAGTTTGTTTAGTTGATGTTGTATATTTTTTATTAATTATGGCTTCGTCTGGTTTCATGTCTTATCAACGTTTCTGGGGTCATTTTAGGCCGAAATACGATACATTTTTTCAACGATTAATTGTATTTTTTTAATACTAATGAGTTATCACTTACCATGAGAGGATTGAAAACGATGGACGAAATAGCCAAAATTTGATTACTTAAGAGGACGGTTCGTCAAGTATTTGATGACATTGGACTTGAAGACGACCATGTTGTAGTGTGCAGGGAATCAGTCCCGCGGTATCATGTTCCACAGATGGAAGGTCCTTGGAAAAGAAACTCTGTTTATGGTAACTCTATTTGGTTTTAAGTACACAAAGGAAAAAAGGAAAATTATTTGCAGTGGTGGTATTAAGAAAAGTTCTTGCTGTGAATGTTTTACAGGGAAGAACCAGAGATTGGAGCTCAGTCGAGCACCTTTCATGGAAATAACGATAGAGTAGAGAACTACTAACAACGTCTCTTCTGTGAGAAGAGATGCTGTACTCTGGGTTATGCATTTCTCCAGCTCTTTTTTGTGTCTTTCACACAGTCTTCTTTACTTACCAGTCCTCTTCCCCCTTCGTTTCTTTTCACGTAGGGTCTGTCTGTCCATATCGTCTTTTGCGTGTAGTTCATTGAACATAGTCATTAATTTTCTAGTCTTCTGGTCAAGGTGCCTTAGTTCTTCTTTAGTCCAGACTATGAATAGTCCAGAGTATCTTATTAGTGATATTGCCCAGGTGTTTATTCCTTTTACTAGATTTCTGCTATATAATTTCGTTTCTAAGACTTTTCTTGTTCTTCTGAGAAATATTCTTTTCCAATCTTCTCTTTCATTTCTGTAGATTGTATGGTGTCTGCTTCCAGAACTCCCAAATATTTATAGCGATCATGTTCGCCTAGTGCCCTCATCTCCTCTTTGTTGGGCAGTTCCATACCCTCTGTTGTCTCCAGTTGTCCCCTTTTCATATTTAGCAGTGCACACTTTTCCATTCTGAATTCCATTTAGATATACTAGCTGAAGATTTGGGTCGTTATTCGTGTGTAATTGAACACAATAGATATATGTTAGGATTTACATATCTATTAGGCCACACATCCACATGAAATCTGTGATGATCTTTTACGAAAGATATGCTTTTGAAAAAGTTCTTTGTAGTTGAGGTCCTTACAAGCTTCTTATATATTTACATAAGATGATGATAACTTTCGTCTAAAAGATTATAAATTAATTCTGGTAATATTTCTAACGAGTTGCTGATTTTGACAGTGATAAAAATAGTCGCGATGTGTTGATAATTTTATATTGATTACGCTAAAGCGTCGTAGAGTTTTGCCGCATATAATGCGATAAATGTTTTAATTGAGTCATGACTTAAAAGAGGACATAGACCAAAAATAATTTTGATTCAGAATGGTAACATTTAAATTGTATTGATTCTTATCATACTCCTAATATAGACACATTAGTTGTGAAATGTTCACTTGTACAAGTAAAAAGTCACGCAAATAAAACAATTGCAGTTTATTTTTATGCGTAATGTGTTTGATCATGGATAATAACAATAAAATAGTTATTTCATAAAAGGTAAATTATTGTGCTTTCATTTATAGCTTATCATAAAGAAGTGATGGCATATAGTTATTGAAGACGTTCTCATAAAAAAAAGAGACTAAATAATTTGACATTTTTCCAAAAAAATACTAGCAAACATTATTTCGTTCTTTTTATAATGAAAATGCTGGAATGTTTCATAAAAACGCTAGCATTACATTAAAAGCAATAGTGTTTTTTTAGAAGTAAAAGATTTTTAAATACAGGGTGATCTCATCCATGGAATGGTTAATAAAATTCACAATTCTTTCTGCAATCCAACCAGATTTGGTACAAATAAACTTCAATCTTTGTTTTATTGCAGTTCAATGATATGGGGGCGGGGGTGGAGCACTACGGTGATCGTCTCATCAGGAGGTGTAATCCTGAATGGAGTTCACACACACCGGGACCCTTCTCCATTTTTAGCTGTGGGGTTATCTAAAAAATATTGTCTACAATCTCCAGACTGTTCGCAAACTGAAGATGGTAGCCATCATAGCCCAAATCATTAAAAATATATTTATATGTATTTATTTTACAATAAAATAAGTTATAAAATTAAAAAAGTATTTGTATTGTAATATGTATCTATATATCATTTTTTTAAAGTTAAGACTCCAATAGAATATCCAACACGAGAAAATCATTAGATTTTTGTAGCCAGTACTTATTTGAATTGTTTGAATGCAATTATTTCAATGCAATAATATTTCAGGGAGAGACCAGACTATAGCTGTGGACCAGACGGTTAGAGAATGCTCCATCTCTTCCTACTGATATGGGAATCCCCCTCTTCTGAGGAACTCCCTCCCGATTCAGAGGCACACTGGCCCCAGTGAAAAACACTCAACCGCCTGAGAATGAGAATGGGGTGATCAAAAAGTGCTATGCATATATGGGGCTACAAAACTGACTCAACCATCTGTGAATGTGGAGAGAAGGACCACACGATGCAACACTACCTTGTCTAGCCCCTACTGCCCAACCGGTGCGGCTTGAAAGATCTTGCAGAGTACAACAATAATGCAAAGGACTGCATAAAAAAGTGGGAAACTGTCGTATGACCACATGCTTCAAAGACACACAAAGAACAAGAACTGCAACAATTCAGGATGCCTCATGTTTAAGGATATGATGCAATATCCTTATATCTTGCTTGTTTAAAAAAATCATTTTTTTTTAATAAATTAATCTGGTGCTAAAGTCCAGAGGAGGAACTTAGCATGTGCATACAGTTTGATGCGAGTTTGGTTCTTTTGTTAAGTAGGTTATTGGTATCAGACTATTACAATATGGCAAGCTTTTCTTTCAGGCACAATTTATATATGTCACCCCTTTCCTTTGTAAACTCATGCCCGCTAAACAACTTCCGACTTTATGTTAGGAGTCTTTCCTATTGTATCTTTAATGTTCCACACATGTTTAGCTAGTGTGGTAGCATTTTTATTGGTGTTGTTTGAATAACTTGTGGTTGTTGTTACATGTTTTCTACTCCGTGCCAGCTGCATCGAAATACACTTTGTTGCTGATGATGTCATCTTTGACTGTAGCTTTGTAAACAGTTTTCAGTGAGAGGTACTTACTACCTTAAAGGGCAGTTGCTTTTATCTCCACATTTACAATCTATACTATTATATATATATATATATATATATATATATATATATATATATATATATATATATATATATATATATATATATAGCTGCCTCTACTTGGGGTTGCCAGGGAATTAAGGTAATGTTCTTTTACTGTTCTTTTACTGTATATTTCTATGATTATTGAATGTGAATATATTAAAAAGCTTTCACTATTTTAATACATGATGGATAGCAAAGAAATTTAAAGCTACAAACATTAAATTTCACAAAGTAATTCATTAAAATGGCTGGTTTATTTTTCTAAGAAATCGAAATGCATTATAGTGGATTTAATTCAATAATTAAATTATTTTTGTCAATAAATTATTTTGTCCAAATAAGATTTTCATTTCACAAAGTAATTCATAAAAATTGATAGCTAATTTTTTAAATAAATAGTGGATTTATTTTTTATGTTTCTGTAAATAAATTATTTTTTCTGAATAACGGAATGACTTGTTCAAAAGTAACAACAAAAAAAAAACGAAAAAGTTGGACGTTAAAGCAAATGCAGTGCAACGAATAAACCGTCGCAATAACCGTATAAAATGAAAAGTGCAACAAGACATGTAAAAATACAGACGATGTATATATATATATATATATATATATATATATATATATATATATATATATATATATATATATATATATATATATATTAATTAATTAATTAATTCAGTTCAAATATTTAAAAAATGAAAAAAACCAATATTTTTCAAAAGTGCTCAATATATATTAGAGCTATTTATATTAAAATAAACATAGTTTGAGTGTCTGACAATTGTTTCAAAGCCCAGTCAGCTACTCATCAAGGGTATAGGGTTAGGGTTATATATATATATATATATATATATATATATATATATGATGGACTCTCCCGTCGATTTCGACGTATGAGTGCCCCGCCAGGGGCTGCCCGCGCCTGAATTTGTAATTGCAAGGGTTGCGCAATCCCCAACAACCGCTCTCCTGAGTCGGTATTGCTTGATTCCAATGGCAAGTAGTAATACAAGACGACTGGAAACAATGCTGAGATAAGCAGAGAGCACATACAGCACCTGGTATTCCCAAATGGTCACCCATTTAGTACTGGCCAGGCTCGACGCTGCTTAACTTCGATGATCTAACGGGAACCGGTTTGTCAACGTGATTTTGCCATATATATATATATATAAATGAAAGAAGAGCAATTATCTATATAGTTGCTCTATCACATATATTGAGCTTTAATCACTTCACGATAGGTTCAAATTTCTAAAAGTATACATTCTACTTTTAGTTTCATACCTTTATTTATATACTAGCTGGACCCGTCGCCCGGCGTGGCCCGGGAGAAATATAAAAGAATGAACTATAATTTGTCAACATTCGACAGAACGCAAATAGGTCACATCGGACAATTGTAATGTTCGGTTTGGAATTTTTGAAGAGGGATAGGAGGTAGAAAGGAATGAAGGAAAGAAGGAAGGAAGGATATGCGGTTGTAGGAGTCTTCCCATTGTACCGGTATTTCCCCAGAATTTTTCTTTTTGATTAAACACCTGCTTGATCTATGGTAATTGGCACTTTTAAAATGAAAGAGGCCCACAGAGCCCTATTAAAACCAATTCACTCCGTTATCTTTGTTTAGAAATTGCCTGGTTTTTGTGAGGAAAGAAAAAAGAAAAATGAGCACTACTGAAATACACAAATATAATTAAGGTGGCCTGCAGAACACTAATAAACTATGTGTGTTCGAATGGAAATGATGATATTCACAATAGCTAAATTGCTACATATTACATTGATTTAATTGTTAAACTACTATGTATTACATTAATTTCTTTTAAAATTACTACATAATAACGTTGAATTGAAAAAAACGGCCCGTAGTACTCCCCCCCCCCTCTCCCGCATTGGCGAATGTTTAACAATGTTTAAAAAAACAAGTTGTGTGAGTTAACTTAGATCGAACGCTAAACCTCTCGGTCTTGAATCTACGTTTGTAACCACTGGACTACACAAGAGAGTAGAAAATCTATTGAAAAATACGTCAATTAAACGAAGCCTATAAGCTGGCATGTGTTTTATGTTATGATCTGCCAGAAGGCGACCAAATGTAGTCATACGTTTTGGGTAATTTCTATGCAAAGAAATCGATGTTTGTTTTCCAATTTTTAGATAGTATGCGTGTGAAAGGTGTAGGATTCTGAAAATGTCAACTTTATGGCTATGTCGAGTATCTTGATGTATATTGATTTAATGCGGAAGTCGAGTCGCCGAACAAATTGTAGCCACTATGTTGAATAATGAAACATGGCAAGGAACTGTGTTCATTAATTGCATTCTCTAAAAACCGGAATGAGTATAAATGTATACGTAATAGGGAGAAATAACATAATCCGATAATCTCGAAAATCAGGGGAATTAGCGGGAATGTGTGGGTAATGTTTTGTGTTATGTAGTAAATAAATAGCAGACAAATAGGAAATATTAACGGACAATTTTTTGAAAAGTAGACGTTGTTTATTAGTTCCCGGTGTCGAGGGGAGGGTATCAGTACTGACGTGTTAGAAGGGAAAAGTTTTTGCTGCCACCTATATGGAGTATGTTTTGAGGAGAGACGAACATGGTGGGCCAAAAGTAATATTTAGTGTTAGCTGGAGAAAAATAATAACAAATTTACTGAAACTCGCCTGAGTGAATAAGCGTAATATAGTGGTGAGTTTAGTAGCCTGTGATGCATGTGGTTATTTTTCTATTTTTCAAAAAATACAAGGGAAGAATCGTCCTCACTTTATATATATATATATATATATATATATATATATATATATATATATATATATATATATATATATATATATATATATATATATATATATAAAGATAGATGAAAGAAGAGGGATAAACATGTACGAAAAACAAATTAATTCCAACTTCGATTGTTCAATGCAAAGTATACTCGGTAATAAAATTATGTTTATTATTCTTTCCTTTTTTCACTCTCCATTACTTAATATTTTTTCAAATTTTGAATTTTGTCTTTTCCATTGCCAACTTATCTATCTATGTAATTCCTCTGATGATAAGATTTTGATCTTTGAAAAGTCTTGGCTTAAGGAAAGAATAATAAACATAATTTTATCACCGAGTATACCTTGCATTGAACAATCGAAGTTCGAATTAATTTGTCATTCGTACATGTAAATCCCTTTTCTTTCATCTATCTTTATAATTGCTCTATCCCCATTTCACTATAGGTTCTATCTACTAAAAGTATACTCTTAGTTTCATATTTTATTCTATATATATATATGTTTGGGGGAAAAGGTAGGTCGGTTTTGATATATATATATATATATATTTTAAACCTCATAACTTATATATATATATATATATATATATATATATATATATACCATCTGAATGTTTGTCCCAGGCGACTTTAAACCTGGATATGGTAGGCATCATCACTACTTCCTCCAGTATACTGTTCCACAGAGCAGAAACACAAACAGAGAATGCTGCCTTTCTTCTATTGTTACAATTGTTTTGATTTAATTGAACTAATTTTGTTATTTTAATTTCTATTCATCAATTTAATAGATGTAAATAGCTTCCAAAACTTTAAAGCCAGTTTAAATGACTTTCTAGTCGACAGTTTGAATGCTTCCAAATTCCTGTCAAATTTCGAAGGGTCATGAAGTAATTCATACTTTTTTTCAACTATTAACAAACGATGAAAATGGTCGATTTATTTAAGATTAAAGCGAAATGCATTCGTAATTAAATTAATAGAATTTTTTTTAATTTGTTTTTTTATGCTATTGAATTTTTTATTTCAACAAATAATCGAATTATCTTCTGAGTGTTGCATTTTTTTTGTAGAAAAATGATTTTTTACACCTATTTCTAAAATAACTATGTAAGCTTAACCTTTAATTGTATGCCCAAATAATGCATACGATATTTGCAGTATATAAGTAGGATTATCAAAATAAATTGTAAAATTTGACTAATTCACATATTGTTATGGCGGTCATTTTCAATTTATAATGAGGTTGACCACCCGCTTGTCATTTTCTCATGCATATATTAGTCAATTTCTGAATTTATTATATATATTTGTGCTGTTGTATCTTATATTGCAAATAAAACCAGTTTTGCAGAAAATAAATTGTGAATTGAGTGTCTATTTTAGTTGCATAGTGCACAACCCTGAAAATTGCAAAATTCCAGACATCAAATATTCAAAGAAGAAGATATCCTATGTTGTTTCATCTTCAAAATGTCTTGTCAGCATGTCAAAATGTCTTTATAAGTCCAGATGACACAATTTGTAATCCTTTAGGGTTTGAAATCGTTCAAAGCGCGGTACGGCATGCATTGGACGATCACATTGGCAACACTTCTGTTACGTTCGTTTTCTACCACCCCTTACACTTCTATCACTACACACAATCTGGTCTTTCTTCACAAATGGTTGTTGGAAAATGTCTCTCAGTAAGTCTCTGAGGCCTGTCTCCTACCATGGTGTATCCAGGCCTTGGGTCAACAGGCCTATTGTACCTCTCCAATAGTGAGATGCATATCTCCTGAATGAACTTCTTCAGTGAAACCGGGTTCGCTTTCTTGAGAAAATAGAGAATGTGAGCATTTACTTTAGTAACACTCAATAGGAAACTGACTATTCTAGGATACCTATGAGGGAATAGATAGATCTTCATTCTTTGATCCATTTTGTCACCCCCCCCCCCCATGAACTCGTTGTATCTGTCCACACAGTATGTTTTCTTTATATCATGAAATCTAGTAGCACTTTACTTAGAACGGATTTGTTTCATAACACAATTGGTCCCATAGATATTTGTTAGCATGTACAACCGTTTGACATCATGCCAAGCAAGGGCTAACAGTTTTCCATTCCTCATGAACACAGGCTTATCACCTTTTCATATTGGTAGGTTGGTCTTGTTTAGAGCCCGGGGCATAACACAACGTTTTATATCCACTATTCAACACACACCCGTTTCATTCTGTCCAAGTTCATTTGCTAGAGGCACCCCAGAATAATGACTGTCAATGTATACTCCATGACCTTGGTCAAAATAAGGCCACATCATTTCTCTAACTATTCTGTGAGTTTTCAAAGTAGCTTTGTCTTCTTCATCGTCCATCTGTCCTGGGTTTCCTTTTCCCGTGCTCAAAAGCCAGTCCACGACATACTGATTTTGATTCTGAGAGTACATAGACTTTGTATTGTTTTATGATACTTCTTTCCTTGAATGCTATGGTCATCTCATCTAGGGATAATTCCCTGCCCGGATTCAACATCTGGCTGAACTATAGTACAAGAAGATCAATCAAGGGACGAATTTTGAATAATCGATCATGTCCATCCTGACTCCTCGGTAAATGGTTATCATTGTTTAACCAATGACGAAAGGACAGAATCAATTTAAATCTATCCCTTGCCATTATTTTTCTATATCCTGGAGTTTTAGTTAATTACCATTCGACCCAGTAATCTTCAATCTTTGCTTTCTCACACAGTCCTATTGAGAATGACAATGAGAAGAAAGCTTTCATTTCAGGAATTTTGACAGACTTCCAGTTATGGAAACAAGACTTCTGTTTCAGAGGGTTAGCTGAATTTGGGTCATTAGGATCTAAATACTGCTTACTATACCCCTTCGTTTCGGTGACAGCAAGATTCCAAAATTCACCAGTCAAAAATAATGATATGAAGTCAATAGAGGGCGGGTTTTCATAACTATCAACTATAACCAGCTACTTTAGTGAAAGCTTTTATGCATGGCACATAAGTTTCCTCTTTATCAAGTCTCTAACCCTAACTCTAACCCTAACCTGCAGCATGATCAGCAGCAGATTGCATGCCCCATCCACGACCTCTTTGTCCCCTTGCTCTACCCATAGCCCTTCGACTAGCAAGAGCCCCTCCTTCCTTGTACCCTCCCCCTAGCCCTACCACAAGCATCACTATCTGACTATATGTGGCTGTATATACTCCAAATCATCGTCATTTTCACTATCTTCAAGCTCCAAAAATTCCAGAATCTCTCTCAGCGGCCACCATGTCCAATGCCTGGTCAAAAAATAGTATTTCCTAGCCATTTTTAGCTCTAAAATATGCGAAATATCCACGAAATTCGACCGAAAATTGCGGCTATAACTTCCACAGTACGATACATCCTGGAATTCCCTATAATGTTACGAACATGATGCGAGCTAACAAGGCCGTTTTCAGCCAACAATACGCCTCTAGTATCATCTGCTATTAGAGGTGGTAGACTTATCGCAATTTTGCAACAACCCCGCTGAGAGGGTTAATAGTTAATAGTAAATAATAATGTGTAAGTCACGTAGAGACGAGAAACACGCACGCATACATAGGAACACAAGAAGTTGTCTCATGATTTTATTAATATAGAGAAGATTATTTTGAGGTAAAATAATCTATTTCTACATTTTCGCATCATAATAACAATCTCACAAACTGCAAATAACTAATTTTTTTGCAGCGATTTTGATCTCGTTTGTCTATTTTTGTTATGGCAGAAATAAATTGTTCCTTTCTTCGAAAGCGAGGACTTTCAAATAAGCATTCCAAATATGTTACAGTGTTTAATACAATCAAGAAAAATAATAATGAAAGTTAATTCTATACTTTGTTCTTTCTGTACTTTAAATGGAAATTCAAATTCGAGCCCACGTTTCATTTTGTTTGATACAAAAAAGCAAGTGAAACGTGTGGCCAAGATTTAACTGATAAAAACACCTCATTTTAAAGAACATCATCAAAATGTTAAGGAAACCATTTTTTTTTCAGTCATGGAATTGTGTCTGGTTTATTTATTCATAGGATTGACATGTCTTCCAATCGTATATATTTATTGACCAACTGCGTCAGTGAAAACACACAAGTCCCCCCCCCCCCCCAACAAACAAACTCTAAAAAAGCAGTTACATTTTTCGTCACGTGATGTTTTTACAAATACGTCCAAAGGCCGAACGATTACTTTGCATCCAAAACAAATTCAATTCTGAAATCCGGTCTCTTAGTATAAAATCCTTCAGAATTTCAATATTCCATGCCATTATAGAAGACAAGAAGAGAAAGAGGCCAGTGACACAACAAAAAGGATCACGCCATTACACTCTACCTCCCCATTACACCCCATTTAATTGTTAGCATGGCTCTTGGTACATTTCAAAGACACAACCATCGTCTATATCTCATCCAAGCCAGGATTCATGTTACATATTAAACTTCTTTGAGAATCATCTCTTATTTTAATCAAACATCCCATTTAAACTTATAATGAAAAAAATAAATAAATACCTATATATATAATCTAAAAAATATAAAATTATCAAAAGAAAGAATGACAAAGTCTATTCATACAAAAGTAATTCATTTTATCCAACAACTTGTTAAGACAATGAAAATAAAGGATTATAAAGATTGTGAGTTAAAAGAGCCCAAGAACGTTCTGGTGAAAGAAGAGTTGTTTTTCGTGTAACGAAAAATTGAGTATGCATATTTGTTTCAGCTAGCGTCTTGTGTTTTAAGAAAGAATATTCATTTTGGCTGGTGCCGTGTGCATTTACGTGTGTAAATTGAATAGGAATATAGGTGTGTGTACATATTGGTTTGCCAGTTTTGTAAGTGAGAGAATGTATGTGTGTTCATTTCGGATGGCGGCATTGCGTTTACGTGTGTGTAAATAGTGTGCCTGTTTTGTAAGTGAGAAAATGTATATGTGTTCATTTTGGCTGGTGCCATGAGTGTTTACGTGTGTGCAAATAGCATGCCTGTTTTGTTAGTGAGAGAGTGTGAGCGTCTATGAACTTGTGTACATATGGCTACAGAAGTTCGTGAGAGGCTCTCATCATGGGTGAACTATTTATCTAGGAACTCTTCACTCCCTAAAAGGACTAAGCTGTATTGTGACGCATGCAATTGTATTGTCTCGATAAATGAAGAACAGAAATGAGGAAGAAAGTTGTGTGTTTGGGTTTTTATAGTATACACTGGAATTCTCTGATTGGCCGAAAGAAACTGCTGATAGGAGATTTTGTCCAATCAAGAATCAATAGATAGTAACAACATTCATTGCGGCTGCCTCTTCGAATAATATCATATGAATCTACAGAATAAATTCTTTTAAATATTTCATCAGATAGACTCTTAGTTTCGCTTCTTTCTTTTTTCTTTTGTTTGTTTTACCATGTCGGTTTTTTAACAAGTTATTATTATTTTTAAATAGGATTTTGCAAGTTAAATGACACTAATCCTTTAACATGAGGTCAGGCTCACCATTTCATTGAAAATTGATGTTATATGACTGCAAACTTATATTTCTCGTGAATGTCTATCAGGTATGTGTACGCAGTGTGAGGACGTATGGAAGTGAAACCTGGTCAGTCAGGGTTGAGGACATGCATTGCATGGAGAGAAATTATATGAGATTGATACTATGAATGTGTAATGTGAGTCTTAAAGAAAGGCTTAGTTCTGATGACCTCAGAGGAAGATTAAATCTTGACAGTATAGAGAAATGTGTGCAGAACTTCGATGGTATGGCCACGTTGAAATAATGGATGAGAGTTCTTGGGTTAGTAGATGCAGTATAGTTGATGTAGCAGGTTCAGTTCTCAGGGGAAGGCCAAGGAAAACATGGAAGGAAGTGATAAAAATGGAACTGGGGGAAAAAGGGATAAATAAATACCTGGACAGAAATAGGTTAGTTTGGAAGTCAATTTTTTAAAGCCGTCCAAAACATGCCAACATGTAAGACGGATGTTAAACAGAATATGATGATCAAGTTTCTTCTTATAACTTCATGTTTACACAGACATTCTAAAGTATATTTCTTTTTATTTTGTTGTTCTGAGTTTTAAATTATCTAACATTCTTTTACAGTTTAGCTGATATTAATGAAATGGATCATCTGTTTCTTTGAAATTCTTTCAGAATCACTATCAACCGAATTCCATTTAACTTAGTAATGTATCTAAGTACTGTTGTCATATTTGGGCTGGTGAATCTCTGTCCCATTTGAGGATAAGGTTCAGAAACATATCTGTAATTTGATTAGTTCCACCCTTTCTTTTATGCACCCTCTCTCTTACAGACTTGATGTTGCTTATCTCAGTCTTTTCTATGAATACTATTATGGCATATGTTCTTCAGAATAGTCTGATCTATTCCCTGCTTCCTTTGTTCCAGCTCGTTTGACTTGTTGGTCTAGTGGTCTCCATCAATTCGCTGTTCTGATACCTCATTGTAATATAGCTTCCTATTCAAGTAGTTTCTTTCCAAGAACTGCAGATTTGTGGAACTCTCTTCCTGCTGACTATTTTCCTCCTACTTATAGCGTTGGTCCTTTCTAAGACTAAGATCAATAGGTATCTCCTGTCTGTTCGATAACCATCTTTCGTTCTTACATCAAATGGCTTCATGCCTTGTCTGGAGCGATTTCCATAAAAAAAATTGTGTTTAATCCCTTAGATGTTGGATTATTTGAACAGATATGCGATATTAAGGATGATAATAGCAGTTGAATTATAAATGATAGACTCTCTTGATGCATATGAATAGTGTTGCATATTCGATAGACTTTCAAAATATGCAGATCAGTTGAGTCTAATTTGCATAATTTATATCGGCCATCTTGAATACATAATGATCTTACATAATTCAACTATCTTTCATTTCTCGCTGCAGGGAAAAAGGTGCTAGTTCACACCAGGACAGAGTAGTCGGAACATCAACATGAGCAGCTAATTGAGTTAATGGTTGGACTAAATGGTGTCAGTCAACAGCCAGACAGGTGGGCTAGGAGGGTTTGTCAAAACTACATCAGGCATTTCATTGCTAGACGAAAAAATAAATCGAGCCATTTCTTTAAAATGGTCTTGATGCAGGACATAAAATGCAAGCCAATATCTGAAGAGTGATCGATGGAGTTCCTGGGGGAAAGGAATGTAGACAGAGGCATACTACACTTTTATCCTATGATCAAGTGTCAAGCACATGGTCCATGAAGAAGTATTTATGAGCTTCTTACTAAGTCCGAGAATGAGCCCATCAGCTTTCTCCAAAAGGGTTGTTTCAGATGACTAGCAATTAACCAACTCTCCCTTGCAAATGAGACGACAAAACCTGGGAGGGTGCACCTCCTTCTAACAAGAAGGGTGTTTTATCTCAATGGGCCAGCCCCCCCCCCCTCCACCCTTTCCCAATGCCAGTACTCAGCTGAACCATACCTAATTCTGACAAGAAGGATGCCTGCTCCCTGCGGACCAGCCTTCAAATGTCAGAATAATGCCAAGGTGAACTTTGGCTGGTATGGACACCTAAAGCAGGCACAGATACTACACCGTAATTACTACAATCACTACTACTATTACTAATAATCATTAGTGAGATGAATTATATACTCATTTTTACCCCGACACACACACTATATATATATATATATATATATATATATAATGGTTTTAAATATGATGAACGGAGCCATAGCGAGTCGAGGCACTATCTCACGAAAAATAAAGAGAGGAAATATTAAATAATATATTTAATCGTCGATTAAAAACTTTTAAAAAGAATAAAAAGATCGACTAAAATTAACAGAATAAAAACTGATTCCCAAGGTACCTTTCAACCAACACATTGTCAAGAGAAACGTCGGCGAATATCGCTTAAAAACAGTGGGGAGATGTTATTTAACCTCATTGGACAGCTACCGCCTGCCATAAAGCTGAGCAGCCCTCAGCCAGTAAGGTGCTATCCCGCCACTGGCCACCTGCTTTACTGGGTGTGTAAGGCATAGGATCATTCTAACAAGTGGTCAGTAACCATTGCACCAAACAAAAACAAAAGAAGTACAAAGAAACCAGCACTTAGGCTAGGGTGCTGAAATGTCCGTACTACAAGAAACACGCTTAGCAGACTCCGGATGCCTAAAGGAATAAGACGATATCTTCTTCTAGCAAGGGAAGAAGGAAAAGGAAGTTCGCGAACTCGGTGTTGGTTTCCCAGTCAGAAACTCACTGCTTCAAAATGTACAACTCTGTGATTCAGCCACTGAACGCCTAATTTCACTGCGTCTGAACACCATAGATGGATCAATTAATCTATTGTGTGTGTACGCCCCAACACTCGCGGCATCTGACGACACAAAGGAGCACTTCTACACTCAGCTAGATGACAACATCAAGGCATTTTCACAGAATGAGGACCTGATCATACTTGTGGACTTTAATGCGCGTGTAGGTGGTGACAACGATGCATGACCAAGCTGCCTCGGTAACTTTGGATTTGGTAAATGCAATGATAATGGTCAGTGACTACTAGAACTCTGTGCCTACCAAGACCTCTGCATTACCAACACATTCTTTGGTGCCAAGCCGCATCACAGGGTGTCTTGGAGACATCCCAGGTCAGGGCGCTGGCACCAGCTTGACCTCATCATTACTAGACGAAGGTACCTAAAACATTTCCTGATGTCTAGAGCCTACTATAGTGCCGATTGTGATACGGATCATTTCTTAGTATGCAGCAAGGTTAAACTTCAGCCCAAAGATTTCTATTGCATTAAACAGGAGGGTATTGTGCATATAGACGTTAGCAAGACTCAACACCCAAACCGTATGGTGGAATTCAACGCAATGTTTTCCTCCACATTCAAAGGAGATCACAGTCGACCTGCATCTGAACAGTGGGAAACACTCAAGAACGACACCCACTCTACAGCTCTCAAAGCCTTTGGGAGGAGGACACGTTGTAAACGCAATAACTGGTTTGATGCAAATTCTTCTACCCTCGATCCTCTGATTGAGGCAAAACGTTTATCCTTGCTTTCATACAAGGCCAACCCATCTCCTACATCGCTGGCTACACTGAGATCTTCGAGAGGTGCAGTCAAAAAGCTGTCAGAGAAGCTGTGAACAACTACTGGACAGACCTTTCTGAGACTATTCAGCGGGCGGCTGATACAGGCAACATGAAAAACATGTATGACGGGATCAGGAGAGCTACTGAACCCATAATCAACAAAACTTCACCACTGAAGTCCAAGACGGGTGAACACATACAAGACAAAGTCAAAAGCTGGTCAGATGGGTAGAACACTACTCTAAGCTTTACTCCAGGGACAACGTGGTACATCAGTCTGCCCTGGATGCCATTTATCGTCTCCCCCTGATACATGAGCTCGACGAGCAGCCTTCCATAGAAGAACTATCCAGGAGAATAGACGGATTGCCATCTGGAAAAGCCCCAGGAAAGCACTATATTCCAGCAGAGGTCTTAAAAAGTGGAAAAGCTAGCCTGCTTCAGCCCCTTCATAACCTTTTTGTTACAGTGCTGGAGAGAAGGTTCAGTGCCTCATGACATGAGAGATGAAAACATCATCTACAAACACAAAGGGGACCAATAAAAGGAAGTTTCAACAACTACCGCGGTATCTCACTGTTGAGCTTCGTTGGCAAGCTATTCGCACACATAGTACTACTGCGACTGCAAGTTCTTGCCGATTGAATTTACCCGGAATCTCAATGCGGTTTTTGTTCAGAGAGATCAACCATCGATATGATCTTTTTCCTACGCCAGCTGCAAGAGAAGTGCAGAAAGCAAAACCAGCCTCTGTATCTCGCCTTTATAGATCTGACCAAGGCGTTCGATCTTGTGAGCAGAGACGGTCTATTCAAGATCCTTCCACTAATCGGATGCCCACCAAAACTCCTCAGCATCATAAGATCCTTTCACGATGACATGATAAGCACTGTACAGTTTAATGGCGACATGTCTGCTGGGTTCAGGGTGAAGAGCAGTGTCAAACAAGGCTGTGTGTTGGCCCCGACATCTTCTTCGCCATACTCCTGAAGCATGCTTTCAAGAACACAGCGGATGGTATCTACCTTCACTCCAGATCTGACGGTAGTCTCTTCAACATCGCCAGTCTCTGCTCCAAGACTAAGATCAGGTCAGTCCAGATCAGGGTCATGCTGTATGCCG
>OY744526.1:156050136-156115136 GCA_963556195.1 Sepiola atlantica
CAACAAAATAATGCAGACTGTAAATAATGGAGTGGGAAATATATTTTTCTTAGATGCGCCAGGAGGAACTGGTAAAACCTTCTTAATTAAATTTATTTTGGCAGCCATTCGATCACAAAACGGCATAGCCTTAGCTCTTGCATCTTCAGGAATAGCTGCAACATTGCTACCAGGTGGACGAACTGCTCATTCAGCTTTGAAACTACCTTTAAACATGCAATTTATTGAAACTCCCATGTGCAATATTTCCAAAACATCAGGTATGGGAAAGGTATTACAAAAATGTAAACTTATTATTTGGGATGAATGCACAATGGCACACAAAAAATCACTGGAGGCTCTTGATCGGTCATTGCAAGATTTGCGTGGAAATGGTAGATTATTTGGGAATGCAGTGATATTGCTAGCTGGAGATTTCAGGCAAACATTACCTATAATTCCTCGATCAACACCAGCAGATGAAATAAATGCTTGCCTCAAATACTCCACTTTTTGGCGACATGTTAAGACATTAAATTTGACTATAAATATGCGTGTCCAGCAGCAAAATAATCTATCACCAGAATTCTTTTCAAAACAATTGTTGGAAATTGGGAATGGAAAAGTGCCGGCTAATCTCACTTCAGGGCGAATTTCATTGCCACACAACTTCTGTAATTTAGTTACATCAAAAGACGAATTAATTACAAAAGTATTCCCGGACATCCACATTCATTTTAAGAATCACAGTTGGCTGAGTGAACGAGCCATTCTTGCACCGAAGAACAAAGATGTCCACGAACTCAACAATAATATTCAGTTGAACATTCATGGTGAGTTAGTCACATACAAGTCAGTCGACACTGTTGTTGAAGCAGATGAAGCAGTCAATTATCCCTCAGAGTTTTTGAATTCGCTAGATTTGCCAGGGATTCCACCACATGTACTGCAATTAAAAATTGGTGTACCAATTATCATGCTGCGAAATATTAACCAGCCTAAGCTTTGTAATGGCACACGTCTTTCAGTAAAAAAATTAATGACCAACATCATTGAAGCAACAATTCTTACAGGGCCTTTCAAAGGTGAAGATGTCCTAATTCCGCGCATTCCCATGATTCCAACAGATCTGCCCTTTCAATTTAAGAGATTACAATTCCCAATTCGATTGGCATTTGCTATCACAATCAACAAAGCACAGGGACAATCTTTACAATTTTGTGGCTTATATTTACATACTGATTGCTTCTCACATGGGCAATTATACGTTGCATGTTCTAGAGTCGGCAAACCGGACAATCTCTTCATCTACACTGAAACGGGAACCACTAAGAATATTGTGTATCCACAAGTATTGGAAAATTAAACCATTCATATTAAATGGCAACTTATGGAACTGGATCAAAATGAACTCCAAAAGGCCACCTCTTCATTTCAACTAACAACCACAGCAACGCGTGGCCGGGTACAGCTAGTATATATATATATATTTTAAAATTTTAAATATAATTTTTTATAACACAAAGTTTTACAATAGCTCGATAATGTAAGATTACAGTTGCAATCAAAAAAACAATGTAATTATGAACTGTGAATAATAAGCATGAAAAAAAATGACTCAAAAAAAGAAGAAGGAAAAAAAGGCTAAGACCAACAGTAACGGTTAATCAATACATTTATTTTATATTTGACTCTAGTTAAAGCGAAATTCTATATCGATGGCAAACGATAAAAGAAATTATGGTTAAAGCACATGGTACGAAAATACCACAATTTGGATGTATGGGTGTGAACTACCCCATTGAATAATCTGATCTGAATAATAAATGAAAAACAGGATATTTTATAGAAACAAAATATTAAAAAAAATAAAGCATTGCGGAATGCAATACAGTTTTTCCTTATTCTTTACAATACTGATGATATGAATGACTTTTTCGTTTCGAACATTACATATATCTTGGTGGTATGCGAAACAATTGTATGCGAATAAAAACCGATTTTTTTGTGAATTTGTGAGAATTTGTTTCCTACATTTGATTTGGTTTCTATAATATATATATATATATATATATATATATAAGAAAATGGGTCGTTCATTCAAAAGCATTGGTGGGTCAGTATATAAAATTGAAAATAGAAGCCTTTATCGATGCAAGATTAATTTATTATTATTATTATTATTATTATTATTATTATTATTATTATTATTATTATTATTATTATTATTATTATTTACTTTAATCTTATTAATTTTGGAATACTATTCCATCATCAGAGTTGACCAGTTTTTTTCGAAAAAACAAAAATAAACAAACTTTTTTTGTTGTTTTTTGATATAATGTCCTTGTTATGGGTGTATCCGCGGTAATGTTGTTGGCGGTTATGAATTCAAATTCTGGTTGTAGAACGAAGAAAGCCTTGGCATGCTCGAAGTTTAAGAAAATAGGTCGTTCATTCAAAAGCATTGGTGAGTCAGTATTATAAAATTGAAAATAGAAGCCTTTATCAATGCAAGATTGTTTTTTCTTTCTTACACCCATAACAAGGACATTATATCAAAAAACAAAAAAAAAGTTTGTTTATTTTTGTTTTTTTGAAAAACAATTACACAATGCTGGTCAACTCTGATGATGGAATATTATTCCGAAATTAATAAGATTAAAGTAAAAAATAAATAATAAATTAATCTTGATAAAGGCTTCTATTTTCAATTTTATAATATATATATATATATATATATATATGTGTATCGAGGCAGCATTTTTTCTTTAAGACACGTATTATTAAAAATAACCGACAATTTTTGTCTGGCTATTTTAGTGTTGATCCCTTCAATTTTCCGGATTAAAATCTTAATCTCGGAAGGAAATTGGCTGATGAAACTGCCATAGTGTAAATGTTGGTCCAGAGTACTTTCTGACCCGTCTGGGTCCATCGTCAGTGGAATAATGACAAACAGGTAAAGACCTGGAGTGAGATTTATAATTAATTATGGCGGGAAAATTTAACTATGTTTGTTAGGTATTATAAGCATTTAAGTATATTAGTGCTAGTGTTAAAATTAATCTTGTTAATAGCAGGTTTTTTAGTTTTAATGAGTAAAGCTTCTAGTATGTGGAGTTTTTGAGTATTAGTATTATGTTCTATGATTTTAGTATTGTCTACGAGAAGTTTTCGGATTTGAGAGCGGGGACAGGAATGTTCATTAGTAAGGTGTCTAGCTATAGCACTATTATCGGATAGATGCATGGTCAACCTCCTGGACAGAGTCGTGGTGGTCGAGCCAATATATACGTGTTCTTGTTGGTTGTCGGAGACACAGTCTCCCAAAGGACATTTAAATTCGTATACTAGGCCCGTCCTATCCAAGACTCCAAGAGTCTTGGATAGGACGGGCCTAGTATACGAATTTAAATGTCCTTTGGGAGACTGTGTCTCCGACAACCAACAAGAACACGTATATATTGGCTCGACCACCACGACTCTGTCCAGGAGGTTGACCATGCATCTATCCGATAATAGTGCTATAGCTAGACACCTTACTAATGAACATTCCTGTCCCCGCTCTCAAATCCGAAAACTTCTCGTAGACAATACTAAAATCATAGAACATAATACTAATACTCAAAAACTCCACATACTAGAAGCTTTACTCATTAAAACTAAAAAACCTGCTATTAACAAGATTAATTTTAACACTAGCACTAATATACTTAAATGCTTATAATACCTAACAAACATAGTTAAATTTTCCCGCCATAATTAATTATAAATCTCACTCCAGGTCTTTACCTGTTTGTCATTATTCCACTGACGATGGACCCAGACGGGTCAGAAAGTACTCTGGACCAACATTTACACTATGGCAGTTTCATCAGCCAATTTCCTTCCGAGATTAAGATTTTAATCCGGAAAATTGAAGGGATCAACACTAAAATAGCCAGACAAAAATTGTCGGTTATTTTTAATAATATATATATATATATATATATATATATATATATATATATATATATAGTGCATCAGAGTATGTTGAAAAGAAATCATAAAGTGCTCGATCGTACATAAGAATCTGAGAGCTAAAATACAAATTATTTTTTTACATTCCATATTCCAGTTTCATTGACAACGGTAGACCGTTACTGTTTAAAAAAGGTTCTTACAACCCATTTCAAATCCTCAGCCATTCACGAAATGAAGACAGTTCGAAAAATAGACCCGGTGATCATCGGCTTCCATTTTTTCGAACTGTCTTCATTTTTTTTACGTCAGAATTTTGCCATGTAATGTTTTTATATGTTTAAATTGAAGGTGCCATTTTTTAAGTAAACTCGTCCTTCTCAAATCAGTTTCACATTCAACTGCTAAACATTTCCCTTGGAGATAAACTTTACCTCTTCAACTTAAAGTCACAAATAACCGATTTATGCTGTGTTAGAATTTCTTCACCAGGTATTACTTTAACATCACTCAAGAGCTTTCTGTCCTTTTCCCTAACGAGCAGATAATCACTTTTAATGTTTGTTGTAACAGATTCATATGTAACAAGATGGCTTTCCTTTTTCAAAAAAAAAAGGTGTTAGCAACCAACATGTCCATTGCAAGAGCAAATTCTTAAATTCTTTCTCCTTCTGTATTCCTATCACCATACCCATTTCCTCATGCAGACTTTCAAAATCACCAGTAGTCTTTCTAACATGACCATTCAAATCTCCTGCCACATCAACTACTTCCTTCTCATCAACCTTACTAGTTACAGCAATAAACCTCTCATAAAACTCATCTTTCGTATCTTCACTCAAGCCACACTTAATTTTTATTTATAATCTAATATGTTTATATAGTGATCTCATCATGTCTATTTTTACTTACCTAATAAATTAAACCTTTCTCTAAAGAACCTTTTTTTTAATTAGATTTTTTATTTTAATTTTATTTGAATCTTTTAATCTTTTAAAAATCTTACAATCTATATTTTTCTTGCTTTTTTAGATTCTATTGGGATATTAATTTAGGTTTTTATATTTTTAACGATTAAACCCTAATTTCAAATTTTCTACCGTTAATTTCTTTTGCTTGACACCTCTATATTTTTCCAACCCCCTTTCTTCTTCTTCTTCTTCTTCTTCTTCTTCTTCTTCTTCTTCTTCTTCTTCTTCTTCTTCTTCTTCTTCTTCTTCTTCTTCCACATATATCTCTCTATTTTTCTTTCTATCTTTATAGATCTCATCCTTCCTCCTCAATGTTCCCCCCCCCTGTATTGATATTATCCACCTTTACAGCCTCCCACACTCCAGACCTTTTACATTTAATTTTTATTGCATCTTTCTACTTCATTTTCTCCCGCTCTTTCCTTTTTTTCTGCCTTTATATATTTGTTCTTTTTTCTTTTTCTGTTTTCTTTTCCTCTCTTTCTTTCTACATTTTTCTATTATTCTCTTCTTTCTCTTTTTGTCTTTATATCATTATTATTCTTTTAATTTTATGATTTATTTGAATTAATTCTATTCTATATTCTGTCCGTTGGATAGTTACTATCACTTTCTTCACTCTGCCAAGGAAGCGTTAATCGGCAATAGATCTTTTTGTTTTTTGATTTTTACGAACTTTCTCGAGAGATATATATTTATATTTATTTTGGTGAGTCATTTTATTAGCAATCGACTTTTTATCATGGATTTTGAATCCTTTCATATTTCAGACTTGGAATTTTTACTGCTCGGACTCTAAGGATTACATTCCAATCTTCACCTCATATCTGCTTCATCTATCTGATTCCTTAGATATTTACATGGACACATGATACTTTTTCATTGAAGATGATTTTTTATAATAACTATGGAAAATGAGACGAAGTCCATTTTTAATACATAAAACAACTTTATTGAGTCATTATCGTTAGTAAATGAACAAAAAGGAAAGAGGTTAGTATGTCCATAAGTATGGACGAAGGCAAAAGTAAAGGAAGTCCATAGATATAATTTCCCATGAGTAGGGAAGAGAGAATAGTTCATAATATGGAATGTTTGTACATCGGCAACGGTGTCAATAATTTCCAATGAGTATGGAAGAGAGAATAGTTCATAATATGGAATGTTTGTACAACGGCTACCGTGTCAATAATTTCCCATGAGTATTGATTTACTCCTCTCCAGGAATTAGGCACAAGGCCAGTTTTTATCTTACTCCCACAAGTAAGATGTGACCCAAGGTCGGGTCGGGAAAGTGGGCTTTAAAAATTGCCTGGTCGGCATTCCCCGGTAGGGGTGCCTCAGGCAGTAAGCAATAAACTTACTCCTCCCCAAAGAGATGAGGCGAAGCCTGGGAGGGTGGACCCCCTAGAACTGTTCAGGACAGACCCATAGACCGGCGTAAATCAAGACCCGAAGGCCAAGACAATACCAGTCTATGGGGTGCAGTATCCATCGGAACAGATACTACACTTTGATCTTAGCCAAACGGCTACGGTGTCAATAATTTCCAATGAGTAGGGAAGAGAGAATAGTTCATAATATGGAATGTTTGTACAACGGCAACGGTGTCAATAATTTCCCATGAGTATTGATTTACTCCTCTCCAGGAGTTAGGCACAAGGCCAGTTTTTATCTTACTCCCACAAGTAAGATGTGACCCAAGGTCGGGAAAGTGGGGTTTAAAAATTGCCTGGGCAGCCCCGTTGGCATTCCCCGGTCGGGGTGCCTCAGGCAGTAAGCAATAAACTGACTCCTCCCCAAAGAGGGGAGGCGAAGCCTGGGAGGGTGGACCTCCTAGAACTGCACAGGACAGACCCATGGGCTGTATTACTGAGAAGACCACCCGATGAAAAAAAACAAAAATAAACGAACTTTTTTTTTGTTTTTTGATATAATGTCCTTGTTATGGGTGTAAGAAAGAAAAAACAATCTTGCATTGATAAAGGCTTCTATTTTCAATTTTATAATACTGACTCACCAATGCTTTTGAATGAACGACCTATTTTCTTAAACTTCGAGCATGCCAATGCTTTCTTCGTTCTACAACCAGAATTTGAATTCATAACCGCCAACAACATTACCGCGGATACACCCATAACAAGGACATTATATCAAAAAACAACAAAAAAAGTTTGTTTATTTTTGTTTTTTCGAAAAAAAACTGGTCAACTCTGATGATGGAATATTATTCCGAAATTAATAAGATTAAAGTAAATAATAATAATAATAATAATAATAATAATAATAATAATAATAATAATAATAATAATAATAATAATAATAAATTAATCTTGCATCGATAAAGGCTTCTATTTTCAATTTTATATACTGACCCACCAATGCTTTTGAATGAACGACCCATTTTCTTATATATATATATATATATATATATATATATATATATATATATATATATATATATATATATATATATATATATATTATAGAAACCAAATCAAATGTAGGAAACAAATTCTCACAAATTCACAAAAAAATCGGTTTTTATTCGCATACAATTGTTTCACATACCACCAAGATATATGTAATGTTCGAAACGAAAAAGTCATTCATATCATCAGTCTTGTAAAGAATAAGGAAAAACTGTATTGCATTCCGCAATGCTTTATTTTTTTTTATATTTTGTTTCTATAAAATATCCTGTTTTTCATTTATTATTCAGATCAGATTATTCAATGGGGTAGTTCACACCCATACATCCAAATTGTGGTATTTTCGTACCATGTGCTTTAACCATAATTTCTTTTATCGTTTGCCATCGATATAGAATTTCGCTTTAACTAGAGTCAAATATAAAATAAATGTATTGATTAACCGTTACTGTTGGTCTTAGCCTTTTTTTCCTTCTTCTTTTTTTGAGTCTTTTTTTTCATGCTTATTATTCACAGTTCATAATTACATTGTTTTTTTGATTGCAACTGTAATCTTACATTATCGAGCTATTGTAAAACTTTGTGTTATAAAAAATTATATTTAAAATTTTAAAATATGTATATATATATATATATATATATATATATATATATGGATGTGTGTAAGTGAAAATATGTGTTATTGAATATACTTTCTATTCTTTATATATACCAACTTTTTCAAAGTCAAAGATCTATGATTATATATATATATATAAAAATTTTAATAATTCAATATTATTTATATTATATCCACAGACAAGCTGATTTGCCGACCATCCGGTTCAAACATTAAACCTCGAGTCCTGAAATCTAACATCTAATATATATATATATATCTTTCCAAATATGATCTCATGTAAAGATCGGATTCTAACTCTGCCTGATGAGATCTAAGTTTATAATAGCTGTTGATCAATAACATCGACATGCCAGTGTCGCAGATTTTGTAGATGTCTGTATAAATAAAAATAATCATATATATATATATATATATATATATATATATATATATATATATATATATATATGTGTGTGTGTGCTGGAGTATATATGAAATGAGAGTTTCAGACAAAATGCGAAATGGGTTAAGGAAATGTGGAAAAGCGAAGTAACAAACTAGCAAATATATATATATATATATATATATATATATATATGGGAAAATGAAAAAGGAAAACCAAAAAAATGGATGTTTTTTATGTGTACATCAACGTTTCGTCTTTATTTATAAGACTTCATCAGGATGATAATATAGAGAAAAAATGTCATGCAAGTACAGATACATGTAGGGTAGACATATTGGGAGGAAAAATAAAATAAAATGATGCCCACTACTGGGTGGACGTCCGTACTTGTTGGAGAATAAAAATGAATGTTGAAGAAAATGAGTGGGGAAAAAATGGAAGGATGGGGTGAGCAAGGACTACTGTGGCTGGTGGTAAGAGAAAGAGGTGGGCGATGAGCAGGGGTAAAGTGGATGGCAGAGAGGGAGTGGAGGAGAGGGAGGAGGGAGGTGTTTGACCAGATGGCTGCGGTCAAGATTGAAGGGGAAAAGTAAGTTGGAATGATTGTGTATGGGGGGTGTATGCAGGGAAAGGAGGATGGGTAGAGAGGGAGGGGGGGCTGTGATTTTGGTGGATGGGCGAAAGTTATGGTCTTAGAGAGCGTTTTGAGAAAATGAGGGAATTTAAGAAGGGGGTATGGGAGAAAATAGTTGAGAGGGGGAATGGGTGAGGGGGAGAGGGAGGATTTGTTGTGATAGGGTGTGAAATATTTGAAATATTTGGAAAATGATAGCAATGAGTGAGGGAGCGGAGGGGTGGAGGAGGGCGGTGATTGAAAGGGTGGGTATGGAATATTTGAAATATTTGGAACATGAGAAAGTTTATTTGGACTGCAGGGAAAAACGGAAAAAGTAAGGAGAAAGTGAAGATTCAAGGAGAAAAAGGAAGGGTGTGAGTAAATGGAAGAGTGTCATAAAGGAAAAGGCTAAGACCAACAGTAACGGTTAGTCAATACATTTATTTTATATTTGACTCTAGTTAAAGCGAAATTCTATATCGATGGCAAACGATAAAAGAAATTATGGTTAAAGCACATGGTACGAAAATACCACAATTTGGATGTATGGGTGTGAACTACCGCATTGAATAATCTGATCTGAATAATAAATGAAAAACAGGATATTTTATAGAAACAAAATATTAAAAAAAATAAAGCATTGCGGAATGCAATACAGTTTTTCCTTATTCTTTACAAGACTGATGATATGAATGACTTTTTCGTTTCGAACATTACATATATCTTGGTGGTATGCGAAACAATTGTATGCGAATAAAAACCGATTTTTTTGTGAATTTGTGAGAATTTGTTTCCTACATTTGATTTGGTTTCTATAATATATATATATATATATATATATATATATATATATATATATATATATATATATATATATATAAGAAAATGGGTCGTTCATTCAAAAGCATTGGTGGGTCAGTATATAAAATTGAAAATAGAAGCCTTTATCGATGCAAGATTAATTTATTATTATTATTATTATTATTATTATTATTATTATTATTATTATTATTATTATTATTATTATTTACTTTAATCTTATTAATTTCGGAATAATATTCCATCATCAGAGTTGACCAGTTTTTTTTCGAAAAAACAAAAATAAACAAACTTTTTTTGTTGTTTTTTGATATAATGTCCTTGTTATGGGTGTATCCGTGGTAATGTTGTTGGCGGTTATGAATTCAAATTCTGGTTGTAGAACGAAGAAAGCATTGGCATGCTCGAAGTTTAAGAAAATAGGTCGTTCATTCAAAAGCATTGGTGAGTTAGTATTATAAAATTGAAAATAGAAGCCTTTATCAATGCAAGATTGTTTTTTCTTTCTTACACCCATAACAAGGACATTATATCAAAAAACAAAAAAAAAGTTCGTTTATTTTTGTTTTTTTGAAAAACAATGACACAATACTGGTCAACTCTGATGATGGAATATTATTCCGAAATTAATAAGATTAAAGTAAAAAATAAATAATAAATTAATCTTGATAAAGGCTTCTATTTTCAATTTTATAATATATATATAGTGCATCAGAGTATGTTGAAAAGAAATCATAAAGTGCTCGATCGTACATAAGAATCTGAGAGCTAAAATACAAATTATTTTTTTACATTCCATATTCCAGTTTCATTGACAACGGTAGACCTTTACTGTTTAAAAAAGGTTCTTACAACCCATTTCAAATCCTCACCCATTCACGAAATGAAGACAGTTCGAAAAATAGACCCGGTGATCATCGGCTTCCATTTTTTCGAACTGTCTTCATTTTTTTTTACGTCAGAATTTTTCCATGTAGTTTTTTTATATGTTTAAATTGAAGGTGCCATTTTTTAAAGTAAACTCGTCCTTCAGTTTCACATTCAACTGCTACACGTTTTCCTTGGAGATAAACTTTACCTCTTCAACTTAAAGTCACAAATAACCGATTTATGCTGTGTTAGAATTTCTTCACCAGATATTACTTTAACATCACTCAAGAGCTTTCTGTCCTTTTCCCTAACGAGCAGATAATCACTTTTAATGTTTGTTGTAACAGATTCATATGTAACAAGATGGCTTTCCTTTTTCAAAAACAAAAGGTGTTAGCAACCAACATGTCCATTGCAAGAGCAAATTCTTAAATTCTTTCTCCTTCTGTATTCCTATCACCATACCCATTTCCTCATGCAGACTTTCAAAATCACCAGTGGTCTTTCTAACATGACCATTCAAATCTCCTGCCACATCAACTACTTCCTTCTCATCAACCTTACTAGTTACAGCAATAAACCTCTCATAAAACTCATCTTTTGTATCTTCACTCAAGCCACACTTAATTTTTATTTATAATCTAATATGTTTATATAGTGATCTTATCGGATTGACATCCAAATAACTAAGGGGAGACAAGTACGACCTCCCTTTCAAAACATAACTACACCGGTTGGCCGTTAGGTGTCGCCTTTTCACCAACAGGTGGCGCTGGAAAGCGACACCAGAGTTATCTGCCCTTCGGACTATAAAAACCTTTGCAAACGGAAATCGCCCTCTTCTACTCGACCAGCCTTGACAGAACGACACTGGCGTTTCGTCTCCCTCTTGCCTCCAGAATTTCTTCAGACAGGACGATGCGACGACTACCTGTCGCGTCAAATCATTTCTTCTCCCCCTTTCTGACTGCTGGACACACATAGTAAGCTTGGCATTTTCTTTCTCTCTTTTCAATTACACACGCACACACACACACACACGTGCGTTTTTCTCCATACAAAACTTATTTAAAGAGACATTGCTTTAAATAACAAAAAGACACTATTTCTTTCAAGCCGTCAAAGAGACATTTATCCAAAAGACGCTAAAAGACTTTCGTCAAATATGGAACATAATTTTTATGTGTAAAAATGCAAAATAAATTGTTGTTGTTCATATAAATGTTTGAATATTGGATATTTTATTTGCCCTTCATTTGTGTTGAATGTTGACGTTTTCTTGCTCGTTTTTCTTCAATATTTAAGAGGAATAGAGTGCGTTAGCATTCCCCCACAATCTCATCATGTCTATTTTTACTTACCTAATAAATTCAACCTTTCTCTAAAGAACCATTTTTTAAACTAGATTTTTATTTGAATTTTATTTTAATCTTTTAATCTTTTAAAAATCTTACAATCTATATTTTTCTTGCTTTTTTTAAGATTCTATTGGGATATTAATTTAGGTTTTTATATTTTTAACGATTAAACCCTAATTTCAAATTTTCTACCGTTAATTTCTTTTGCTTGACACCTCTATATTTTTCCAACCCCCTTTTTTCTCCGCTTCTTCTTCTTCTTCTTCTTCTTCTTCTTCCACATATATCTCTCTATTTTTCTTTCTATCTTTATAGATCTCATCCTTCCTCCTCAATGTCCCCCCCCCTGTATTGATATTATCCACCTTTACAGCCTCCCACACTCCAGACCTTTTTAATTTAATTTTTATTGTAAATTTCTACTTCATTTTCTCCCGCTCTTTCCTTTTTTTCTGCCTTTATATATTTGTTCTTTTTTCTTTTTCTGTTTTCTTTTCCTCTCTTTCTTTCTACCTTTTTCTATTATTCTCTTCTTTCTCTTTTTGTCTTTATATCATTATTATTTTTTTAATTTTATGATTTATTTGAATTAATTCTATTCTATATTCTGTCCGTTGGATAGTTACTATCACTTTCTTCACTCTGCCAAGGAAGCGTTAATCGGCAATAGATCTTTTTGTTTTTTTTATTTTTACGAACTTTCTCGAGAGATATATATTTATATTTATTTTGGTGAGTCATTTTATTAGCAATCGACTTTTTATCATGGATTTTGAATCCTTTCATATTTCAGACTTGGAATTTTTACTGCTCGGACTCTAAGGATTACATTCCAATCTTCACCTCATATCTGCTTCATCTATCTGATTCCTTAGATATTTACATGGACACATGATACTTTTTCATTGAAGATGATTTTTTATAATAACTATGGAAAATGAGACGAAGTCCATTTCTAATACATAAAACTACTTTATTGAGTCATCTTCGTTAGTAAATGACCAAAAAGGAAAGAGGTTAGTATGTCCATAAGTATGGACGAAGGCAAAAGTAAAAGAAGTTCATAGATATAATTTCCCATGAGTAGGGATGAGAGAATAGTTCATAATATGGAATGTTTGTACAACGGCAACGGTCTCAATAATTTCCCATGAGTAGGGAAGAAGGAATAGTTCATAATATGGAATGTTTGTACATCGGAAACAATGTCAATAATTTCCCATGAGTAGGGAAGAGAGAATAGTTCATAATATGGAATGTTTGTACAACGGTTACGGTGTCAATACTTCCCATGAGTAGGGATGAGAGAATAGTTCATAATATGGAATGTTTGTACAACGGCCACAGTGTCAATAATTTCCCATGAGTAGGGAAGAGAGAATAGTTCATAATATGGAATGTTTGTACAACGGCAACAGTGTCAATAATTTACCATGAGTAGGGAAGAGAGAATAGTTCATAATATGGAATAATTGTACAACGGCAACAGTGTCAATAATTTCCCATGAGTATTGATTTACTCCTCTCCAGGAGTTAGGCACAAGGCCAGTTTTTATCTTACTCCCACAAATAAGATGTGACCCAAGGTCGGGTCGGGAAAGTGGGGTTTAAAAATTGCCTGGGCAGCCCCGTCGGCATTCCCCGGTAGGGGCGCCTCAGACAGTAAGCAATAAACTTACTCCTCCCCCAAAGAGGGAAGGCGAAGCCTGGGAGGGTGGACCTCCTAGAACAGCACAGGACAGACCCATAGACCGGCGCAAATCAAGCCCCGAAGGCCAAGACAATACCAGTTTATGGAGTGCAGTATCCATCGGAACAGATACTACACTTTGATCTTAGCCAAAAGGCCAAGTAGTTCCCATGAGTAGGGAAGAGAGAATAGTTCATAATATGGAATGTTTGTACAACGGCTACGGTGTCAATAATTTCCCATGAGTATTGATTTACTCCTCTCCAGGAGTTAGGCACATGGCCAGATTTTATCTTACTCCCACAAGTAAGATGTGACCCAAGGTCGGGAAAGTGGGGTTTAAAAATTGCCTGGGCAGCCCCGTCGGCATTCCCCGGTAGGGGCGCCTCAGGCAGTAAGCAATAAACTTACTCCTCCCCAAAGAGGGTGAGTAGGGAAGAGAGAATAGTTCATAATATGGAATGTTTGTACAACGGCAACGGTGTCAATAATTTCCCATGAGTAGGGAAGAGAGAATACTTCATAATATGGAATGTTTGTACTACGGCTACGGTGTCAATAATTTCCCATGAGTAGGGAAGAGAGAATAGTTGATAATATGGAATGTTTGTACAACGGCAACGGTGCCAGGACGCGTCTATGTGTGTATGTAATTATGTGTGTGTGTTATAATGATTCTACGTGTAGCTATTTTGGATCCTTGTCCGTTGCGTCCCCAAAGAGGAATCTGGGGGGGGGGGTATGGTCCGAACAACATGAGTGTGGTTGGCAGTGCCAAAGAAAAAGAGAAAGTCCATGCTGTGCAATCTCTTTTATTGTCTCTTGTCACGTGGTCAGCTCACATGAGAGATGGTCCATGATTGAGCAAGTCGGAAGGGAAGTTAAATCCCTGCACCAATCAGCGCTGAGCTTATGAATTAATCAGATTCAAAATCGTAAATCGCGTGCTGGCGTAGCTTGTCGTCTGCTGCTACATAACTTTTTATATTTTCAAATATTTGCTGAACAGTAATACAAATTTTACTGATTTCTTCTTGTGATTTTCTTCTGATAATAAGAGTTTATTTTTGAAAATCTACCCGTGCTTGCTACAGGTACTCCAATATACATACACTCTGAGAATATCAGTGCATTTTGTTAACAAATAAGTAGCTTTTATATTATTGTAAAATGTTACTTACTACATAATATTATGACGGTGTAACTATGTTGTTCGTGTCAGTATTAAAATTATGGTAGCATAAACCATTCACATATTTGAAATTTAAATGCATGAAGGATAGTAAATAATGTTTAGTAAACCCTTAAAATGTCAAAATAGTGAGCGTTTGTTGGGATTAAAATAATCCTGAAATAAAGTTCAATTCTCCCATGCGAGAATGGGGTAACCATGTGCAGATAAAATCATCAAAGATAGATATAGAACGGAAGTCTGAAGAAGCAACACAAAACACAAGGGTGTAATTTCATATCAATTTAGTAAGAAAGAGAAAGTTGGATTGAGTATTTACAGTTTCAAAAAGTTCATTTAGGCATTGGTAAATTATAGAGAGGATGGAAGAGAGGATGGTTGGAAAACTTGGTTCGCGTGAACTTATCTGTTTTAGAGTTCTGGTAACGGCGGGAGATCATTCTCTGTGATGCCGTCGTGGGCTGTATCACTGAGAAGACCGCCCGATGAGTTGTTGACTGGAGTGGAGTCGTTGAAAAAGAGGCTGTATAGAGTTCGGGTATCGGCGGGAGGTCATTCTCTGTGATGCCGTCGTGGGCTGTATCACTGAGAAGATCAGTCGATGTGTTGTTGACTGGAGTGGAGTCGTTGAAAAAGAGGGCGGGAAACCGTATACAAGGGTTTTTAAGGGCTGGCTCACGTGACACCTATACTAAAAAGGGGTTGCAATGCCTGACAGCCAATCCGTGAAGCCCTTAAGGGACATAGCAACAGCCAATCAGTGAGGGGGCCTTTAACAAATTCCAACACGTTTTATGTTGCCGTAGTTTAATCAACATGATGACGCACATAATCTTATCATGTAATAGGTAGAATTGAAAAAAAAAATGACAACTACACGTTAAAAATTTGGAATACCCACACCCAAATTGGACTAAACTTTTAGGGTGTACGACTATTGGAATATACACACCTAAAATGACTCTATAAAATTGGATTCTATGATGTATGACTATTGGAATACTACTACTCAAAATTGGACTAGATTCTAAATGTGCATGACTATTGAAATAGGCACACTCAAAATTGGTATACATTCTAAGAATGTATGCCTATTGAAATACCTGTACTCAAAATTGGACTACATTCTAAGTGTATACGACTATTCGAATACCTGCACCCAAAAATTGGACTAGATTCTAAGGGTGTCTTACTATTAGAATACCTGCACCTGAAGTGATACTAAATTGCAAGGGTCTATGCCTATTGAAAAACCTATACTCAAAATTGTACTTATTTTAAAGGTGTATGCCTATTGAAAACCCTATACTCAAAATTGTACTTATTTTAAAGGTGTATGCCTATTGAAATACCCGTACTCAAAATTGTACTTATTTTAAAGGTGTATGCCTATTGAAATATCCGTACTCAAAATTGTACTTATTTTAAAGGTGTATGCCTATTGAAATACCCGTACTCAAAATTGTACTTATTTTAAAGGTGTATGCCTATTGAAATACCCGTACTCAAAATTGTACTTATTTTAAAGGTGTATGCCTATTGAAATACCCGTACTCAAAATTGTACTTATTTTAAACGTGTATGCCTATTGAAATATCCGTATTCAAAATTGTACTTATTTTAAACGTGTATGCCTATTGAAATACCCGTACTCAAAATTGTACTTATTTTAAAGGTGTATGCCTATTGAAATACCCGTACTCAAAATTGTACTTATTTTAAAGGTGTATGCCTATTGAAAAACCTATACTCAAAATTGTACTTATTTTAAAGGTGTATGCCTATTGAAATACCCGTACTCAAAATTGTACTTATTTTAAAGGTGTATGCCTATTGAAATACCCGTACTCAAAATTGTACTTATTTTAAACGTGTATGCCTATTGAAAAACCTATACTCAAAATTGTACTTATTTTAAAGGTGTATGCCTATTGAAATACCCGTACTCAAAATTGTACTTATTTTAAAGGTGTATGCCTATTGAAATATCCGTATTCAAAATTGTACTTATTTTAAAGGTGTATGCCTATTGAAATACCCGTACTCAAAATTGTACTTATTTTAAAGGTGTATGCCTATTGAAATACCCGTACTCAAAATTGTACTTATTTTAAAGGTGTATGCCTATTGAAATATCCGTATTCAAAATTGTACTTATTTTAAACGTGTATGCCTATTGAAATATCCGTATTCAAAATTGTACTTATTTTAAACGTGTATGCCTATTGAAATATCCGTATTCAAAATTGTACTTATTTTAAACGTGTATGCCTATTGAAATACCCGTACTCAAAATTGTACTTATTTTAAAGGTGTATGCCTATTGAAATACCCGTACTCAAAATTGTACTTATTTTAAAGGTGTATGCCTATTGAAATACCCGTACTCAAAATTGTACTTATTTTAAAGGTGTATGCCTATTGAAATATCCGTATTCAAAATTGTACTTATTTTAAACGTGTATGCCTATTGAAATATCCGTATTCAAAATTGTACTTATTTTAAAGGTGTATGCCTATTGAAATATCCGTATTCAAAATTGTACTTATTTTAAACGTGTATGCCTATTGAAATACCCGTACTCAAAATTGTACTTATTTTAAAGGTGTATGCCTATTGAAATACCCGTACTCAAAATTGTACTTATTTTAAAGGTGTATTCCTATTGAAATACCCGTACTCAAAATTGTACTTATTTTAAAGGTGTATGCCTATTGAAATATCCGTATTCAAAATTGTACTTATTTTAAACGTGTATGCCTATTGAAATATCCGTATTCAAAATTGTACTTATTTTAAACGTGTATGCCTATTGAAATACCCGTACTCAAAATTGTACTTATTTTAAACGTGTATGCCTATTGAAATACCCGTACTCAAAATTGTACTTATTTTAAAGGTGTATGCCTATTGAAATATCCGTATTCAAAATTGTACTTATTTTAAACGTGTATGCCTATTGAAATATCCGTATTCAAAATTGTACTTATTTTAAACGTGTATGCCTATTGAAATACCCGTACTCAAAATTGTACTTATTTTAAACGTGTATGCCTATTGAAATACCCGTACTCAAAATTGTACTTATTTTAAAGGTGTATGCCTATTGAAATATCCGTATTCAAAATTGTACTTATTTTAAACGTGTATGCCTATTGAAATATCCGTATTCAAAATTGTACTTATTTTAAACGTGTATGCCTATTGAAATATCCGTATTCAAAATTGTACTTATTTTAAAGGTGTATGCCTATTGAAATATCCGTATTCAAAATTGTACTTATTTTAAACGTGTATGCCTATTGAAATACCCGTACTCAAAATTGTACTTATTTTAAAGGTGTATGCCTATTGAAATACCCGTACTCAAAATTGTACTTATTTTAAAGGTGTATTCCTATTGAAATACCCGTACTCAAAATTGTACTTATTTTAAAGGTGTATGCCTATTGAAATATCCGTATTCAAAATTGTACTTATTTTAAACGTGTATGCCTATTGAAATATCCGTATTCAAAATTGTACTTATTTTAAACGTGTATGCCTATTGAAATACCCGTACTCAAAATTGTACTTATTTTAAAGGTGTATGCCTATTGAAATACCCGTACTCAAAATTGTACTTATTTTAAAGGTGTATGCCTATTGAAATATCCGTATTCAAAATTGTACTTATTTTAAACGTGTATGCCTATTGAAATATCCGTATTCAAAATTGTACTTATTTTAAAGGTGTATGCCTATTGAAATATCCGTATTCAAAATTGTACTTATTTTAAACGTGTATGCCTATTGAAATACCCGTACTCAAAATTGTACTTATTTTAAAAGTGTATGCCTATTGAAATATCCATATTCAAAATTGTACTTATTTTAAACGTGTATGCCTATTGAAATACCCGTACTCAAAATTGTACTTATTTTAAAGGTGTATGCCTATTGAAATACCTGTACTCAAAATTGTACTTATTTTAAAGATGTATGCGTATTGAAATACCCCTACTGAAAATTGGACTAAATTCTGAGCATGTATGTCTATTGAAATACCTACACCCATAAGCGAACTGAATTCTAAAGGTGTATGACTATTTAAATAATCGTACTCAAAATTCAAAAACTAATAAGGCGTTTTCTTTTAAGGTTGGTTGTACAGAAATACCCAATTTTTACTTCAACAAATTGCTGTGTAAATTGCCACAAAGGATTTGTGTGTGTGTTGAATGGAAACAAAATGAAGCCGATATTTTGATCTCTGATCCAATTCCAGATATTAATACTGAAACATCCAAACGTTTAGTACAGATCACGGCCGTATCTGCTTACCGATGTTATTGATTTTTTCCTGGTTGTCATTCATTCGGTCAGAAGGTTCTCTCTAACACTCACCATTCTTCTTTGTATGGAGACGAGGAATGTTCAAATAAAGATTACACGTTTTTTTCTCCGCAAAAAGATGCTTGGCTCATTTTTTGTGCACTTGTTGTGTTTGTGGCTATCATCAAACAGAAACTTGTCTCACTAATACTAATATTTATATCAACTAGTTATTTTGATAGTAAATCATGTGTCCGCGCTCATAGATACATTCTATATTCATGCCGATAGAAAAATGATGCATTCTGAGCGCTGATCGTGACATCATTCGTTGATATTGATAGAAACCTCATGTGTTAATGCCGATGGTAACATCATGCTTCATTGTTGTAAAATCATGCATTAATGCTGAAACGAACAAAATGCATTAATACTGGTTTCATGTTTGATAGCAGATTCTTCATTTTTTCCCCCCCATTTCTTCATACTTTGAGTTTTTATTAATTTTACAAGCAGACATTCTTAGCATCAGGGAATGAATGAGAACCACTATACACACCTGTTCCCAGCCCTGAACCTCATATTACCATTTTTATTGTTTTTTTTTTAATTCCTAAAATTTTGAATTTTCAGTTGGACTAGATTCAAAAGGTACAAATAAAAAAATAAAAAAATAAAAAGAATAAAGTAAAAACGTTTTCTTTTTTTTTTATGTATGTTCGGTGGAAACGCAGACCCCACGATCTTATTGTAAAACCACTTAATGCCAAATTTGATACCACCATTGGATTCCTCATCAAATTTTACGTAGGAAAAAAATGTGTTTGATCTTGGTATAGGACCTTGTTTTCAATTGCACGCAGAGAGAAACAGACATACAGATAGATAAAGTATAGATTAGAAAGCATTTCTTTTCTCTTTGGAAAAGTATTAATTTGCATAAAAGACTGATAACTTTTGGCTTGGAGCAAAGTGTAGTATCTGTTCTGATACTACACTTCATCTTTTCTATCCTCGGTCAGTAAAGGAGACATCTTTCTAGACTGAGTCAATTTTTTATTTTTTTTCCCCAATTTTCCTCACATTAAAAACCCCGCCCTCGTGGGGAGGAAAGTGAATAGGAGCTAACAACTTAAAAATGTATAGTCAACCGAACTCTGGAATTAAGCGATTTATACATTTCTAGCCAGCTCCCCCCCCCCTCCCATCCCTTGCACGCAAGCAAACTGCAGAACGCCTTGGCTGTACAACATTTCTTATGGAAGAATGTCTGACTTTTGATGGATTTATTGCTAGCATTTATTTTTAATATTATTTTAGTTTTCATACAAGCAGAAGGCAAGCTGATGGTATTTACCGGAGTGCAGATGACAACAAGTCTCTCCAACGCCACAGCGCACTCCCATTCGGACATTATGTGTGTATGTGTATGAGTGTGACTACTTGTTCAAATTAAAGTTATTTAAATGGGTTTGGTGTTTTGATAATGCTTTAGCTTTCATGCTATTTACCAGAGTTCAAGTGGCAACAAGTTTCTCCAATGCTAGAGCATGCTCCTCTTTGGATATTGAACATCTATCATTATTATTTGTACTCACTAGGAGTTCTCACACAGGTCCTCAGTGATTGCTCATCGACAACCGGTGGTATTTCCTGGAGTCTGAGTGACAACAAGTCTCCCCAGATTTCCAGTGTTCTCCACGTCTTTTCACTAGCCACCGCAAATAACCTTGCAGTATAGCAACGGCCGTTTATCATTGATTTCTCGCTGGTAAGGACCATTGGTCTTCTCTGGGATTTAGGTGGCAATAAGCCCCCCCCCCCCCCAAGGTCCCAGCACTCTCTACACTTCCAGTGGAGGTCTGGTTTGTGCTGTCCCTCTTCGGTCTTCTCATCCTCCTTGACCCTATGCAAATATTTTTTATTTAAAAAAAATTTTTTTAGTTTTTTTTTGGGGGGGGGGGGAGCTTATGGATTATTATTATTATTATTATTATTATTATTATTATTATTATTATTATTATTTACTCACTAATAGTTTTCACACAAGTCTGTATCAGTGATTGCTCACTGAGAATAACCAGTGGTGATCCCCTAGAGTCTGAGTGACAACAAGTCTCTCCAGATTTCCAGCACTCTCCACCTCTTTTCGATAACTGTTGCAAATCACTTTGTGTTATCACAACAGCTGTTTACCATTCATTTCTCTCTGGCATCAATCATTGGTCCTTGCTGGAATTTAAGTGGTAAAAAGTCCCAGAACTCTCTGCACCTTTCCAGTAAAGGTCTGGTTAGTGTTTTCCGTCGTTGGTCTTTCGATCCTCCTTGATCTGTCATGATCATTTTGTGTGATACATGCCGAGGCTGGTGCCATTAAATGTGTGTGTTTTTTAGAGGGGGGCAGTTAATGTAATTTCTCCTCGTTTTTTTCCAGGTTTTTCAGGACTGTTCCTAGTGCTCCTACAACTATTAGTATTACAGTGATTTTCTTCATGTTCCACATTATTTTTAGTTCTCTGTTGAGTTCTGTGTATTAATCTTCACTTTGTAGTTTACTAGGACAACGAAATCTATGATTTTGCATGTTTTTTCCCTCTTGTTGACTATTATCACATCTGGTCTCCTTGCTTGAATGGGTTTGTCTGAACGGGTGGGATTTAGCTGATTGTTGGATTGGTCAGGGCCATTTACGTCGAGGAGGCACCAATGCAGCAAGTTCATCGGAGCACATTCTATTTAAGTACTTCTAAAACAAGCACAGGGATGCAACATTGCAACGATGGGACAAGGGCTGTAGTTTGGTAGCCTGTGTGGGACTTATTATATTAGAGGCTCTTTTTAAGAGGTTGAGACTAGTGGTTGGTGCACCAGCCCAGATGTGGAAAAATGCTGCATGCATGGCGAATAGTGGTCTTGTAGAGATATAGGATACTGACATGTGTGAGAAGTTTTCTAGCAACTTGGTTTTCTTTAAAATATTCTTTTAAGGTCACTTTTACCATCCCAAAATTCAGAATTCATTGCTGTTATAAAATCAAAGAGAAAATATAGTTAATATTTTTTTTTAATTCCTTTAGTTATTAACCAATGTTTAAAAGTTATTAACTAATTTTTAAAAGTTATTAACTAATTTTTAAAAGTTATTAACTAATTTTTAAAAGTTATTAACTAATTTTGAAAAGTTATTAACTAATTTTTAAACGTTATTAACCAATATTTAAAAGTTATTAACTAATTTTTAAAAGTTATTAACTAATTTTTAAAAGTTATTAACCAATGTTTAAAAGTTATTAACTAATTTTGAAAAGTTATTAACTAATTTTGAAAAGTTATTAACTAATTTTGAAAAGTTATTAACTAATTTTTAAAAGTTATTAACCAATGTTTAAAAGTTATTAGCTAATTTTAAAAAGTTATTAACTAATTTTTAAAAGTTATTAACCAATGTTTAAAAGTTATTAACTAATTTTTAAAAGTTATTAATGAATTTTAAAAAGGTATTTATAAATATCAACTATCAAAAATATCTTTTTGCTGTATCTACTTAAAAATAAAAGTTTTAAGCTATGTTATTAGCAATAATTATATTTTTAATAGTTTTGAACTATCGTAAAAGAAAAAGAACGATGAATAAAAATGTTGTATTTGTGCTTAAAATACGAGTTTCAGGAATCAAATGACTGTAAAATAATTATTAAAAGACTTTGCTATTAATGTCTTAGGGGTAGCACGAAACCACACATCTTTAAAAGCCAATTTTCTCCTAGGTATTTACAGCGTCGAGGCGAATCTCACTATGGAAATGTTTGTAAAAATAGTTTAAAGTTAAGTTTTTATACTTTACACATGATTTTGAAAGCAAGAAAAAACAATTGAAAACCTTTGATTTTTAAGATCGCTTAATTGCCTAACAATATTTTTAAGAAACAAAGATTTTCTTTTTGCATTTAACTTTGAAGAATTCACAGTGAAGTAGTTTTGGGATTTTAAACTTTGGATTAAAAATTTATCACAGTTTTATCATAATTAAGCAGACAATGTCTTTCAATCCTCTATTACTGCACAGTTGACAGAAATGCCCGATTTTATGTACATAGGGAAAAATGGGCTTTTAAGAGTATGTGGTTTAGTGGCGACCCTAAAGTATAGTTTTACCTAGAACAGAGATTTCCAACCGGGGTCCATATGGACCCTTCGACGTCAACGGAAACTTTAAGGGGGCCCACTAAAAAATTGTAACTTGTAAGATTTTCAATAAATATATCGTTCATTCTTATATCACGCTTGGATTTTATATATAATTTATTGTGATTGCATAAAATATGTAAAATGATTATAAGGACACTTTATATCTATTTTTTCAACTTATTTTAAATTTTGTTTACTATTTTAAATTTTGTTTGCTATTTTAATTGAAATTTTCAAGATTTGTATTTGGATTGAATGTTATGAATATAACGAAATTGTTTAATTGTTAGTTTTTTACAAATCTAGAAACAAATATGTAATAAAAAATATATATATATGGGATCCACAGATGATAAAAAAAGCTCTCATATGGTCCACAAGCAAAATAAGGTTGAGAACCCCTGATATAGAGCAATTATCCAAGGCATTTTACATTCATAAATTGACCCCTTTGCAGACATTTTATATTAAAAATAATCCATTAAAATCTTTTTGAATTAATCAATGTTTTTAATTTTCATCATTAAATGCTTGGTCTGTAATTCTTTTGTTAGCAATTATGTTTTTTTGTTTTTTTTAATTTTGATAATTTGTATTTTTAATCAAAATATTTTAATCAAAATATTGATGTTAATGACAGATGCAGCCAATATAAAACATAATTATCTCTATTTATCTTTATCGTTGCCATTTCAAAGCGGTAATTTGTATAAAATCAATGATGTTATTACGGATAATTTATTCTCCTGCAATGATTTTGATACATCAATAAAAAAGGAAAGTCTTTCAATTTTTGAATCTCTTATTTATAAACTGAAAATAACGAAGAGAAAACTCATTTGTATTCTCGTTAATATTCAAAGTTCAAACAGTCATTATCTTGGTCAAAAGTCTCTAACATTTCAATGTTCTTGTTATTATTTCTGAAAAAAAAAACACAAATTATTTTACAAAAATCTCTACAATGCTTTTAATATCAACAAACTATTTATAGTATTGTGTAAATTGATTTCCAAATCCTATTTTTTTACTCTGAAAAAAAAAAAAAAAAACAAACAAAAAAACACATATGTGAATAAGTGTAGTCTTGTCAATATTTTCATAAAGAGATGCTGTTACACCGGAAGTCCGACATTTGGACAGTCGCGGCGGCATCGACCGTTTGCTCAATTAACCCACGTGTTTGTCCTACATAAAACTACTACCCATCTGTGCACCGTGCTGTTCAATTATTTTACGTCCTAAAGAAAAGTTACACAAACCAATGCACCTATCTTTGTTTAGTTTCCGTTTTTATCACAACTAAAAGTTAGCTTTCTCCAGCTAAACATCTAATATGCGTCATGTATTTCAATATCTACATGTATAAATAGGTATTCTTTTGTGTGTAACGCTAAGGGAGATAATGCAGTATATATTAAAGCAAACACAAGAATCAGTAGTAACTGACTGAAGTATTTGCATTGTTTGTAATATAAACAAGATGGCAATTGTTTTTTTCCAAGTGAATTTAATTAGACAGCTTGAGCACACTTGTATACATATATATATATATATATATATATATATATATATATATATATATATATATATATATATATATATATATATATATATATATATATATATATATATATATATATATATATATATATATATATATATATATATATATATATATAATGGTGGAGTTTGAATTAGCTACTAGGCACTATCCTCGAGTGTCTTCGGTGTCTCTGTACAAGGGTTTGTCAGTATCACTTGACATGAGGATACTTCACCCTACAAGTAAACCCTGACCAAATATTCAAAATAACATAGTATTCAAAGCCCAAATAAGATCACCTCAACATGGCTATACACTGGCTCATGCGAGGAATGGTGCGCTTTTTCCAAGTAATGTTACCTCAAGTAACAGCACTTAGCTGGATACTCCACCAGACTTGATGAATTCTTGTCCTGGAATCCAGTAAGACCAAGAGACCACAAGAAAGATATATTATAACATACTTAACAGGTCAATTGGGGAGAGGAAAATTAATATTCTTCACTTCTTTACTAACTCAACGTTTGACAGGTAAAGAAAGATTTTAATTGGATATTCGAATATCTGTGTATCTGATCTAGAGATCAAGTGTTAGCCACAGCCATATCCTTGTTTTTTGTTCACGTCCTTATCACATCTAAAAATTGGCTTTCAAACATCATAGGGTTATGATGGCCCGAAAAATATGTTAAATTTTGATGCGAAACTAATCTCTCATTCTAAATTCTAAAATATTTTTTTGTTCAGACTGTTTACACGTAGTAGCTGAGGGTCCTGTTACAATTATGATAACGTGCATGCGCACATGAACGCCTATGCACAATCAGCTTGAGAAGTGCAAAAGTCTACAATTCCACAATATTCAATAGTTGTCCTCTATATGAAGCGAACATTTAAAACAGAGAAAAACAGATTAACGGAAATGAAGAACACTGGTTGCATGAACCCACGCTGAAATAAACTAGATATTTCATATTTTAAAATAAATATAATTGTATCCATTTCTATATTTATATGGGAGAGTGTTCAATATCTGTGATATAGCTTATGTAGATCTATGATAGACAGTAAATGGTAACTAGTGTTATATTATGAGGGACCCTGTATGCCTAAAAGCGTGTAGGTCCACTAGTTTTGATTGTGAGAGGGGTGAACTTTGTTCGAGTTAAGTGCAGGTCGAAATGACATCCATTTTGGGACAAATAGATTTGTTCTCAGAATGAGTAATCCCAAAAAGTCATAACAACTGGTGAAACCTGGCCGACTTAAAAAGTTGAGGTTCAATAAAGGTCAGGCCAGCTCTGGTTATGATTTGTATGACAGGACAAAAGACGGTGACGTCACTTGCTGTTGTTGAAAACGAGAAATGACATGAGTCCGTCATGGGAGCTCGAAGCGACAATATCGTCGTGAGAGAAAGCGGACGAAATTGTCCAAAGATGTAGACAAATAAGTTAAGACTGCGTCTCTAAAACTGAGACAGAAGATCGACATCTCGCCCCGTCTACAGAATTTAGAAGTTAGCAGATCAAACAAGAAGAAAAGAAGTAGCAACATTAGATGATCACTCTCTCCCGAGTAAAAGAATATTCAGACCAATAAATCGTTCACGACCCTCTAGAAACGTCCTCGGAGTTCTTTCTTTCCCATTGGAAGAGTTTTCCGTTTCAGGGGACCGATGCTCAATGCCAGCAAACGGGAAGCCACTAGACGAAGGAAGAAAAACCCACGGCAGAGCTATCAACGATGGACACATCTGGCCAAGGTAATTAATTGGGACCGGTATGTAACACTAGTAGTTTCTTGCCTCGTGACCATGTGATTATCTCCGTGTGTGTAAAATATATAAATAGAGCACACATGGTTTGAAGTTCACAAGGCGAAAAACTACTAATCACCATGTACTGTTGATCGCATGTCTACAAACTATACAATATATATATATATATATATATATATTTATGAAGTTAGCTATGGTTATAGCTTTTATATATTTCTACATGATTCACTCCTAAACTAATTACCAGATCATTATTGATTTTGGAACACCATTGTTACGCGTAAGTGGTCCAAATGTGGTTTATATTTAGTTTAATTTAGTTTCATGCAAAGAGGGTAAAATGGGATGGAAGTCCTTCGTGAAAATTCAGATATCTCCAATTGATGTGAAATGTAAATAATAGGTATTAGACATCAATTAATAAATAAAGTTGGATGTGTTAGCTTAAATGCTATTTGGGTCTGACTTTGAAAATCCAACAGGATAACTTTATATATATATATATATATATATATATATATATATATTTGGAGAGTTTACCAAGATATTTTTTCTCTTTCTTCCAGAGAGGATTCATCACAATGAAAAGATCTTTTATTTTATTATTTATTTATTTTGTAAAGTTATTGTTCCCTACACGTGTTTCGCTACCTAGCAAGGTACTTGCTAGGCAGTTCATCAAGTGAGATACAAAACTTAAGATATTGACTTCAACAACTGACAGGGGATTGACCAAGTTGAAATCACTTAAGAAAAAAAAAAGGAAAAACAAGTTCAAAAGACAGCTCAAACAACTCGGTAATATGTGGTAGTTGTGATGTGCCCCCACAAGAATCAAGTCCCGTGCAATCCAAAAATGGGGAAAAATGGGGAAAAAAAGGAAAGGAAGAGGGAAACCCCCACATCCGGCAGAATACATATCCTAAGGTCAACCTCAATATAGCCCCCCCATCCCCTGAAAAATCAAATCAAACACACACACACACACACACACACATATATATATATATATATATATATATATATATATATATATATATATATATATATATATGATTAGGGCTACACATCAATCTCACCAGATAGGATATGAAAACATCCGGGACAAAATAAATGAGACAATGCCTCTCTGCACAGGGGATCCACCAATAAAAAGTTAGAGATAATTGGATTAAAGAATCAATAACATATGTCCTCTTATCAAAAAGAGATTGGCAAAAATGATCTGATTTTCTCTAATAAAAAGGAGCTTGTTTCAACCAAATTTGATTTATCTCCAGCCTCAACTATAAAAACAGCTTCATAATATCAAAACGCCACCAATAATGCCTGGCCACTCAATGAACAATCGGTCAGTCCTTCTTGACCTCATTCTTCTACAAACAGGCGACCTCATCCTGACCAGACAACCTGGCGTTTAATTCAGTGTATGTTATTGTATATATTTTTAATGCATTCACTCCTTTTAACACAACCCCCTTTACTTCTTCATTGCTTCTATGGCATTTGGTTGTTGTAAATATTTGCTTCCTCATGACCATAAACAGCATATAACATCAGTCAACAGTAAAATTGTTACTTATATTATTCAATTTGTGGAGAAAGAAGAGAAGAAAACTGCAATGCATTATTTACCCCCTCTGCAGGAAGTAAGACACAATTTACTTCCTTCCCACCGAAGGAAGATGTGGCACAAGGCCAGAAGGTGGGGAGAGTCAAGCCAGCACTTCTAAAGAAGGAGCACTCTGGCTTATTAAAAATTGCCTGGGCAGCCCTGTCAGCATTCCCCAGTCAGAACGCCTCAGACAGTAAGCAATAAACTTACCCCACCCCAAAGAGGGAAGGTAAGTCCTGGGAGGGTGAACATCCTAGGACTACCCAGGCCCAATATCTCAGCCCAACAGATAAAAGGCAATTGAAGTGGCCCAGTTTCTGCCGAACTGATTGTTGAGATCGGAACTTCGACTGGTATGCAACCAGTAATCGCAAACTGATGCCAAATGAATGGCACGATTCACTGCCGATCACGCTTAGATGTTACTGTATTTATTGTGTCTGGGTAAGTCCATTTATTCCTGTAATAGGTAGATCAGCTTCCCCCCATAACAAAAATTAACGCCGCCATCAATTAGGGAGCATGCTAAAAGTCTTTATGATTGTAATAATAATAATTCACTTGAATCAACACAGAGTAAGAATACATACAATCTACACTATCAAGAGGATTTGTTATTCTTTGTAAATAAACAGTGACCGACTCCATTACACCTGCAACAGAGGGGTAGACAGGATGACAACAATATTTCTGTTCAGTCTCAGGAGGTAATTTATTCCTTCTTTTGGAAGGGGGTGTTACCTATTGTTTGAGACGCCCTAATTTGTGAAGAAGTACCGACGGGACGATAGTGATTGTTTTTGTTCCCAGTCAAGAGTTAACTTTTTGGGAACTGGATTCTTCACATTAAAAACCGTTTTGTTTACATTTTCTCTCATAGGCAAATTAAAAAAGAAGGTTTCATGATTTCAAGGTTTTGTACTTGAGGCAGCATAAAAAAGCATCGCCACCTTTTCATCAGCCAGAAAAACATTATTCTCGTAGAAAGTTGAACATTTAAATAATAAAACTTGAACTCAATATCTGCATACAAGATCCACAAAATTTTGGGGATGGAGGAAATCATATCCCTTACTTAGGTAGGCTACTACAAGGAATATGGTCGGCTATCTGTTGTTTTGACCATAGCTAGAAGAATAGTGGGTTCATACCTTTCCAAAGTGTATCGGTGTCCAAGAGAATGCAACATATTGCACACCAACTCAAAACTGTTGCCTCATATAAAACCCTCACCATGTCATCCTTAATCAAATGGAATTGCAGAAAGAATAACAGGCTATAAAATCAAATGAATGTTTTAATCATTAAAATAACGTTGGAAGTTTTATACTATTGTTAAGTTACCAGATACAATGAAGACTATTTTTATACATCATAAACATCTTTATTTTGAATTCAGACATTTTTATTTGTTTATATTTTAAGTAGAAAAATGAATATAAAACCATGTTGCGTTCACGAATAGTTATCCACAGAATAAGAGGCTCCCAAAATAGTGTGCTGGTAAAGAGTGAGAAGATATTGTTTTCAGATGCGGACGCGCCTCTCTACAACTGGCTATGTCTGTCAGTTGGTTAGCCGCTTCCACTTAATAGTGTACTTAACTTTTCAGTTAACCTTGGCAGGTGAGGAGATTGATACTGCTGCTGCTTGTTTTTGTTTTTAAGCGATTAATTCAATTTTGAAAAAGGTAGAATTATTTTGTTTTAATTTTTGAGAGGAGTTTTCGTTTTTATCAATCTCATATTAAAAAAATATTAACTATAAAGAAAAAAAAACTTACCACGTGAAATACAAAAATCAATCACGTGATTTAAATAAAAATTTCGTTAATCTTGGAGACTTAACACATTTTTTTTACTGATATTTCTATGGCCGACAGATGCTAAATATCGCTTTAATGAATGGAATTAATTTTCTTAATGAACTATTACTAAGTATCAGATTTAATTTAATATTTTCATTATGTTTTTTGATCAGTTTTTTTATATTCAACTTCCTAACTTGATGAATCTGCATTAGTAGGAGGTGACAGTGTTGGATAATGACCCTATGGGAATGGACGTATCTGTTGGAAATCGTTAGTTTGACTTGTGCGAATTAGTGCGGATGGACCCGTGCAATCGAGTGCAGAATAGGGCCTGTTCTCACAGTCGGAGCTAACAGACGTGACAGGGTCACTGCGTGACGAGACCTCGGATCAGGGGTCAATATGCACCTGCGAGAGGCTCTGTGAGGTCACGGGCTTTTGCGTGGGAAGCAGAGGGATCCGTGACGTCACTCGTTCTTCGTGAGAAGCGAGTTTTAGCAGTCTGTGTTTTGAGGGCGAACCTATCAAACGTGATTTTACCATGTAGTCTACAACAGATATGGGGAATTGATTCCCTAAGAAAATACAGGCGAAAGATCTCTCCCCCCCCCCTCCACGAATGGTTAAGGAAATAATTGCTAAGTAATTACGAAAGCAATAATTTGCTCTCTCTCTCTCTCTCTCTCTCTCTCTCTCTCTCTCTCTCTCTATCTCTCTCTCTCTCTCTCTCTCTCTCTCTCGACGTTAGTGAACATCTCCCAGCTGATTTGATAACTAACGCCTGTAATAAAAAGAATTGAAAGTTAAAAGGATTGTTGTTTAGTGAGTCGGTCAGGAAGCTTTTGTTGCAGACAACGGACGGCGTGGTTCATGGCAGAAAGAGAGAAGAAAGAATTCAACCACTAGACGACATCAAGATGGCAACCCTCTACGGGGCGAGGGAAAAATTTAAAGGTATGCAAACTATATGAATTATGTTTTAAAAATGACGAGTGATTAAATGTGAACTGCCACGACCCTTTCTCGGACGAGTATATAGAACGAGAAAAGCCGCGGCCCTAAGTAGGGGTATGCAACAACAGTGGCTAAGTGGTTAACGACACGGGCTGACAACCTGGGTGTGCCAAGTTCCAATCCAGTTCGTTCCACAGAAACGCTTTCACTTAGGATGTTGTCAACCTTCATGTGGTTCTTCCTGTAAGTATCTGATGTCTTTTTGAGAAAGAATTCTGATAAGAAAGATATCCGGGAAACTGTTGTGGGGTACAAATCATCCCTATTGGAGAACTGATGGTATCAACCAGGTATAATAAATACCACTGGTTGCAGAGACTCAGGAGAGACTCTCATACCATGTTTTACGGCATGTTATGAACCCGTTCATTTCCTACCACATTAATGGCGTTCTGTATTGCTTTATGATAAATACATTGTTATATTTTAACCCTGTCACTATTTGTGGTTTATTTCGTTGTGACCCCTAGCACGGGTCTACAACAGAAACTAATGCCAACAACAGAATCATCTGATTCATACAAAATGAATGAATCTGTATTAGTGCTATAGTCTTCTGTTTGACTAATCGTGAAAAAGTTTGGTTAGGGTTAGGGTTAGGGTTAGGGTGATAAAACTTGATTTGCATTCAACAAAGAGACAAAAAAAGAAAAGGAAATGTGTTATTTCTTTTCCTGCTTTGAAATGAATACGCCCCAAATAACATCTTCTGCCTGAAAATAAGGAAAGCGAGCTTGGCTATCCAAAGGTCAAAATATATATGCTTTTTCTCCTGTGGCATTTTGAGTATGTTGCACGAAATTAATTAAGTAAACGAATTCCCATCCGGGGGCAAGGAAAATAAACTGATAACAAATAGGCGCAATATGATATGTTTCTTTGTTTAAAAGTGCTGATACCTAGTGCTTGCTCATTATTGTAGTTGCATTCCAAGGTTTGGGGGAATTTGTGGTTAACTCTTTCAAATTGAAATCACTTAGCCAGGTGTACTGAAAGTTTCCATGCATGAGCGATTAACACAAAGGACAGACGCCAACAAAACACCAACTCAAAGGAGAAAGTTCCAACTATCGTCGAGTTGGCAGACAAAGTAAGATAAAATCTATCTTTTAGCTTGTAGCAGTTACCTCCTCCTTTCAAAACATAACTGCACCGGTTGGCCGTTAGGTGTCGCTTTTTCACCGACAGGTGGTGCTGAAAAGTGACACCAGAATTATCTGCCCTTCTGATTATAAAAACCGGTGTAAACGGAAAATCACTCTCTTCTCTATTCAACTGGCCTCGCTGAACGACGCTAGACACCAGCGCTCTGTCAACACATGTTCAACAACGGTAAGAGTTCTCAACTCATTTTCTTTGTATACGGCTTTCAAGGACTTTTCCCACGCCGAACTCATTTCTTCACATACTCTTTTCAAGAACTGTTTTTCCATCGACACACATACATACACCACACACGTCATCATTCCACATACACACACGTTCAATAAACCTTATTTGAACTATCTCCTTTTGTTTGTTAATTATTACTCTGTTCTTACATGCAACAATTGCTTGATTTTATGAACTCGCTTATAGTCGGGAATGCGACCCGATTCTAACAAGCTTATTAAAAACAGTTGAAAGTTCGTCCAGCCTTTTACTTCTGCTACAAAATTGAATAATTTCTTCAAAACAGAAGCCATTTGTTCGTTTTGCTTGTCTTGTAAAGTCAACTTTATTTGTGGATGTAAAAAGGTTTTAATTTAGTGCAGTTAAGACCGTCTCAAAATTATCATATTTTGCGTAAATCTTTAGAATTTATTTAAATTTATGTGATGTAACTATCGTTCAATTTTCATTAACATGATTAATTAAATGCATTTTCCATGATCGGTTTCATGTTCTTTCGGTGACCTCTCCAAAGAAAAAAGGATTAATGTCACCCTGCCCCTTAGGATAATCTACATAGGATAAGGGTACGATTTGAAATAAGACACGGATGTGATACTCAATATTGGATTCAAGTTGAGACAAGTTTTAATTATAAGGAAGTAACTAAAACACGAAATAAATTTACAGATATATGTAGTATAATATTTATATGTAGTATAACAATGTTTATATGTAGTATAAAAATATTTATAGTAGTATAAATATGTATGTATAAAATAATATGAAAAATATATAAATGTTTATATATTTTTTCTATTTATTTCTTATTTGTTGACGTATAGGAATCCTTTAAATAAAATATTTTTTTCTAAAAGAAAAACATTTTCGGCCATTCCTAGAAGTATAAAAATGTTTATTGAAGATATTTATAAAACCAATTTTCTTGCTCCTCTACACACTTTTTCTGTGGTTCTGCTAAACTGAGGAAACACCGCTTGAAAATAAGTTCTTTCATACCTCGGAAAAAGACGAAGTCAAGACAAAACTGTTGAAGGCAGAGGAGGTTTATTCGCCTTGATCTTCGTTCCAAATCAATGACAAGTGAAGCGAGTGGGGGGCAGAGAGAAATCGGTAATCACTATTTAATCATACCATATTAAGAGATTTCTTAAACGACATGTTCAACTTCTAGTGTTTACAAGGAACTGACGACTTCTCTCACTCACTCTCTCTTTGAGAAATGTGATGTCACACCCATCAATTCCAACAGCCCCAGTAAATCTAATTCCGAGTTCATCAGGTTGACCCCAACTGAACTTTCATTTTCTGTCATTTTCAACTAACCAATTTATATACTAGTGGGTTGATTTAATATTTTCATGAGTCAGAAAAACATTATTCTTGTAGAAAGTTGAAAAGTTAATAAAAAACTTGAACGAACATAATGTGACCCCTTTTTTTTTTTTATCTTAATTCAATTTACACAAAAATCTGCATTCAAGATCAACCAAATTTTGGAAATGGAGAGGGGGTGGCTCTTTGAACTCATATCTCTTACCTAGGTGGGCAACGACAAGGAATATAGTGAGTTATTTTCTATTTTGTCTGTAGCTAGAGGAATAATGGGGTCATGCATGTCGAAAGTCTATTAGTGCACAAGTGAATGAAAACATATCTGACATGAGTTGAACTCAGCTGATCAATTCTGCTATTCATACCAGCAGCTAATATACTGCTTGCCCACCAACTCAAAAATTGATGAAAATAAGGGAAGAGAATTGGACCACAGGTAGGAAGAAATTATGAATGGGGATTTTTGTAGTAGTAGTAGTAGTACTAGTAGTAGTGGTAGTTGTCTATCGAAAATCGATCCAGAGTGCCCCTTTTTGGGGAGCTGGATTTTCCTCACATTAAACACCGACCTTGTGTCTAATTCTGCCGTCATAAGATGGCAAATAAATAGATTTACGGCTCCACCAAATGTGTTGAAGAGTTCAGTGTTTGAAATTAAGATGATTTTTTACAGTAGGACCCACGGCATCAGTACTTTCCGGATGTTTACATAGAATGCCGAACAATGCCGAATGAAAAATCCGTCGCCTTACCTGCGTCCAAAAAAGCACAAACGAGGCAGGATTTACAAGCGGGAAAAACAAGCAAAAAATTTTGTATGAAATAAATATTTATTTTTTTAACGAAAAAATAAGTGATTCAAATAAGTGTTTAAATTAAAAAGATTTAACGAACAAATAACAGGTATTCAAATTAGTGCTTAAATTAAAAAGTTAATCAAGTAAGTGTTTTTTTTTTAATTTTACGAAAATTATTTGTTTTGTTGTTTTTTTTACTGATTATTATTATTGCTTTCGTTAGGGTTAGGGTTTGGGGTTAGGGTTTGGGCAGGATTAGGAATTAGGGTTAGATTAGGGTTAGGGTAGGGTTGAGCACTCTAGGTAGACAGCAATAGAAATGTCATAGTATTATCATTTCCTTTATTTTGTGGTGAGCGTAATAGTGTAAGGGTAAAAGGTTCTGATTAATGATCAAACGCTTGGGTTTCGAATCTCAGCTGCAACACTCAACACGTCTGGATGACTATAAATATATAGTTTATATATATTATATATAAAGCAAAGTGAGACTTTCCTCTACTTTCTTGACCAGAATAAGTCAACAAACAAAGGGTGCATGAAGAAAATTGTTTTGTTATTCATTTTTGCCTTAAATTCGTCCATGTTATGATAGACAAATATGTCCTTTTTCACTCACATTAATCTATTTAACTATTTAGTCCGGATCGCTATTCCAGTTTTATTTTGTCTTATTAAGAGGAAGTTAGTGGCATTTTCACTCTCTTTTTGACATGTATTATTACCGCCACAAATTACACCAGTGTCATTTATTTTGGAAGATACATAAGTTTCGCTACACCGCTTTCTAAATATACGGATGCGCTTATAGTAATAATCTTTCACATTTTCTACCATTAACAATTATGGCTTACTAATTTCACCGATACTTTATTTAAGTGTATTATCTAACTTAAAGAAAACTTTAATGGTCGTAATTTTCACATCATTTACCTTTATAACCATTAAAGACACAACTGTAACACACTTTATATACAATCAACATATACAAACTTCACGGCCATTTTTACTTATTCATACCTCCATGCATTTAATTCGTCTTCATTGTAAAGAATGAATTGAAAATTTGGGACGATGACATGAGCTTAAAATCTATAAGTTCAAAGTTTATTAAACCCTTCCTTTTTTGAAGGGGAGAGATTCCATCATTTCTTGCTTGGCGTTAAATGAACCATGGGTTAAAGTTTAAAACCCTTTTTTTCTCCCACCGAATGACCTACATTTTCTTTGCTTCTCTGTTTCTTTTTCTTTTATGCTACATTACTTTCTCCTTTTTTATTTCAGCAGTTTTAAAAATCAAAATAAGTTAACATTGCTTTTCCCAACATTAACGAATTCTGGACTCACTTTTGGATTTCAGCAAATTATTTATAACATGATGATTTAGTTGTTTACTGTTTGACAAAATATAACAAAATAAATACACAAAATAAAGATTTATATTAACATTGGATGAACCCATAAAGAGTTTTTGGTATAATATATATATTTCATTAGTCAATGGAATTAATGATAAAAAAAAGCAATGAAACACTGTTTGTCGTGATCTAGTATATAAATTTAAAGTTTGACCTTGAATTGAAGTAGAGTTTCTTTTGGATATTAATGAGAGAACTGTCCTAGGCATTGTTTAATCAGATAAAGTCTATTGTTTTCAAGAAAATTAAGAACATTGAATTGGAGTGTTGCACTCGTTCTCATTTTTTTTTCGAATGAAGGAAAAAGACAGCTGAAATCCATAAATATTCACACGGATTAGAATTTTTCGAGAACAATAGAAGATTTTTTTTTCACAATTTTTTTTCTTATTTCTTTTCCAGATGTTTTTTTTTGTTTATTTTTCATTTTTTTTATAATTTTTTATAAATTTCTCTCGTTTTCTTCCTTTTATGGTTTTTTCTTTGCTATTTTGTCAGCTTCTTTAATCCTAACATTTGTTTCTCTTTTTTATTCAATCTGTTTCCAATAATTCGCCCTTGTTGGCAAATTTTGTCTCTCTTTTATATTTATATAACAAAAAGCAAACCAACATTGTGTCTACTTTAAGAAAATTTTATTATAATAAAAACATTTTGGATATTTATAATTCAACCTGCAGATGAAACGTTTGAATGCAAAATTGCGATAAACGCCATTTTGAAAATTATTAAATGACCACAACCAAAAGTAATCAATTTCATGATTTGAAATTTTCAGTCGAATTTGAAGAGATTGTATTTATCTCGTTTTCCGTTCAAATTCTTTATATATATATATATATATATATATATATATATATATATATATATATATATATATACAATAATACTTTTATAAATAAATTATTTACACAGACATGTAGCAGATTTTGGACATGTCTGTGTAAATAAAATTATCATATATAAAGCTATATTTTGATATTGAGCACTTTTTATAAACCCAGTTAAAATTCTCTGGATTACCACCCTGTGGATATTTTTTACCTGGATTATTACCATTATTATATATATATATATATATATATATATATATATATATATATATATATATATATATATATATATATATATATATATTGGAAAGGAGGCCTAATTAGAATGTTGAAATAATGGATGAGAGTATGTGGGTTAGTAGATGTAAAACAGTTGAAGTAGCAGGGTCAGTTGGCAAGCAAAGGTCAAGGAAAACAGGATAGGAAGTGATAAGGATAGACTTGAGAGAAAGATGGATAAATAAAGACCTGTGCAGAGATAAGTTAGATTTGAAGTTAATTTCCAAAAGCCATTCAACACATGCCAGTATGTAAAACACATTAAACTGATGATGATAACAGAATTCCTTTGCTTGATTATACCTTTTTTATTTCTGTATTTTTCTAATCTTTTTTGTGATGAAATAAAAAAAAATGAATGTTCCGTATGTATCACTTGTACTTTCGATTCTTCATCGAATCATCTTCAGGTGATAAAAAACAAAAAGCTGAAGAAAACAAAGAGAATTAAAAAAACACAGCTGAGAATGCGATATGTGAAGTCGTTAGATGTCAAAACAAGAAACTGGTGCAGTTCCAGAAGAACGTTTACAATTTAAATTCTGGGACACCAGAATTAGCATCACAGGATAAATTTTATTTACGTCAAACATTTTAAAATGTTGTTATTCGTTTCATATGTAATGTTATTTATTGTAGTTTGGTGGGTTTTAATAAAGATAGCTTCAAGTATTTTTGATTAAAAACCATAGTTTCAGAATTTAATATTTTTGTGTTATTAACTAAAATTTGTTTTAAATAACAGAGGAGGGCAATTATTATTTTTTTAATGCTGATATATTAAGCTAGAGTTTACCAGGTGCATGGTGAGTCTATAGGAAAGAGTAGTGGTAGTAAAACCAATGTAGCTATTATTAGTAGTAGTATGAACTTATAAATAAAATCGCTTTTGCTTTTATTATTGTTGTCAATATGATATATATATATATATTAGTAGTAAGTTTTTGAAAGGCTGTGGGCAATGCAAGTTCCGGGTAAGATGCAAGTTGTAAGGAACAAAAACAATAAATCGAATATATATATATATATATATATATATATATATATATATATATATATATATATATATATATATATAGTAAACAGTGAAAATATATATGGCAATCAAGCTACACAGACGCTCCCGTGTTTCATCCCCGGGGGGAATCGTCAGGCTAAATGCATGGAGTTATTTTTGTCAGGTGTTTTTATATACATGGCTTGCTAGTTAACCAATCAGATTCTTTGTTGTTCCCTCCGCCAATCGTTGGGCTTCCCGCGACTAGGCCTATCCTATTTTTTGTTAACAATGGGTTTTCTTATATTCTGTTTCCTTTGTTTTGTCAATACAGTGGGCGAATTTATTTTAACACGTGGTTTCTTGTATTTCTATTTTAGGTTTTAAATTTTAACTTGTTCAGTTTTTTATTTATTTATTTATTTTTTTTTTTTTTAATTATTTATTATATATCATCCTAAGGTAAATTTATTTCTGTGTAAACAGCTGTTTGCTATTTCGCTTCTAGAGTTTAATAGGTTTCGGGGATCTTTAAAATTTAGGATTTCATATTTTTCATTCAGGCATAATCTACACGGGTCGTCTAAGTTTCTACATGTACTGGCCTGTCTTACTATTTTCCATTCAATTATTGGTGAGTGTCCATTTTCTTTGAGCTCCCAATAATGATTAGCTAGTGCTGTTTTAGTTCGACGTTCTTTGTTTTTAAATGTGCTTTTATGGTCATAGTATCTGGTCTGGTGAAGTACTAATATATATATATATATATTGACGCATCAGTTGGAGATCTTTAATGATTCAAAGCCACTATAACGTTGAGAGATTTACCCTTTTTTTCCCCCTCTCAATCGTTTCCTCCAACTGAAATAAGTTTTTCCCCTCATATCTCATTCGACTTTTAGTTTTTAATTTACCATTCTGACGTTTCCTCTCAGAGGGTCAGACGATAAGGCCTTAAGGTAATTTTAACAATTTTCCTTTTTTTTCTACTCGTCTGCTTCATTGATTAAAATAATGCTTCCTCTAAAATTGATCCTACGATTCTGTTGTACACGAAATTTACTTACATATATATATATATATATATATATATATATATATATATGAATTTAAAAACAAATATTTTTTGAAAAGAATATATATATATATAGGAGAGGTAGTTTGCTTGAAGCATTGTGTGTAATACGTATATAGAGGAGTATTAGAAGGCTATCACAATGCAAGAAATGGAAATATGTCGGCGTTGAGAAGTAAGACAAAAACAAGTGATTCTAATTTATATATTTTTTCAAAAACTTTTTTTAAATAATTTTCTTTTCCTATATAGCAAATCTTACTTGATTAGGCAAGACTTCAACACTGTGATGTAATGTGTGTGACCGTGTTCCATTATATATTTCGAGGAAGACCTCTTTGTCAATGGAACACGTTTTTGTCTTACTTCTCAACGCCGACATATTTCCAATTTCCATTTCTTGTATTGTGATAGCCTTCTAATTCCCCCCCCTCTCTCTCTCTCTCTCTCTCTCTCTCTATATATATATATATATATATATATATATATATATATATATATATATATATATATATACTAGAAGGATACATGTCGCAGGACGGGTAAAATAAATTCATCAAACATAACAGTTGTGCACAACTTGTATGTTCCCTAATAACTTTTGATCAAAATCTATTGCATTAAATGTTTAAAATTCAAGGGGCTTTAAGAATAATTGAAATACATAAATCTTGCTTTATACTATTATGGCATGTATTCTTCAGAATTGTTTGATCTATTCTCTGCTTTCTTTGTTCCAGATCGTTTGACTCGTTGGTCTAGTGATCTTCACCAATTTGCTGTTTTGATACTTCCTTATAATACAGCTTCCTTTCCAAGAACTGCAAGCTCGTGGAACTCTCTTCCTGCTGACTGTTTTCCTTTTACTTATAACCTTGGTCCTTTCAAGACTAAGGTACATTAAGCATCTCCTGTCTTTGTGATAATCATATTTTGTTCTTTTTAGCGCCCTTTATCAAGTGGCTTCATGCCTTGTCTGGAGCGATTTCCATAAAAAAAATGGTGTCCAATGACTATGGGTAAAAAAAGATTCAATGCAAATGTGAAGTAATTTAATTGACAAATAAGAGGTTGTGCCCATATTAAGCCGCTGTAAACCCATTAAAATACTTGAAAGAGACTAAAATTTTAGGAATATGTATTAATTGATGTCTTATATCTACTGTAAAACTTTTTAAAAAATCGGAGGGTTAGGAATTTTCACAAATTCTTCCACCCACATTTTCCATCTTTTGCATAAAACTGAATTTAACTAAATATATCATTACGCTTATCATTTAAATTTAACTAAATATATCATTGTGCTTATCATTTAAATTTAACAAAATATATCATTATGCTTATCATTTAAATTTAACTAAATATATCATTGTGCTTATCATTTAAATTTAACTAAATATATCATTACGCTTATCATTTAAATTTAACTAAATATATCATTATGCTTATAATTTAAATTTAACTAAATATATCATTATGCTTATCATTTAAATTTAACTAGATATATCATTATGCTTATAATTTAAATTTAACTAAATATATCATTATGCTTATCATTTAAATTTAACTAAATATATCATTATGCTTATCATTTAAATTTAACTAAATATATCATTATGCTTATCATTTAAATTTAACTAAATATATCATTATGCTTATAATTTAAATTTAACTAAATATATCATTTTGCTTATAATTTAAATTTAACTAAATATATCATTATGCTTATCATTTAAATTTAACTAAATATATCATTATGCTTATCATTTAAATTTAACTAAATATATCATTATGCTTATAATTTAAATTTAACTAAATATATCATTATGCTTATCATTTAAATTTAACTAAATATATCATTATGCTTATCATTTAAATTTAACTAAATATATCATTATGCTTATCATTTAAATTTAACTAAATATATCATTATGCTTATCATTTAAATTTAACTAAATATATCATTATGCTTATCATTTAAATTTAACTAAATATATCATTATGCTTATAATTTAAATTTAACTAAATATATCATTTTGCTTATAATTTAAATTTAACTAAATATATCATTATGCTTATCATTTAAATTTAACTAAATATATCATTATGCTTATCATTTAAATTTAACTAAATATACCATTATGCTTATCATTTAAATTTAACTAAATATATCATTATGCTTATCATTTAAATTTAACTAAATATATCATTACGCTTATCATTTAAATTTAACTAAATATATCATTATGCTTATCATTTAAATTTAACTAAATATATCATTATGCTTATCATTTAAATTTAACTAAATATACCATCTCGCTTATAATTTAAATTTAACTAAATATACCATCTCGCTTATAATTTAAATTTAACTAAATATACCATCTCGCTTATAATTTAAATTTAACTAAATATACCATCTCGCTTATAATTTAAATTTAACTAAATATACCATCTCGCTTATAATTTAAATTTAACTAAATATACCATCTCGCTTATAATTTAAATTTAACTAAATATACCATCTCGCTTATAATTTAAATTTAACTAAATATACCATCTCGCTTATAATTTAAATTTAACTAAATATACCATCTCGCTTATAATTTAAATTTAACTAAATATACCATCTCGCTTATAATTTAAATTTAACTAAATATACCATCTTGTCTATAATTTAAATTTAACTAAATATACCATCTCGCTTATAATTTAAATTTAACTAAATATACCATCTCGCTTATAATTTAAATTTAACTAAATATACCATCTCGCTTATAATTTAAATTTAACTAAATATACCATCTCGCTTATCAGTTGTGTTCCAACATTCATAATGATTGGTTAATTAGTTTAGCTGTGTATCCTCTAAATAGTAATATATAAACATATACACATACCTAACTTTATATATATACTAGAAGAATAGCCGTCCCAAAAGGGGTTAATACAATTTCCCCAACAGAACAGTTTTGCACCACTTTTAAATCCCCTAAAGAAGATTAAAAGCAAGATATAATGATACTAAACCTTATGTTAAGAATCCTTATTTATATTTTGATAAAAATCCATCATACGATTTCGATTCTTAAAATTTAAAGCAATTTCAGGCAAATGTTTTTAAATAACAGAATTGTTTTGCTTGATGAGACTTTTGTTTTACTTTATTTCAATTTTACGAATAGTCCATTTAGTATTTCGGTCAAATTGGTGTGTATAAGTTCTGTGGGTTTCTTATTCCATTTTATTTCTTTTTTTTGCGATTACTTCCGATTGTATTCATGAAATCATGATCAAGCGGGATTTGTCTTGGTATGTTTATAACTATGTCTTTTACTGGTTACTTTTTAACAGCTAGTAATGTACGACTTTAAAATGAGAAACTCTAGCGATGAGATGTTGCATGCAAATGTGATTACATGCAGAATTCAAAAGGATGTTGTCTAACGGCTAAGAATTTGTTAATGTTAATTACTTTAGTATCGTCATTACTTGCCTTCCTTTGTATATCGGGAAGTTAGGATAATACCGGGCATATGCATTGAGGAACTCTGGAAATAATAAAGAATCCTGCTGTAAACTAATCAGTTTAACTCCGGTGCTGATTGAACCCACACGTCTATCTCTTTGTCTTTCTTGTTAGTTTGTCTTTTGTTTCAGCCTTGCGAGCCGAGCCTACTACATTACATCTGTCGACAATGATGAGAATTTAAGTGACGTGCTCACGTTTCTCTACCCCCCCCCCCCACAAAAAAAGAGGAAAGTCTACACGAGAGAGATATGGCTAGCAGTAGTTTGCCCGTTTTTCCCAATTTCATCTCCCATTCGTACCAAAATAAAATTGTCATTCATTCGCTGGCAAAAGCGGATAGACAAATTGGAAAACCTATTCATTGCTTTGGATATTGACACCGACAGAAAACGGAAAGCAACACTTCTACAATATGCTGGAGCCGAAGTTTTCGACATTTTTCACAATTTCACGGGTAAACAGAAGGGTGTCGGAGCAACCACCGAAACGGGAGGTAATACCAAACCAATATGAAACAGTGAATAAATCACTAACCGACCATTTCACACCTAAAAGAAAACACACCCTACAAAATTTTCAAAGTTTGACGCGTAATGCAAAATACAGACGAAAACCAGGCTAAGAACTCTAGCATCCACATGTGACTTCCCAGATACAGACCGGGAAATATTGGCTCAGATACTACAAGGCTGTTCGTCCTCTAAGACTAAGCTACTCTGATATTGTCAAGTCTGACAATTGTCCCTCCTTCCAGGGCAGAAATTCAAAGACGTTGCCACCCAGTCAGGATTCCATCACAGAAAAGTCACACCTTTGTGGCCCAAGGCAAATGGAGAGACTGAACGGTTTATAAGAACTTTAAGTATATTCGCACCACCACTGTGGAAGGTTTGAATTTGAAAACCTAACCGTCACATTTCCTAAGGCAGTACAGCCCCCACCCACAGTACAACTAAAACATCTCTATTTAAAGCCCTTACTGAGAAAAAAAAAAAAATGAAGGCCAAAACAGACATAAAAAGAAGGATAAAGTTCTCACCACTTTGCGAAGGTGACAAAGTACTTATCATCTTAACAAGTTATTCCCACCTTTCAACTCCAAACAATTGACAATTATCAGTAAAAAGGCTAGCATGGTGACAGCACAGAAAGGAGATTACCAAATCACCCGAAAACTCTGACAGTTCTCCTGGAGAAGAAGGTGCAGAGTCAGAATTAGACTCCGAATACGAATACCGCCCCCATCCTCAAGCAGAAAAGCCCTCCGAAGTACCCACAACATCAAGACACAACCCACCACCAGTAAGACGCAGAAAAGAAAAAAGATTCCCTCCAGCTAAGTTTAAAGACTTTATTAGAAATTAACAAAAATCAGGCCAATTCCAGAAGTACACTACATTCACACACCTATAAACTGTTCAAGGACTATTATAATTTTGCCTACTATACGAATATATATCATAGCAAGTAAGTAAGCAAAACGGACTGTAACCCTCCCCCCCCCTCTTTCCTATCATACATAAAAGACACACACCCACACATTATACATCCATGTTTTATTAAAGATAGGAGAGGTTTAGTATCGTCATTACTTGCCTCGCTTTGCACATAGAAAGTTAGGAGACTACCAGGCATGCACATTGAGAGACACTGGAAATTATAAAGAGGCCCGGTGTAAACTAATCAGTTGAACTCCGGTACTGATTGAAACCACACGTCTATCTCTTTGTCTTTCTTTTGCCTTTGGTTACAGCCTCGCGAGCCGAGCCTATGACATTACAATTACTATGCTAGGCTCTTTAAAAATTTGTGATTAGTTCCGTAATTAATCTTATTAATTTTGAGATGTCTAGTTTTAAGGTAAATAGCTTCAAGACTTTATAATCTTTTTTATATAGGTATCGTGGTGGATTGTTTTTGTGTTATTAACTAAAACGTGTCTTTATTGAGAAGGAGGGCTGTCATTATTTTTTAGGTATTGGCAAATTGAGCTAGAGAAGTATGGTAAGTCTATGAGAAAGTGTTTTAGTAAAACTGGTGTAAAAATGAGTTTTTTTATCATATATATATATTCATATATATACATACATACATATATATATATATATATATATATATATATATATATATATATATATATATATATATATATATATATATATATAGAATGTTTTCCATCTTTTTAGGTAGATTATTAAATTTAATTATGAATTAGTAAAAATTGGAAAATCCTAAGGTGTTAGGATCTATGCTGGTCACAACACTAAGTCTGGGTTGTTTTATCAAGATTGCACATAGTGACTAGATCTGGCCCGCCATTTTGTCTCATTCTCTTTTTGTGTTTGGCCTGCATGAACTAAGATGAATGGATAAATATGAAAAACGTTGAGTATCCATGAGATTAATTTATTCAATTATGCAATGGTTGCATCATAATTTCCATGAATTTAAATTGCCATTTCCTTATCGAGATGATCCTGAGGACAGAGGTCCCTAACTGGACATCTGCAGGTCACCGCTGCTACTCACCAACTTCTTACTTAACTCCTGACTATTTTAAAATGTCCCTCTCTCCTAACACGTGATATTGTTCGACCAATCATAGCCTTTGTTATGCATCACCTTTTTATTATCTATCAAAAGAATTCAAAATTATTTCCAAAGAATGATGTGAAATAGTTGAATTTTGAAAAAGCAAAAATGCATTTATTTTCAATCAGAAAGCAATTTCAATGAGGAATTTCTATTTTCAAAACTCTCTTAGGATGATTACTAATTTTTATAAATCAGTTGTTGGTCTTCAAATAAAGTGTTTGCTCTATCAGAGAGACAATTATGGTTGGGCTTCTATAGAGAATTGTTTCTATTATTGTTTGGATTAGGATTGTTGCAGAATTAGATTTTGTATAAATGACTGAAAACTTCTGGTTGGTAGTTTATAGACTTACAAGCAGATGCGTTTTGTTAGCTCATCTTTTATTACAAGAGAATCCCAAGATAACAAAAATACTTTTTAATTCAGTACGTGTTGTGCTAAGAATCTACACTTGTTTAGATATACCTAGTTCATCAGAACAATAAATCTGCATTCATTATAACTTGTTACTATTTTTCTTGATTAAAGAAAAGTGACTGAACTAATAAAAGGAATAAAATATTTCAATAATCGAAATAGGTTCCTTAGGTTTAACGACTTCATTAACCATTTCTTTGATGCTATAAAAGAGAATGCCAACATAACTAAAATTACTTTTTAATTCGGTACGTGTTGTACTAAGACCTTACACTTGCTTGTAAAGAATATATTTACCACAGTTCACTGGAACTACTTACCTGGACTTTAAAAAAATTATTGCTGCAATTCAAAAAGGGAATATTTTCATGCCATAAGACTTAAATTACTTAAATTACTTATATTACTTATATTACTTAAATTACTTAAATTACTTATATTACTTATATTACTTAAATTACTTAAATTACTTATATTACTTATATTACTTATATTACTTAAATTACTCTAGTGATTTTTGTTGACTTGTGTTCTTGCTTTGCCTCCTCATATTTATTTTTGCTTTGCCGCCTCATATTGACTTTCAAATTGACTTCTATTTATTCTGCTATTATTATTGCTAGTATATATAATGTACTTGTTGAGTAACAATTTCTTGTTGACGTACGCCAACAAGTCAGGGGTAATGCCTCGGAAAGTTGTCTCATGACAACACAACTTATACTACACTACCTCCTCCCCCCAAAAAAAAAACGAGGAGATAATGCCTGGGAGGATGGTCTCATGATAACAGAACAGGCACTACACTACTCTCCTTCTCTTCCAAAAGGAGGAAATAATGCCTCGGATGATGGTATCATTACCATGGAATAGATACTACACTATCTCCTTCTTCTAAAGAAGGAGGTAATGCTTGGGAGGATGGTCTCATGACGAACGGACATTATCTTATCCCCATGACTGAGCATTGAAAGATAGTACATTAGTCTGAAATACTATAATAGACTAAAATATGCATTTAAAAATAGTAAAATAGTAGAATCAATAAAGGTAATAGTATAGTTTCGGCTTCAGACAAACAGATACCAAATCTCCATTAGTAATAAATTGTAACGTGTCTGCTCTTTAATAGTTGTATTGGCTTTTCTTTTTCAGTTAATTATGTATTTTTGCTTCGAACCGGCATTCGGATTATTTTGGGACTTACCTTTGATAGGTTGATATAAATCTTTGAAAGCAATAAGTTATGCAATCCATCAGATTGCAAACTGTCACATTGGGTTTAGATATTTTTCTCAGTATACCGTAGTTCATGTTTATAGTAATCTTTATGTTTCCTCAACTTTTTCTTTTAAGTTTTCCAAACCATATCATTTTTTTCCAAATTCTATCTTTTCTTGTATTTCTGGAATCAATTCAATGCAATAAAAAGCCAAATGCAGGATATTTGGCGACTTTCGAACTTATGCCAAGATAGCAATGGTTAATTGTTTTTAAAAAATCTTGCTTATTTTTCTGGAACATTTTCTAGCAACATTTAAAAAATTATTTCTATTGATCTGAAAATTTATTATGATGGCAGATTTCAAAAACTAAATCTATTAACCAATTGAACATTTTTGCTAATAGAGTAATACATTTTTAAATAAGATTGAAAACAGCCATTACATAGAAGATTTTAAAATGGAATTAGATAAATTCAGAAATAAAGATAAAAAAGGAAATGAAAACTATTAGATGATATAGTTAACCGAATTTGATTTGTATATAACTATATATAGTATATTAATATAGTATTACTAGTATAAAATAGAGATGCCTAAAGAGGAATAGCAAACAAGCAAATAATAATAATCAGACTCCAGGGAACACCACTTTTTATTCCCAGTCAGCAATCACTGATAATGACTTGTTTGAAAACTCTTAGTGAGTAAATAATTGGAATCAAAGGGGCCATCGAAACCATACAAAGGACGGCAATGATCAAAACAGCTGCAATCTTAAGGAAAATCCTCGAATGCGGAAACCAACCAGTCACAAGGAATTTACAACAGGGAGAAAACAAAACCACACGAAGAACACCGCAACACGAACTGTGAAAAAGTGATTGTAGCCGACAGAGTCTGTCCCTTTAGGGCGCACTAATATGCATCAGGAAAATCAGGCTCTATGTAGAATTGAGGTAGAGAATTGAAGCTAGTATATATTCACACGAAATCACCTACGGGAAACAAGCCGAGAAACGGCGCCGAAAATCTGGGAAAAAGCGTGTTACTTGTCAGAAGCAATTAACCACGCACAGGGCCAGTTGTTTATCATATGCGAGATTGGAATGTCGCTAATGGTGTGGACATCGACAAGAGAAGAAAGCGAATAGGGGCTTTGTCATGATAAGAGGTGGAATGTTGATAACGGCTGTACAATTTTGGTCAAGAGTCTTTTGGTCACTCCCCTCCCCCCCCCCATGGTAGAGAGAGAAAGAGAATAAGTATTTTACGATAGCAGGAAAGAAAACAGCCCAAATGGAGAAAGAAAGGGTATGAGTTGTACGTTTTTTCGTTTTTGTTGGGTGAACGAGATCAGTCACGAGTCAGTTAGAAATTGGATTCACTTTGAACAGAGGTCTCAGCCCGGGCTCGGGGATGAACATTCGCCGGACAGGAGGCTTGCGCGAACAACTTCTTGTCTGGGTGGTGTTAACACCGTTTTCAGCAGATAAGTTACAACTTAATTAACAACTTGAACATCGTAAATAGAGTTTCACGCACAGAGAGAAAAGGAAGACGGACTAGTTTAGTAAACAAAGCCATTATCGAAAAACAGACTTTGATTTAACGTTTAAAACCAATTGTTTATCTTGCTAAATAATTATTGCTTACGAAAAGACCTAACCGATGTTGTTAAATTATTCCCGTTGTCTGTTTGCTCTGCTTGTGTAACTTTGCCTTCACAGAATCAAGCTATCATCATCATCCGACCGAGAGGAGTTTCGACCCATCTTTCTTTTTCTGCCGCTACGACATCACGAGCCAAAGAGGGTGTTCACAGTCTAGAAGGATTCCTGCGCCGAGGACCAGACGTGTGAGTACCGAGATAGAAACACGAGTGGACCACCTATGTTACAAGTGGTTCAGTGACGCCGGATCAGAGTGAGGTATCTGTTCATATCGGCACTTGATGCCATCACCAAGAAGCGTGTAGGGTCCCGTTACAGAACGAAGATACAGAAACTGCAAGAAACATCACTTCATAATCTCCCCCCCCTCCCAATAAATTACACCGGCTTCAACTATCACCACACAAAAATGAACCAAGGAACAGAAATTACAAGAAACACCATATGCTCCCTCTTCTCTTCCCACCAAAAAAAAAGATTTTAAATTAAAAAAAATTTTAAATTAAAAAATTTTTTTTAAAAAGATTAATTAACTTTTTTTTTTTAAATGGTGCTGGCCTAGGCTGACACCAGACAACATATTTGTAGAGTGTCGAGGAGGATGAGAAGACTAAGGAGGGACAGCACAAACCAGACCTCCACTGGAAAAGTGTGGAGAATGCTGGGACCTTGCGGAGGTTTATTGCCACCCAAATCCCAGAGAAGACCAATTGTCCTTACCAGCGAGAAATCAATGGTAAGAGGCTGTTGCGATACCGCATCGTTATCGAAAAGAGGTGAAGAATACTGGAAATCTGAGGAGGCTTGTTGTCACTCAGACTCCAGGAAATACCACTGGTTGTTGTCGGTGAGCAATCACTGACGATGATCTGTGTGAGAACTCCTTGTGAGTACAAATAATAATAATAATAATAATAATAATAATAATAATAATAATAATAATAATAATAATAATAAAACCAATCACATGCAAGGTGCAATAGGAAGAAAACAAAATCACATAAAGAGCACCACAAGGACTCAAGGAACAGAAACTGCAAAAAATTTCATAAACTATTCCCCCCCCCCCTCCTCCAAAGTGATGGCACCAGCCCCGGCTGATACCACACAAAACAGTCATGAAAGGTCAAGGAGGATGGAAAGACCGAGGAGGGATAGCACTAACCAGACCTTCACTGGAAGAGTGTGGTGAGCGCTGGGACAGTGAGGAGGCTTATTGCCATTCAAATCCCAGAGCAGGCCAATGGTCGTTACCAACGAGAAATCGACGGTAAGCGTCTGTTGTGATAACGCAAATTCATGGACATGGCTATGGAAAGGACACCTGAAGAGAGAAATGGAATCGTTATTGACAACCATATTAAACAATGCAATGAGAACGAACTTTATAAAAGTCAAGATAGATAAAACCCAAGTAAACAGTAAATGTGAACAAGGAGATGAAATAATAAATCACATAAACAGCAAACTAGTCTAAACAGAATACAAAAACAGACATGACTACGTTGGAAACTTTGCAAATGTCTGCACATTGAACATGCAGACAAATAGTACGGACACAAACTGGAGATAGTATTGGAAAATGAAAATCATAAAATCCTTTGGGACATGGACATACAAGTAAACTCACTCATCCAAGCAATGACACCAGGCATGATAATAATCAACAAAAAGGAAAAACCTGTAAAATCATAGAAGATCAAGGAAGCAGAAAAACTATGTAAATACATGGAGTTTGCGAGAAAGCTGAAGGAAATAAGGAACATGAAGAAAATTGCTGTAATACCAATCATTGTAGGAGCACTAAGAAGACATTTTATGAAACTGTTCTTAGTGCTCCTACTAGGAGAAATTGGAATTAAAGGGAGGATTGACACCAGACAATAGAAGGCATGGATAAAACAGATGAAATTTGAAGGAAAATCCTGGAATGTGGAAACCAACCAGTTGTTGTGTCCGATGTAAGTTCGAAATACCTAGTCGCCAGTTGTTGTGACCCTGTAAAAGGGGTCGGAAGTATGACACAAACTCGGAGTTTAAGGAAAACAAGTACATTAAACAAAAAGTATAATACAACAGAGAACAAGAGTGGTTGTACATCAGTCTTGACTGCCAGTATAGACTGGTGTGGTTCTAGGTATTAAATTCCTTCCCACCACAGGAATATGTGGCACAAGGCCGGAATGGGGGGGGGGAGTCAAGCCAACTCCCCTAAAGAAAGAGCACTCTGGCCTATAAAAAATTGCCTGTGCAGCCCCGTCGGCATTCCCCGGTCAGGACGCTTCAGGCAGTAAGCAATGAACTTACTCCACCCCAAAGAGGGGAGGCAAGGCTTGGAAAGGTGTACTTCCTAGGAAAACCCAGAACAGTATACCTCAGCCTGGCAGGTAAAAGGCCATCGAAATGGCCCAGTTCCTGCCGGACTGATTGTCGAGAACGAATCCTCGACTGGTATTACCCCATCCCGACGTCCTCAATCAACCGAAGTTAATGAGAGACTGAACAGGATGGGGTGTGAGCCCAACACCGAGAAGCAGGTGCTCCCAATATTTATGATGAGTGGAAGAGTTCAAGTAGTTCATATAGGTAAAGTACCTTAACAATAATGAAGTAACACCTACCAACCCCAGGTAACTTGAAGTAGAAATAGAACAATATATAGAGAGAACATTACATGAATCCAAGGGAACTGAAACAGAATGGTCGTGAAGAGTCATGGAAGATAGAAAGACTGGAGGAAGATTACCATCCAGACCTCCATTGGAAGGGCACAGGAAGTACTGGAATCCTGAGGAGACTTATTGTCATTTAAATTCCAAGGAAAGCTAACAGCCGTTTTCAGTAAAACATCAATGTTAAACGCTTATTGGAAGAATGCAAAGTTATAACGGGGTATCGAAAGCAGCAGAGGGTACTGGAAATTTGGAGAGACTAGTTGTCACTCACTCAAGGGAACACCGCCTGTTGTTGCCAGTAAGCGACCACTAATAATTACTTGTGTGAGAACTTCTAGTGAATAATAATGATAATAATAATAATAATAATAATAGGAGGATGAGAAGACCGAGGAAGGACAGCACAAACCAGACCTCCACTGGAAATGCAGAGAGTGCTGGTACATTGGGGAGGTTTATAGCCCCCCCCCAAATCCCAGAGAAAACCAATGCTCCTTACAAGCAAGAAATCAATGGTAAACAGCTGTTGCGATACTGCAAGGTTATTTGCGGTGGCTATCGAAAAGAGGTGGAGAATACTGGAAATCTGGGTAGACTTGTTGTCACTCAGACTCCAGGGAATACCACCGGTTGTCGGTGGGCAATCACTGATGACCTGTGTGAGAACTCCTAGTGAGTACAAATAATAATAATAATAATAATAATAATAATAATAATAATAATAACAACAACAACATAAGTCAGTTGAGAGACTGCATACTCCAACTTGAACACATAAGGATGGGCATAAGTATTATCTGGGCCTTACTTTTCCATATTATATGAAGTTATGCCATGGAAACATTGATAACTCCAACACTATTTATTCATCTAAAAAAGCTGAAATTTTGCATGCTAGTTAGCAAAGAGAATCAGATTTATATATCAAATTTAAAATAATCAGAAGTAGTAGGTTATCGTCTTAATCAATTGTCCACGATGTATTTGTAACCAATCGCCAACGATGGATTTGTGAGTCATTGCCTTAATAAATTGCCCACAATGTATTTGTAACCAATCGCCAACGATGGATTTGTAGGTCATCGCCTTAATCAATTGCCCAAGATGTATTTGTAACCAATCGCCAACGATGGATTTGTAGGTCATACCCTTAATCAATTGCCCAAGATGTATTTGTAACCAATCGCCAATGATGGATTTGTAGGTCCTCGCCTTAATCAATTGCCCACGATGTATTTGTAACCAATTGATAACGATGGATTTGTAAGTCATCGCCTTAACCAATCGTATATGATGGATTTGTAGGTCATCACCTTAATCAATTTCCCACAATGTACTTGTAACCAATCGTCCATGATAGATTTGGAGGTCATTGCCTTCAGCAATCGTCCATGATAGATTTGTAGGTCATTACCGTAACCAAATCGTATATGATGAATTTGTAGATTATTGCCTTAATCAATTGCTCATGATGGATTTGCAGGTCATCACCTTAAACAATCGCCCACTTAATATTGAAAAAGTCTCTATTGGATATTACTTTAAAGTGAAGTTAAAATCACTTTCTAATGTAGATTGTATGGTGTAAACATGTAATATTCTTAACCCCTCCTCCCATTGAATGAACTCTTCCGTCAGGTGTTGACTATAAATGCTTCGTCATTTTAACTTTATTTCGTATATATATCTCTAAACAATAATGTACACTCTAACGTAATAGTGGAGGTCATTAAGAATTTATTCGTCGACTTAATCTTAGGGAAAGATATTCTCTGCAGATATAAGAATGTAATCTTCAAATTTGATGGACCAGAGGATGAACTTATTATCGGGGCAGTCACCAGGAATATTTTTTTCCAGCCATGAACGTTTCTCCTCCCCCATTATTTTCTCATCTTTCTACGAACACGACACCAATCAACACCAAGTCATGTCGCCACACAATTGCCGATAGCAAATTCATAAGAACAGAGACTGCAAAATTGTTGGAGGAAAATATAATAGAACCCTCAATTTCACCTTGGCGAGTGCAGGTTCTAGTAACATCAAATGAAAACCGAAAAAAAAGAATGGTGATCAATTATAGTGACATAATCAACAGATTTACAGAATTAGACGTTTATCCGATACCGAGTATATCTAAAATAGTCGAGGAAATAGCCAGGTATAATGTTTTTACTACTCTTGATCTTAAATCAGCATACCATCAAATCCCCATCAGTAAGGAGGATCGTAAATTTACAGCATTCGAGGTGGATGGTAAATTATACCAGTTTACTCGCCTACCGTTCGGGGTTATTAATGGAGTAAGCGCCTTCCAAAGAACCATTGACGGCATTGTCAGCGGGAAGCAATTAGTAGATACATTTGTCTATGTAGATAACGTTACTATCTGTGGAAAACCCCCAAAAGAGCATGACTACAATCTTCAAAGATTTTATGAGGTTGCTAAACAGTACAACATCACGCTTAATAAGAATAAAAGCATCGTTTCAGTCTCAACGATAACTTTACTTGGGTACACTATCAAAAACAACCAGATATCACCCGACTGCGATCGTCTTAAACCTCTACTTTAGATGCCACCTCCTCTAAATCGAAAATCACAAAGACGGATTATTGGGATGTTCTCCTACTACAGCAAATTTATCCAGAATTTTTCAGAGAAAATATTAGCACTAAACCGCAATAGAGAATTCCCATTATCTTCTGTGGCATTGGACTCTTTTATAAGGCTGAAGAACGGCTTGAAAGATGCTATGCTGGTTGACCCAGAAAAAGAATTTATAGTAGAAACAGATGCTAGTAACAACTGTATTGCGGCTACCCTTAATCAAGAAAACCGTCCGGTTGCATTCTATTCCAGGACACTAAGCCCTAGTGAAACGAAACATCATGTGGTAGAAAAAGAAGCAGCTGCTATTGTTGAAGCTCTACGAAAGTGGCGACATTTTCTCCTTGGTAAACACTTTACTGTAATTACAGACCAAAAAAGTATTAGCTTCATATTTGATAATACCAGGAAATCAAAAATCAAAAATGACAAAATATGCCGTTGGCGCATTGAACTGTCCCAATTTAAGTTTAGCATCGTCTACCGTCCTGGAAGAGAAAATACAGTTGCTGATATGTTTTCCCGAATATCTGCTCTCACTTAGCTCTTACAAGATCTCTGCGACCTAAAATTATGCCACCCAGGCATTACACGACTATTCCATTTTTGCAAAGAAAGAAACTTTCCTTTCTCACTCGACCAAATAAAAGGTGTAACTAATTCGTGCTCGTCTTGCCAGTATTTAAAACCCAAATTCTTTACCGGTAACAGGGGAACTCTCATAAAAGCAATACTACCGTTTCAGCGATTAAACATGGAGTTCAAGAGACCACTGCTACGTCCACACATGGTAACAAATATCTACTCACGATAATTGACGAATACTCTCGTTTTCCCTCTCGTTTTGTATTTCCATGTAAAGATATGACAAGCAAAACGGTCACACAACGCCTGAATCAACTATTTGCGATATTTGGTATGCCGATATGATTCACACAGATAGAGCGACTGATTTTCTGTCAGAGGAAACTACAAATTACTTACATGGGAAAGGCATTGCGACTTCGAGGACGAGTAGATATCACCCGGAAGGCAATGCCCAAATTGAGAAACTAAACGGCACACTATGGAAGGCCATACAAGTAACTTTACATTCTCGCAATATGAGACTATCCTGTTGGGAAGATATTTTACTTGATGCTCTACATTCAATTCGATCATTGCTCTGCACAGCTACGAATACGACCCCTCACGATAGACTATTTAAGTACAGCCGTAAATCCACTTCTGGTACTTCTATTCCCCTGTGGGAAAAACCAGGCCAACTATACGTCAGAGATCATATTAGGTCGAGTAAATATGACCCTCCGGTTACACCTGCTACGTTACTGAAGATCAATCCTCATTATGCCCATGTACGACTACCTTCTGACATCGAAACTACCGTCAACGTTAGAGATTTGGCTCCTAACTCAATTAATGGAGACAACACATTAGAGGATGTTTTCATGCCACCCGTAAGTAAGCCAGAAAGTGAAAAAGAAAATATACAATATTCTGAACATGGAGCCAGTGGAGCCAGTTAAGAGCGAAATACCATCCGAGCCACTGCGAAGATCTGGCAGAATACGGAAATTTCCTGAGAAATACAAGGACTTTGTTACTAAATAAGGCATTAGAGAACAAAAAGTTTAAGTAATAGAATAAAGTACTTTAAAAAAAAAAGAAAAGGTAAAAAAAAGGTAAAAAGAAAAGGTAAAAAAAAAAATAATAAATAGTGAGAAAAAATGAATAAATAAAAAGGAGTTAAAAAAATTTTTTTTTTAAATAAATAAAAAAAATAAAAACTTGAAGGGGAAAGTGTAATATTCTTAACGGAAGAGTTCATTCAATTGGAGGAGGACTCCCATTGAATGAACTATTTCGTCAGGCGTTGACTATAAATGCTTCGTCATTTTAACTTTATTTCGTGTTTTACTTTTGTGAAACCCCATAGATTGGTATTGTCTTGACCTTCGGGACTTGATTTACGCCGGTCTATGGAACTGCCCTGTGCAGTTCTAGGAGGTGCACCCTCTCAGGCTTTGCCTTCTCACCCTTTGAGAAGGGGTTAGTTTATTGCTAATCGCCTGAGGCGCCCCTACCGGGGAATGCCGACGGAGCTGCCCAGGCAATTTTTAAAGGCACCATGTACTCTTCTTCTAGAGTGCGTAATTCCCACTTTCCGACCTTGTGTCACATTCTACTTTTTGGGAAGTAGATAAATAAGGTGTTTTACTTTTGTGAATAAAACCTTTACAAAGAAATTCAACTCTCTCTTTCTTCTCTTGACTACAAAACAGAATCATTGAATGTCTAAATTAAAAACTGAAAATTACAAATTGTCTTTTTCTGGCATTAATAATATATGTGACTGAAATATGATATTTTTGTGTTTTTTTTAGCTAAAAGACATGAAGAATATGTTAAATATTTTTTACTTTGTTAAAAGTTAAACAGTCTTACCTGCAATGGAAGATCTTTGTCGTTAAAATGTGGGACTTGTTTTTAGTTTTGTTAATACTGTATCTTTGAGAGTCAGTGGAGCAATACATATTAAGTGATGGTGCGCACTATTTTCTCTTATCTTAAATTGTACTACTTTTATTTTACCCAATGTATTTGTTTTCAAATAGGATTTGGAAAGGTAATTTAACAAAAATAACCAGATTCGTTCGAAACATTTTAAACTTAAGTCAATAGAGTGATCCATATGAATTGAGTGAAGAAAATCAGAATGACAAACCTACTTGGAAGACTAATACGTCTGGTCGAATTTGACTGAAATAGAAATGTCACATAAGCAAAAAGGGATCACCATTCTTCCACAAAATAAACATTATGTCGATTAGACGAAATAATATTGTTCCGGAGTTCGCTACCTCACCTGCTCAGGGTTGAGTCAGGTGGAGAAATCAAAGACCTGTTCAAAATAAATCCGATGAAGAAGAAGACTCACTCTAAAAATTAAATGATGAAAAACAACAAATCATTGTCATTGCTGTTGTTATTTAAAAGAAAGTGTTCATTAAATTCTTGACCCAAGGTGAGTGAAATAGTACTCCTTATCCTCGGTGATGCTGTAAATACCCCTCCCTTCCTTTGTCAATTTGGAGATGCTGATGTAGGAACTCCAGATGACTTTGTTCAACTCTAAAAACTTATCAAACAGAATAAAAATTCTGAAATTTAGTTCCACCTAACATATAACAGTGTAGTAAAACACGTGTTCTTTTAATAAAATTGGTTGGATTTATATGACATCCTCACCCACGTAGATATATAATGCAAATCTATTTCCTGACTGGCCTCTATCAAAAGCTGCCCATTTGGCAGCAATTCTCTTTTTTCTAATTTCTTTCAGCATGAGGTATTTAGTTCATTTCTCTTCTTTCACAATTCCACTATTTGTCAGTGAGACACATAAATTCTCTATTTATATTTATTTTATTTGTTTTCTTAATGTATCTTAGTAAATGTTGTTGGAAAGGAGCAAAATATAAATAATATTTTATATATCCTTTATCCAGACTTCTCTCTCTCAACTCTTCTTCTTCTTGTTCTTCTTCTTCTTCTTCTTCTTCTTCTTCTTGTTCTTCTTCTTGTTCTTGTTCTTGTTCTTCTTCTTCTTCTTCTTCTTCTTCTTCTTCTTCTTCTTCTTCTTCTTCACTATCACCTGACCCCTGACTTAACTAAAAGCAAAAGCCTCTTCTGCTTTACTCATCTCTTTCGTTGTGTTTTATATCCTCTCTTCTCCTTCCCATAATTCCTCCTTTTACAAATCCACTTTCACTAATCTTCTATGAGATAAGTAAGCTCAGAAGGACTCCATTATTTTCATTGGCTGAAATCACAGTAAAACCTATGAACCCTGTGTAATAGTGGTTAATAGTCTTGCAGTGAGCACTAGTATCGAATCATTAATTCCCAAAAAAGAACCAAAAATTACTCACAATATGTCTTCTCATAACCGAATCAATTTCAAACAATAGAAACCAATGAAATCAAATTCAAGTTCGGAAAACAAGTGCTGACAAATTGCATTTTTTCCACCCATATTTTTGCCATAAAGAGCTTTTTAGATACAATATTTAAAACTGTTTAGTCAGTCAGTTTTGGCAAATGTTGGTCTGTGTTTTTAAGAGCAAAAATTTAATTTCCAATCGATTTCATCGAATTTCATATTTGATCCAGTTAACATTTTTTGTTTTGTTTACTAATATCATAGAAAAGGTTTAAGGAGCTTACCCTTCCACAGTCTCTAGTCTTCTTAAACCCGATGATGATGACGATGACGATGACGATGATGATGATGATGAGTATTTTTCTTTCTTTTCTTTTTTTAAAAAGTTTTGTGTAGTGGCTGTTTTGTTGTTTTATTTTGCTGCTATATATATGTCGATTAGAGGGAGGGAAGGAAGATATAACTCGAGTTCACAAATATTTTCTTCAGGCTAAGGAACCTGGTAATGTGTTATTATCTTTCTGATTTGTTAGGTTTTTTCTTACTATTATTTGTAAATGTGATTATTTCTAATATTAGTCAATTTAATATAAAGACTATTCATTGGGTTATCTGTTTTTATAAAGTTTGGTATGTTTATATGTTTATATATTTGTATGTGCAGAGTTCACTCCTTAACTAATTAACCGATCATTATGAATTTTGGAACAGAGCTGCTAGGCGTAAGTGGTCAAAGTGTGAGCTATATCTAGTTTAATTTACTTTTATACAAAAGGTGGGTAAAAAGGGAGTGGAAACTCTTGGTGATAATTCAGATACCTCAAATGTTTTAACAAGAGATATTAGACATCAATTAATAAATATTTACCAAATTTCAGTTTCTTTGGTGTATTTTAATGAGATTTTAAGGGGCATAATATAGGCACAACCACCCATTTGAAAATTCAAATATTTCAGATTTGCATTGAATTTGATCTATTAAGCAAGATTCCATGAATTTCAATTTCTTCTTAAGACTCCTTAAGTTTAAGCCTTAAATTTTAGACATTTTATAGAATCAAAATCATGTAATAATTTTCGATCAAAGTTACAGTATGAATTCTAGGCATAAGGTTTCATATCATTATATCTTGATTTCAATATTCGCAAGGGGGCATACCTTTTGTGCAAAACTGTTCTATTCAGATATTTTTTTTAGCCGTCCTGCAAGGAGTATTTTTTCGAGTTGAACATAATTTAAAACATAAATGATTATGTGGAAGTTGATTTTAATTTTGGAGAAGATTTATTTTCAATCTGTCATATTTATTTTTAGGAAAAGATGTTTAACAAATTGAACTAATATTTATGTAGAACGGAATGTTAATCGATTTTAGGGATATTTGTTTCTAGGACTTTGGTCATATTTCTTGAAAGAAATATCAAATTACTTTAGTCATATTTTTGTAGAAAGAAGTATTAAAGTAACTTTAGACATATTTATATATAGAGAGGCATATTTAATGACTTGATTATAGAGTAGAACTCTTTGGATATGGGTTACTTTAATATATATATATATATATATATATATATATATATATATATATATATATATAAGATATGTATAAGATATGTATATATATATATATATATATATATATAAGTGTGCTTAGCAAAGTATGACTTACCCAAGCCAGGAATGGATTCATGAACCTGAGTGAAATGGCTAGTCATAGCAAAGACCTCCCATTACTTCCTGATCTCTCTGGCAGAAGAGCTCACTGCTCATTTGCATGCTCATTTGCATGAGTGCAATGTCACTGGCAATAAAAGGGGAATGTTTTGAAGGAAGTGAGCAACGATGAGTTGGTGATTTGAGTTGGTGACTATGTTGGTGTGTGCGCTGGATGAAGGACTGTTCGGAGAGATATCATTTGGCAGAGCAAGACCGTGGTAACATTTTGTTGCGATAAGGAGTACGGACACGAGAAAATCAGGAGAAAGAAAAATATAATTACAATAAGATATGTATATATATATATATAACATGTGTATATATATATATAAATATATATATATATATATATATAGTTATGCAAACATTGTTAAAAATAACATTATCGACTGCCTAGAGCTCTCAATTCTTTTATGATATAAACTTAATAATTTCTAGCTAATGTTACCCACTGTTAGGTATAACATCTATTTCCCAAATTTCAGAATTATTAGGGCAATGGTTTGAGAGTTTACTATAAGCAGGCATATCACTATAAACATATATATTTATATATATATATATATATATATATATATATATATATATATAATGTGTGTATTTAGGCAGCATTTTTTAATTTATGCAAACATAACACAATTCGTCTGTTTAATTATACTTTTTTTATTCTTTCAATTTTTCTGATGGTCTTTTTTGTATTAAAATCAAAAAATTAGTAAATGTCCCATAGATTTCACGAACGTTTTCAAGTCTTCGTCGAATCATCATCAGGTGTCAAAAGCAAATGAACAAAAAAGCTGGAGAAAGAAGATAATTTAAAAAAAAAAAGACGGCGAAGAAACGAGCAGGTTCATTTTATATTCCAATAACCATGTTTTTATTTATTTTTTATTTTTTTCCTTTTTTTCACATTTCTAAAAAACATAACATTTATCTGAGATGTATTTTTTACGGTCCGTTTCTTTTGCTGTGAGCCAAACAACATATTTATGTAAATATCGTCTCTGCAACACTACAAAATCATCAGAAAAATCCACAAAGAATAAAAAGTTCTTGGACTACACTGGGTCATTTTTTGGCAAAAACAAATAAAAAACAAAACAAAGAAAGAGCAAACTCACATGTGGGGAAAACACACTAGTACGCCATTTTGCCATGGCTATTGGAATATTAAATGAACCTGACTTATATATGTTCTGTTGTTACTTATTGACAAGCATCGAGACTCCTAATTAAATGGCACTGATTGTATATGCTAATACATATATTGACATAATTAATATATATATATATATAAGAAGGAATAGGTAAAATAAATACCTTTTGAAGCATTAAGATGCGATATCAATTTTTTTTATAAAAAAGAAAAATAATCAATCGAAACCGATTTTTAAAAAATTTTTTTCTTAAAACTAGCATTTTTTTTTGTTAGTTTAAAGTGATACAGATATTTCGCCAAAACCTGGCATCCTCGGTGTGTAATATATCCTGATGTCATCGGATTTGTATTTTTTATCTCTTTACCGGCTTGTTGTTATTACAGCCGGGCCAAATGGGCAAGTTGTTGTTTCCCACCATCAAATATGAAGAACGTGAATGCAGCACGTGATAAACACCGAGGATGCCAGGTTTTGGCGAAATATCTGTATCACTTTAAACTAACAAAAAAAAATGCTAGTTTTAATAAAAAAAAAAGAAAAAAAAAACTCGGTTTCGATTTATTATTTTTCTTTTTTATAAAAAAAAAAATTGATATCGCATCTTAATGCTTCAAAAGGTATTTATTTTACCTATTCCTTCTTAAATTTAACAATAGATGCTTTTTTTAAAAAAAATATGAACCTTAAAACAATTATACAAATCACGTGCTGCATTCACGTTCTTCATATTTGATGGTGGGAAACAACAACTTGCCCATTTGGCCCGGCTGTAATAACAACAAGCCGGTAAAGAGATAAAAAATACAAATCCGATGACATCAGGATATATTACACACCGAGGATGCCAGGTTTTGGCGAAATATCTGTATCACTTTAAACTAACAAAAAAAATATGCTAGTTTTAATTTAAAAAAAAAAAAAAAATCGGTTTCGATTTATTATTTTTCTTTTTTATAAAAAAAAAATTGATATCGCACCTTAATGCTTCAAAAGGTATTTATTTTACCTATTCCTTCTTAAATTTAACAATAGATGCTTTTTTAAAAAAAAAATATGAACCTTAAAACAATTATATATATATATATATATATATATATATATATATATATATTCTATTTTATTTTAAATTATTTTAAATAATTTCATAGTTATCATCACCATATTTGATAGTGCAGTGAATTTACACTCGACCTTTTACTGAAATCAGCTCTATTTCTCTGAATAAAAATAATTTTTACAGATAAAATACATTTTAACCAAAACCAAGTTCCTTAATTATATTGTCTACGAATTTTTCAGAAATATAATGGTCAAGTTATCTTTGAAAACAAGATGACAGGATTTTATCCATATTATTTACAAGCTGATTGGACCGTACTGGATTACCTCAAATACTTTTTTATAGCCGGCCTGAACGAAAGATCTTCCCAGTGTTGAAACCTAACTTGAGTATTATGAATGTTTTTTGCATTGTCATCCAGTCTTTGTAAATGTGAATATTTTTAACATTAGTCAATTTAATATAAAAAATATTTGTTTAGGTATTTACTCCTCCCCAGGAGTTAGGCACAAGGCCAGTTTTATCTTACTCCCACAAGTAAGATGTGACCACAGCTTGGGTCGAGAAAGTGGGGTTAAAAGCCAGCGCTCGAGAGGTGAGCACTCTGGCCATTTAAAAATTGCCTGGGCAGCCCCGTCGGCATTCCCCGGTAGGGGCGCCTCAGACAGTAAGCAATAAACTTACCCCTCCCCAAAGAGGGGAGGCGAAGCCTGGGAGGGTGGACCTCCTAGAACTGCACAGGACAATCCCATAGACCGGCGTAAATCAAGCCCCGGAGGCCAAGACAATACCAGTCTATGGGGAACAGATACTACACTTTGATCTTAGCCAAAAGACCAAGTATTTCTTTTCACGCGGTTATCTATCTTTATAAAGTTAAGTATATTTCTATGTACAAGATTCGATCCTAACCTGATTAAATCATTAACTAATTAACAATAGATATTACACATCAATTAATAAATATTCTCCAAATTTCAGTTTTATTGGAGTATTTAAAAGGGTTTTAGGGGCCATAATACAAGCACAACCTCTCATTTGAAAATTTAAATATATCAGATTTGCATTGAATTTGATCCATAGTCATTAGGCCCTAGTGAAGCGAAATTCCCTGAATTTCAATTTTTCTAAGACCCCTTAAGCTTAAGCCTTAAATTTTAGACATTTTATAGAATCAAAGTCATGTAATGGATTTTGATCACAATTAGAATAAGTATTGTAAACATAAGGCTAGTATCACTATATCTTGATTTTAAATCTTCATAAGAGGGCATAAAAGTAGTGCAAAACTGTTCTGTTCTAGGAATTAATTTTACTCGTCCTGAGACATGTATTCTTCTAATATATATATATATATATATATATATATATATATATATATATATATATATTATAGATTCAATTTATCTTCCTCCCACAAGGTAAGATGTTACACAAGGTCGGGAAAGTGGGAAAAAACCAGCGCTCGAGAATTTGAGAACTCTGGCTATTTAAAAATTGCCTGGGCAGCCCCGTCGGCATTCCTCGGTAGGGGCGCCTCAGGCGATTAGCAATAAAATAACCCCTTCTCAAAAGGTGAGAAGGCAAAGCCTGGGAGGGTGCACCTCCTAGAACTGCACAGGACGGACAACCGATAGACCGGCATAAATCCAGACCCGAAGGCCCGGACAATACCGGTTTATTGGGCGGGGTAAAAACCCCTAGATATTTACACTTCAATCTAATATATATATATATATATATATATATATATATATATATATATATATATATATATATATATATATATGAGTGAAAATACATGTTTTAGCATATACTTTCAATACTTTATGTTTACCAACCTATTCCACTTTAAGCTCAATGATTATCAACTAGTAACAACAGAGCATATATAAGCAAGTTCAATTACATTCTAATCTTGACTTTTAGAAAGTAAGATAAAATTAAATAATAAAATCTTGACTCTTGAAATGTAATTGAACTTTGCTTGCTTATATATATATATATTATTTATGTAAAAACTGTACGTTACATATTCCAGACACGTACCATTCTTTCAGTGACATGGGTAGACCGTTACTGTTTAGAAAAAGACTATTCCAACCTATTTCAAATCTGCGGCGACTCACAAAATGAAAACAGTTCGAAACATGGAATCCAACGATCAACGTTTTCATCATCCGGTGAATTTGCTCAAATGTCTCTTTTGGGGAAAGTACTGAGTTTTCAGGGCAATCTATATGGATGTATGGGTCTTAATCGTAACTTAGTATTATTTCAAACTTATTTAACTGTTCATTACGGATGCTGTATGTTTGTCTGTTTCTATGGTGTATTTTTATTTAGAGGTGATGGTGTGTAGTGTAATTTATTGATTGGAGAGTGGGTTAAATTTTTGTGTGGCCGACTGTTATTCATTTATCTAGTGGGGGGTATTACTGTTATTAAAGGGTTTATGTGTTATATTTATATTTGGGGGATGCTTATGTGTGAGTATAAAGCTGTTATTATATTATATTATATCATACACTATACTATATTAATATTGTAGTTTATTGGCTTGGTGTCTAATGGAGGAGGGGTTATCCTTATCAGTAGAAAAATCAAGTGGATGGGCAACTATAGGCTTGCTATCTTCGTAATATATGTGGTGGTACCAAGAGCAGCACAAACGACAGCAGCACTTGCAAAACTGAAATCAATCTGGAAAGACGGAAACATTAGTCTCCGTTGCAAACTGAAGCTGCTGCATACACTAGTATTATCCATCTTTTTGTATGCATGCGAGTCATTGACCTTGACAGCCGAGCTCCAAAGAAAAATCCAAACGGTAGAAATGAGATGCTACAGAAGAGTGCTTGGCATCTCGTACTCAGACCGTATCACAAACGAAGAAGTTCGCGCGCTCATCAACGCAAATCTGAACAACTACGAAGATTTGCTGACAACTGTAAGAAAAAGAAAGCTTGGATGGTATGGTCACGTGACAAGGGGCAGTGGTCTCTCCAAAACCATCCTGCAGGGAGCAGTGCAAGGCAAGAGAAGAAGAGGTAGACAACACAAAAGATGGACGGACAACATCAAAGAGTGGACGGGCTA
>OY744526.1:156120136-156240136 GCA_963556195.1 Sepiola atlantica
GATAAAAAGATAAAAAGATAAAAAGATAAGACCTCTATCAAGGAAAGACAAACGAGTAGGGGTGGGTGTAAGTGTATGTATATACACACCAGTTTATGAATGCATATATATGTGGATATAAAGGAATGTGTGAGCATATTGATAAGTAACTGTGTTTGAGCAGATAAATACCTTGCCTCCTCTACTATTCTCCCTCTCCCCTCTGCAACCAAAACGATATGCCAGAATATGATATATCTCTATCTCTATCTCTGTCTGTCTGTCTGTCTGTCTGTCTGTCTGTCTGTCTGTCTGATTTTAATAAAGTTTTCATATGAATAGATAAAACTTTAAATTTCTCATTGTTGTTCAGATTACATGAATTTTCTCATGCATAATTTAATAAATAAATACACATAATAAGATGTTATCTCCTTTGTCAAAAATCTTGAATAAGACTATGAATGTTATATTCTGTTCAAATCAGATCTCTTTCTGATTCAGGCTACACATGAATATCATCCTACCAAATATGAACCGTGAACAGAACAAAATTAAGAAAATATCTCTCTACACATGAGGCTCCACTCATCTCTTCCAATCTTCTAATAAATAGTTAGAGAAAATTGGATTAAAGAACCAATAACAGACATCCTCACATGAAAAAAAAAAGGATCAGAAATTGCTGAGATGATCCGATTTTCTCTAATAAAAAAGGCTGTTTCAAACCAAATTCAGTTATGTTCAAACTCGATAAAAACGTCACCAGCAATGCCCGTCTACCTACCTACCTACCTACCTACCTACCTACCTACCTACCTACCTACCTACCTACCTACCTCAACCAACAAACAGCAGATGTGTTCCTTGATCGCATTGCAGGTAGTCACCTCATTTGCATGTTATAACCTCCACCAAAGAGGTTATGTATTCGGTTATGTACTATGTTTGTTTGTATACAGCCTGGTGTTCACATCGCTTGACCAATCGTCATCAAACTTGGAATAAATTTCGGTAATAAAACTTATTTAATTTTGGGATATCGAAGTCAAGATCAAATCATAGAAAAGGGTAAAAGTCACACTTTTAGTGATAACTATGGTTCTGTTCCCCATAGAGACTCGCTACTTGGTCCATATTGTAGCCAATGAAGACCCGAGTATAACTTTGACCTTGATCTTTGATCTTGAAAAGTTTGGTCAAGTTTGACATTTTGAAGGAATTTCAATTTGCGCTGTCAGGCAAATCGTATTCAATCTCACACCTGACTTATCTTCTTGTATATATTTTTAATATATTCAATACTTTTTAACCAGAATCCTGTGACTATTTCTCTGCTTAACTGGCATGCCATTACTGTCATTCTTCACTTAGTCACAACCATTCACAATAGGTAACTATGAATAGTTGTACACGTTTCACAATTGGATGTCTGGAGTAGTAATTATACATGCTATATATATATATATATATATATATATATATATATATATATATATATATATATATATATATATATATATAGTATGTTATGAAAATATATTTATGGCAATTAAGTTACACAGAGGCTTCCGCGTTTCATCCTCGTAGGGAATCGTGAAGTTAAAATGCATGGAGTTTGTGTTGCCGGTTTTTTTAATATATACACGTGGTGTTTAGTTTATCTTGTTAACCAATCAGATTCTTTGTTATTGTCTTAGCCAATCGTTGGGCTTTTCAGAAACAAAGGTTCGGTTGATTTTACTTCCTATTTCCTATTTTATTGTTCTCTTTTCTATAGGGTGGCCCATCCCCCGTTTCTTTGTTGTGTCGAAATAATGGGTGACCTTATTTTAACACATGCTTGCTTGTATTGCTATTTTAGGTTTTAGTTTAGTTTAGTTTTTTATTTATTTATTTATTATGTATTGTTAACTTAAGGTGAATTTTATTCTGTGTAGGCAGTTGTTTGCTGTTTCAACTTCTACAGTTTAATAGGTTTTGGGAGTCTTTAAAGTTAAGGATTTCAAATTTCTCATTCAGGCATAATCTACATGGGTCGTCTAAATTTCTACATGTATTGTCATATTATTTTCCATTCAATTATTGGTGAGTGTCCGCTATCTTTGAGCTCCCAATAATAGTTTGTTTGTGCTGTTTTAATTTGCTGTTGTGGTCGTAATATCTGGTTTTGAAATCTAGGGAGATCATACCCACATAGTACTTATTCGGTCTTTCTTTGGCAAATATGGTGGCTTGGTAAACAATACTTTTGGTAATGCATTTATTTTGTAGTTGACAAAGTGTACGAGTTATGCAGTTACAGCTTTTCTCTTCATTACTAACTTTTTCATTTCTATTTGAGTGTAAATATAAAAACACCCGGCAACACAAATTCCATCCATTTTAGTGTGACGATTCCCTACGGGATGAAACGCGAAAGTCTCTGTGTAGCTTAATTGCCATAAATATATTTTCATAACTTACTACCTAGCTCTACTCACGTATTGAGCACTGTTGAAGTAAATACTGAAAATTGATATATAAAAGATTATATCTCCTTATAACTTGTGCATACATGAAATAATATATATATATATATATATATATATATATATATATATATATATATATATATATACAGGGTGGGCCAAAATAAGAGTCCTATCTTTAAATTTGAATAACTTGAATTTGAATAACTTCCACAAAATAAAAGTTAAACTCACCAAACTTTATGTGTGTGTAGACTGACCCTTCCGAGATTTTTTGAAATAAACAAAACAAATTTTAGCCGAAAAACACTTCTTAAAACTTACAAAAACTAAAGTATTGTTTTTTACACTGTTTTGAGTTTTGTAAGCAAAAATAATGTTTTCTAAATGAGGGTACGTTCCTTAGGGCTAATACGGCTCATGCTTGCTTCGGAAGGGGTCCTTTACTTATTCTAAAAAAAAAATTAAAAAAATCAATAAATAAAAAAGTTATGAATTTGTAAAAATAGGACCCTTATTTTTGCCCACCCTGTATATATATATAAAGTGGTGTACTAAAAGCGAACTTTTAGGAAAAGTAAAACCTATTGTGAAGAGTATACAGCTCAATATCCAGGATAGAGCAGGTAGAATGAAGAAGAATGGGAAGGAATTAGAGAAGCAAAAGCCAAATCATAATTCAATTCAATTGCTCAGAGCAAGGTATATTCCGCAAAAAAGGCAATTTATTCAAGTTAAATTTTCCTTAAGCCAGGCTTTTCAAAGATCAAAATCTTATCATCAGAGGAAGTCGCTGGGATAGATAAGTTGGCAAAGGCCAAGATTTAAAATTTGAAAAAAAAAAAAAAAGTTGTAGGGGAAGAAACACAGGGCAAAATGTAACTTGAATAAATTGCCTTTTTTGCGGAATATACCTTGCTCTAAGCAATTGAATTGAATTATGATTTGGCTTTTGCTTCTCTAATTCCTTCCCATTCTTCTTCATTATATATATATATATATATATATATATATATATATATATATATATTACCATATCACACGGTAGTCTTAAGGGTATATTATTATTATTTTATTATTATTATTTATGTATATATAAGTGAAATTTTAAGCTGAATTATTTCGACACTTGATTATTGGGGAAATGGTAGTTTGATCAGTACCATTGGAGAGCCATGCATATTATAACTGTCCTGTATTTAAACCTCTGAAACAGTTACATGGTAAACAGCTGATGATCCCCATGTTAATATTAGATGCTTACGTTAAGGTCTCCTGTTTTTGTTTCACTGTTAGATACTTAATCCCCCTTTTTATTTTATTTACTTACTATTATATATAGGTTTATTTATTTATAAATTTTCCAACGAATGTTAAGTCTGCACTATTTTGGATTTAGTTAGTTTCTCTGGGAATTTTAACTGCATTTTCCTTTCTTTTTTTTTTCTTTGTCTTTTTGTTTAAAATAACTCAAAGCTTCTTTAGACTATATATATATATATATATATATATATATATATATATATATATATATATATATATACATACATATATATATATATATATATATATATATATATATATATATATATATATATAGGCTAAATCAATCTCAACATATGATTTCAGTACTTTATATACAAAAATACCACATAAAGAACTTATTAAAGAATTAGATAATACTATAGGTAATACTATAGATTTAGCTTTTGCAGGATGGAAAGGTAAATACAAAGATTTTGCAAAATCTAAAGCCTTTTTGTGTAAAACTAAAAATGGTAAGACTAGTGTTTCCAAAACTGGTCTGACAATGCTTATAAATCACCTTATAAAAGAGAGTTACTTTCAAATAAGAGATAAAGTACTACTCCAAACTATAAGCATTCCAATGGGTTTGGATTCTGTATTTTTTGGGGCTAATCTCTATCTACATAGACTTGAATATATATATATATATATATATATATATATATATATATATATATATATATCATCATCATTAATAAAAAATGATATATCTAGAGCTTATAGTTATCATGGTTACAGGCGATTTATTGACGACCTGTTATGCATTAATGATAACGAAGAGTTTGTAAATACTAAAGATTTGATATATCCTAAGGAGTTAAAGTTAAACTGTGAACACACGGGAACACAAGCTACATTTCTTGATTTGGATATACAAATTGAAGATAAAATATATATCTATAAACTGTTTGATAAAAGAAATTCCTTCCCTTTTCATATCATTCGTATGCTGCATAAAAATAGTACCTGCCCTGCGTATATTTTTTACGGGAGCATTATGTCCTAATTTATGAGAATTGCTCGTGTTACCTTAAAATTACTAGATTTTATACCCCCAATTTCTGCCTTATAATAAGAATGATTAAACAAGGTGGCGATCAAAGTAAAATATTTAGACAATTAAATAAGGCAATTGCTCGCTATCCTGACGCTTTTAAGTCATATCAAATTAATCAAAGTAGATTAATAGAGAAAACGCAAAACTAAGAAATTCAGTAGAATATGTATAAACGTATATATATAACACATAGTATATAGATTAAAATTATAAAAAAAATTAAGTTAAAAAAACATATATATATATATATATATATATATATATATATATATATATATATATATATATATATTTAATTTTTAAATATTTTTAATTTTAAACAAAATATAATATAATAATATAAATACATAAAACTATAAATCACCAAATAAGTAGTGTACTGGATTCGTCCGAACACTATAAAATACAGCAAATTTTTGTAAATAACGGATACATTTTCTTAGACACAGACGAACAACACAGATAAGGAGGACATTTTTTAATGACAAAGTAAGTTAGCAAAACATTAATCTGGAACAAAATATAGATCTAATATAAAGAACGTTTTTGTTATTACTTTTTAAGGGAAGTTGGGTCTGATTAACTCTGCCGGGAAGCCATGAGATAAAATACTGTTTTGTTTTTAAATTCCCGAAACAGTTTTTCATGGTAAACAACTGATGATCCCTTAAATAATGTTAAGACTAGCGTAAATTCTTGGAAGCAAACTAATATAGTGACTGTAAAGAGTTAATTGACTTACAAACAAAGTAATTTTCCACCGAAAGACTTGGGACTAAAAGTGTTTTTTGGTTTTTTTTCCCATATAGTTTTAATGGTTGAACAACTTCCAATACTATATATATATATATATATATATATTAATTATTTATTACCTACAGACATCGATGTTTCATGCTAACGCAATCTTCAGGAAGTTAATTTCCGACGGTCGGTGGGCGCGAACTCCGATCACAAATCGCCACTGATTCGCGGTCAAGAGCGTTTTCCCGTTGGCCACCACAAATTAGCTTAGAATTAAGGAGGAATTTAACTTTGTAAACACCAAGTTGGCGGCTATTTTACAACGAGCAGCGAAAGTGATCTACAACAACAAACTGTGTTGGATCTCGCAATGGAGCTAGTAGTACTGCTTGTTTAAACAATGGTATTTTAATGACCAAGTGTCTATTCATATTTTTACTTGCCGTATTTAAAAAAATTTCACTATAACTCTTGACAATTGTTTTGCACAGAAACGAACAACCAGCTCATGAGAAGTATGCACCTTTCAAAAGATCATTTTATTATCGCAATCATATCAGAGTAAAACTACAATAAAAAACTTAGATAATTTTTCTCATTAAACAATCAATTAGAAACTGATTTCAATATAATCGTTGCTCTCTTTCAAATGATCTCATCGTGAAATGTGTTTTTTTGATTTTCATGTGAATTTCATGTGTTTTGCCTCATTATTGAAAAAATGTCTTATTTTTTACATCCATTCGGACATTGTTTTGTTCTAATATATCCACTGGAAATTATCTAAATTAAAGATTCGGATAAGGAAAATCATAAAACCTTTTCACGTTTTACTCTGATATAATAGTGATAATAAGACGACTTTTTTGAAACGTGTGTACGTATGGTGCATAGCCGTCCCGGAACGGGCCGTGGCAGTTCTCGCTCTGTATACCCGTCCCGGAATGGGCCGTGGCAGTTCTCTCTTCTCGACTGGTCATTTTTAACACCAAAAAGAAATATGTTGCATACCTTTAAATTCTCGTACCTTCACTCTTTCCCCGTCGCGTGGAGGGTGTCGTCTAGTGGTTGAATTCTTTCTTCGTTTTTGAACATCGCCGTCCGTTGTGTCTGCAACAAAATCTTCATAACACAAAACTCACGATGCAACAATCTTTTAGTTTTCATTTGTTTATTTCAGCCGTTAGATTTCTGTCGGCCATGGAGATGCTTCAATAACGTCGAGGGAGAGACCAAATTACTGCTTTATCGTAGTTAATTCCTATTTAAGTCCTTAGTCATTCGAGGAGGGGGGAGGGAAGAAGAAATCTCATGCCTGTATTCTCTTAGGGAATTTAATTCCCCTAATCATGTTGAAGACTACATAGAGAAATCGTACGTTCGGCCCGCTTCCAAAACCCAAACTGGCAAAACTGTTTCCCACACAAAATCCCGTGACGTCACATAGCCCCTATGCGCAGGTGCACCTTGACCCTTGACCTGAGGTCTCGTCAACATAGTGGCCCTGTCAACGTTTGTGAGCTCCAACTGTGAGAACCAGTTTATTTTGCACTCGACTGTACGGGTCCACCCGCACTAAATCGCGCAAGCTAAACCAAAATTTGAAAATAAAGATAGAATAATATAAGGCAAACTGTAATTAAAGGTGATTTAGAAGAGTCAGGCATCGTATATGTGGAACAGAGAGGGGTGCCCACCTCCACGGCAATAATAGAGATGATGATGATGATGATGATGATGATCATCATCATCATCATCATCATCGGCTTTACATGCTAGCATGGACAGCTTTAATAAATTGACTTCAAAACAAACAATCTCACTTCCTTCTATGTTTTCCTTGACCTTCCCCTGTGAACTGAACCTACATCTGACCAAGGAACTCTCACCCATTCTTTCAACATGGCCATACCATCAAAGTCTACTCTAGCAGCACATCTAGTGACAGCTTTAATGATTAAGTAGGAGCTCATTAGGGTTCTGTACTGACTATGTTGCTTTTCATTAGTGTCTTAGAAGCATTGTCTGGAGTTTTGTATGGGTTGTCCAGAATAGATGCTCTATGCTGATGATTTAGTACTTGCCTGTGAAACAATGAATAAATGTGAAAGTGTTTTCTCCATATATCCTAACTATATTAACATCAAAACTGACTAGGCTTATTTCGTACTAATGCTCCAAGAATACTTTCAAATATTGTATATATAGGAATCTAAATCTATCTCAAACAAATCTCGATATAGCTCATTTGCATATTTATTTATTTTTAAGTTTCTAATGAATTAATATTTTTTAATATACATTTCTAATCTGTATTGCCAATTGAGGAGATTATTACACAACAAGTTTTGTCAACAACTGAAGCACAAGATTAAGTGACATCATGCCGTTTGAAAAATAAAAGAAGAAAAAAAAAATATATTGTCTATTATTCTGATGAAGATTCCTGCATGGATCTAAAATTTGAATTTAAATAAATAATGTGTTTATTTAAAAAAAAAAGAAAAGAAAAGTCTCTGCATTTTACTGGTTTCAAAAACCGTTTAAAATTACAAAATTTAAATGCATTCTATACAGTGGAATATTTTACTAATACGACTACGAACACAATCGTTTTATCTATAGTATTATTATTTTAATTGTTAAGTTAAGACATTGAGAAATGCTATGAAAAGTAAAGGTCTCAGAGTAAATGTTACCAAGACCAAAGTGATGATCAGTGGTTGTAGTGTTGGAAAGCTCTCAAAAAGAGGAAAGTTTTCCTGATCAGTTTGTGGAAAGGGAGTCGGGTGCAAGTCAATCTTTTGTGGTACCTCTAAGCATTGGGTACACAAGAAGTGCAGTGAAATTACTGGTAGGCTGAGAAAGTATAACCAATTTGTGTGCAAGAAGTGTAAGACAATAAAGATGGATGAGAACTCAGATGTTGACAAAGTATAATTGTATGGCGAAGCTATTGTGATTGTCGAGAAGTTTTGTTACCTTGGTGATACCATTGGAGCACAGGGTGGAGCGAGTGCTAGTGTGATTGCAATAATTATGATTAGGTAAGTTCAGGGAACTTCTGCCATTACTAACTAGCAGAGCGGTACCACTGCCGACCAAGGGAAGAGTCTATCAGGCATGTGGATGGAAGTGAAACCTGGATAGTGAGGGTTGCATGAAGAGAAATGATATGAGAATTGTATGATGGATGCAGAATGTGAGAAGTAAAGACAGGCTTAGTTCTGATGAGCTCAAAAGAATACTTTATCTGGCCAATATAAGGAGATATGTGCAGAAGAGTAGACTTCGATAGTATGGTCATGTGGAAAGAGTTCTTGCGTTAGTAGATGTAGAACAGTTAAAGTAGCAGGTTCAGTTCACAGGGGAAGGCTGAGGAAACATGGGAGAGAAGTGATAAAAATGGACCTGAGAGGAGGGATAAATAAAGACATGGTCAGAGATAGGTTAATTTGGAAATCAATTTTTGAAAGCCATTCAATGCATGCCAGCATGTAAAACTGATGATGATGATGATGATGATGATGATGATGATGATGTTGTTGTTTTTAATTTTAAACTAATGGATCCCAAGGCACACCATGTAGGTATAGTTTGTATTTAAATATGGGAAAAACATCACAGTAAATAAATAATATGTCTGAAAAATGCAGGTGGGTACATCTGTCGAAACGTTGATGAGTATAATGGTCCTAAGAAAACTAATGTAAATAGTATTAACTTCTTTGTTTCAATAGAATCATTCAGAAAACTGCTTAACTTATATGAGGTGTGTCTAAAAAGTAATGGGACTGGTGTCACATTTATTCCAACTCTAAACAATGAATTACATGGTTTGCCTGTCAAAGTAACATCCCTCGGGTCGAATACATTTCATCATTCTTCTCCGCCATGCTTTCTACAGACTCTTGGAAGAATTATTCTGGAATTCCTATCAGCTCTGTCGTTATGGCCCTATTGATGGCATCCACACTTTCAGAGGAAGTCTTCTTGATGATCTCCTTAAACTTGGTGACAAGTAATTCACATGGAACAAGATCAGATGAATAAGGAGGTTGTTCCAATATGGTGATTTTAAAAAAATTATTGCTTGTTTTCATCGTTAGTTCCTCAGTGCTCAGAGCTGAACGACCTGAAAAAAGGTATGTGTAAACAAAAACACGTGAAATGTGATTGCAAACACAAAAACAGGTGAAACAGGATTGTAGACACAATTCATTCATCTCTCTTTCTCCCATAGCTCACACATCACATCCAGTTCTATTACTTTTCAGATGAATATTGTATACTTGAATAGTAAATATAGCGTTATATGCATTCTGCATATGTTAGCTTGGTGAGTGCCAACATGCATCTTTAATGTGCAGATGTTTGTATACATTTCCATGACGACAGTGAATGTTCCATAGAAAACAATGAACGAAAATTAAAATTGTTTTCAAATAATTAAATTAGAAAAGCAGTGAAATATTAATTCGTTCACATCACTCAAAGAGGATTGGTGTTTGCGGATTAAAACAGAAATGTTGCCAAGGTGTGAAAACTGCGTCTTCCCGATGATACTTGTCTCAGTCACTTGGGAGATAATGGATGCGATTTTATTGCTGTTCTCTTGTAAGTCCAACTTACAGACTCGAAATGATTCATCCTGTTGAAGAATCAATACATCGGAGGCATGACGGCCTGTCCACTACTTAATAGAAAGTCACTTCCAATCCATTTTTATGACCGACTTTTCATGTTTATGATTCTGCTCGACATTCATAAAGCACAACGTAGCTCATATTGTTATCCATCATGTTCAGACATACGAGTCGATCTTTCTTTTTGCACGGTGCGCGTGATTGGCCAAATGGATGTCATCATGGAATATGTAATCGACTTTACCGATTTTATGTAATGCATGAACTGAGAAGAGCAATCAGAGCTAACAACCTTGTGCCATGCTGGCGCAGATGCAAACTAAAAAGAAAACAATATGAGATTGACCGTTAATACACACATGCAAGTCACAGAGTACACGAGCGCGTAATACAAAGGATCCAAAATATTAAGTTGATGCATTTGAGGCGCATACATGCAAAAAAAAAAGAAGAGAACAAAAATCGAATCAGCCTTTTTCCTGCTCTGTAACAGCGTTTACCCTGGCCGGGTTGAGCCGGTTTCTTCCCTGGCCTGCACCACATCCCAAACCATAGCGGCCCATACATAGCTGCCCCGGGCAAGCTTGTATGAGTTAGCTAACCAATCACGATTTTACCATTGAAGACCGACCACCTGTGGGCCTGAGATTCTAGCCAAGTCCTCCTTGATGGTTAGTGCCCAGGTCCTCAGCTCTCCACTAATATATGCTTGCGCACCCAGGTGGATAGATAGGGAGGATTACATCGCAAATGAAGTTGCTTTCTGGGTTATGAGTTACATGCCTAACCATCGAAGACATTGCTGTAACAATTAAAAAGTCATTGTTAAAAACTTCAAACTTTCGTCAATCGACCACCCTCATTGGCCATATCTCATAGCCATAGAAAGGATTGATCAGACGACAGATTTGTCTCTTGGTTCATACTGATATTTCCTAACGCCCCCACAAGGACCGTTGAATACACATAAAGGCAGATCTAGCAGTCTGAACTCAATGATCGATCTGTCCGGACAGAACAACAGTCGACCTAAGGTACTCAAATTACTCTGTCCTTCAAAATAGCGCCATTCAGACTTCAGTCTCCAAAACTCTGCAGAGCACCTTAGTCCTCCTCTTCAACGCCAGACCGATCAGTCAATGTAAACATGATCTCGAAGTTTGAGCCGAAACCAACGAAAATAAACTTTAGAATGCAATAAAAATGGTTTTATTTCTTATAATACTGAGTTTGAGTGATTGAACATTGGATTCAAATCCTAGCAAATCGATTGTGTTCAATTAAGCAGTAATACTCATAATTTCCCCTCAGCTAAATTTAAACTAGTGTTTGTGTTCAACTAATCGTATACACTTAATTATTTATTATGGCTGTTGCATTTTGCCATTAAATAACGTGGAAAATACTGTAAAACAAAACTTTTCTTTTGGTAGATTAACATAAAATAAATCACAAATATTTTGGTCCAGTAATTTCAACTTCTTTTTTTGTTGTTATAATTCATCTAAACATTAAAAATGGTTGATGCCTTTTTGCCCTCGCATAAAACCCAATCAAATATATATATATATATATATATATATATATATATATATATATATATATATATATATATATAAGTATAAATTTTTATTTATACAAACATTATTGGTTACATATGTGCATACATGTTTCGGTTGCACTTTTCCCAGAAAGTCAACCTCATCAGACCAAGAATTTTCGAGAAATGGATGGATTTGAAGAATTTTCTCTCCTAAATAACTTTTTTGGGGATTTAGTATTTTCTATTTCTTATGAATTAGTATCGGATTACCTATTCCACTTGCTGACCTTTTCTGCTAGTGGTTGTCCCTTTTATTACCCTTTATGGCGTCTCCATTGCCTGTCCTTATCTTATTGCTCCCTACTTTCTGGCCTACCCAGTTTTACAAACTCACTCCAGTATAAATATCTTATCTCTATATCAAGAATCACACATACATAAACAAACTCTAATAGATACACCAAACACACATAAATAAACAAACAGATAAATAAACAGACATTGATATACATACACATCTAAACATGGACACACACACAGATCCACTATCAATCAAGCATATATTCAAAATACATACGTGCTTATAAATATATTCTAGATGTATATTCAATACAAAAATAAATATATTCTAGATATATATTCAATACACACATCCATACGTCTACACAGACACACACATATACAGCTATATGCACCTACACACGCATATCTATACACACACACACACATATATATATACACACATATATATATACAAATACATATATATACACGTACACACACATATACATGCACATATACACAGACACACATTCTTACAAATAGTAGTTGGTGATATCACTTACCACAGTGCTCAACCAAAGAAGTGGGGCTTATATAATCATCCACAAACAGAATGTATCGCTGTATCACAGCTTTCAGTATAGTATAGATTTTTATTTATACAAACATTATTGGTTACATATGTGCATACATGTTTCGGTTGTACTCTTCACAGAGAGTCAACCTCTTCAGACCAAAGAAGACAGAGACTTCTTTGTCTTCTTTGGTCTGAAGAGGTTGGCTCTCTGTGAAGAGTATAACCGAAACATGTATGCACATATGTAACCAATAATGTTTGTATCAATAAAAAAGTATATTTAAGAACAGCTCTACTTATTATTGAGCACTTTTTATAAACACTGGAGTTTCAACGGATTTACATCTACAGAAACTAATAAAATATGTGTACTATATATATATATATATATTTTTTGATTTTATTCCATTAGTTGCGACAAAACAAGTTTTGTTTCGTTGGTGCAAATAGCGACCAACTCATCGGGCGGGCGAAGGAATTCAAATGGCATAAATTTTAACTTCAACTTTAACGGGAGATTGAAAATTGAAATTACATTGGAGGGGGAGGGGGACAGAGTTGGGGCTTTGTCTATAACGGTGACATAGGACATGAGAGGGGAGGGGGGAGGACCCCAACAAGTCGTGTTTCAAATTATTACGTGGGAGGTTTTTCACGTGTCTGTGCTGTGATGATCTCAATTTCGGCCGGGGTGGGAGGAAGGGAGATGGAGCGACGGCCAGAGTGAGTTAAATTTAAAATGAGAATAAAATTATGATTATAACCGTCATTCATATTTTATTTTAATTCTAATAAATAATTATCATGTGGATAAAAATGTTTGATAATTTTAATTTAGGGTATTAATTGCTACTTTTGCATTTTATTTATTTTATTTTAATGTTTTGTTTATTATTTGTAGTGAATTTTGTTGTGATTATATATATATATATATATATTTTTTTTTTTAATTTAAATTGTGATTATATTATATCGAGATCAATACTAGTGGAATCATTTTATAAGAGAAGTTTTCTGGTGTTACCAGTTTTATCATTAACAAAACAGATTATGACAATGATAACGCCTGCCAATCATACCTACGATAGTCGCAGTGATAACAGCCTTAATAAAAGCCTTAATAAAAATAAAAATAAAAATAAAAATAAAAATAAAGATAAATAAAATTAGAATAAAAATAGAAATAACAAGTTTGTAAGAATATTAATGATAATAACAATAATAATAATAATAATAATAATAATAATAATAATAATAATAATAATAATAATAATAATAGTATTAAAAAATAATAATAATAATAATAATAATACTAATAATAATAATAATAGTAATAATGATAAATATCACCATCATTACCATCTTGCTACTTGTGAAGTCATTGGGCGAATATATATATATATATATATATATATATATATATATATATATATATATATATATATATATATATCTTACCTTTTACTTTCGCCGAACTTTTTATTTACCTGACAGTATTTACTATTCTGGTACTTAATCAGTTTTTACGTGAAATATTAATAAATCGTTTTGAGATTCGTTTTCTCTTCTCGTTTGTTTCTGTTCACCCTCTCCACCTTCTGGCAATTACATCGCATTGCTACAGCCTCGGATTACAAACCTACACCTATATTTACCAGCAATGCTTCAAGCAAACTACAATCTACTTATATATATATATATATATATATATATATATATATATATATATATATATATATATATATATATATATATATATATATATTTATATAATTATTATTATCATTATTATTATAAATATGAGTTAATCAACGTTTGTTTCTTTAAAGTTTTTTCCAATATAACTTAACACAAAATAAATGCTAAAATATACTTTAGTTTGGAGATTGCGCTATGTGATTTAATTCGGGAATGAAACAAAAACTTTTCTGCGTAACTATACTTTTCCACTACTAGTAAACTCTACTCATGTATTTAGCACTGTTTAAGTAAATACTAAAACAAAAATATATAAGTAATATATTATTTTATAAGATAAGTATATATATATGAAACTGTATTGTTTCATATATATACACTAATATTGTAAAATAATATATTATCTATATATTTGGGTTTCAGTATTTATTTCAACAGTACTCAATACATGAGTAGAGCTTAATAGTATAAAATATATATATATATATATATATTCTCTCTTTTGTTTCATTTTACTTCAGTCGAAGTTCTCAGAAATCAAGGGCCCCCTTCCTGGGGCTAACACTTGGCATCTATGAGAGATATGTAGATATTCCATTAAAGTTCTCCTTTACCTGTCAAACGTTGAATTTGTAAAGAAGTGAAGAACACTAATTTTCGTCTCCCCAATTGACTAGTTAAATATGTTATAGTATATATTTCTTGTGGTCTGTTGGTCTTACCAGATTCCAGGACAAGAATCTATCTAGTCTGGTGGAGTATCCAGCTAAGTGGTGTCACTTGGAGAAGATGCACCATTCCTCGTATGAGCCAGTGTATAGCCATGTCGAGGGGATCTTATTTGGGCTTTGAATACTATGTTATTTTGAATATTTGGTCAGGGTTTACTTGTAGGGTGAAGTATCCTCATGTCAGGTGATACTGACAAACCCTTGTACAGAGAGACCGAAGATACTCGAGGATAGTGTCTGGTAGGAAATTTAAACTTTTTCTCCATATATATATATATATATATATATATATATATACATATATATACATGTGTGTGTGTGTATGTATAAAAATCAATGTGAAAAATATATAGATATTTATATATATTTTTTAATTTCTTATTTGTTTACATATAGGAATACAAAAATATAATATATATATATATATATATATATATATATATATATTATACTAAAACTGAATTAATCAACTTTTGTTTCCCTAAAGCTTTTTGCCTATATATTTTAATCACACAAAATACATACTAAGATATTCGTCAGTTTTGGGATTGAGTTATGTTTGAAAAAACTTCCCGTTTAATTGTTCTTCTTAGCTGTAATTTTGAAATAACTCATCAAGTGATCCATCTCTTACTAGCTTTCTTTCTATCACTTTTACCCTTTCTTACTGCATATTCTTTGAACCCTTCCCCGTTCTTATTCTATATGTCGTCTATGACTTTCACCTTTCTCTCTCTCTCTTTCTCTCTCTCTTTCTCTCTCTCTCTTTCTCTCTGTGTGTTTATTAACAGTCAAAGGATAATGGAATAATGGAAAGAATAAAAAGATTGGAATAGTTCATTATAAACAGGGAATATCACCACGGGCAGTAATACTATTTAATCTGTAGTTTGAGAGGAAAAGAGAGAAAAAGAGGAAGAGAAAGAAAAGAAAGAGAGATTTAATTAGCAAAATGAGGCTGATTTCGAATTTTGTCTTTATTTTTTTAATATTTAACTGGCTTTGCAAACTCACTTTTTCCTGATTAAAACAATTTAACCGAATGGATCACATTTTTCTAGTATATATATAAATGCATCTACTATAGTCAAGGGTGACTCGAAGGCTAACTTTTCATTGGCCACTACACAGAGATGTAGGGGAGGGCACCACTCCTTTCCCTTGATTGCTCCACTTATCCTCACCTTATACTGCTGCATCTTACCATTTTTAGAGTTTTTGGTATGACTCGACTGTTTATTGAACCCCGATCTCCTGGCCGATTAGTGAACACTCTAACCATTATGTCATTTATATGTATATTTATATAATTATTATTATATTGTCATAAATATTTTAATATCAACAGACAAATGTTTCATATTCACTAAAAATCATCAGTGTCGCTAAATATAATGGATCTGCCAATCGCACGATTTAAACCTTGGATTCAAGTCACCATTCACTTTAATCCAACACCCTTATTCATGCAGCCGTCATGGCAGCTATATGAAATAAGAAAGAAATATACTTTATATTTATCTTTTATGGATATAGTAAGCCTTAGAAACTATTCAATCTCCCAAGGGAGAGAACTTTCACAATATTACCTAGATAGAAGCTTTTAAACAACAGGTGGCATCGTCAATTAAATCGTCAATAATCTGCAAACGACGTCTAGGCTGGCTCGGACATACCCTAAGATTGGCCCCAGGGAAATTTGCAAACCAAGTGCTTCAGTGGACCCCTGATGGAAAAAGAAGAAGAAGAAGAAGACAAAAAATGAACTGGAAACAACAATTGAGAGAGATTTGATTGCAACGGGAATAAGCTGATGGGACGCTGTGAATCTGGCTTCAGACCGAAAACGATGGTTTACTTTGACTGCCTCATGCGTCGCAGGACGCGGGAGATCATGAGAGTGAGTCTTGGAGAAGGTTTTCATATTTTACACAAAAAGCTAACTCTTGAAGGGAGCTGAAGTGAAGTATGAAACAATTGAATTAATTCTTCATAAATTTTGGAAATATATTCTATACAGAACAGCAGGTTATATAGACTACCGTAATATGGTCCACTTTTGAAATATATTTGTAAAATTCAAGTAAATATTTGGTAAGTTTTCATTATTTTTATGTTGTATTCTAGGGAGACCTATCAGTTTAGGTGAAATTTGGAACCAGATTATTACAATATGAGGAAAGAGAAGCCATGATTAGGGGTGGCCAAAGTCACCGTGCCATGGTATGACTTTGGCCACACTATACCAGCTCTATTGTAACTAAAGTAATACTTGCATTGGGGTGTCGTCTATGGCCACACAGAATATAATAAGTTTATTTTGCTTCACTAGAAACTTGTAACTAAGCCGTTATTTTATTTTAACTCAATATAAGAACATATCTATGGCCATAAACTACGACGAAAGGTCACACATTTATAACTACATGTAGAACTCAACCCAAATTGAAAATTTTTTTTATAATATTTCTAAACATTTTTTAGGCTCTGGCGCAAAGTCACCCCATATTACGGTCTGTATATTGATGTTTATGTTGATATCAAAGTATATTGAATCGTTTTGCAGAAACTTGTGGATGAGGAAATTGTCAAAAACCTGTGCTATTTCTGCCGCTGACAAGAACAACCCGGATATAACTAATTGCCAAAAGTGTTCCACATGAAAGATTTCCAGAAGGTTATCAAGTCCATCTGTTTTCGACAAACACACATGCATACAACTCGGAGCCTCTTTTGGGATTATATTGGCAAGCTTTCACCACACCCAGATATCAAAGGAGAATTCTGGTAAATTTATTAAATATATAATTTATATATCAATATCGTTGTCACTACTTAACTATGCACCCACCAATCTAACACTGCAAACTGACGTTTATGGTTACGTAATAAATACTGCAACTGTAAGAATAAAACAAGCATAAAATGCAGTAGAAATTTTCTTGCGTTAAACTTTTCTAATATATATATATATATATATATATATATATATATATATATATATATATATATATATATATTGTTCTGTGATGCCATCCAGCGTTGCTGAATTTAAATCATCAACGACTTCCTGGAACAATGCGTAAAACGTTCTATGCGCGTTTCTCCACCGTCTTTTTAAAATTCTTTTCTTTCTTCAGCTTTTTTGTTCATTTGCATTTGACACCTGAGGATGATTCGATGAAACCTGTGAAACCTATGGAACATTTATTAATTTGTTTAATTTTAATAAAAATAAGATCATCAGAAAAATTGAAAAAATAAAAAAGGTATAATTAAACAGACGAATTCTGTTATTTTTAACAATATTTGCATAAATGAGAAAATGCTGTCTAAATACACATAATGTATATATATATATATATATATATATATATATATATATATATATATGTGTGTGTGTGTGTGTGTGTGTGTGTATTTTTTATTTATATTTAGAATTTTGTATATTAATTAAAATATAAATCTTATAACATAAAGTAATTATAACAGCTCAATAGGGTAAGGCCAGAGCTATGCTATATTCAATATATTTTATGTGATTTTATACCATATCAATGTTATAAAGGACACATTCACGTCATTTCATATATATATATATATATTTCTACATTAATGATGTCATTTTCATTTCCAGTTACTCTTCATCTGTTCCGATGGATACTGCACCCCATACTGGTATTGTCTTGTCCTTCGGTGCTTGACTTACACCGGTCAATGGGTCTGTCCTGTGCAGTTCTAGGAGGTCCACCCTCACAGGCTTTGCCTCCCCTCTTTGGGGAAGAGTAAGTTTATTGCTTACAGCCTGAGATTTGAAGAAGTCAGTGAAGTATATTTCAGTGAGCCTCCAGCCTTACTCAGAGTTTGATTGTCTTTCATGGCAGCCATAGTCTCAACTATTCTTGCAACTATTTCCAGAATATTTTATTTTTCCAAATGATTTACAGTGAATTGTGAATATACAGGGTGGGCCAAAATAAGGGTCCTATCTTTAAATTTGAATAACTTGAATTTGAATAACTTCCACAAAATAAAAGTTAAACTCACCAAACTTAATGTGTGTGTAGACTGACCCTTCCGAGATTTTTTGAAATAAACAAAACAAATTTTAGCCGAAAAACACTTCTTAAAACTTACAAAAACTAAAGTATTGTTTTTTACACGGTTTTGAGTTTTTTAAGCAAAAATAATGTTTTCTAAATGAGGGTACGTTCCTTAGGGCTAATACGGCTCATGCTTTCTTCGGAAGGGGTCCTTTACTTATTCTAAAAAAAAAAAAAAAATCAATAAATAAAAAAGTTATGAATTTTTAAAAATAGGACCCTTATTTTTGCCCACCCTGTATATATATATATATATATATATATATATATATATATATATATATATATATATATATATATATATATATATTCACAATTCACAATGCAAGATCCAAATACAGTTTGTTGATCACTTTAACTGCTCGTGTAAAATTAGCTGCCGACTCGCTATTTACAAAGTTAAATTAATCTTTAATTATTAACTAATTCCATATGGCTGAGGGTTAACGCTCTTGACTGCAAATCAGTGGCGACTTGTGATCGGAGTTTGCGCCCGCCGATCGTTGAGAATTAACTTCCTGCACTGAAGATTGCGTTAGCATGAAACATCGATGTCTGTAGGTAATAAATGATTAATATTTATTTATAAATATTATATATATATATATATATATATATATCGTAAAATACATTTTTCAGATGCATCAAAGTTGGTCTTCAGTGATGCACTGTCGATTTCAGATTTTACATCATATTGACTCAGATAGCAACCCAAATCTGACTTCGGAAGCATCAGGCTTTATGCTTTGCACATCATATTGCAAAATTCTTTTGAAGCGACGAGCTCCGACTGTTCTTATTGCGACATGTCCGTCAGCCAATGAGAATCGCCCTTACTCCCCTCCTGTTCCTATATAATTCTTTTCTTCACTTTGTCCTGTTTCGAATATATATATAAAAAAAATAAAAATGGATCGACCGTAGTGGAGAGCGACCCGAAGGCTCCTTTTTCACTGGCTACTACACTGAGATGTAGAGGAGGGTACCACTCCATTCGCTCGATTGCCCCACTTATCCTTGATCCTGACCTTACAACCCTGAATGTTTATCAAGGAAGCATCAAGTACAATTTTTAAATCTTTGATATTTGGCAGAATTCGCATTCTTTTTATCGAAAATAAAATGATGGTTAAAGAACATCACAAAATGCAAATTTTTTTGAATCCTTTAATATTCTCATAGGCAACACATTTGCGGCCCCTAGTTTGCTGGGACCAGTGGCAGTGTCAGCTCAACCAGTGTCAACCTGATCCAATTTTATCAAATAAATATGCAATAAAGAAACAAACTCAGACAACAATTCTAGTAATAAAAAGAAATAAAAAAGAGAACAGAACACACATAAGCAGTGTATGAAAAGGGACAAAGCATCAACTACAATGTAGAATAGGGGAGCTTGCATCAGATATAATTTTCTCTAAACATTGGCCATTCAACTCATCGTTTTAAATTCTGTCGTAGTATGGTTTATCAATCAAACTGAAAATCTCGTGAACCCTAATCCTCGAGTGGCCTTTTGCCTCGGTGAGTAGTGACTCATTAGTTTAAAAAAAAACAACACAAAAAAATTGTCATTGTACCCTTTTTTCAATACAAATTTTTCTGAAACTGTATTCTACATATTAAATGATAGTATTGTAATTGTGCGTGGGTGGCCTTCTTCTTCTCGCAACCCATATTTTAACGCAGTCTGCAACCGCAGATGTAGGTTACATTTGTACATGCTCCAAATTAACATTTTGCTTCATCAAAAGACTGCATATTGTGTGCAACATTTGCATCGTCTGCTGCATTTGCTGCTTTTCATTGTTGTGGTTCATCTATTGTTGTTCTTCATAAGATCTTTTCTTTGCGTCTAAATATCATATGGTTCACAAGAAAAAAAAACAGAAAGAAAAAAAACTGTAATAAAATTCTTCATCATAACAGACTAATAAAATTCTTCATCATAACAGACTGTAATAAAATTCTTCATCATAACAGACTGTAATAAAATTCTTCATCATAACAGACTGTAATAAAATTCTTCATCATAACAGACTGTAATAAAATTCTTCATCATAACAGACTGTAATAAAATTCTTCATCATAACAGACTGCAAAAAAATTCTTCATCACAACAGACTGTAATAAAATTCTTCATCATAACAGACTGTAATAAAGTTCTTCATCATAACAGACTGTAATAAAATTCTTCATCATAACAAGCTGCAATAAAATTCTTCATCACAACAGACTGTAATAAAATTCTTCATCATAACAAACTGTAATAAAATTCTTCATCATAACAGACTGCAATAAAATTCTTCATCATAACAGACTGTAATAAAATTCTTCATCATAACAGACTGTAATAAAATTCTTCATCATATCAGACTGTAATAAAATTCTTCATCATAACAGACTGTAATAAAATTCTTCATCATAACAGACTGCAAAAAAATTCTTCATCACAACAGACTGTAATAAAATTCTTCATCATACCAGACTGTAATAAAATTCTTAATCATAACAGACTGTAATAAAATTCTTCATCATAACAGACTGTAATAAAATTCTTCATCATAACAGACTGCAAAAAAATTCTTCATCACAACAGACTGTAATAAAATTCTTCATCATAACAGACTGTAATAAAATTCTTCATCGTTACAGACTGTAATAAAATTCTTCATCATAACAGACTGCAATAAAATTCTTCATCACTACAGACTGTAATAAAATTCTTCATCATAACAGACTGCAATAAAATTCTTCATCACAACAGACTGTAATAAAATTCTTCATCATAACAGACTGTAATAAAATTCTTAATCATAACAGACTGTAATAAAATTCTTCATCATAACAGACTGTAATAAAATTCTTCATCATAACAGACTGTAATAAAATTCTTCATCATAAGAGACTGTAATAAAATTCTTCATCATAACAGACTGTAATAAAATTCTTCATCATAACAGACTGTAATAAAATTCTTCCTCATAACAGACTGTAATAAAATTCTTCATCATAACAGACTGTAATACAATTCTTCATCATAACAGACTGCAATAAAATTCTTCATCACAACAGATTGTAATAAAATTCCTCATCATAACAGACTGTAATAAAATTCTTCATCATAACAGACTGTAATAAAATTCTTCATCATAACAGACTGTAATAAAATTCTTCATCATAACAGACTGTAATAAAATTCTTCATCATAACAGACTGTAATAAAATTCTTCATCATAACAGACTGCAATAAAATTCTTCATCACAACAGACTGTAATAAAATTCTTCATCATAACAGACTGTAATACAATAAGTCATCATAACAGACTGTAATAAAATTCTTCATCACAACAGACTGTAATAAAATTCTTCATCATAACAGACTGTAATAAAATTCTTCATCATAACAAGCTGCAATAAAATTCTTCATCACAACAGACTGTAACAAAATTCTTCATAATAACAAACTGTAATAAAATTCTTCATCATAACAGACTGCAATAAAATTCTTCATCATAACAGACTGTAATAAAATTCTTCATCATAATAGACTGTAATAAAATTCTTCATCATATCAGACTGTAATAAAATTCTTCATCATAACAGACTGTTATAAAATTCTTCATCATAACAGACTGTAATAAAATTCTTCATCACAACAGACTGTAATAAAATTCTTGATCATAACAGACTGTAATAAAATTCTTCATCATAACAGACTGTAATTAAATTCTTCATCATAACAGACTGCAAAAAAATTCTTCATCATAACAGACTGTAATGAAATTCTTCATCATCACAGACTGTAATAAAATTCTTCATCATAACAGACTGTAATAAAATTCTTCATCATAACAGACTGCAAAAAAATTCGTCATCACAACAGACTGTAATAAAATTCTTCATCATAACAGACTGTAATAAAATTCTTCATCATAACAGACTGTAATAAAATTCTTCATCACAACAGACTGTAATAAAATTCTTCATCATAACAGACTGCAATAAAATTCTTCATCACAACAGACTGAAATAAAATTCTTCATCATAACAGACTGTAATAAAATTCTTAATCATAACAGACTGTAATAAAATTCTTCATCATAACAGACTGCAATAAAATTCTTCATCACAACAGACTGTAATAAAATTCTTCATCATAACAGACTGTAATAAAATTCTTCATCATAACAGACTGTAATAAAATTCTTCATCATAAGAGACTGTAATAAAATTCTTCATCATAACAGACTGTAATAAAATTCTTCATCATAACAGACTGTAATAAAATTCTTGCTCATAACAGACTGTAATAAAATTCTTCATCACAACAGACTGTAATAAAATTCTTCATCATAACAGACTGCAATAAAATTCTTCATCATAACAGATTGTAATAAAATTCCTCATCATAACAGACTGTAATAAAATTCTTCATCACAACAGACTGTAATAAAATTCTTCATCATAACAGACTGTAATAAAATTCTTCATCATAACAGACTGTAATAAAATTCTTCATCATAACAGACTGCAATAAAATTCTTCATCACAACAGATTGTAATAAAATTCTTCATCATAACAGACTGTAATGAAATTCTTCATCATAACAGACTGTAATAAAATTCTTCATCATAACAGACTGTAATAAAATTCTTCATCATAACAGACTGTAATAAAATTCTTCATCATAACAGACTGTAATAAAATTCTTCATCATAACAGACTGCGATAAAATTCTTCATCATAACAGACTGTAATAAAATTCTTCATCATAACAGACTGCAATAAAATTCTTCATCACAACAGACTGTAATAAAATTCTTCATCATAACAGACTGCAATAAAATTCTTCATCACAACAGACTGTAATAAAATTCTTCATCATAACAGACTGTAATAAAATTCTTCATCATAACAGACTGTAATAAAATTCTTCATCATAACAGACTGTAATAAAATTCTTCCTCACAACAGACTGTAATAAAATTCTTCCTCATAACAGACTGTAATAAAATTCTTCATCATAACAGACTGTAATGAAATTCTTCATCATAACAGACTGATATAAAATTCTTCATCACAACAGACTGTAATAAAATTCTTCATCATAACAGACTGTAATAAAATTCTTCATCATAACAGACTGCAATAAAATTCTTCATCACAAGAGATTGTAATAAAATTCTTCATCATAACAGACTGTAATGAAATTCTTCATCATAACAGACTGTAATAAAATTCTTCATCATAACAGACTGTAATAAAATTCTTCATCATAAGAGACTGTAATAAAATTCTTCATCATAACAGACTGTAATAAAATTCTTCATCATAACAGACTGCAATAAAATTCTTCATCACAACAGACTGTAATAAAATTCTTCATCATAACAGACTGTAATAACATTCTTCATCATAACAGACTGCAATAAAATTCTTCATCACAACAGACTGTAATAAAATTCTTCCTCACAACAGACTGTAATAAAATTCTTCATCATAACAGACTGTAATAAAATTTTTCATCATAACAGACTGTAATGAAATTCTTCATCATAAACGACTGCAATAAAATTCTTCATCACAACAGACTGTAATAAAATTCTTCATCATAACAGACTGTAATAAAATTCATCATCATAACAGACTGCAATAAAATTTTTCATCACAACAGATTGTAATAAAATTCTTCATAATAACAGACTGTAATGAAATTCTTCATCATAACAGACTGTAATAAAATTCTTCATCATAACAGACTGTAATAAAATTCTTCATCATAACAGACTGTAATAAAATTCTTCATCATAACAGACTGCAATAAAATTCTTCATCACAACAGATTGTAATAAAATTCTTCATCATAACAGACTGTAATAAAATTCTTCATCATAACAGACTGTAATAAAATTCTTCATCATAAGAGACTGTAATAAAATTCTTCATCATAACAGACTGTAATAAAATTCTTCATCATAACAGACTGTCATAAAATTCTTCATCACAACAGACTGCAATAAAATTCTTCATCACAACAGACTGTAATAAAATTCTTCATCATAACAGACTGTAATAAAATTCTTCATCATAACAGACTGTAATACAATTCTTCATCATAACAGACTGCAATAAAATTCTTCATCACAACAGATTGTAATAAAATTCCTCATCATAACAGACTGTAATAAAATTCTTCATCATAACAGACTGTAATAAAATTCTTCATCATAACAGACTGTAATGAAATTCTTCATCATAACAGACTGTAATAAAATTCTTCATCATAACAGACTGTAATAAAATTCTTCATCATAACAGACTGCAATAAAATTCTTCATCACAACAGACTGTAATAAAATTCTTCATCATAACAGACTGTAATAAAATTAGTCATCATAACAGACTGTAATAAAATTCTTCATCACAACAGACTGTAATAAAATTCTTCATCATAACAGACTGTAATAAATTTCTTCATCATAACAGACTGTAATAAAATTCTTCATCATAACAGACTGTAATAAAATTCTTCATCATAACAGACTGTAATAAAATTCTTCATCATAACAAGCTGCAATAAAATTCTTCATCACAACAGACTGTAACAAAATTCTTCATCATAACAAACTGTAATAAAATTCTTCATCATCACAGACTGTAATAAAATTCTTCATCATACCAGACTGTAATAAAATTCTTCATCATAATAGACTGTAATAAAATTCTTCATCATATCAGACTGTAATAAAATTCTTCATCATAACAGACTGTAATAAAATTCTTCATCATAACAGACTGCAAAAAAATTCTTCATCACAACAGACTGTAATAAAATTCTTCATCATAACAGACTGTAATAAAATTCTTCATCATAACAGACTGTAATAAAATTCTTCATCATAACAGACTGCAAAAAAATTCTTCATCACAACAGACTGTAATGAAATTCTTCATCATAACAGACTGTAATAAAATTCTTCATCATAACAGACTGTAATAAAATTCTTCCTCACAACAGACTGTAATAAAATTCTTCATCATAACAGACTGTAATAAAATTCTTCATCATAACAGACTGTAATGAAATTCTTCATCATAACAGACTGATATAAAATTCTTCATCACAACAGACTGTAATAAAATTCTTCATCATAACAGACTGTAATAAAATTCTTCATCATAACAGACTGCAATAAAATTCTTCATCACAAGAGATTGTAATAAAATTCTTCATCATAACAGACTGTAATGAAATTCTTCATCATAACAGACTGTAATAAAATTCTTCATCATAACAGACTGTAATAAAATTCTTCATCATAACAGACTGCAATAAAATTCTTCATCATAACAGACTGTAATAAAATTCTTCATCATAAGAGACTGTAATAAAATTCTTCATCATAACAGACTGTAATAAAATTCTTCATCATAACAGACTGCAATAAAATTCTTCATCACAACAGACTGTAATAAAATTCTTCATCATAACAGACTGTAATAACATTCTTCATCATAACAGACTGCAATAAAATTCTTCATCACAACAGACTGTAATAAAATTCTTCCTCACAACAGACTGTAATAAAATTCTTCATCATAACAGACTGTAATAAAATTTTTCATCATAACAGACTGTAATGAAATTCTTCATCATAAACGACTGCAATAAAATTCTTCATCACAACAGACTGTAATAAAATTCTTCATCATAACAGACTGTAATAAAATTCATCATCATAACAGACTGCAATAAAATTTTTCATCACAACAGATTGTAATAAAATTCTTCATAATAACAGACTGTAATGAAATTCTTCATCATAACAGACTGTAATAAAATTCTTCATCATAACAGACTGTAATAAAATTCTTCATCATAACAGACTGTAATAAAATTCTTCATCATAACAGACTGCAATAAAATTCTTCATCACAACAGATTGTAATAAAATTCTTCATCATAACAGACTGTAATAAAATTTTTCATCATAACAGACTGTAATAAAATTCTTCATCATAAGAGACTGTAATAAAATTCTTCATCATAACAGACTGTAATAAAATTCTTCATCATAACAGACTGTCATAAAATTCTTCATCACAACAGACTGCAATAAAATTCTTCATCACAACAGACTGTAATAAAATTCTTCATCATAACAGACTGTAATAAAATTCTTCATCATAACAGACTGTAATACAATTCTTCATCATAACAGACTGCAATAAAATTCTTCATCACAACAGATTGTAATAAAATTCCTCATCATAACAGACTGTAATAAAATTCTTCATCATAACAGACTGTAATAAAATTCTTCATCATAACAGACTGTAATGAAATTCTTCATCATAACAGACTGTAATAAAATTCTTCATCATAACAGACTGTAATAAAATTCTTCATCATAACAGACTGCAATAAAATTCTTCATCACAACAGACTGTAATAAAATTCTTCATCATAACAGACTGTTATAAAATTAGTCATCATAACAGACTGTAATAAAATTCTTCATCACAACAGACTGTAATAAAATTCTTCATCATAACAGACTGTAATAAATTTCTTCATCATAACAGACTGTAATAAAATTCTTCATCATAACAGACTGTAATAAAATTCTTCATCATAACAGACTGTAATAAAATTCTTCATCATAACAAGCTGCAATAAAATTCTTCATCACAACAGACTGTAACAAAATTCTTCATCATAACAAACTGTAATAAAATTCTTCATCATAACAGACTGTAATAAAATTCTTCATCATAACAGAGTGTAATAAAATTCTTCATCATAATAGACTGTAATAAAATTCTTCATCATATCAGACTGTAATAAAATTCTTCATCATAACAGACTGTAATAAAATTCTTCATCATAACAGACTGCAAAAAAATTCTTCATCACAACAGACTGTAATAAAATTCTTCATCATAACAGACTGTAATAAAATTCTTCATCATAACAGACTGTAATAAAATTCTTCATCATAACAGACTGCAAAAAAATTCTTCATCATAACAGACTGTAATAAAATTCTTCATCATAACAGACTGCAATAAAATTCTTCATCACAACAGACTGTAATAAAATTCTTCATCATAACAGACTGTAATAAAATTCTTCATCATAACAGACTGTAATAAAATTCTTCATCATAACAGACTGTAATAAAATTCTTCATCATAACAGACTGTAATAAAATTCTTGCTCATAACAGACTGTAATAAAATTCTTCATCATAACAGACTGTAATAAAATTATCCATCATAACAGACTGCAATAAAATTCTTCATCACAACAGACTGTAATAAAATTCTTCATCATAACAGACTGCAATAAAATTCTTCATCACAACAGACTGTAATAAAATTCTTCATCATAACAGACTGTAATAAAATTCTTCATCATAACAGACTGTAATAAAATTCTTCCTCACAACAGACTGTAATAAAATTCTTCATCATAACAGACTGTAATAAAATTCTTCATCATAACAGACTGTAATGAAATTCTTCATCATAACAGACTGATATAAAATTCTTCATCACAACAGACTGTAATAAAATTCTTCATCATAACAGACTGTAATAAAATTCTTCATCATAACAGACTGCAATAAAATTCTTCATCACAAGAGATTGTAATAAAATTCTTAATCATAACAGACTGTAATGAAATTCTTCATCATAACAGACTGTAATAAAATTCTTCATCATAACAGACTGTAATAAAATTCTTCATCATAACAGACTGCAATAAAATTCTTCATCATAACAGACTGTAATAAAATTCTTCATCATAAGAGACTGTAATAAAATTCTTCATCATAACAGACTGTAATAAAATTCTTCATCATAACAGACTGCAATAAAATTCTTCATCACAACAGACTGTAATAAAATTCTTCATCATAACAGACTGTAATAACATTCTTCATCATAACAGACTGCAATAAAATTCTTCATCACAACAGACTGTAATAAAATTCTTCATCACAACAGACTGTAATAAAATTCTTCATCATAACAGACTGTAATAAAATTTTTCATCATAACAGACTGTAATGAAATTCTTCATCATAAACGACTGCAATAAAATTCTTCATCACAACAGACTGTAATAAAATTCTTCATCATAACAGACTGTAATAAAATTCATCATCATAACAGACTGCAATAAAATTTTTCATCACAACAGATTGTAATAAAATTCTTCATAATAACAGACTGTAATGAAATTCTTCATCATAACAGACTGTAATAACATTCTTCATCATAACAGACTGTAATAAAATTCTTCATCATAACAGACTGTAATAAAATTCTTCATCATAACAGACTGCAATAAAATTCTTCATCACAACAGATTGTAATAAAATTCTTCATCATAACAGACTGTAATAAAATTCTTCATCATAACAGACTGTAATAAAATTCTTCATCATAAGAGACTGTAATAAAATTCTTCATCATAACAGACTGTAATAAAATTCTTCATCATAACAGACTGTCATAAAATTCTTCATCACAACAGACTGCAATAAAATTCTTCATCACAACAGACTGTAATAAAATTCTTCATCATAACAGACTGTAATAAAATTCTTCATCATAACAGACTGTAATACAATTCTTCATCATAACAGACTGCAATAAAATTCTTCATCACAACAGATTGTAATAAAATTCCTCATCATAACAGACTGTAATAAAATTCTTCATCATAACAGACTGTAATAAAATTCTTCATCATAACAGACTGTAATGAAATTCTTCATCATAACAGACTGTAATAAAATTCTTCATCATAACAGACTGTAATAAAATTCTTCATCATAACAGACTGCAATAAAATTCTTCATCACAACAGACTGTAATAAAATTCTTCATCATAACAGACTGTAATAAAATTAGTCATCATAACAGACTGTAATAAAATTCTTCATCACAACAGACTGTAATAAAATTCTTCATCATAACAGACTGTAATAAATTTCTTCATCATAACAGACTGTAATAAAATTCTTCATCATAACAGACTGTAATAAAATTCTTCATCATAACAGACTGTAATAAAATTCTTCATCATAACAAGCTGCAATAAAATTCTTCATCACAACAGACTGTAACAAAATTCTTCATCATAACAAACTGTAATAAAATTCTTCATCATAACAGACTGTAATAAAATTCTTCATCATAACAGAGTGTAATAAAATTCTTCATCATAATAGACTGTAATAAAATTCTTCATCATATCAGACTGTAATAAAATTCTTCATCATAACAGACTGTAATAAAATTCTTCATCATAACAGACTGCAAAAAAATTCTTCATCACAACAGACTGTAATAAAATTCTTCATCATAACAGACTGTAATAAAATTCTTCATCATAACAGACTGTAATAAAATTCTTCATCATAACAGACTGCAAAAAAATTCTTCATCACAACAGACTGTAATGAAATTCTTCATCATAACAGACTGTAATAAAATTCTTCATCATAACAGACTGTAATAAAATTCTTCATCATAACAGACTGCAAAAAAATTCGTCATCACAACAGACTGTAATAAAATTCTTCATCATAACAGACTGTAATAAAATTCTTCATCATAACAGACTGTAATAAAATTCTTCATCACAACAGACTGTAATAAAATTCTTCATCATAACAGAGTTCAATAAAATTCTTCATCATAACAGACTGTAATAAAATTCTTCATCATAACAGACTGTAATAAAATTCTTCATCATAACAGACTGTAATAAAATTCTTCATCATAACAGACTGCAATAAAATTCTTCATCACAACAGACTGTAATAAAATTCTTCATCATAACAGACTGTAATAAAATTCTTCATCATAACAGACTGTAATAAAATTCTTCATCATAACAGACTGTAATAAAATTCTTCATCATAACAGACTGTAATAAAATTCTTGCTCATAACAGACTGTAATAAAATTCTTCATCATAACAGACTGTAATAAAATTCTTCATCATAACAGACTGCAATAAAATTCTTCATCATAACAGATTGTAATAAAATTCCTCATCATAACAGACTGTAATAAAATTCTTCATCATAACAGACTGTAATAAAATTCTTCATAATAACAGACTGTAATGAAATTCTTCATCATAACAGACTGTAATAAAATTCTTCATCATAACAGACTGTAATAAAATTCTTCATCATAACAGACTGTAATAAAATTCTTCATCATAACAGACTGCAATAAAATTCTTCATCACAACATTTTGTAATAAAATTCTTCATCATAACAGACTGTAATGAAATTCTTCATCATAACAGACTGTAATAAAATTCTTCATCATAACAGACTGTAATAAAATTCTTCATCATAACAGACTGTAATAAAATTCTTCATCATAACAGACTGCAAAAAAATTCTTCATCATAACAGACTGTAATAAAATTCTTCATCATAACAGACTGCAATAAAATTCTTCATCACAACAGACTGTAATAAAATTCTTCATCATAACAGACTGTAATAAAATTCTTCATCATAACAGACTGTAATAAAATTCTTCATCATAACAGACTGTAATAAAATTCTTCATCATAACAGACTGTAATAAAATTCTTGCTCATAACAGACTGTAATAAAATTCTTCATCATAACAGACTGTAATAAAATTCTTCATCATAACAGACTGCAATAAAATTCTTCATCACAACAGACTGTAATAAAATTCTTCATCATAACAGACTGCAATAAAATTCTTCATCACAACAGACTGTAATAAAATTCTTCATCATAACAGACTGTAATAAAATTCTTCATCATAACAGACTGTAATAAAATTCTTCCTCACAACAGACTGTAATAAAATTCTTCATCATAACAGACTGTAATAAAATTCTTCATCATAACAGACTGTAATGAAATTCTTCATCATAACAGACTGATATAAAATTCTTCATCACAACAGACTGTAATAAAATTCTTCATCATAACAGACTGTAATAAAATTCTTCATCATAACAGACTGCAATAAAATTCTTCATCACAAGAGATTGTAATAAAATTCTTCATCATAACAGACTGTAATGAAATTCTTCATCATAACAGACTGTAATAAAATTCTTCATCATAACAGACTGTAATAAAATTCTTCATCATAACAGACTGCAATAAAATTCTTCATCATAACAGACTGTAATAAAATTCTTCATCATAAGAGACTGTAATAAAATTCTTCATCATAACAGACTGTAATAAAATTCTTCATCACCCCAGACTGCAATAAAATTCTTCATCACAACAGACTGTAATAAAATTCTTCATCATAACAGACTGTAATAACATTCTTCATCATAACAGACTGCAATAAAATTCTTCATCACAACAGACTGTAATAAAATTCTTCATCACAACAGACTGTAATAAAATTCTTCATCATAACAGACTGTAATAAAATTTTTCATCATAACAGACTGTAATGAAATTCTTCATCATAAACGACTGCAATAAAATTCTTCATCACAACAGACTGTAATAAAATTCTTCATCATAACAGACTGTAATAAAATTCATCATCATAACAGACTGCAATAAAATTTTTCATCACAACAGATTGTAATAAAATTCTTCATAATAACAGACTGTAATGAAATTCTTCATCATAACAGACTGTAATAAAATTCTTCATCATAACAGACTGTAATAAAATTCTTCATCATAACAGACTGTAATAAAATTCTTCATCATAACAGACTGCAATAAAATTCTTCATCACAACAGATTGTAATAAAATTCTTCATCATAACAGACTGTAATAAAATTCTTCATCATAACAGACTGTAATAAAATTCTTCATCATAAGAGACTGTAATAAAATTCTTCATCATAACAGACTGTAATAAAATTCTTCATCATAACAGACTGTCATAAAATTCTTCATCACAACAGACTGCAATAAAATTCTTCATCACAACAGATTGTAATAAAATTCCTCATCATAACAGACTGTAATAAAATTCTTCATCATAACAGACTGTAATAAAATTCTTCATCATAACAGACTGTAATGAAATTCTTCATCATAACAGACTGTAATAAAATTCTTCATCATAACAGACTGTAATAAAATTCTTCATCATAACAGACTGCAATAAAATTCTTCATCACAACAGACTGTAATAAAATTCTTCATCATAACAGACTGTAATAAAATTAGTCATCATAACAGACTGTAATAAAATTCTTCATCACAACAGACTGTAATAAAATTCTTCATCATAACAGACTGTAATAAATTTCTTCATCATAACAGACTGTAATAAAATTCTTCATCATAACAGACTGTAATAAAATTCTTCATCATAACAGACTGTAATAAAATTCTTCATCATAACAAGCTGCAATAAAATTCTTCATCACAACAGACTGTAACAAAATTCTTCATCATAACAAACTGTAATAAAATTCTTCATCATAACAGACTGTAATAAAATTCTTCATCATAACAGAGTGTAATAAAATTCTTCATCATAATAGACTGTAATAAAATTCTTCATCATATCAGACTGTAATAAAATTCTTCATCATAACAGACTGTAATAAAATTCTTCATCATAACAGACTGCAAAAAAATTCTTCATCACAACAGACTGTAATAAAATTCTTCATCATAACAGACTGTAATAAAATTCTTCATCATAACAGACTGTAATAAAATTCTTCATCATAACAGACTGCAAAAAAATTCTTCATCACAACAGACTGTAATGAAATTCTTCATCATAACAGACTGTAATAAAATTCTTCATCATAACAGACTGTAATAAAATTCTTCATCATAACAGACTGCAAAAAAATTCGTCATCACAACAGACTGTAATAAAATTCTTCATCATAACAGACTGTAATAAAATTCTTCATCATAACAGACTGTAATAAAATTCTTCATCACAACAGACTGTAATAAAATTCTTCATCATAACAGAGTTCAATAAAATTCTTCATCATAACAGACTGTAATAAAATTCTTCATCATAACAGACTGTAATAAAATTCTTCATCATAACAGACTGTAATAAAATTCTTCATCATAACAGACTGCAATAAAATTCTTCATCACAACAGACTGTAATAAAATTCTTCATCATAACAGACTGTAATAAAATTCTTCATCATAACAGACTGTAATAAAATTCTTCATCATAACAGACTGTAATAAAATTCTTCATCATAACAGACTGTAATAAAATTCTTGCTCATAACAGACTGTAATAAAATTCTTCATCATAACAGACTGTAATAAAATTCTTCATCATAACAGACTGCAATAAAATTCTTCATCATAACAGATTGTAATAAAATTACTCATCATAACAGACTGTAATAAAATTCTTCATCATAACAGACTGTAATAAAATTCTTCATAATAACAGACTGTAATGAAATTCTTCATCATAACAGACTGTAATGAAATTCTTCATCATAACAGACTGTAATAAAATTCTTCATCATAACAGACTGTAATAAAATTCTTCATCATAACAGACTGCAATAAAATTCTTCATCACAACATTTTGTAATAAAATTCTTCATCATAACAGACTGTAATGAAATTCTTATCATAACAGACTGTAATAAAATTCTTCATCATAACAGACTGTAATAAAATTCTTCATCATAACAGACTGTAATAAAATTCTTCATCATAACAGACTGTAATAAAATTCTTCATCATAACAGACTGCAATAAAATTCTTCATCATAACAGACTGTAATAAAATTCTTCATCATAACAGACTGCAATAAAATTCTTCATCACAACAGACTGTAATAAAATTCTTCATCATAACAGACTGCAATAAAATTCTTCATCACAACAGACTGTAATAAAATTCTTCATCATAACAGACTGTAATCAAATTCTTCATCATAACAGACTGTAATAAAATTCTTCATCATAACAGACTGTAATAAAATTCTTCCTCACAACAGACTGTAATAAAATTCTTCATCATAACAGACTGTAATAAAATTCTTCATCATAACAGACTGTAATGAAATTCTTCATCACAACAGACTGCAATAAAATTCTTCATCACAACAGACTGTAATAAAATTCTTTATCATAACAGACTGTAATAAAATTCTTCATCATAACAGACTTCAATAAAATTCTTCATCACAAGAGATTGTAATAAAATTCTTCATCATAACAGACTGTAATGAAATTCTTCATCATAACAGACTGTAATAAAATTCTTCATCACCCCAGACTGCAATAAAATTCTTCATCACAACAGACTGTAATAAAATTCTTCATCATAACAGACTGTAATAAAATTCTTCATCATAAGAGACTGTAATAAAATTCTTCATCATAACAGACTGTAATAAAATTCTTCATCATAACAGACTGCAATAAAATTCTTCATCACAACAGACTGTAATAAAATTCTTCATCATAACAGACTGTAATAACATTATTCATCATAACAGACTGCAATAAAATTCTTCATCACAACAGACTGTAATAAAATTCTTCCTCACAACAGACTGTAATAAAATTCTTAATCACAACAGACTGTAATAAAATTTTTCATCATAACAGACTGTAATGAAATTCTTCATCATAAACGACTGCAATAAAATTCTTCATCACAACAGACTGTAATAAAATTCTTCATCATAACAGACTGTAATAAAATTCTTCATCATAACAGACTGCAATAAAATTCTTCATCATAACAGATTGTAATAAAATTCTTCATAATAACAGACTGTAATAAAATGTTTCATCATAACAGACTGTAATAAAATTCTTCATCATAACAGACTGTAATAAAATTCTTCATCATAACAGACTGTAATAAAATTCTTCATCATAACAGACTGCAATAAAATTCTTCATCACAACAGATTGTAATAAAATTCTTCATCATAACAGACTGTAAATAAATTCTTCATCATAACCGACTGTAATAAAATTCTTCATCATAACAGACTGTAATAAAATTCTTCATCATAACAGACTGTAATAAAATTCTTCATCATAACAGACTGTAATAAAATTCTTCATCATAAGAGACTGTAATAAAATTCTTCATCATAACAGACTGTAATAAAATTCTTCATCATAACAGACTGTAATAAAATTCTTCATCATAACAGACTGCAATAAAATTCTTCATCACAACAGACTGTAATAAAATTCTTCATCATAACAGACTGTAATAAAATGAGTCATCATAACAGACTGTAATAAAATTCTTCATCATAACAGACTGTAATAAAATTCTTCATCATAACAGACTGTAATAAAATTCTTCATCATAACAGACTGTAATAAAATTCTTCATCATAACAGACTGCAATAAAATTCTTCATCACAACAGATTGTAATAAAATTCTTCATCATAACAGACTGTAAATAAATTCTTCATCATAACCGACTGTAATAAAATTCTTCATCATAACAGACTGTAATAAAATTCTTCATCATAACAGACTGTAATAAAATTCTTCATCATAACAGACTGTAATAAAATTCTTCATCATAAGAGACTGTAATAAAATTCTTCATCATAACAGACTGTAATAAAATTCTTCATCATAACAGACTGTAATAAAATTCTTCATCATAACAGACTGCAATAAAATTCTTCATCACAACAGACTGTAATAAAATTCTTCATCATAACAGACTGTAATAAAATTCTTCATCACAACAGACTGCAATAAAATTCTTCATCACAACAGACTGTAATAAAATTCTTCATCATAACAGACTGCAATAAAATTCTTCATCATAACAGACTGTAATAAAATTCTTCATCATAACAGACTGTAATAAAATTCTTCATCACAACAGACTGCAATAAAATTCTCTATCACAACAGATTGTAATAAAATTCTTCATCATAACAGACTGTAATAAAATTCTTCATCATAACAGACTGTAATAAAATTCTTTATCATAACAAACTGTAATAAAATTCTTCATCATAACAGACTGTAATAAAATTCTTCATCATAACAGACTGTAATAAAATTCTTCCTCACAACAGACTGTAATAAAATTCTTCATCATAACAGACTGTAATAAAATTCTTCATCATAACAGACTGTAATGAAATTCTTCATCATAACAGACTGCAATAAAATTCTTCATCACAACAGACTGTAATAAAATTCTTCATCATAACAGACTGTAATAAAATTCTTCATCATAACAGACTGCAATAAAATTCTTCATCACAAGAGATTGTAATAAAATTCTTCATCATAACAGACTGTAATGAAATTCTTCATCACAACAGACTGTAATAAAATTCTTCATCATAACAGACTGTAATAAAATTCTTCATCATAACAGACTGCAATAAAATTCTTCATCACAACAGACTGTAATAAAATCTAACAAACAAACAGATCTTCGTGAACTCTATGTCTAACAAACAAACAGATCTTCGTGAACTCTATGTCTTACAAACAAACAGATCTTCGCGAACTCTATGTCTAACAAACAAACAGATCTTCACGAACTCTATGTCTAACAAACGAACAGATCTTCATGAACTCTATGTCTAACAAACAAACAGATCTTCACGAACTCTATGTCTAACAAACAAACAGATCTTCATGAACTCTATGTCTAACAAACAAACAGATCTTCATGAACTCTATGTCTAACAAACAAACAGATCTTCATGAACTCTATGTCTAACAAACAAACAGATCTTCATGAACTCTATGTCTAACAAACAAACAGATCTTCATGAACTCTATGTCTAACAAACAAACAGATCTTCATGAACTCTATGTCTAACAAACAAACAGATCTTCGTGAACTCTATGTCTAACAAACAAACAGATCTTCGTGAACTTTATGTCTTACAAACAAACAGATCTTCGTGAACTCTATGTCTAACAAACAAACAGATCTTCGTGAACTCTATGTCTAACAAACAAACAGATCTTCGTGAACTCTATGTCTAACAAACAAACAGATCTTCGCGAACTCTATGTCTAACAAAAAAACAGATCTTCGTGAACTCTATGTCTAACAAACAAACAGATCTTCGCAAACTCTATGTCTAACAAACAAACAGATCTTCATGAACTCTATGTCTAACAAACAAACAGATCTTCGCGAACTCTATGTCTAACAAACAAACAGACCTTCGCGAACTCTATGTCTAACAAACAAACAGATCTTCGTGAACTCTATGTCTAACAAACAAAAAGATCTTCGTGAACTCTATGTCTAACAAACAAACAGATCTTTGTGAACTCTATGTCTAACAAACAAACAGATCTTCATGAACTCTATGTTTAACAAACAAACAGATCTTCGTGAACTCTATGTCTAACAAACAAACAGATCTTCGTGAACTCTATGTCTAACAAACAAACAGATCTTCATGAACTCTATGTTTAACAAACAAACAGATCTTCGTGAACTCTATGTCTAACAAACAAACAGATCTTCGCGAACTCTATGTCTAACAAACAAACAGATCTTCATGAACTCTATGTCTAACAAACAAACAGATCTTCGCGAACTCTATGTCTAACAAACAAACAGACCTTCGCGAATTCTATGTCTAACAAACAAACAGATCTTCGTGAACTCTATGTCAAACAAACAAACAGATCTTCATGAACTCTATGTTTAACAAACAAACAGATCTTCGTGAACTCTATGTCTAACAAACAAACAGATCTTCGTGAACTCTATGTTTAACAAACAAACAGATCTTCGTGAACTCTATGTCTAACAAACAAACAGATCTTCATGAACTCTATGTCTAACAAACAAACAGATCTTCGTGAACTCTATGTCTAACAAACAAACAGATCTTCGTGAACTCTATGTCTAACAAACAAACAGATCTTCGTGAACTCTATGTCTAACAAACAAACAGATCTTCGTGAACTCTATGTCTAACAAACAAACAGATCTTCGTGAACTCTTTGTCTAACAAACAAACAGATCTTCGCGAACTCTATGTCTAACAAACAAACAGACCTTCGCGAACTCTATGTCTAACAAACAAACAGATCTTCGTGAACTCTATGTCTAACAAACAAACAGATCTTCGTGAACTCTATGTCTAACAAACAAACAGATCTTCGCGAACTCTATGTCTAACAAACAAACAAATCTTCGTGAACTCTATGTCTAACAAACAAACAGATCTTCGTGAACTCTATGTCTAACAAACAAACAGATCTTCATGAACTCTATGTCTAACAAACAAACAGATCTTCGTGAACTCTATGTCTAACAAACAAACAGATCTTCGTGAACTCTATGTCTAACAAACAAACAGATCTTCATGAACTCTATGTCTAACAAACAAACAGATCTTCGTGAACTCTATGTCTAACAAACAAACAGATCTTCGCGAACTCTATGTCTAACAAACAAACAAATCTTCGTGAACTCTATGTCTAACAAACAAACAGATCTTCGTGAACTCTATGTCTAACAAACAAACAGATCTTCGTGAACTCTATGTCTAACAAACAAACAGATCTTCGCGAACTCTATGTCTAACAAACAAATAGATCTTCGTGAACTCTATGTCTAACAAACAAACAGATCTTCGTGAACTCTATGTCTAACAAACAAACAGATCTTCGTGAACTCTATGTCTAACAAACAAACAGATCTTCATGAACTCTATGTCTTACAAACAAACAGATCTTCGTGAACTCTATGTCTAACAAACAAACAAATCTTCATGAACTCTATGTCTTACAAACAAACAGATCTTCGTGAACTCTATGTCTAACAAACAAACAGATCTTCGTGAACTCTATGTCTAACAAACAAACAGATCTTCGTGAACTCTATGTCTAACAAACAAACAAATCTTCGTGAACTCTATGTCTAACAAACAAACAGATCTTCGTGAACTCTATGTCTAACAAACAAACAGATCTTCGCGAACTCTATGTCTAACAAACAAACAGACAAATTATCGAATCAAAGCGGAATACACAAATAAATTCAGACTGAACGTTACTTTTTTTTTAGTAACTCCTCTTCTTACTGTACTGTATTTCTCTTCTTTATTAATTGTCCTTCTTCTTCTCTCTCTCCTCTCTCTCTCTCTATATATATATATTTCTATCTCTCTGTCCCCCTCTCTCTGTCCATCACTATCTCTTAGTCCCTTTTCTTTATTTCCTCTCTTATCTGTCGTAAATTTGACAAGATCTGCAAAATAATTCTTTCATGTGTCATCCAGTTGGTAAGTTTTATGTCTCGTATGCATATCCCATAATGCAGATACATTTCCTGTTTTTCACCTATAAAAGCCACCAATATGTCAGCAAATTCTCGTTTTTCTTTCTTTCAGCCGAGACCTTTCCCCATCTTGCTTCAAGTACGTAGTTCATTTCTCTTCCTTCATTCCACTATCTATCAGATACATCATTTTTTCTTTCCATCCTTTTTTAGAACATAAAATGACATCAAATAATCACATCAAGGAAATAAGAAAGATGTGGTATTTCAGTAGTTCTTTTCCCGAATAAAAGTTTATTCAGAGAGTTATTTGTGTGTTCTGTTTTAAGGAAGTCTGGAATCAGATTTTTTAGATAGTCAGATTAGTAGAATTTGCTTTCTTTTTATAAACAGATAAAAAGAACAAATCCTTTAAAGTAGAACGTTTATGTATGTGCATTCTTCCATTCTTTCATTCTTCTATTCTTCTGTTGTGTAGTCCGTTGTTTCTTCTTCTAATTCCATTCATTCATTTCTTCATTGGGACCCGGTTGTGGTTTCGTCGCTTATCCGAATCTTCTTGTTGTCAGTTTCTTCTCGCTGTCATGTTCTCTCGCATTCTGTGTCATCTCTGTGTCATCTCTTTGGAAGGAAGTAAGAAGAATTAAGAGAAGACAGAGTTTGAAAATGGAGGTTTATTGAGAGAAATATGTTAAATAATCAGAAGTACCATTTACACTTAATTATGTAGGAGAGAGACAGAAATATCAACCTAAGTAACTATTAGATAGATAAACAGACAGACATGCAGACAGACAGCACCCATATGCTGCATGCGACTCTCAACAATTATTCCGTTATTGTTTCTTCAACCGTCCGCGTCAAAATCCAAAAACGGTCTCCTTCAAAACCTAACCGTTCTTTCTCGCTTTTGTCCCACATGACGTCGCATCTATGGGATTCTTTCTGCATATCGTTCTGAGTCTTGGCCTTTCCTGACACTACTCATCAAATTTCACCCTGGTGTCAGATCACTCTAGAATACACTCTGTGAACTTTATTTGTTTCACGCACGATCAAGATCACCGTAACCGCACTCATTCACATGTGGTAAACTCTATAATAGCAAATATGTCACCTATTATCCAACTTCCATTCTTTCTTTAAGCTAAAAGAATTTCTTGTCGTGGGAATACAGATTATCCCATTGTTGCATTGTCTTATCTGTAATTTTTATAAATGCTAGTCACATCTGACAGATATATACAAACATAGACAATTTTTTATTAAGAACTCTTTGGGGTGAGGGATGGCACACTTGGTGACGGGACCTCTTTATAAGAAACAAAAAGAACATAAATATGGTCCACTTACGACATCTACCAACTTTTAGGTTAGTACATCTCATAGCCTAAAACTAGTTAACAGACACCAAACAGACAGACAGACAGATACGTGTCTATCATATTAGTATAGATGCGTGTCAACATACGTTTCTGTGACGAATAAAAAAGTTTTATGCGTTGGAAGAAATATATTCTTCTTTCTTTTGTGTACTTGTCCTTGGCGTTAGCTTAGTTGGTGAATATATTTCACAGTAATAATCGATAATACACCATAACGAAGTCTATCGCAAAAGATTTTACAAGAAAATATTTTCCTTTTTCAGAAAGTTAGCAAATAAAAATAGAAAAAGGGAAATCAATTACTTTAATCAAAAACATGATTCTCGTTCGGTGAATCGGCTGCATGTGATGTTTAATACTACTTATGTAGTCTGGGATATTAATGCCTTTTTATCTAGTTTTCCACAGTTGCTGCTTTCAATTGCTATGCTAAATCTATTGATATCCTCCATTGATCCGGGGGGGGGGGGCAGTGGCAGTGCACGAGTAGTGTAATGGATACCGAAGCAGACTATGAAATTGCCTAAGCCTGTCAGATCGATTACATTCACATAATTGCTGTAGTAGCATTGGAAACTGCATGGACACTCCTCCCCAACAATGGGTTCAATAAATTGTTTGCAGTAGCTATTGTGCATAGTTATTTGCCTCCCCACGAGGGCAGAGTTAGACACAAGGTCGGTTTTTAATGTGAGTAAAAATCCAGCTTCCAAAAAAGGGGCACTCTGAATTGATACAACAATTAAAATTGCCTTAGTCTAAAAGGATTCTTCCTTCATTGACCGAGGACAGAAAAGATGAAGTGTAGTACTAGAACAGATATTACACTTTGCTCCTAGCCAAAAGGTCAAGGAGGTATTGTGTTTTAGCATAAAAATAAATCCGAATAAGGTTGATATGCCGTGAAACATACAAACGTAACCAAATCTCCATAGATTCTACTTTTCATCCCAAAATAATCAGCTGGACTTATGAAAGCAAACCCTACCCCTAACCCTAATCAGCTGGACTTATGAAATCACATCCAGAAAGAGCCTGTGAATATTTAAAGATGATACTTTTAAATGTGAAAAATAAAAGAAATATTCCAACGCTAAAAGATAACCAATACGATATTGGACTATGCCTGACATAAAACCGGGACCACCCAACTTTCTGTCTATAAAAGGGGGGATAGGAATGCCTACAACAGAATGTGTCTTCATGACACTCCCATATCAGCAGCATCATATTCGGTTTAACGTCTGTTTTACATGCTAGCATGTGTGTGTGTGTGTGTGTGTGTGTGTGTGTGTGTGTGTGTGAGGGGGTTGTCAACAATTTAGTAGCTGTTAAGACATGAAAATGAAGACATCAAAAAGATGGCAAAAGTGCAATTATTTTCTTTCATAGAAAATAGGAAAGAAGAAAGCTACAAATATAGAACAGAGTTACAGCCTGTAATGAGCAGAGCTTATGCCTCCTCCCCAAGTGTTACACCGGCCGTTCCAACAGAAGGGAAACTACACCGGTTCTCACTATAAATAGTGCAAGTAGACAATCACCAGGGAGAAAAAGGACAGTATTGTAACTGTCTAGCCGAGTGCCAGTCAGTTTCCTTACCTTTGTACCTTTTATGTTAATACACTTGTTATCTTAACCCAACCTCGACTTGACTTCTTCTTTTTACTGTTGGGCTACTTCACAACACCAAGTAAGCAGCATAAGATCGCCTTTGCCCTGCACACAGATTCTGAATACTAGGAGATGCACGGACAGAGTAATTTGCATAGCAGCTATGTCAACTGTTATAAAAGTAGGCAGCTGTTCGCACCAGAGCGAAACGAACAAGGCGCTGAAAGGATTAACACCGATGACGATGACCACTGAGAAGAAGTTTGGTCTACAGTTTATTAAAAGTAAAACAAAACCTACGAGAGAAAGAGAAAGAGATTTTTTTTTATTTATCTTTAAAATTTTACACAAAAGTTTACAGTATTGTAAATTTTCTTTATACAATAACGGTTGGTGGATGGATGCTGGCTGTCGTCCTCTTGGTTTATTCATTCTCTAAACTAGTTTCAATTACCAAAATACCACATTCATTCTATGGCTAAAACCTACTTAACATTTTCTTCAATGGTTTGACGTTTTTTATTTAGAAAAAGAGGAGGAGATAACCTCTGCTTAATGGATACTGTTATAGAGAATAGAATCGGTTATTGGATCGATTGTTTGTCATTTAGGCATACAAATACTAGTGGCAAAGGTAAAAACTACACTTGTACTCCCTCAACGTAATGGTAAACTTTACTAAAAAAAATAATGTGCCCAGGTTACTCACCGGGTTACCGAGAATATATATTTACAAATTCATGATGATTTGTTCATTAGTTTAGAAGATCACTCTCTCTCTCTCTCTCTCTCTTTCTCTCTCTCTTTATATATATATATATATATATATATATTAAACATAAGAAAAGCGGCAAAATGCCTTCAAAGAACCATGTGTTAGATGCAGATATTTTTATTAAAATCAACCAGCGACCATGCGCGATTTAAGTTCAATTTAAAAGAGATATTTGCACCGTTAGTCCACAACATCGGACGTCACTTCTAGCAGACCAGGAAGGATTATTACGAAAAAAAAAGGTTAATACCTTTTATTTGTCTAAAGCTCTGTCGAGGCTGGTTATATCAAGCGAAATATTGGATAAAAAGTTAAGATGAAAAAGAGAAAAAAATGTTTTGATTTTTTATTTTGATTTTAATAAAAATATCCGCATCTAACACATGGTTCTTTGAAGGCATTTTGCCTCTTTCTTTATGTTTATATATATATATATATATATATATATATATATATATATATATATATATATATTAAACAACAGTGACGATTCCTGTTTGTTTCTTTTTTATCCATCTTTTCAAGTTGGCAGACCAACGATCTAATGTTCTGTTCAAGTGTGAACAGGAACTCGCTAAACCTGCAAACGCTTTCGACTCCCATGAGTCTCTAGTTTTAATCGACTTTCTTAATAAATTCACCAATTTTAATTTACGTAACTCCTCACGTGCCTGATGAAGACTCATGGGAGTCGAAAACGTTTGCAGTTTTGGCGAGTTCCTGTTCACACTTGAACAGAACATTAGATCGTTGGTCTGCCAACTTGAAAAGATTGATAAAAAAAAGAAACAAACAGTAATTGTCACTGCTGTTTAATCAAACATGCATCAACGAAGAAATGCTGCCTATATACATATATATATATTTTTGCTATATACAGACCATATTTATTTATTAACATAATGAAATTAAAAGATAAGAGAATAAAAGGGCAAACCTCTCTCAACAGAGCTAGACCGAGGCTAAGATTAATAGAAAAAAAAATAGGCTATGGGTATTATAGCGAGGGAAAGGGTGAAAAAAATTGAATCAAATAGAAACCACATTAAGTCCGAGCAGATTTTCTTTTTGTTTACAAAGAAAAGGTCTCAAAGACTTAATGTAAATAGTTTCTAGAATCTTCAGATGAAAGGGAGAGTGTGACTTACTGAGAATGGAGATTAAGTCAACACTGAATTTTGAGGCACAGGAACGGTTATTTATGAGATGTTCGATGATGGAAGAACCATACGTATTATACAAAACATCAGTTGGTAAGTAATTTGCCTGACGAATTTTTGTGGGCATGTGTTGTTTGACCCGGATGTCCAATCTTTGCGATGTCCACCCAACATAGTGCAAACTGCAACTACATCTAAATAAATAAATAATAGAATTATTATTGTGGGGAGGAAGAACATCTTTTCGAATCGACGACAAAACAGGTCTGGAAAAAACAACATGTGTGTTTGCGGCAAAGTAACATATTTGTTTGGTGAATCCATCACTTATGTTACCTAGCCAAGGTAGACGAAGGTAAATAGGGCATCTATCAATAGAATCTTTTTTATCTTTATAAAAACTAGAAATGTTGATAGTGGATTCATGAATGTCTAATGGATAGCCATTGTTACAGAAGGTCTTTGTTATAAATTTGATTTCATCATCCAGTTTGAGGTCTGAGAACAAATGATTAAGGCCCTATGTGTAAGGGTCTTAATTAAATTAAACTTTTGTTTTGTTGGACAAAATGAGTCCCAACGTGTGTAGAGACCATCATTAATTATTAATTTCATAATAAATTGATACTCCATTTTAAATTTATATTATAAATTTATATTTTAAATTTATATTTTAAATTTATATTTTAAGTTTTCATATTATACCTTCAATATTAAATTTAACAACGATTTGTAGAGTTGCTCTCCTTAAACCGAGATTTTAAAATTATTTTTTTAAATAATAAAATATTTAAAAAAAATTTAAATTTTAAATTTAAAACCTAAAATTTAAATTTAAATTTCTTAATTTTTTAATTTTTTTATTAATTTAATTTTTAACCTCACATATCTAATTTTAAACCTGAAATATCTTTCTTTAACACATAATTTAGACAAAACTAATTTAACCCTTCAAAATAAACGACGCCTGAAGTAAAAATAGCAGTTAGCAAAAACTGGATCACGGGACAAAAATATTTTTAAATTTTAATTTTTAACTTTTATTCTCCTTTTTGGCCTTTATTAAGCTTTTTAATCTCACATATCTTTCTCTAACACAAAATTTAGACCATACTAATTTTACACTTCAAAGCAAATAACGTATCTAACCGTGACTTATACGAGACCCTCCATTTTCAATACCAAGTGACAACAAAGCTGAAGATAGCCGGGAGGTCAACACCTTCTGAGCTTGAAACCAATGGTACTAATGTTGTACTGATTTTCTGTACCGAATAATAAATAAGTATTATGCTCTTAATTTTGATTTTCTCAATTAATTGAGCACTCTGCTTAGATTTTTCCCACCATTTTACAAAAGAAGGTATATATATATATATATATATATATATATATATATATATATATATATATATATATATATATTCTCCAATTGGTATGCTTGTATAAACGAAAATATTATTATAAATAAATAGCTCTATTTATTATTGAGCACTATTATAAAAACACAGTAAAGATTTTCTGGATTTTTACCCTGTGGCTACAAAGGTAACCTATGAATATGTGTATGCGTGACTATACATGATTTATCTTGCTTTTCATCGTTTTCTTCGTGAAACTGAAACAGGTTTACATCTCTAATTTTAATTTGAATTCTTACCGAAACATTCTGTACTATCTACTACTTTCTCGCCAGTCATTGTGCTCTCGAGAGAATGACTCTCCATCGAGAGGGAATTATTAATCAGGTTAATAATAAGTTCAATCTCTTGTGGAAACAAATCTAGGCCTAAATTCCCGACCAATTCTGTCTCCTTACTATTTTATTCATAGCTGGAGGGAAATGCGAATTCATACTTTTCCCAAGAACATTAGAAAAGGGAAAACAAAAGACCTGATCAGAATTGAACTGAGCTTGCCAATTCCCCAATGTGGGTGATATACATTACACCACCCGCAGCGCCAAATAAAATTGTCCGGGAATAAACATTGGTTTCTTAATCGAGCAGAAACATTAGCACTTTAAGAAGAAGAAGAAGAAGAAGAAGAAGAAGAAGCGGTTTCATTGATCGAAAACACTACTTACCCACCATCTGGATATGGCAACAGTAACTGACCAATCAAAAGAGAGAGAGTGTGTATGAATTTTAATTTACACAGCACAGAGTTGTTAAATAATGTACAAGCAGTTATCAGGCAATAAAATTATAAACGCAACATTTTTAATAAGTGGCACTAGAAAAATTATCTCAAATTATTATTTATTCAAAATTTTCTATACAAATAAAATAAAGTGTCTGTCTGTTGCATACCATGTTTGTCACAAAAACACATTGTTGGATATTTTTTCAATAATCATTTCAGTGGTTTCATCTGGTATCTGGATACTTCACACTGTGATCATATCGCCATCTTGAATTTCATTCTAAGCTGGCTTAGGATGAATAGATAAACACTCACATTATTGAATATTTACAATATTGATTTATTTACTTTTACAAACTAATCTCTCCGGCCGGGTGGTTAGTTGCATCATAGATTCCTAGGAAATTTTCATTTCCATGTTCACCATGAGTTCTGTTTATGTATATATATATATATATATATATATATATATATATATATATATATATATATATATATATATATATATATATATATCTGTGTGTGTTTGTGTGTGAAAAAGACAGACAGAAAACAGATTTAAATACAAGAGAAAAACAAGAAACGAGAGATTGACTGGTTTCGTTTGTATCAACGAACGTCTTCAGAAATATATATATATATATATATATATATATATATATATATATATATATATATATATATATATATATATATATATATATATGGTACGTCAATGAAAATTAATAAGACCTGCAAATGGAAGCATATTTTAGCTCTATCCAGTATATTGAGCTTTCCTTATTTCACAATAGGTCCAACTCTCTAAAAGTTTACCGTTTAGTTATAATTTACATATATATATATATATATATATATATATATATATATATATATATATATATATATATATATATATATATATATATATATATGATTATTTTTATTTACATAGACATGTACAAACTCTGCGATACTGGCATGTCGATGTTATCGATCAACAGCTGTTATAAACTGAGATCTCATCAGGCAGATTTAAAATCCGATCTTAACCGTAGATCATATTAGGAAAGAATGAAATGGAGAGAAAAGAAATTATTATTATTATTATTATTATTATTATTATTATTATTATTATTATTAATATATATATATATATATATATATATATATATATATATATATATATATATATATATATATATATATATATATGTGTGTGTGTGTGTGCATATATATATATATATATATATATATATATATATATATATATATATATATATATAGATTTAGATTTTTCACTTATAAAATAGATCATTCAGTGAAGACCGGGGTTGTTCCAATAAAAAACAAGCTCGATGATACTCGATTACAGAGTACAGAGCATTTATATGTGATTTTATGAAGGCTTACCAAAGCATTCCTTTCAAGACACCAATGATCACCATTTAAGATATTTTTTCTTACAAATACTATTTATTCAAATTAAATGTTTTTTCCTACACGTGTTTCACTACCAAGCAGTTACTTGCTTGGCAGATCATCATCTGATGATCTGCCAAGCAAGTAACTGCTTGGTAGTGAAACACATGTAGGAAAAAACATTTAATTTGAATAAATAGTATTTGTAAGAAAAAATATCTTTAATGGTGATCATTGGTGTCTTGAAAGGAATGCTTTGGTAAGCCTTCATAAAATCACATATATATATATATATATATATATAATATTCTATTATATCCAATATGTGTACATTATATCTAATATATTATATTCAATATATAAAGAAAAGTCAGTTGGATTCTCAATATTAGATCTACATAACATCGCACTTGACAGATCGATATTTGATTATGACAAGTGAGTCATTGTTAAAAATTATCAGTTTCTGTTCAGAAAAAATTGAAATTCCAATCGCCTTTATCGATTACATATTCTATCTGACCCGATAACTTTTTTAGAAAAAAAAAACTTCTCGGTATACATTTTCATTGGATAATCAACAGATATGATTATCCAATGAAATCCTCCTGTTTGTTAAAATTGAATATTGCAAACAGGGCAAGTCTTTAATATCATTTACTTACTATAGAGATTAACTATTTAAAACACAATATGAATAGGGGTAAATATAAAAAACTAATAAATAGTCATTACAATCTCAAAAATAAAAGCTTGCCACATTAAATATTTACACTAATAAAACTTCCTTCATATACAGCTTCCGCATTCACATATGCATAAACTTCAATTAAAAAAGTTATTGAAAACATTCTGAAAGGCTTAAATAACAAAAAGAAAATCATTAGCATCTAGGACGTAAATAAGGGTATGCTTCTGTTTGTGTGTGTGGTTTTCTTTAAAAAGATGTGAATTCGTTTATGAAACTTCATGGAAGTATTTAAACTGTCGTATAGAAAGTTATTTATACATTTAGCATAATTTAGGAGATACACATTAAAACAACATTTGCTAAAAGAATTAGAGATTTCGTTGGTTTGATACTTTGAAATTATTCATGCCAGGCATGGATACGTCCTCAACAATCAGTCCGGCAGAATCTGGGTCATTTTCGAGTAGGTGATGATCTTGCTACTGTTGGGCTGAGGTATGGTACTGTGCAGTTCTAGGAAGTTCACCCTCTCAGGCGTTACGTTCTCTCTTTGGCAAGGGGTTAGTTTATTACTAATGGCCTGAGTTGCTACTACCGGGGAATGCCGACGGAGTTGCTCAGGCATTTTTTGTGGGTCGAAGTGCACCTCCTCTTTTGTGCTAGCTTTTCAATCACCACCTTCCAACCTTGTGTCACATCTTCCAGCGATGGTGGGGGGGGGGAGGGAGGTAAATACCTACTTCTAACTTTCCACAATTACATACATAAAACTGTAACTAGGATTTCATATCATCACGTGTTCTACACTCATGTGGATTTCTTATTTAGCAAAAAAATTCATTGGGGTATAAAAAACGCAACATAATTTTCATCGCGAAAATAAAATCTCGACTCATTTTTGCTCTGAATAAGAAAAGGAAAAAGCGCAATATGAATGCGGGTAAAACAAGCAAATGCAACGTCATTTTCATCTTGAAAATATAAACGTCTTTACACAAATGTACACAACGGTTTCTTATGTATTCATCTCTGCTAATTACACGTCTTTAAATATTAAACAGTAATTACTGCTTAATATTTAAAGACGAATGAATGCTAATAAAAGTAAAAGTCTGAGAGTGAATGTTTCATGACAAAAATCATGATCAGTGGTTATAGTATTGCAAAGTCTGCAGAAAGCGAAAGTTTCCCTGCGCAGTTTGCGGAAAGGGTTTTTTTGTAGTACTTGTAAGCATTGGGTACACAAGAAGTGTAGTGGAATTACAGGTAGGTTGATAGATGATAACCAATTTGTACGCAAGAAGTGTAAGACAATGGAGACGAATGAGAACTCAGATGTGGAAAAAGTACAGGGTGTTTCAAAAGTCTTGGGAACATTACAAATGCGTATATCTCATGAACTATTCCAGGTAGAAAAATGAAACTGGTGCCATTTTAAAGCTTGCTTAATCAAGTTTTTGGTCATACTAATGATTTTCGTGTTATCTTTCCAGGTGCAGTAATGGCGTTCTCTAAACAAGACAAGGCATTTTGCGTCCTCCAATTTGCAAAGACTGAATTGTGGACATGTGTTCAGCGTGCATTTCGCAGGAAATTTAAAAAAGAAGCCCCTGAAAGGAAATCCATTGTCAGATGGCATGCTAAATTTGTGAAAGATGGGTGTTTGTGCCCAAGTAAGCGAACAGGTCGCCCTTCAACTTCAGAAGATGCAGTTGAGCAAGTTCGGACAGCCTTTCAGCGGAGCCCCCGTAAATCAGTGAGAAGAGCCAGCAGGGAACTTCAGCTTGCTCCAGCAACTGTCTGGCGTGTCTTAAGGAAACGACTGCAAATGGTACCTTACAAGCTCAAGTTGGTCCAAAAGTTGAAGGACACTGATAAGCCACTTCGCCGTGACTTTTGCATTGCAATGCAAGAGAAGTTGGAAGATAACGGCTTTGATGACCGGCTTGTTTTTAGCGATGAGGCGACCTTCCATCTGAATGGCAAAGTTAACAAGCATAACACTCGCATATGGGGTACTGAGAATCCTCATGAACTTCTTGAGCACGAGCGAGATTCACCAAAAGTGAACGTGTTTTGTGCAATTTCCAAGAAAGGTGTCTATGGACCGTTCTTCTTTGAAGAGGCAACTATCACTGGTGAATCCTATCTCAACATGCTGGAAGACTGGTTAATGGCTCAGTTGGAACAAGCAGAATCTGATGACTTCATTTTTCAACAAGATGGTGCACCACCACACTGGAGTCTTAGAGTAAGGCAGTTTCTTAACACAAGGCTGCCTGGTAGATGGATTGGGAGATCTGGGCGAGGTGATGACGTTCTCATGCCCTGGCCTCCTAGGTCTCCAGATCTTACCCCGTGTGACTTTTTCCTTTGGGGCTTTGTCAAGCAACAAGTCTATGTGCCGCCCCTTCCAAGAGATATTGACGAACTAAAGGCTCGAGTAACGGCAGTTGTGGGAACCATTGACGTCAAGATGCTGGAACGCGTTTGGCAGGAAATCGACTATCGACTAGATGTCTGCCGTGTGACGAATGGTGCTCATATTGAGCAACTTTGAAGATTCCCCACAAAACTTGAAACTTTAACCTTTCCAACGGTACCAATTTCATTTTTCAACTCCTAATAGTTTTTGAGTTATTAAAAATCGTTATGTTCCCAAGACTTTTGAAACACCCTGTATATTTGGATGGCAAAGCTATTGAGGTTGTTGAGAAGTTTTGTTACCTTGGTGATATCATTGGAGCACAGGGAGGAGCAAGTGTTAGTATGATTGCAAGATTTAGAAGTAGATAGAATAATACTAACCAGAAAAGCATTACCACTGTTGGCCAAGGGAAAAGTCTATCTGGTATATGTATGCAGTGTGAGTATGTATGGAAGTGAAACCTCGCCAGTGAGGGTTGAAGACATGCGTTGCATGGAGAGAAATGGTATAAGAATGATATGATGGATTTGTAATGTGGGTCCATAAGACAAGCTTAAATCTGATGTAAGATTAAATCTGGACAGTATAGGAGATGTTTCGTTATAGAATACCCATAACCCCTTTTTCCTATGTGGAATTTCTCATTGATACATCATATTGTTACATAATTCTTATATAATAGTTATATTTTTCAATCAATTGTACCACGAGTATTTATTCATATTTTTTTCATCCAGACATAAAGAAAGAGAAAAGAAAGATTTCGTAAAAAGAGTAAAGACGTGTACCATTTCCCGTACCCTCCCCACCCCGCCACCTTACATCACCTTACATTGTCTATTTCTGCCCGATATGACATAGGTCATGCTCTCGGCTAAAAGTACTGTTAACCTGTCGCGCCGGTCCGATCACCAGATAAACGCTTACATAACCCCCTACCCCTGTACTCGGACAAGTGACTGACACCCATATAAGCTCTAAGAGTAAGGAGCAGAGACAGAGAGTTTCAGATCAGTTCTGAGATCAGGTCGGTAAAGAAGAAGAAGAAGAAGAAGAAGAAGAAGAAGAAGAAGAAGAAGAAGAAGAGAGAAAAAAAGAAAGGTAAAAATGCTATTATCGTCTTGCATATAATATTTGGGCTAGAAGAAACGCTCTAAGGAAAAGGGATTTCAAATATTAGAGATGCCCACCATAGATAACTTATATTATTTGGGGAATATTTCACTGCCACCAAAAATAAGTGGATTTAATTTGGGAAAACTGAAGCTGTTACCTGTCAGGGTTACCTTCATATATTCACTGGGGTTACATTCTGACCGAGGATTGTGTAGCACCAACCCCTTTATCCAGAACTCCCCCTCCTGTGCCCGATACTCATTAGATTCACTTTCTTATATATATTGACTCTTATATGGAAAGAAACTCATGCTTTCCGCATTATTGAATGTTTGAACCTTATTCTGGATTAGTTTTTGAGCTACCCATGAACATACTGTAAGTCTACCCCCATCTTCTCTCATAAACTGTTTTCATATGTTTAAATGCGACCTTTGCTCATCGAATAGAAACAGTATTTAGATTTCTTTCTCCGTATTAGAACTTGTCTTTGTTTTTCTTTATATATTTCTCCTGTATATTTAAGTAAATAAATAATTATATACAAACTGTAACTTGGTTGTTTTATATTATTTCACGCTTGTTTGTTTGCTTCTTCTCTCTATACCTAGTGTCTTGAGAATATCTTTATATCAGAACCCTGAGACCTTGAGCCACTTCCGGAGTTTATCTTTTTTTATTATCATTGTCACGTGTACGCTTCCGTAGTCCCCAAAAAGGCCGAGCGTGACACTATATATTCAGTAGCTGAATATTGATCGTTGCTTCAAACCTTAGTAATTCCTCACTAAAGTCTATCTTTCCTTTATTGTAGCCTCTATGACAAGAAATCTGCTCTTCTTTCATTATAATCATGTCTTTGTTGTATTATTTGGATTATTCGGCCTACTGTTCTCATCTTGGATGCTATTCTCACAACTTTTCGGCCGATGTAACCTCCGACATTATTCAGTTGCATTTTTATCGAACTTGGGAATCTTTACGTCGAATTCAAGAATCTGTACGGAATTTCGAAATTCTGTACAGATTCCCAAGTTCAACATAAAGATTCCCAAGTTCGACCAGCCGCACCTGGAAAATGTAGGAGGTTACATCGGCCGAAACGTTGTGAGAATAAGATCCAAAATGAATACACTAGTCCGAATAATCCAAAACATAATATTCATTTCTTTGTTTACAAATGTGTTCTTTCTTCATTTACATTACACGTTTTTTTTATGTTGATTCTGTTAACTAACTTCTATTTTCTTATCTCTAACCTGATTATTAATATATATTTTAGTTACATTTCAACGGAAATCATTCTGGTGGATTTAATTTCGTAATTAATTTCTTTTTTTCATACAATCACTTTGAATGTGGAAAATAGAATACATTTATAGTTGGATTATATAAGTAGGTTTTTGCTTTCGTTTTTGAAGTTATTAAAAATTTAAGCTCATCAGTAATTTTTGGGACAACTTGTATATATATATATATATATATATATATATATAGTCCCGGAAGTTTCTCAACGATTAAAACTATATTTAAAAAAAAAACAAAAAAACAAAAAAACTTATAGTCCCAAGTCTTTCAGTGGAAAATCACTCATGTAAGTCAATTTATTTTTAACAGTTATTATATTAGTTTGTTTCTAACACTATTTTAAGGGATCATCAGTTGTTTACCATGAAAAACTGTTTCGGGAATTTAATATATATATAGGCATGTCTAAAACGTATCCGACCTTAGGCCAGAAAAATTATTTCAAATATGTGACGGGGTTGGGACCCTAATCCCCTTCAAAATAGGCCCCTTGTGCTTGAACACATTTAGCCCACCGATCCATCTACTGCCGGAAACATCTCTAAATGTCTATTTTTGGAATGGTGTTGATCTCCGCATTATCTCTTTTTCGCACCCTCTCAACAGCAGCTGCACTCCGAGCAGTTTGGGGTCTGCCAGAACGCTGGTCACTCTCTGCTGATGTGCGGCCATTTTTGAATCGGTCGAACCACTCCTAAATTTGTGTTACACATCGCATCTTCTCCGAACACCTGCTGAATCTAATGTCATTCATAAAGAAGACCTCTAGAGGTGTTTCCGGCAGTGGATGGATCGGTGGGCTAAGTGTGTGCTAGCACAAGGGACCTACTTTGAAGGGGATTAGAGTCCCAACCCGTCAGGTATTTGAAATATTTTTCCTGGCCTAAGGTCGGATACTTTTAGTCAGGCCTCGTACCATATATACATATAAATATAAATATAAATATAAATATATATATATATATATATATATATATATATATATATATATATATATATATATATATATGGGAAGAGAAGGATGAAGGTAATCCGACGTGATGGTAAAATGAAAAAGGAAAACCAAAAACTGGATGTTTTTTATGTGTACATCAACGTTTCGTCTTTATTTATAAGACTTCATCAGGATGATGATATAGGGAAAAGATATCATGCAAGCACAGATACATGTAGGGTAGACATGTTGGGAAGAAAAATAAAATAAAATGAAAAATAATGGCAGCGTCTTGCTGGACGTCCGTACTTGTTAGAGAATGAAAATGAGTGGGAGAAAAAAGGGGAAGGGTGGAGGGAGCAAGGACTACTGTGGCTGGCGATGAGAGAAAGAGGTGGGGGATGAGCAGGGGTAAAATGGATGGCAGAGAGAGATTGGAGGAAGAGGGGGAGGGGGTGTTTGACCAGATGGCTGTGGTCGAGATTGAAGGGGAAGAGTGAGTTGGAATGTTTGTGTGTGGGGGGTGTATGCAGGGAAATATATATATATATTTATATAGATATGAAAAGAAAGTGCTCCAAAATTTATAATAAAACAAAATTCTTCTTCTGGGACAATACTCGTGTCAATCAACTGACAAACCAAGTCTAATCCGATTCGAGAGTGTTGTGAATTATCAGACACATTTTGACAGCAACACCGGTTTTGATATTCTTCTCATTTAAGAAGACTGAGACTTTGGTAACTAGAACTGATATTATTGCTACTTTGAACTTTTATCGTCTTTAACTGTCTTCAGGAATTATTTCTAAGATCTTTCATATATTTCATACAAATAATTTTCTTTGGAATTGTATTTTAGTCTTTCACATGTCTGCAGTTTTAGTTTGGAAATAAAATCATCTCGGCCTTTTGTTGTTACAACAATATCTTTAGCAAAAGAATTACTATTTTCTCACACATTGACACACACACGCACCCCCCCACACACACATACACACACACATACCCCCCCCCCCATATATATATATATATATATATATATATATATATATATATATATATATATATATATATATATATAAACACCTGTGACAATAACCCTTTCATAAACATGAATATGAAAATATCTAAGGTATAGGAATATTATAAGACTATCTAGGCAATATAAACTATAAACCTAATAGTATATGACGGAGTACTAATAATATGACAATATAAAACATTTAAATATAGAACAAATCACACTCAGGATGATTGGTCTGAAGAAAATACCACACAAAGTACAAAATATTTGAAAGAATTGTAGTAGGAAGGGAAAAGCTTAAAAAGACTGCTTATGAAAATATAAATTACGAGCTACAAAAAGATGGTAGCAGTGGGAGTTAACTGTGGAAAGTGCGGGGGGGGGGAAGGTTAAGCTTTTCCCCTCCTACTATCACTGTTTCAAATATTTTGTACTTTGTGTGTTATTTTCTTCAGACCAATCATCCTGAGGAAATTTTGAAATGAAGACAAAACGTTGATGGATATATCTAATATATAAAGTTAAGACGATTTTCTCCCTGTACCTTCTCGAAGAATAAGAAACCAACCATATGCATCACAAGCTACTAAACTCACTACTACATTATGCTGATTCACTCGATCGTGTTTTAGTAAATTTGTTATTATTTTTCTCAAGCTAACACTAAATATTACTTTTGGCCTACTATCTTTGACTCTGCTCAAAACATACTCCATATAGGTGATAGCAAAAACTTTTCTCCCTGACATTTAAGAACTGACACTTCCCCAGTCGTCACCGGAAACTAATAATCAACGTCTATTTAAAAAAAATAGTGTCCGTTAGTATTTACAATTTGTCTGCTATTAATTTACTACATAATACAAAACATTACGCACATATTTAATGGACGCTCCCGCTAATTCCGTTGATTTTTCAAGAATATCGGATTACGTTACTTCAACTTATTACGTAAACATTTACACTCATTCCAGTTTTTAAGAATGCAATTAACGAATATAGTTCTTTCTGTACTTCGACACTAAACATGGCGGTTACAATTTCTTCAGTGACTCGACTTCCGATTTAAGTCCATATACGCCAAGATACTCAACATAAAATCATAAAGTTGACATTTCCTGAATTCTACCCCTTTCAGACATAATATCATAAAATTAGAAAAAAAAGAAATGATCCAAAACGTGCGAATGATGGCCCCTAGATTTGGTCGCGTTATGGCGTATCATAAATTCTAACACATGCCAGCTACACATGCCAGCTACCGGCTGTGTTGGTTTATATGACCTAATTTTGCTTAAATTATATACTTGTGTTCGTGGCCCTAAGGTTAACAGCGTAGCTCCAAGCCCGATGGTTTATGGTTCGATTCCAGTCGTCTCACACTTTTTTTTAAAAACATTGTTATACTTCCCCCTTTCGAGGGGGGCGGGGACTATGCGCCGGATTTTTTATATTCAACGTTACCATGTAGTATTTTGAAAAGGATTACTGTAATATGTAGTACTTTATCTATTGTTAATATCATCATTTTTCTTCCACTAACGATGATTTACTACTGCTCTGCAGGCCACCTTAATTATATTTGTGTGTTTCAGTAGTGCTCAGAAGGCATATTCATTTTTTTTCTTTTTTCTTTCTTCTTTGTTCTTTTTTTAATGTTTTTTTCTTTTTTTTTCCCATTTTTCCGTCCTTGCTAAAACAATGGAGGCCTTTTTAATTTTAGATAGAGCGGGTGTTAAATTTAAAAGAATACATAAATAATATTTTTTGGTTTTCCTTTTTCAATTTCCATATATATATATATATATATATATATATATATATATATATATATATATATATATATATATAATAAAAACCAGAAAAATAAAGATATAGTGTATACCTTTAAATTAGAACCTATCATGAAAGAATCGATGCTCAATATACGAGATAGAGCACTTATATAGACAAGTAAAAGATGAAAATAAAGATTGTAAAAATACAATATATATTACGTCATCAATTGCTCAAAACAAGGTGTTTCAAATTAAAATAAGCATGGCAAAACTCTTTCTCAAAAAGGAAATTAAGAGCTTTTTTCCCTATTTCTCTCCAACTGAGAGAAACTTATTCCACTGCTGAGAAAGAGATTGGCCTTGAATTCGCTTCACTTAGAACCACCAGCTGCTCTTTTGGCCCGTTCAAGATTCTTGATGGAGATCTGCTGGGATGTGTCAGTCACAAAGTGGATTTCTTGTGAACTATTGTGGTTTGTCCAGTTTACAATTCGCTTCAAGATTACAAGAGAGAGGTTGAAAAGTGTACTCTCTCCAGGTAGTTTGTTGACATTAAGTTGATGTAGCAATACCATGTCGTCCACTACATATATACCACCTATAATTGGAGTCTTGGATTAAGAGTTTTCAGGCAGACATTCAAGTGCATGAAATTCACCTTGTTAGTCTGAACTGAGAATCTGTGAGAATCTGTGAGAATCCGTGAGAATCTGTGAGTGACAGTCGTAATGGACCCAATTAATAGGAAAGTAGCTCTTGTAAATTGATGTTCCTTATATTTGCCTATCACAAGAAAATTTCAACCTTTTCTGGTGTTTTTTCTTACATGCATACTGCATGCATTAAAGGACAACCTTCGATACAACAGATCTGAACCGTGATCTACATTCTATGTTATAAGTTTAAGACGGCCTTGAAATGTGAAAGATGAAATCATGACAAATAAAAGTTGAAACTAACAAACATAATTGATACTAAAAATTAAAGACAATTTTGTTGTCACTTATTTATTGTTTCTTATTAAATAGTTACGTCAAAATGTAACAATTTGCTTAGCCTCTTTTGAAAAAGATCACTGATATAATGCTAAGAATCAAAGTTGATTCAGTCGGAACAGATTTCTTACATTCATACCTTTCAATGATCTTTCTCAATGCTTCAGTACGTAAACGTTCCTTTTCAACAACGATGTTCAATTTAACATTAACTTTTTTCAATGTGGTTAAGATCAGACCTGTTTCCGGGCCAATCTAATGTCGTCAATTTGTTCTGTTCCAGGCAAATCTATGCTATAATTGTAATAGTCAGTTATAAGTAAAACTTTAGTAGAACTCTTCATTGATGTCACTCTAGAAATAGAAACGAGACTTCATTTTCTTTTTCATTATGGATGACGTTCAGTTTATACATGTAAAAATACAGCTAATAAAAGCATGAAGTGAACACCACATGTCTGCTCTTAATTCATAACATCAGCCTCGTCCCAATCTATTGTAGTCTTATTAGGCCACTCTAGTGTTGTCACTTTTTTGACGAAAATTCTGGACGATGTTCAATCAGTGGTATTATATGTGACAATGAATCTAGATATGTATTTCTAGGTTGTCATACTTCAGGAATTTGAAAAAATTAAAACCATTAATTTTTGTTCTTGGAAGCAAGAAAAAGAGCCTGGCAGTTTCAAATTTAGACATTCCAAATCATCTGGCTTTGTGGAATTTTAATCGTTTTAATTGGATACTTTTCTTCTGGATTTAGGACCGACGTAGATTTTGATATTTCTTTTAAGCATAGCAAAATAAATAAGATTAAACTTAAGAAATAACAAAATGAAAATAAGTACTTTACCTCAATCGTTTTCTGTCCAAGCTTCATGCTGTTCAGCAATTGCCAGGCGCTTGGATTTCAAAACAAATGTTAACCAGGTCTGCTTTAAATGATTAAATACCGAATCTGATCTGAAATAATATGAAACTCTCACACAACTAACATTTGTACATTTTGTAGTTTTATTTAAATTCTAAGAATTTTTAATCTTTAGTCAAACATATTTGTTGACGTTGCTTCATTCATAAATAAAAATAAATACATTGATATTTACTTACTATAGACGTTGAAACGAATTATGGATGGGTGGAGCTGATTTATAAATCAGCCCCACCCATCCATCTGGTTTGGTTAAATTGTACATCTTTTATGATGAGAGTGATGTTATAACCACTTCTTGAAACGTTGAATCTGGGATCTTGCTCACAAGTTGTTAGATTTAGACATCGAAGTTCAGTGGATGTCTGCAGATTTTTCCACATTAAACTATTGAATTTAGGATTAGCAGGGAAAACACAGTTCAGTTTTGCGGCACGTCATTCCTTAAACTCTGATGCGTTTACAGAATAATCAATATCTGAAAGAAAAGAATGGATTCACTGCATAAAATGGAACATGTTTAACAAATATCTATGATGTAAAATATGGTACTCCTTACATACATTTAATTATATAAAATATATATCTGTTATATACAAGAATATGTATATATATATATATATATATATATATATATATATATATATATATATATATATACGTTGAATGCTATCGAATGTTTTTATGTCTATGTTCGCCGCTTTCAGTGTAAACATCACTTAATTTCTCCGTTATTACGTGACAATCTGTCGTGACCTAATGAGACGAGGCGAACACCTACAGATTCAAGGTGTATCTGTGAACCGACTTTGATTACTATAACCGATTTTGATTACTATAACCGACTTTGTTTACCATAACCGATTTTTATTACAATAACCGACTTTGATTATAATAACCGATTTTGATTACTATAACCGACTTTGATTACTATAACCGATTTTGATTACAATAACCGACTTTGATTACCATAACTGATTTTTATTACTATAATTGACTTTTATTACTATAACCGACTTTAGTTACCATAACCGATTTTGATAACTATAACCGATTTTGATTGCAATAACCGACTTTCATAACAATAACCGACTTTGAATACTATAACCGACTTCGAATACAATAACTGATTTTGATTACAATAACCGACTTTGATTACAATAACCGACTTTTATTACTGTAACCGATTTTGATTACAATAACCGATTTTGATTACAATAACCGACTTTGATTACTGTAACCGATTTTGATTACAATAACTGATTTTGATTACCATAACCGATTTTTATTACTATAACCGATTTTGATTACAATAACCGATTTTGATTACAATAACCGATTTTGATTGCTATAACCGATTTTGATTACTATAACCGACTTTGATTACAATAACCGATTTTTATTACTATAACCGATTTTGATAACTATAACCGACTTTGATTATAATAACCGACAGAATAACAACAACTTTGTTTTGTATCGATGCATTTTTGAACAACACAATTTGTTTGAATTTCATTCTGTTTCGTCTCTTTTTTGCTATCAAACGCACAACGGGATGTTTTGGGTATGTGTGTAACTACTTTTAGAGAACGGTCCCTTCAAATCCACCCTACCCCCCAAACTCCCACTACTTTAGCTATAAAGATCATACACTCCTTGTATATCCACATAATATTTGTCTTGCTGACACAGTCAACAAACTTCCGAATTAGAAAATAGTCACATCCTCAACCTCCTTGATATCACTTTGCACAACACCCCAAACGGCCTAAATTTTTAAGTCTATAGAAAACCAACGAATAAAAATGACTTTATACATTTCTATTCCGACCACAACAACTAGAATTTGCATCCCTGCGCAGTGAAAGAAACCTTTACCGAGAACACTTATAAAGCTTTTAAATATCCTCAATTCTGGCAACGAAAACTCGGATTTATGTCCACAATTGGAATGTTGGATTGTTGAAAAAGAAAAATCTTTGGTAGTATTCTCTGGATATTTTTTAACAATAAAGCGAGAAGTTAAAATCCAACAGAATTTTGACAAACAAAGTCTGTAAATTTTGCGAAAACCAAACAAACCAAAAAAAACACTTCAACGTTCCGAAACGATTGAAGCAAAATTATCGTTTTCTGAGTAGTTTTCAAATCATAATTTGGAAATGCATGTCGTTCAACTGCGAAAGAAAAAGCGAAAAAAAAACCAACATAAAAATGTGTCGATTGTTTTTCGTTAATAATAAGTTTTTTTACGAGCTCATTTTCTTTTCTTTCCACTAATCGGTTACAGCAAAAAAAAACTACGGCTGTATGAATAATCTCTCTCTCTCTCTCTTTCTCTATCTATCTATCGCTTTCTCCATCTCTTTCTCTCTCGTTCTCTCTCTTTCTCTCTCTCTCTCTCTCTCTCTCTCTCTCTCTCTCTCTCTCTATATATATATATATATATATATATATATATATATATATATATATATACGGAAAGTCAGTTTAATTGAAGTGACGGGGAAAGATGAATTGAAAACATGCAATTTTAATAATTTTCAGTCATCAGCAAGATCAGCAACTGAAATTACAGACAGAACAAGTATAATATGAAAAGAAAATGGATGCGGAAAAATGGAATTGCAGAAAGAACAACAGATAGAAAAGCTTCGAATGGAAGAGGAAGAACAACAAATGAAAAAAATTGAGGAAATGTTTCTTCATACCCAACAGGAACAGAAAATATATTACAATTATCGAATGGGTGTCAAAATGGTAAAGATGAAAGTGCCTTTTTAAAAAATACTATTTAGAACATTATTGATAACTTTACTACGATCCTAACAACGAGGTTACGTTTGCTTCGTATTTCAGACGATACGAGGATATTAATAGTACGGATTGTGCGAATTGGACCGATTTAAAAAAAGTCCGTTTGCTATTAAGAAAATTGGGTACGGTTGAACATACCAAATTCGTAAATTATATTTTACCACAAACAAAATCGTAACTTACATTTGGTGAAGTGATACTATTATTGAGTAAATTGTTTAACCCTTAAACGTCTCTTTTTCACAAAAGGTGGAAATGCATGAACTTTACTAAGAAAGACGACGAAGACTACACGACTTTTTCTAACGTAGTTACCAAAAACTGTGATGATTTCAAGTTGTCGAAGTTGAGTGCTAACAATTTCAAATGCCTTATATTTGCGTAATGATTAGTATTGAATGCAGATGCAGAAATCAGAAGAAGAGTCCTTAATAAACTGGAAAATGAACAAGATTTAACACTCCAGCATATCGTAGAGCACTGCCAATGGTTTATTAGTGTGCGTTAAGATTCAAATGATATTGAACAGACTGTAGTGTCGCAAATCAGAAAATTCAACAAGAAAAAAAGTACTTCACCATCTAAATTTGATACTCAAAAGAAAAGTAATCTGCCCCTAAACCGTGTTTCCGTTGTGGATAGCTGCATTTGTACAAAGATTGTCCATATGAAATGAAAAAGTGCTTTAGATGCGATCGTGTGGTATACTAAAGTACGCAGAACAAAGTAAATAATTAAATTTACATTTTTTTCATTAGAATCGCTAAATGTGACGAAGTGGAAAATATTAGTAAGTTTGTAAGAATATTGAATAGAAATATTTAAATGAGACTTGACTCAGGCTCCGATTTGTCAATTATAAATCTTCAGACATGGAAGAAAATTGGAAAGCCGACTTTATTGAGGACTAAAAAAGCAGCAAAAAGCGTCACTGGCGAACAAATCAAATTCGAGTGCGAACAAATAACTACAGTTACACTACAAGGAAAAACTTTAAAATTGAAAATGTCTGTGGTGAACAATTCAAGTAATATTTTAGCACAAATTGGATGGTAAAGCTTATAAATTCTTTCTGTAAAAGTATAAAAACTTTAAATGCTGCGGCAGAAAAGTTAAAGAAAGAATTAAAAGATAATTGTTCAGAAGTTTTCTTCTGGTGGAGTAGAAAGAGATTAAAAAAATGACTGACCTAGCTAAAAGTAGAGTGTTCCATTCGCGTCATTAGATAAGATTGACGAGAAAGTAAATAAATAAATAAAAAGTGGATGTAGGATACAGAAATTCATTGCCACCTACAGTCGATGAAAAGAAAAAGAAATTAAAATGTCTTAGTCGAATCATGGATAAAGACATTAAAAGATCAGAATAATGAGTGTGAAGGTTGAAATCCCCCATTAAAAGAGCAGACTCTGTGCGAGTGAATATGTTAAAAAATATGCCATCTCCAAATATATCGGCTCGACAAATTTGTCTTAATTTTGCGAATTGTTACAAAGTGTTTAATCAAAACATACAAGATTTGCGAGCGTCTCTTAATGAAATATTTTCAAAAAGAGAAAAATAAAAAAAGATTGGGGTTAAATGAGAGAATTCCAGAAGGCGTTTGGTATTAACAAAATCACATCAAGAAGAAACCGTAAATTACGGACTTCATTAAAATAAACCCCGAAAAGAAAATGGTATTGACTCTATACGGAGCTAGGCTAAGGGGGGGGGGGTGAGGTATGGTGTTATGTTGATCTACCCTATTTCGCATGTAGATGGACTTTTCCAGAGACTATGAATAGAGTTACAACTAAGTATCGTAGCAGTCATGGCGGAAGTCACTTGTGGCAGTCATAGCCACAGTATCTGATGCAGACTATCTGTAACATAATATTCTGTACTTCTGTAAATACACTCTGGTACATATACCAAATATTGTCTAAATTATTATCGACACTTCAAGGTCACAACAATTATTGTGCACTATTATATAAATTGAACACTATTATATAAATTGAACACTATTATATAAATTAAACACTATTATATAAATTGAACACTATTATATAAATTGAACACTACTATATAAACACAGTAAAGATTCTCCGGATGTTTACCTTGTGAATACAAACCTGACCTGGATTATTTTTTAAAACGTGTGGCCACACTTAGAATTCATATCATCAGTCTGGAACTCCTATCTTGCTCAGAACATTGACCATCTGGCAAGAAACCGTTTAGAGGAAAATACACTTCATTAGACACCTGCCATACTCTGACCGCCTGTCTTCATTGTAGCTCTGACCCCTAACAACTTACTTACCCACAAAATTATTAACCATCTTTCCAACAACAATCAACCCTAAGCACCTTTTTAATCTCCATCTGTCTAACACATGTGGACATGCTTACAAAGTCAGAAATCAGCACAGCTCCCATGATTTTCGGAAACAGTTTTTCATGCTCAGAATGGCTGAAGAATGAAACAAACTGCATTTTGATTGATTTGACGTATTTTGGGATCCAACCTTTATCTGGGACTTGTTCGATGATATTAACGTATTGTCTCTTAATAAAATATTTAAAATAAGAGAAAACTGGAAAAGATTGGGTGTGGACGAAAGAATGTCAGAAAGCGTTTGATATAAAAAAATATATATTTAAAAAATCACATCAAGAAGAAAAGTTACGGACTTTATAAAAATAAACCCGAAAAAAAATTGTATTGACTCCATGCGGAGCAAGGCTAAAAAAAAAGTGGAGGGGTTATGGTGTGATTTTTATCTACCCTAATTTGGGTGAAGATGGATTCTTCCAGAGACTATGAATAGAGTTATGACTAAGTGTTGTGGCAGTCATTGGTGCCATTCATTTGCCGTTCTGTGTCGGTATACATCTATGATCCGATCTCGACAATCATTTCGGCAGAAACTGGGCCAGTTTATCTGTCGGGCTGAGATATTAGTCCTTGACACGTGCGTAAAGAATGTTGTGTAGACGCAGTAAGCACTAATACAACACTTGTATAGACCCCTCATCAGAATATTAAAGATTTTAAAGCTCGAAACTGAAAGGAGAAAATCAATCATTTGAAAATTCAAATAAAAAAAATAACGGTCAAAAGAAATAATCACGGCCTAACGTTGTTTATTTATCAATTTGTATAGAAATTAAAGATTTAATTAGTAAGGGAGACAATTCCGCGCAAATCAGATTAATTGCTCAAAGAAATAATTTGGCACTTCAGAAAAATATTAGAATCTTAGTCAGCATGCCGCTATTCCGAATTCACAACAGCCAGCCGCAAGACTGCTTCTCCGGTCATAATTTTTAAAAAGTCAAAATCTTTTTCATGTAAAACTTTATAATCAAAACTTGCTGGTTAACTTTTTAAAATGAAAATTGAATATAAAGTTGTCGGAATTCTAAGGGGAATCCTGGTTACATGTTCATAATACAAGCAATGTCATATGCAAAACAAAATAATAATTCACAGGCAATAGGTGGTTTAAATAAAGCGTTTATTGAACGTGTGTAACGACAATGAAACAGAGTACATTAATACGTATACAGTGTGTATGTGGAATGATGAATGCCGTGTGTATATATGTATATATGTATAATCTGTGTGGGGGTGAAATAGTTCATATGATTTAAACGCATATGGGAAAATATGTTAAATAAATAAATTGTGTACGTGAAAATAAAATGTTTTGGAGAATAAATTGTCTCTGTAGGAATATGAATGCGTGTTTGAAGAAAAATCTCTTCCCGAGAAAAACGTGTTTATGAATTTGAACACGTGTGATTTTGTGGGTCAGATAAGGAGACGAACAGCATCTCCGATGACTGTCGTGGCCGGAACTGAAAAAGAGCCCTGTCTCACGTTGTGCATCGGTTTACATAATCAAGAAGGGCAGATAACTCTGTGGTCGTCCTCCTGGCAACCGGTGCAATTATGTTTGAGAGGGGGAGATAACTGCTACAAAGTAAAAATGGATTAAAAAAAAATATCTGCAATCCGACAATTAACACATTGTTTTGTTTGCCACGAGTCATCTAGATGAGAGACCAGAGTAGGAGACGGGTCAGCAGCCACTTATAACAGTGATTATACTTATCATTATTTATTATTGCCCATGAAAAATGCTGGAACAATTGTAGTGATTCTAATCATTCTAATCATTCTAATCATTCCAATCATTCTGATGAATAAGTAATCATTAATAAATGAATAAAAGCAAATTGTCGAGATTATAAGCGACATGTGGACGCTTGCTGTTGCAACTCTTTTAAACATTTCATTTCTTGGGATGACTCATGGCAAAGAAGAAGAAGAACAACAAGAAGAAGAATGGGAAGCTGAAAGGTAAACGATAATGAACAGAATGTCTTGAGTTTGTTCTCAAAGCCAGAAACGTAGAATGAAGAAGGAAGTCAATTCAACAACGGAAAGCTAGCCTCAAAAGAAAAGCCATTATCGGGAAATTAGTTTTATATGATAGTCATCTAATAATGATAAGAAGGTCACAATGGCCACTCCTTGATGATCAACACACACACACACACACACACACACACACACACACACACACATACAAAACCTTACATTCATTTCGGTTTGTTGCTAGATTTGATGTCAGCTGTCAGTTTATGAATTCTAACCATAACAATGGCATAACATTGGCTGCAAGTGCCAAGGCCAAGTAAGATCTTAAATCCTCTAAACCTGTTGACACTCCTTTCAATATCTTCAATATTAAACATCCAATATCTTGCGTGATTCATTTTAAGACGAAACTGATCTAAAATAAAATATTATTATAATAGATTTGGTGCCTGTATATCTGAAAATCTATATAAAATACTCCTAAAACTTGTGGCCCGGTTACAACTTGCCACCAACAAAAACCGGATATTATTAAAACATCGATGATAACTATCCCCTTTCATTCCTGGTTGGTTTCCCATTAAACTGTTTGTTTCAACATTAAATTAACAGACAGTGAAGAGAGAAATTAACCTAAGCGACACAGTATATGAAATCATAGTGTAATAGCTGGGATCCTCATTTATTCAGAGTCATCTAGAATACATAGATATGTTTGAAGATAACCAGCATTAATATGTATACGAATTTTAACTAAAGTAAATATAGGAATACATATTTTCATGTTTGATTAATATGAACCCCATACAACAATTTATATTCTTATTTTTTAATTTCTATAATTTTCAGTTAAAATAAGCAAAATAAGCAAATAAGCAAAGTATTGTTTCACTGTTCATGAATGTCTGACACGAACGCAGATCACACGATATTATTTGACGAATTTCCGGCAAGAACGATATTATTTAAGAAATGTTCTGCACGAACACAGATCACACGATATTATTTGATGAATTTCCGGCAAGAACGATATTATTTATTAAATGTTCGGCACGAACGCAGATCACACGATATTATTTGATGAATTTCCGGCAAGAACGATATTATTCATTAAATGTTCGGCACGAACGCAGATCACACGATATTATTTGATGAATTTCCGGCAAGAACGATATTATTTATTAAATGTTCGGCACGAACACAGATCACACGATATTATTTGATGAATTTCCGGCAAGAACGATATTATTTATTAAATGTTCGGCACGAACGCAGATCACACGATATTATTTGATGAATTTCCGGCAAGAACGATATTATTCATTAAATGTTCGGCACGAACGCAGATCACACGATATTATTTGACGAATTTCCGGCACGAACGATATTATTTAATAAATGTTCGGCACGAACGCAGATCACACGATATTATTTGATGAATTTCCGGCAAGAACGATATTATTTAATAAATGTTCGGCACGAACGCAGATCACACGATATTATTTGATGAATTTCCGGCAAGAACGATATTATTTATTAAATGTTCGGCACGAACGCAGATCACACGATATTATTTGATGAATTTCCGGCAAGAACGATATTATTTAATAAATGTTCGGCACGAACGCAGATCACACGATATTATTTGATGAATTTCTGGCAAGAACGATATTATTCATTAAATGTTCGGCACGAACGCAGATCACACGATATTATTTGATGAATTTCCGGCACGAACGATATTATTTAATAAATGTTCGGCACGAACGCAGATCACACGATATTATTTGATGAATTTCCGGCACGAACGATATTATTTATTAAATGTTCGGCACGAACGCAGATCACACGATATTATTTGATGAATTTCCGGCAAGAACGATATTATTTATTAAATGTTCGGCACGAACGCAGATCACACGATATTATTTGATGAATTTCTGGCAAGAACGATATTATTCATTAAATGTTCGGCACGAACGCAGATCACACGATATTATTTGACGAATTTCCGGCACGAACGATATTATTTAATAAATGTTCGGCACGAACGCAGATCACACGATATTATTTGATGAATTTCCGGCAAGAACGATATTATTTAATAAATGTTCGGCACGAACGCAGATCACACGATATTATTTGATGAATTTCCGGCAAGAACGATATTATTTAATAAATGTTCGGCACGAACGCAGATCACACGATATTATTTGATGAATTTCCGGCAAGAACGATATTATTTAATAAATGTTCGGCACGAACGCAGATCACACGATATTATTTGATGAATTTCCGGCAAGAACGATATTATTTAATAAATGTTCGGCACGAACGCAGATCACACGATATTATTTGATGAATTTCCGGCAAGAACGATATTATTTAATAAATGTTCGGCACGAACGCAAATCACACGATATTATTTGATGAATTTCCGGCACGAACGATATTATTCATTAAATGTTCGGCACGAACGCAGATCACACGATATTATTTGACGAATTTCCGGCACGAACGATATTATTTAATAAATGTTCGGCACGAACGCAGATCACACGATATTATTTGATGAATTTCCGGCAAGAACGATATTATTTAATAAATGTTCGGCACGAACGCAGATCACACGATATTATTTGACGAATTTCCGGCAAGAACGATATTATTTAATAAATGTTCGGCACGAACGCAGATCACACGATATTATTTGATGAATTTCCGGCAAGAACGATATTATTTAATAAATGTTCGGCACGAACGCAGATCACACGATATTATTTGATGAATTTCCGACAAGAACGATATTATTTAATAAATGTTCGGCACGAACGCAGATCACACGATATTATTTGATGAATTTCCGGCAAGAACGATATTATTTAATAAATGTTCGGCCCGAACGCAGATCACACGATATTATTTGACGAATTTCCGGCACGAACGATATTATTTAATAAATGTTCGGCACGAACGCAGATCACACGATATTATTTGATGAATTTCCGGCAAGAACGATATTATTCATTAAATGTTCGGCACGAACGCAGATCACACGATATTATTTGACGAATTTCCGGCACGAACGATATTATTTAATAAATGTTCGGCACGAACGCAGATCACACGATATTATTTGATGAATTTCCGGCAAGAACGATATTATTTAATAAATGTTCGGCACGAACGCAGATCACACGATATTATTTGACGAATTTCCGGCAAGAACGATATTATTTAATAAATGTTCGGCACGAACGCAGATCACACGATATTATTTGACGAATTTCCGGCACGAACGATATTATTTAATAAATGTTCGGCACGAACGCAGATCACACGATATTATTTGATGAATTTCCGGCAAGAACGATATTATTTAATAAATGTTCGGCACGAACGCAGATCACACGATATTATTTGATGAATTTCCGGCAAGAACGATATTATTTAATAAATGTTCGGCACGAACGCAGATCACACGATATTATTTGACGAATTTCCGGCACGAACGATATTATTTAATAAATGTTCGGCACGAACGCAGATCACCCGATATTATTTGATGAATTTCCGGCAAGAACGATATTATTTAATAAATGTTCGGCACGAACGCAGATCACACGATATTATTTGATGAATTTCCGGCAAGAACGATATTATTTAATAAATGTTCGGCACGAACGCAGATCACACGATATTATTTGACGAATTTCCGGCACGAACGATATTATTTAATAAATATTCGGCACGAACGCAGATCACACGATATTATTTGACGAATTTCCGGCACGAACGATATTATTTAATAAATGTTCGGCACGAACGCAGATCACACGATATTATTTGATGAATTTCCGGCAAGAACGATATTATTTAATAAATGTTCGGCACGAACGCAGATCACACGATATTATTTGACGAATTTCCGGCACGAACGATATTATTTAATAAATGTTCGGCACGAACGCAGATCACACGATATTATTTGACGAATTTCCGGCACGAACGATATTATTTAATAAATGTTCGGCACGAACGCAGATCACACGATATTATTTGACGAATTTCCGGCACGAACGATATTATTTAATAAATGTTCGGCACGAACGCAGATCACACGATATTATTTGATGAATTTCCGGCAAGAACGATATTATTTAATAAATGTTCGGCACGAACGCAGATCACACGATATTATTTGATGAATTTCCGGCAAGAACGATATTATTTAATAAATGTTCGGCACGAACGCAGATCACACGATATTATTTGACGAATTTCCGGCACGAACGATATTATTTAATAAATGTTCGGCACGAACGCAGATCACACGATATTATTTGACGAATTTCCGGCACGAACGATATTATTTAATAAATGTTCGGCACGAACGCAGATCACACGATATTATTTGATGAATTTCCGGCAAGAACGATATTATTTAATAAATGTTCGGCACGAACGCAGATCACACGATATTATTTGATGAATTTCCGGCAAGAACGATATTATTTAATAAATGTTCGGCACGAACGCAGATCACACGATATTATTTGACGAATTTCCGGCACGAACGATATTATTTAATAAATGTTCGGCACGAACGCAGATCACACGATATTATTTGACGAATTTCCGGCACGAACGATATTATTTAATAAATGTTCGGCACGAACGCAGATCACACGATATTATTTGATGAATTTCCGGCACGAATGCAGATCACACGATATTATTTGATGAATTTCCGGCACGAACGCAGATCACACGATATTATTTGACGAATTTCCGGCACGAACGATATTATTTAATAAATGTTCGGCACGAACGCAGATCACACGATATTATTTGATGAATTTATAGCACGAATGCAGATCAAACTATATTATTTTATGAATGTTCGGCACGAACGCAAATCACACGATATTATTTTTAAAAACTAATACAAAATTAATACCACCATTGAATTCCTTGTAAAATTTAATGTGAGTAAAGTAGTGTTTGATCTTGGTATAGGTCTTCGTTTTCAATTGCATGCAAGGACAGACACACCACAAATATAGTATAGATACTGTTGACTTTACCTACTAATACATACCTAGTAATACATACCCTAACATGTAATTGTATTTATACATACAAGAAAAATGGTGATTCATAAACTGAATGAGTCGGCTAATTTAAATATTGATTTTTTCAAAAGCTACTTATAATAAATAGTTGCTTGGTTTTATTGACTTTTAATTATTTGGTTTTATCTTCATAAATATTCAATCCAATCCTATTGAGAAAGCAGTTAAAAATAGAAATAACTGTAATTATTTTGTAATTATCTCATTTGGTTAAATAGTTAAATTCGGTAAATTTATTAAGAAATTCCGTAATTTAGAACCAGTGGCATTCATGTTGTTATAGTCTTGGATTGCACTCGCTTATGTTTCAAATAAGTTTAATTTAGTTTAATCTTACATAAAGAATGAAATTGTCCTCCTCCTTTGTGGTAGGTAGTGTAGGACCCGTTTTGTTCTCATGAGACTATCTTACCATACATTACCTTCTCTTTTGGGGGCGGATGGGGGTAGTGTAGTATATATTCGTTTGTCCTGATACTATCCTCCCAGGCATTACACTTACATTATATATACTAACAAAATATGCGACTATAAGGAGTATATATTTACTAGTTTTAATAATAATAATAGTTAACTATTTTTACTATTTTGATTATCTTTCTCTTTCTTCCAAAAATAAAAACCTCAGCAGCTGCCACGATCCTTTTTTGATTTTGAAAAGAAAACAAGCTCGAATAAATCTCTCAGTATGTTTCATCTCTCAAGTTATTTTTGATGTGTTTGTTTGCTTCACTGCATGTTGCGTAATCATTTTTGAAGCAGACGATAAACAGGCCAGTTTTTCCGGCCTTCTTTAATATTGTTAATGCCCTGCTGATATCAGCTGACTGCCTTTCAAAAACATAACAATACTTTGTGGTTAACCATGGCCACGTGACCAGGAGGGGTTCATTTCGATCCAGAATCAGCGCTACATGCCTCTGAAAAGGGGAGGGGTTTATCATACAGGTGGTATGGGTACCAATGGGAATTTCCGCAGTTTATTTTTTGTAGTAACCCCTACTCCACTTCATCTAGTACCGGGTATCAACATGGTTTTACACTAAATGTCTTCTCTGACCCCCTCACCAGCCCTCATAACTAGTACCAGGTACCATCATGGTCTTGGACTATCTTCTATACCTCCACTCCATCCTGTACATGCTAATTGTACAAAGGTTTGTAAAATCACCTAGCCATACTGCTAGCCAGTGAGAATGACTAGTATAAAAACTAGCAAACAATAAGATTGCCTCAAAACATCAATCATCAAATCTATTCTTGAACTGTTCTCTCTCTTGTCCCATTTTTTTTATTTTTAGTGAGTTCTTTCGGATAAAATGATGAAAAACAAAGGAATAACAAGATATCAATAAATATTCATTCATACGAAAATCAGTTTGTAAAATGTATGACAATTAAAACAATGAAATTACAAATCCGTAATTCTTTATAAAACATGCTTTTTAAAATCATCATGAAGAATTTGACATCCAATTTACACTGTTAACAGCCATTGCCTCGATACGTATAATAAAAGCTACTCATCAATAAAATGTATTAACGATAATTTGTTTTTGCGTGAATCTTAATATTAATACTGTCATGATTATTAAGTACTTTCTATTATTTCAGAATGTACATAGATTGTAATGTTCTTGTAATGTTCTTGTTTCAGTAACTGTGATAGACGTGGTAAGTAATATGAAGTGAGCAGACATGTGGTGTAATACGAAAAAATTACCCTCAATACATTTCTTCCATATTTCTTTATGGTGTGATGAGTTTAAGGATGGGGACTTCATACTGGGTGGGAGGGAGGTTAGCCACTCCTTCTCCTTTGCTGAAATTAGTAATCAAAAAGAAAACAGCTGATAATATGTAATATAAAAATCGATGAATTTGATGGGGAAACTAATTGTTTTATTTTTGAAAATATGGCCTAAATCGTGTTTGAAGGGGGAAATATCATTCCACTTTATATATAAGATATAATTTATTTAATAAATACCGAACACCTATAACGTACTTTGAGCAAAGTAAGTGAAAACACATGTCTGTTCAGCTCACGAACCAGTAATCATTGATCCCTTGATTTGGATAATGATAAATGATCAGGGATCAACCAAAAGTTTTGTGGTTGATGTTGCTGTTTGATCAGGACTTTATCAAGAATTGTGATCGCACATTATTTTCGATGATCAACTATTTGTTTATTGCATTGTTTTGCAGCATAATGATATCTGTTGGTGCACCTTCTCACCTGGTGACATCACCTGAGTATTTTTTTGTTGCAGTTGTTCATCCCCAAACAGCTTCTGCTGAACTGATCCCAGTCGTACTGCAATGGGTTGCGTTCAGCAAAAATTTCTGGACAGAAAGTCTAGGATCCTGTCTATCTACATACACTGTACGAACAGCATACTCATTTTTCAAAGAGTCGGTTACTTTCTGTTTGTTCAAATTTGAAACGTCTGCATCTGAAATCTAGCCATTTTGCATAGTACTTAAATTCTGCATTTTAGAATGAACGTCCGGTTTTGATTCATATGACTTCTGCTATGCCGTGCATATATTTTAGCAAATCAGTTGATCTAAGGGTAATAATTTCCAACTCAGAGAATCAACTATCAGTAGAAAAAAATAGAACTTTCTACCAACTGGATGCTTAAAATGCCAAATGTATCGGTAGCAGTCACATATTTGATGTACTGTTTTCTTTGATGTAAATATCACTGGTTTATCAATGAGTGATTTGCCCATCGACCAATCGGGTTGTTTGGCGTATGAATACAGTTTACTGCAATAGTTCTTTGAAGCACCCATGCAAGTGGTTTCCCACCAGCAGTTGGTACGAATTAAATATGCTGAGGTTGTTCCTTTCCAAATAACCAGTCTAGAATGGAATCTACAAGGATGCATAACGCCCCCCCCTTTGTAAAGATTACTATTGGTTGTGTTAATTCCTTTTCAGTATCACCAAAATAAAAGGTATTTTCTATTAAACAACAATGTCGTCATCTACTTTTTCATCTGTGATTCAAAGGAAAATTCTATCTAAGTATTTTGAACATAAAGTCAGATGAGCCATTGACCTCAATTAAAACTATAATCATAATGGTTATGGATACCCAATTACCCCTCATTCATTGTCACCATTATATATCTGAAAATCTTCATAACAAACATCAGGAGATTGTGAGTACAAAGTTTCTATTTCTTACGATTGTCTGGTGTATTTTTTAGGTATTTCTTTCTTTTTTAAAGAATTGATTTCTATTCTTCTTAACATAATTTAATATTTTGGTCAAGAGATTTGTTAATGCAAAACTGTAGTTTCATGACACATTTAAACATTTTTAAAGGTTAGGATTAGGGTTAGGGTTAGGGTTAGGATATGGGTAAGGTTAAACTAGAAACTCGGTTTGGTTAAATTACAACCATGCAGTTTATTTTCTTAATGGGTTATTTTTTCGTACTATTTACCATTGTTTTAAGAAAATAATGGCGATTACATTCATCAGACATTCCATTTGAATCATGAATATTATATGCCAAAACAGGGTTATATTTAGAATGAGTATCTGAATGAATATCTACATTCTAATGCCATTGTCATCCCCTATTTACTTAACAGTCAGCTTATATTACCTACTATGGTATCTTAACTCTGTGGAAATCAAAAACCACTTCTTGAATAAACCACAGCTTCTGAGCAATAAACTAATTCGATTTTGACTTCGAAGTATTGAAGAAAAGTACTGTCAGCGAAAAATAGATAAGACAAGACAAGATTGATAATTAAATATCTGTCCTCCACAAGATCTTTTCAGGCTTATCTTCCTAGCTATAAGCTTGTTGCATGCAATCTATGTCAAGCATAAAAACAGTGTTTTTGGTCAACACCTACTCACCTTTTGGCTAAGATCAAAGTGTAGTATCTGTTCCGATGGATACTGCACCCCATAGACTGGTATTGTCTTGGCCTTCGGGGCTTAATTTACGACGGTCTATGGGTCTGTCCTGTGCAGTTCTGGGAGGTCCGCCTTCCCAGGCTTTGCCTCCCCTCTTTGGAGAGGAGTAAGTTTATTGCTTACTGCCTGAGGCGCCCCTACCGAGGAATGCCGACGGGGCTGCCCAGGCAATTTTTAAACCCCACTTTCCCGACCCGACCGTGGGTCACATCTTACTTGTGGGAGTAAGATAAAAACTGGCCTTGTGCCTAACTCCTGGAGAGGAGTAAATCAATACTCACCATTTGAAAACAGGTCACTAGTGAGTCACTTGTCCATAACTTAACTGATAGCAAACACTGTAACTTTCAAATAATAAATGGAAAGGAAGCCCCAAACGAACATATTATGGACGCCTTTGAAATAAGCAAGCGTGGAAAAAACTCTTTGAAAATAAAAATAGGCCGTTAAAACTGCTCACAATTTAAAAGTCACTCAGTTTTATGATTACGATAGTGCATATCAAAAAATTCACAGTTCCCCCCAATTCTTCATTTTTTTAATCAGCGACTTCTCATGTCCAAGGTTCTACCTTCACAACCACAGCACCACCAAACGACCAGCCACGACAATCTCTACTAAAAAAGTGCTTCTTTTGCGAGCGTTTGTCTAGCCAGAAATACTAGATGTCTCCAACTGTAAGAAACTTCTACATTTTTCTAAGGTTAATCAACCTTCACCCATTCCAACAAAGTGTCATCGTAATACTTCTATCCAGACTGAAACTTTACCTTAACATCGTATCTGTGGATGGTATTATTGCTTTGAGTAGTTCTGTCAGCCGCATCGATTCAAACATTGTGAAAGCTAATAAATGACTGATCTTTCCTTGCTCCAAAAAAATATCTATTTCTAATGTTTCCTTGTGCTCTGAAATAATTGGGTTCTGTCTCCAGCTAAAAAACAATCCTTATATTCACACAAAGTAATAAAGGTTGCAGCATAATACTAGGTCACAACTTCCTATGCCGCATTCTAGTATCAGAATCTCATTTGGAGGACTCAAATCAATCTTGAAATTTTGTGAACAAGCAGCAATCAACATTCGGTACTCACCACTTTTTAACAATCTAATTCCGGACTGCAAACCTATTGCAGAAAATTCAAGGCAGTACTCAAACAGTGATAAGTTATTAAAGCTGAAGTTATTGAATTAAGCGAGTCTCCATTCAGGGCAAAGGTACTCATAATTTTTTCTGAGAATCGCAAAAAGGAATTCATAATAGACATGATTCGCAAGTGATCAATAGGTTCACCCAGTTAGATGCATACCCACTACTTCATATCAACGAGATAGTGAATGAAATTGTCAAATATCGTGTTTAGAGCACTTTGGATCTCCAGAACATGTACATCATCATCATCATCATCATCATCATCATCATCATCATCATCATCATCATCATCATCATCATCGTAATCATCGTCGTCGTCGTCGTCGTCATCGTCGTCGTCGTCGTCGTCGTCGTCGTCGCCGTCGCCGTCGTCGCCATCATCATCATCATCATCATCATCATCATCATCATCATCATCATCATCATCATCATCAATTGAACGTCCGTTTTAGATGCTGGATGCTGGTATGCGTTAGACGAAATTAAGAAATTGACTTCCAACTAACCTATTCCTGGACAGGTTTGTCTTTATCTCTCTTTCCACCAAGCCCAATTTTATCACATCCTTCCCCCGTGAACAGAACCTGCTACCTCAACTGTTCTGCATCTACTAACCCATACTATCGACGTCTCCAAGTAGAAATCAAGCCAGAAAATCCACCCTACATGGTCTTCGAAGCAGATGGTCATTTATATCAGTTTTGATGGATTCCCTTTGATGTGATTGAATTTCCAACAGATTATTGATAATATAATAAGTACAGAAAAAGTGTAGAATACATTTGCCTCCATAACAGTTTGTGGAGTCAAACTATGATCACAATCTCAAATGGTTCATAATGACTGCTAACAATTAAATGATACTGTCACATTAAATTATGACAATGATAACTTATTAAAACTGAAAGACAACAATCTATTAAGGCATAACATTGAATGAAGTGAATATTAGGCTAGTAGCTACGTGATTAAGACCCTTGCTCAAGCTACCAGTTCCGAACTACATGCGAGCACTTCATGGGCATGTTCTATGGGCATGTTTGCGCATTACTTGCTTCTATTTTACGAGTACAAGCTAATAATTTTCTCTTATCTTCCACTCAAAAACAACATATCAAATTCTGCGATTGTCGAATAGAGACTGCAATCCCGCTAGTCATGGAAACGGACACATCTGATATTGCAATTACTGAAGCAAAATGGTCATCTCATGGCTTTGTTTTAAGGACCCTCTCTCAGTCTGAAGACTCAGCTGTGAAAAAAGGAGCCGATGCCACTATAGAACCTATTATACATTAAAGAAATGAAGAGACTACCCAATCGGGGGTCACTTTATACTCGTAACTGACCAAAGATCAGTTGCATTTATGTTTAATTCCAAGTTCAGAAAGAGAATTCGAAACAAGGAAATAACACCATGAAAGACTGAAAAAGAAAGTACAATTGAGAGAAGCGTAGGCAGTCTGGAAGGAAATAAAAAGTTGAAAACAAAGAAATCTTGGAATTAGTTGACTAAAAGAGATTTAAAGTAGCATTACATGAACACAATCTGGAAAAAGATTTATCATCAGGTTCACTCAGAAAAATTGAGATAGAAATGGGGTGGAGAATTAACAATCATGGGTTTCTGTAAGATGCTTGTACATAAAAGCACTACATGAGACATCGTGAAAATGTCTGATTGCCATACCATTGAGGTAGGCATAAAATGGTATTGCCATAACCGCGGAAAAATCATAGAAAACGAAAAGTTTTAGATACTGTAGTATTTATTTTTATTAATTTTAGTCGGATTGATATAATTATCATATCTATCTATCTATCTATCTATCTATCTATCTATCTATCTATCTATCTATCTATCTATCTATCAATTATCAACATTGTAATTCCTAGTAATCACAAATGTAATGAAGGAGTTCAAAATCATTGCCAATTATTATTACTTCAAACACTGGAACAAAAAGACAAAAGTGATACCAGTTGTAATCTGAGCTCTTGGATTAATATCCAACTGAGTTTGAACGAAAGGAAACAGAAAATTCCGTTGTTACAAAACTCTGTATAGAACAGAACAACTAATATGTGAAAAGTGCTCTTTGTCTGATGCTGTAAAGACGTGATTATGAGGAGAAAGAATAAGGTTTATCAGTTCATGAAAAACAGTCTTTCATAATAATAACGGAATGTGGCAGTGGTGAAGCGGGTTCTGAAGCAAATTGGTGACTCGATAGCCGGTTCAATGGAACTACTTTAACTATGGATTTTGGAAACGTTTATGTGGGCCTTCCCGTGAGTACCTGATTCTAAAAGTTATAACCTCTCGACGAATATAAACAGACAATAAAAATTCCAAATAAAATATGGGTCTGATAACTATAGATCAACGGATATAAGATGAACTGATCCAACTTTGTGGATGAAACTAATCTTGAGTCTAATATGGAAATATTTTGCCAAAGTTATTTCGATCAAATCAGAGTTTTGTTGAACCAAATTGATCAACATGGAAAAACGTTCAATCAATACCTTCCTTTTGTCGTAACTTATGATTGTTTCTTTATTTATGAGAAACGTATTGCTCTTCTAATTGTATTGGGAGACTTCCAAATCTCCAATGATCAAACCTGAGATTAAAGGAGAGATTCAACTTTATATGTTTTTGTTTAAACACAGATCATATTGAACGTTTTTAGAAAGTGTTTTACAGTATGTAGAGATTAAAAAGAATTTACTTTAAACCAGCAAAGACTTTAGAACATCTGTTCTTTTGTAATACAACAATAAAGAAATTACTGCACTGTAACTCCAGAACCATTGTGTTGAGATATCTACATACAGTCTGTATGTGAATGATTATATAAAGCTCTCTTTCTTGGGTAGAGCTTATTTGTAAGGATATCGTCAACTGCCATTCGCTTTAAGGCATAGCTCATAGGGTAAAATTAAGTCGAGCTCCCGGCACTTGGCAATGTTTACATTGAGGTATCACTTACATTCAGTCAGTGTCGTATGATAGCGCAGGAGTAGAGGCGCCGACTGTCAGCTCGACGGTTGAGTTTCAATCCCGGCTTAAGGCACTAACTGGTCTATATAGGAAATTATGACAATATAAATTAAATTTATATAGATTGGATCGAATCATGAATGGATCGAATTTCAATTACAAAAGACAAGCTCAATATTTAGCATTAATGGAGCTTACAAATATATTTATTTGAATAATTATTATAATATCAGTTTATTTATACCCAGAGCAAGACATCGGATTCACAATTGTTTAAAAAAATCTGTATAGTAAACGGAAAATTCAGGTAGTTTATCATAAAAACAGATCCTTATCCGAAAACATAGAAAACTCAAAAACCTCTTCATAATTCACTCAAGAATAAGATATGCAATTAAAAAAGCAAATATCGGTTTATCTCTGATTCCATACCGATGTCACCGAAGAGTTCCAAAAGCGGGGAGATAACTGAATAAAGTTATTTAGAGTAACATTGCAATAGTGCAAGGGAGATAATTAAGTTTAACTGATAACAAAATTAAACGATGCTTTATTCCAAAGTAAAAAAATGGAAATATGGATGAAATGTAATAAAAAAGTAAACTTAGTTACTTTAACCGTCTTCACAGTTATTTAAGCAGTGGCGTGAAATATTGCGTTGTATTTAATTTGCTTTTACCGTTTGTCTTTCACACACACACACACACTATATATATATATATATATATATATATATATATATATATATATATATATATATATATATATATATAAAGTTCGCATCCACAAAATAAAAAAATAAGAGGATCCATACTCTGTTTATATAATAGTTCTCAATAATAAATGAAGCCATTTAATGATTATAAAGATTTTTATTTATACAACATTATTTGTGCTACACATTTGCAAAACATGTTTCAGCCACAGGTTTATAAAGCCTGACCCTCATGAAGCCGAAACGTCTTTTCTTAACACTTTCATTTAGTGGAATAAGGCAAATATATTCATTAAAAGTACACGTGATAAATTCAAATTATTTATAAATCAAACTAACTGCTAAGTTCTTCATTTATTTATTTAAATTTATTATTTTATTTTATTTGTTATATTTGAGTCTCTAGCCTGAACACAACTTTCCAAGTCAAGGTTAACACAAGGAGACAACACATCTGATTAGTCTGGGTCAACTTACTGACACTCACACACAAACGCACACTAATATATACATATACTTTCCAAGCTAACGCGAACATAGAAAGACTCACGCTAAACTTTCTGGGACGAATAGGCTCTACCAACACCCGCATTTAAACACACACATATCACAACGGTATACACACACACACACACACACACACACACACACACACACACACACACAAAACACACACACACACACACGAATCATTCACATAAATACACGTAATTTCCGAGCTGGAGCAAATATATTTAAAACAAATTAAAATCAAAATCAATTTTGTGACTTTTTTTAAATATAATATTACTCAGAAACTTTCAGGGCTTCACAAATGCATATATATATATATATATATATTAACATAGTTCACCCCAAACAAGGCAGGGCACCACTGTAGAAGTAAGGGGCTACTGAAATTTACAGTGTAAGTTTTGGGGGTCATCCTAAATTGTGAGTTGTGCAGCGAGATGTCTGTTTACATTAGTTTTAAATTTCTGCATGTCAGTAAAGGTGGGGAAACAGGAGACAGGGAGGGAGTTCCAGAAGCCGGCAGCACGAGGAAAGAAGTTATTGGAGTAGAAGGCTCTCTGGCATCTGGGGATATCGACAGTGGATTGATGGGACTTAGTTGATTGTCGGGTTGGTCTAGTGTATTTACGTCGAAGGGACACCATGGCAAAAAGTTACTCGCAAAACAGGCACAAGGATGCAACATTGTGGCGATGGGGCAGGGGCTGGAACTTGGTGGATAGTGAGTGACCTATTAAGTTGGCGACTCTTTTTTAGACCTTGTCTAAGAGGGAGAGACTAGTGGATAATGCACCAGCGAAGATTTGGCAACAATACTCCATGCATGGGCGGATGGTAGCTTTGTATATATATATATATATATATATATATATATATATATATATATATATATTACATTAAAAGGTCACCGCTTATCAAGGCCCAAAGACCACTCGAGGATAAAGGTTTAAGAGTTTGACTGGTAGATGGTGAGACAACATTGCGTTCACCGGCACGATTGTTGTAGCAGGGCAGAAATTGATTCTTTACAGGGATGGTTCAACAAGAACTTGAAGACGACCATATTGTAGTCGGCAGGGAAGCAGGCTCGCGGCACTGTGTTTCACAGACGGGCAATTTTAAGAAAGAAGCTCTGCCCATAGAAGTTCCGTTTCGCCTTGGGCACACAGAAAGAGACAGGGAAATCATTGACAGTGGTAGTAGCTAGACGGGTTCTTATTGTGAATGTTTTACAAGGGGGGGACCATAGATTTGAGCTCAGTCGAGCACCTACCATGAAAACAACGGTAGAGCAAAGAAAGACTAGCAACATCTTTTCTGTTAGAGAGTGACTACAGGGAAGAGAAGAGGACATCCCCACTAGATTTCTAAGTCGGTTTTGAACTCTGTCAAGACAGGAAAGGCTGCTCTGATCGGCACCTTCCCATTAGGACGTATTTGATTTTTGTACAGGTAGAGGATGGCGTCGGGGTTGAGATACCTTCTGGAGCGGTAGAATGATCCAACAATTTTTCCCTTTATATATATATATATATATATATATATATATATATATATATATATATATATATATATATATATGCTGATGACGGCTGATAGCCAGAAACACGTGTCCATGGATTACTTTTATATACGTATAAAATTAATTAAAAAATGTATATATATCAACGAAAAATACGTCCTATAAAGTTAAGGGCGACTAAAAATGCAATCTTCTGCATTACTCTTTATTACTTAGGAAGTGAAAAATAGAAAAGGTACAAAACATCATCAATAAAAAAATAACAATTACAAAAATACGTCATGGCCCAGAGGTAAAACTCCAGACTATAGGTATTGATATCGAAGGTTCGATCCTTGTCCAAGTTAGCTATGCTGCTGATGACGGCTGATAGACCAACACACGTGTCCATGGATTACTTTTATGTATAAAATGAATATATATATATGTATGTATCAGTCAGATTCATTTTATATTCCAATAACCATGTTTTTCTTTTTTCTTTTTATTTTTTCACATTTCCCAAAAACATAACATTTCTGTTAGATGTACTTCTTTATGGGCCGTTTCATTTGCCGTGAGCCAAACAACATTTTTATGTTGATATCGTCTCTGCAATACTACAAAATCATCAGAAAAATTAACAAAGAATAAAAAGTTCTTGGATTAAAATGTCTTGAAAAAAACCTACACTACACAGTCGGTCATTTTTGGGCGAAAACAAATAAAAAACAAAGAAAAGAGCAAACTCACATGTTTTGATCTTTTTTGCAAACATAGCTTCCGCGGGATCATCCTATACGCTTGTAGAAAATCCTGAATGGATTTATCCGTAGGAGTACCCCTTGCTTTTTAGAGCCTTTTAAATGTATCGACAAATCGTTCAGCCTGACAATTGCTTCTTGCATAATATGGCGCGATTGTGATGTGTTCCACTAAAAACGACTGACAAAGTATTTTGAATTAACTTGAGGTAAATTGAGTACCGTTATCCGATACTACACAATCCACGACTCAAAAACGTGCGAAGAATCCATGCAAAAACCCGATTGTATCTTCTGTCGTTTGTGTTTTACATTTAATATCTCTGCCCATTAAGTAAAACTATCCACTATTGTCAGATAATAGAACCCATGGCCCAACAAAGTCAATATGGATTCTAGACCACAGTCAGTCAGTTTTCGGCCATGGTTTGAATTTTACGGTATACGTCTTCGCTGCTAGCTAAATGCTTAAACTTTATTCTCAATATCTCAGTCCATGTTCGTCCAGTAGACGTAATTTCGCATAAGACTCTTCATTTTTAAAGACGTCTTCGCTGCTAGCTAAATGATTAAACTTTATTCTCAATATCTCAGTCCATGTTCGTCCAGTAGACGTAATTTCGCATAAGACTCTTCATTTTTAAAGACGTCTTCGCTGCTAGCTAAATGATTAAACTTTATTCTCAATATCTCAGTCCATGTTCGTCCAGTAGACGTAATTTCGCATAAGACTCTTCATTTTTAAAGACGTCTTCGCTGCTAGCTAAATGATTAAACTTTATTCTCAATATCTCAGTCCATGTTCGTCCAGTAGACGTAATTTCGCATAAGACTCTTCATTTTTAAAGACGTCTTCGCTGCTAGCTAAATGATTAAACTTTATTCTCAATATCTCAGTCCATGTTCGTCCAGTAGACGTAATTTCGCATAAGACTCTTCATTTTTAAAGACGTCTTCGCTGCTAGCTAAATGATTAAACTTTATTCTCAATATCTCAGTCCATGTTCGTCCAGTAGACGTAATTTCGCATAAGACTCTTCATTTTTAAAGACGTCTTCGCTGCTAGCTAAATGATTAAACTTTATTCTCAATATCTCAGTCCATGTTCGTCCAGTAGACGTAATTTCGCATAAGACTCTTCATTTTTAAAGACGTCTTCGCTGCTAGCTAAATGATTAAACTTTATTCTCAATATCTCAGTCCATGTTCGTCCAGTAGACGTAATTTCGCATAAGACTCTTCATTTTTAAAGACGTCTTCGCTGCTAGCTAAATGATTAAACTTTATTCTCAATATCTCAGTCCATGTTCGTCCAGTAGACGTAATTTCGCATAAGACTCTTCATTTTTAAAGACGTCTTCGCTGCTAGCTAAATGCTTAAACTTTATTCTCAATATCTCAGTCCATGTTCGTCCAGTAGACGTAATTTCGCATAAGACTCTTCATTTTTAAAGACGTCTTCGCTGCTAGCTAAATGATTAAACTTTATTCTCAATATCTCAGTCCATGTTCGTCCAGTAGACGTAATTTCGCATAAGACTCTTCATTTTTAAAGACGTCTTCGCTGCTAGCTAAATGATTAAACTTTATTCTCAATATCTCAGTCCATGTTCGTCCAGTAGACGTAATTTCGCATAAGACTCTTCATTTTTAAAGACGTCTTCGCTGCTAGCTAAATGATTAAACTTTATTCTCAATATCTCAGTCCATGTTCGTCCAGTAGACGTAATTTCGCATAAGACTCTTCATTTTTAAAGACGTCTTCGCTGCTAGCTAAATGCTTAAACTTTATTCTCAATATCTCAGTCCATGTTCGTCCAGTAGACGTAATTTCGCATAAGACTCTTCATTTTTAAAGACGTCTTCGCTGCTAGCTAAATGATTAAACTTTATTCTCAATATCTCAGTCCATGTTCGTCCAGTAGACGTAATTTCGCATAAGACTCTTCATTTTTAAAGACGTCTTCGCTGCTAGCTAAATGATTAAACTTTATTCTCAATATCTCAGTCCATGTTCGTCCAGTAGACGTAATTTCGCATAAGACTCTTCATTTTTAAAGACGTCTTCGCTGCTAGCTAAATGATTAAACTTTATTCTCAATATCTCAGTCCATGTTCGTCCAGTAGACGTAATTTCGCATAAGACTCTTCATTTTTAAAGACGTCTTCGCTGCTAGCTAAATGCTTAAACTTTATTCTCAATATCTCAGTCCATGTTCGTCCAGTAGACGTAATTTCGCATAAGACTCTTCATTTTTAAAGACGTCTTCGCTGCTAGCTAAATGCTTAAACTTTATTCTCAATATCTCAGTCCATGTTCGTCCAGTAGACGTAATTTCGCATAAGACTCTTCATTTTTAAAGACGTCTTCGCTGCTAGCTAAATGATTAAACTTTATTCTCAATATCTCAGTCCATGTTCGTCCAGTAGACGTAATTTCGCATAAGACTCTTCATTTTTAAAGACGTCTTCGCTGCTAGCTAAATGATTAAACTTTATTCTCAATATCTCAGTCCATGTTCGTCCAGTAGACGTAATTTCGCATAAGACTCTTCATTTTTAAAGACGTCTTCGCTGCTAGCTAAATGATTAAACTTTATTCTCAATATCTCAGTCCATGTTCGTCCAGTAGACGTAATTTCGCATAAGACTCTTCATTTTTAAAGACGTCTTCGCTGCTAGCTAAATGATTAAACTTTATTCTCAATATCTCAGTCCATGTTCGTCCAGTAGACGTAATTTCGCATAAGACTCTTCATTTTTAAAGACGTCTTCGCTGCTAGCTAAATGATTAAACTTTATTCTCAATATCTCAGTCCATGTTCGTCCAGTAGACGTAATTTCGCATAAGACTCTTCATTTTTAAAGACGTCTTCGCTGCTAGCTAAATGATTAAACTTTATTCTCAATATCTCAGTCCATGTTCGTCCAGTAGACGTAATTTCGCATAAGACTCTTCATTTTTAAAGACGTCTTCGCTGCTAGCTAAATGATTAAACTTTATTCTCAATATCTCAGTCCATGTTCGTCCAGTAGACGTAATTTCGCATAAGACTCTTCATTTTTAAAGACGTCTTCGCTGCTAGCTAAATGATTAAACTTTATTCTCAATATCTCAGTCCATGTTCGTCCAGTAGACGTAATTTCGCATAAGACTCTTCATTTTTAAAATGCTTGGATGGCCGACATGAAACTCTTTTATTAAATAACCACTCGATCATTGTACATCACTACGTCGCAGATGGAGCATATTTCCGAAATTTGTCGGTTCCTTTCTGTTATACTCTTTTTTATGTTCCTTAGAAAATCATCGTTCATCACACTTGTCTTTATTTCTCCAAGTGTCACCGGAAGATCTATTATGGTGGTACACAACGTGTTTTCACCTCAACTTCTGTTTGTAGATAGGCAATACTGTGTCCTCAAGGGTTTTAACAGATTTTGGTATTAATTCAGACAGTCCGTCCGCATAACTGATTTTTGAAGAAGTGAGATACTCCATTTTTTAAATGGTAATTTAGGAGGATGGTTCCCCATCTCTGTAATCTGTTCACCGTATATGTTGGTAAACCATTCTTCGATCCATAAATTTCAAATAAGTTTTATGGTCGGTTTGTAATAAAAATTGTCTTCCGTGCACGAAATGGTGAAACTTTGTTACCGCAAAAATGATACCCAACGCTTCTTTTTCGATTTGCGAGTAGCTCTTTTCCGCCGGTAAAAGTGTACGAGATGCATGCGCGATAGGCTTCAGCGAACCGTTGTCCATCATGTGTAAAACACAAGCTCCAATGCGGTATGAACTAGCATCGGTAGCTACAACGATTTTGCGCTCTGGATCATGTGTTAAAAATAATTCAGACGTGAGAATGTTCTTTATTTTCTTTATTTTCTCCAATGCCTCCTGGCATTCTATATCAATAGTTCGTTTAGAGGCGCTCGTAGGTTGTGCATATTTGGGATAAATACGTTGTAGTAATTCGCTAACCCAACAAAACTTTGCAATGACGATATGTTTTCTGAGGCTGGCATATTCTTTATTGCACCTGATCTCTCTGGGTCGGGTGTTCTCTCATTCTTGTCTATTATTTGTCCCAGATATTTAATCTGTTCTATAAAAAATCGCATTTCTCTTCCTTTGTTTGAAACCGTAACCTTGAACCCTTTTGACAACATTCGCTTTATGTTGCTCCGTAGTTTTATTAGTTATTAAAATATCATCAAGATAGGCCGTCGCAGATTCTAGACTGCTAAGTAAGGCGTCTATTACCTGCTGAAATATAGCCGGCGCAACCTTTACTCAAATTTGTATAACCCTTTATGTGTATTTATACACAGTAACTTCGAGCATTCTTCGTCCACCGGACGTTTTATCTGCAAATATGCGTCACTTAAGTCAACTTTCGAAAAAAACCTTACTTCGTTTAGCTTCGCGAATATTTTTTACTGGACCAGAATGAGAGGATAATGATAATCTTTTTTACGGGAGAGGATAATGATAATCTTTTTTACGGGAGAGGATAATGATAATCTTTTTTACGGGAGAGGATAATGATAATCTTTTTTACGGGAGAGGATAATGATAATCTTTTTTACGGGAGAGGATAATGATAATCTTTTTTACGGGAGAGGATAATGATAATCTTTTTTACGGGAGAGGATAATGATAATCTTTTTTACGGGAGAGGATAATGATAATCTTTTTTACGGGAGAGGATAATGATAATCTTTTTTACGGGAGAGGATAATGATAATCTTTTTTACGGGAGAGGATAATGATAATCTTTTTTACGGGAGAGGATAATGATAATCTTTTTTACGGGAGAGGATAATGATAATCTTTTTTACGGGAGAGGATAATGATAATCTTTTTTACGGGAGAGGATAATGATAATCTTTTTTACGGGAGAGGATAATGATAATCTTTTTTACGGGAGAGGATAATGATAATCTTTTTTACGGGAGAGGATAATGATAATCTTTTTTACGGGAGAGGATAATGATAATCTTTTTTACGGGAGAGGATAATGATAATCTTTTTTACGGGAGAGGATAATGATAATCTTTTTTACGGGAGAGGATAATGATAATCTTTTTTACGGGAGAGGATAATGATAATCTTTTTTACGGGAGAGGATAATGATAATCTTTTTTACGGGAGAGGATAATGATAATCTTTTTTACGGGAGAGGATAATGATAATCTTTTTTACGGGAGAGGATAATGATAATCTTTTTTACGGGAGAGGATAATGATAATCTTTTTTACGGGAGAGGATAATGATAATCTTTTTTACGGGAGAGGATAATGATAATCTTTTTTACGGGAGAGGATAATGATAATCTTTTTTACGGGAGAGGATAATGATAATCTTTTTTACGGGAGAGGATAATGATAATCTTTTTTACGGGAGAGGATAATGATAATCTTTTTTACGGGAGAGGATAATGATAATCTTTTTTACGGGAGAGGATAATGATAATCTTTTTTACGGGAGAGGATAATGATAATCTTTTTTACGGGAGAGGATAATGATAATCTTTTTTACGGGAGAGGATAATGATAATCTTTTTTACGGGAGAGGATAATGATAATCTTTTTTACGGGAGAGGATAATGATAATCTTTTTTACGGGAGAGGATAATGATAATCTTTTTTACGGGAGAGGATAATGATAATCTTTTTTACGGGAGAGGATAATGATAATCTTTTTTACGGGAGAGGATAATGATAATCTTTTTTACGGGAGAGGATAATGATAATCTTTTTTACGGGAGAGGATAATGATAATCTTTTTTACGGGAGAGGATAATGATAATCTTTTTTACGGGAGAGGATAATGATAATCTTTTTTACGGGAGAGGATAATGATAATCTTTTTTACGGGAGAGGATAATGATAATCTTTTTTACGGGAGAGGATAATGATAATCTTTTTTACGGGAGAGGATAATGATAATCTTTTTACGGGAGAGGATAATGATAATCTTTTTTACGGGAGAGGATAATGATAATCTTTTTTACGGGAGAGGATAATGATAATCTTTTTTACGGGAGAGGATAATGATAATCTTTTTTACGGGAGAGGATAATGATAATCTTTTTTACGGGAGAGGATAATGATAATCTTTTTTACGGGAGAGGATAATGATAATCTTTTTTACGGGAGAGGATAATGATAATCTTTTTTACGGGAGAGGATAATGATAATCTTTTTTACGGGAGAGGATAATGATAATCTTTTTTACGGGAGAGGATAATGATAATCTTTTTTACGGGAGAGGATAATGATAATCTTTTTTACGGGAGAGGATAATGATAATCTTTTTTACGGGAGAGGATAATGATAATCTTTTTTACGGGAGAGGATAATGATAATCTTTTTTACGGGAGAGGATAATGATAATCTTTTTTACGGGAGAGGATAATGATAATCTTTTTTACGGGAGAGGATAATGATAATCTTTTTTACGGGAGAGGATAATGATAATCTTTTTTACGGGAGAGGATAATGATAATCTTTTTTACGGGAGAGGATAATGATAATCTTTTTTACGGGAGAGGATAATGATAATCTTTTTTACGGGAGAGGATAATGATAATCTTTTTTACGGGAGAGGATAATGATAATCTTTTTTACGGGAGAGGATAATGATAATCTTTTTTACGGGAGAGGATAATGATAATCTTTTTTACGGGAGAGGATAATGATAATCTTTTTTACGGGAGAGGATAATGATAATCTTTTTTACGGGAGAGGATAATGATAATCTTTTTTACGGGAGAGGATAATGATAATCTTTTTTACGGGAGAGGATAATGATAATCTTTTTTACGGGAGAGGATAATGATAATCTTTTTTACGGGAGAGGATAATGATAATCTTTTTTACGGGAGAGGATAATGATAATCTTTTTTACGGGAGAGGATAATGATAATCTTTTTTACGGGAGAGGATAATGATAATCTTTTTTACGGGAGAGGATAATGATAATCTTTTTTACGGGAGAGGATAATGATAATCTTTTTTACGGGAGAGGATAATGATAATCTTTTTTACGGGAGAGGATAATGATAATCTTTTTTACGGGAGAGGATAATGATAATCTTTTTTACGGGAGAGGATAATGATAATCTTTTTTACGGGAGAGGATAATGATAATCTTTTTTACGGGAGAGGATAATGATAATCTTTTTTACGGGAGAGGATAATGATAATCTTTTTTACGGGAGAGGATAATGATAATCTTTTTTACGGGAGAGGATAATGATAATCTTTTTTACGGGAGAGGATAATGATAATCTTTTTTACGGGAGAGGATAATGATAATCTTTTTTACGGGAGAGGATAATGATAATCTTTTTTACGGGAGAGGATAATGATAATCTTTTTTACGGGAGAGGATAATGATAATCTTTTTTACGGGAGAGGATAATGATAATCTTTTTTACGGGAGAGGATAATGATAATCTTTTTTACGGGAGAGGATAATGATAATCTTTTTTACGGGAGAGGATAATGATAATCTTTTTTACGGGAGAGGATAATGATAATCTTTTTTACGGGAGAGGATAATGATAATCTTTTTTACGGGAGAGGATAATGATAATCTTTTTTACGGGAGAGGATAATGATAATCTTTTTTACGGGAGAGGATAATGATAATCTTTTTTACGGGAGAGGATAATGATAATCTTTTTTACGGGAGAGGATAATGATAATCTTTTTTACGGGAGAGGATAATGATAATCTTTTTTACGGGAGAGGATAATGATAATCTTTTTTACGGGAGAGGATAATGATAATCTTTTTTACGGGAGAGGATAATGATAATCTTTTTTACGGGAGAGGATAATGATAATCTTTTTTACGGGAGAGGATAATGATAATCTTTTTTACGGGAGAGGATAATGATAATCTTTTTTACGGGAGAGGATAATGATAATCTTTTTTACGGGAGAGGATAATGATAATCTTTTTTACGGGAGAGGATAATGATAATCTTTTTTACGGGAGAGGATAATGATAATCTTTTTTACGGGAGAGGATAATGATAATCTTTTTTACGGGAGAGGATAATGATAATCTTTTTTACGGGAGAGGATAATGATAATCTTTTAGTGCCTGGTTCAAACCTGTGGAAAAATCTACAGACGAATTTCTTTACTCTTTTTCTTGACGTAAACTATAGGCCGTATTCAACCCTTGATAGCACTCCCATTTTCTTGAGTCTATCTAGTTCCGTGTCGATTTTATCTACTGGCGGGAATGGAACATTTCGCTTCTTTTTAAAGATCGGTTGGATATTCGGTTTCAACTCAGACTTTGGAATTATTTTTTTTCATCTATCTGGCCCACCAGACAAAACGTATAAAAAACTTTCTTTCAATTCTTTCTTTAACTTTTCTACTGCAGCATCTAATTTATTTATATTCAGGCTGAAAGAAATTCATAAGCAAATCTCACAGTTAGAACTTTTCAATCCAGTCTGTGCACAAAAGTTAACTTGAATTGTTCATCACAAACATTTTGAATTTTAAATTTTTTCCTTGTAGTGTAACTGTAGTTATTAGTTCGCCCTCAAATTTGATTTGTTCTCCAGTGACACTTTTGGCTAATCTTTTAGTCCTCAATACAGTCGGATTTTCAATTTTCTTCCATAGTCAAGTTGCATTTAAATATATCTATTCAATATTCTTACTTAAACTAACTTCTTAATATTTTGCACATCGTCACATTTAGCAATTCTAATATAACTTATTTAAAACTTTATTTTACTCTGCAATGGGTACTTTTGTGTCCCACGCGATCGCACTTAAAGCACTTTTTCGTTCATATGGACAATCTTTGAGCCAAATGCAGTTGTCCGCAACCGAAACGCGGTTTAGGGGCAGATTAATCTTCTTTTGATTATCAAATTTAGCTGTTGGAGTACTTTTCTTCTTGTTGAATCTTGATGCACGCTAATAAACTGTTGGCAGTCCTCTGTGATATGCTGGAGTGTTAAATCTGCTTCATTTTTCCAATTTATTAAGGACCTTGCTTCTGATTTCCACATCTGAATTCGATACTAATCCTTGCGCAAACATAAGGCATTCAAAATTGTTAGCATGACAACTTGAAACCATCGCAGTTCTTGTTAACTACGCTAGAAAAAGTCATGTAGTCTTCGTCGTCTTTCCTTTTAAAGGTCATGCATTTTAACCTTTTGTGAAAAGGAGACGTTTTAGGGCTAAACAATTCAGTTAATAATATTATCGCTTCATCAAATGTAAGTTACGATTTTTTTTTTGCAGTATTTGGTATGTTCAACCGTACTCAGTTTCTTTAAAAGAAAACGAACCGTTTTAAAAGCAGTCCAATTCGCACAGTCTGTATTATAAATGTCCTCATATCGTTGTTAGAATCGTAGTTAAAGTTATCAATAGTGTTCTAAATAGTGTTTTGTGAAAACTCACTTTCATCTTTACCATTTTGACACCCATTCGATAATTGGAATATTTTTTTCTATTCCTGTTGTGTATGAAGAAACATTTCCTCAAATCTTTTCATTTGTACCAGCTGTTCTGATTCCATTTTCATTTGATATTTTTCTTGTTCTTTCTGTTGTTGGATTTTTTCTTTCATTCGAATTTTTAGCTTCCATTTTTCTCTGATATTTTATTTGTTCTTGCAATTTTTCTTTCTGTTGTTTCTTCTAGAAATCCATTTTCCGCATCATTTTTCTTTCTGTTGTTTTGTCTGCAATTCCATTTTTTTTCTGTATGGCTATTATTTTTGCGATTGCTGATCTTGCTGATATCTGAAAATGTCTAAAATTGTCTTTTTGCTTTCCTCCACTTTTTTCGTCATTTTAATTAAACTGATTCGTCCTACTCAGAAAACGACAATTTTTCTTCAATCCTTTTCGCGACGTTGGAGTGCCCCCCCTCGCAGAACTTACACATTTTGCTTGTTAAAATTCAGTTTGATTTCAACTTCTCACTTTATTGTTAACAAATATCCAGAGCATACCATCAAAGTCGTAGACATAAATCCGAGTTTTCGTTGCCAGTGTTGTGTGCAAGTCCGGGTAGTTTCGTGTCCGAATAAGTCAGAATTCCTTGTCGAAAGAGTTGTGCGACATAGTTCAAAACGATTGTGGGTCGAATAAGTCCGAGTACCTTGTCTCCAGTGTTGTGGGATATAGGTTTTGAATCCTTGAAGGGCCGATAATAATTAAGAAAACACGATAGTATATTTACAAGAGTGTATTTACAGAAGTACAGAAATAGTTTGTTACCGAAAGTTTTTGTCCGATACTGTGGCTATGGCTATCACCAATTAACTGCTACGAGACTTAGTTGTAACTATTCATAGTATCTAGAAAAGCCCAAAATAGGGTAGATAAACATCATACTATAACACATATGTAATGCATACACACACATAAACACATATACACACTAACACTTTACCACTCATATAAAAATGATACTGATAATAATAATAATAGTATTAATAATAATAATAATAATAAACATTTATGCATCGTACACAATCATGAAGACGAATAAATACAACATCAATACTCATAAGCAAAAACCTTACATACACAATGAATTTAAAAACTATTATTATTATTGACTTGATAAAGTGAGAGTTTCCCAAATGCATGTAATTATATGTAAGTTAAGAGTCTCTATTTTATTATGTCTACAATTAATTATGATTTCTGCTTTTTATTTAGGAGTTTACCTCTATCATTATCTGATTTCTAAATTTCATTTATTCAAAGATAACAAACAAAGTTTGTTTTTAGAGATCTGCATGTACTAATTTTCTTAATTATATTCTATTTAACTATTGGCGTTCTAGTATTATCGGTTAGGGACAAAAAATATTGAGCAACTGATATTTTTCTTTTATGATAATTATTATTTATAGTTGTAGTATCTTTCCTTAAAAGTATTCCCAGCACTACATATACATATATATATATAATATCGATTTGATGTTGGACGTTTCCACTTAACGATGTCACACTTTTGTTTTGTCTTTTGCAAGCACCACTTATCAAGGCCCAAAGGTCACCCGAGGATAAGGGGTAATGAGTTTATCATGAGGATTAGTAACGATGGTTGTAACTGGTCACAAATTGATTATTTAAGAGGACGGCTCAACAAGAATTTGTTTACATTGGACTTGAAAACGACCATGTTATAGAAAGTATCCCCATTGTATTGTGTTCCACAGACGAGTAGTTCTAGGAAACATAGCTGTGATTGAAACATGTTTTGCAAATGTGTAGCGAAATAATGTTGTCTAAATAAGCATTATATATATATATATATATATATATATATATATATATATATATATATATATATATATATATATGTGTGTGTGTGTGTGTGTGTGTGTGTGTGTTACTTTATTAAAATATATAGGGCCAACTTTGAATATTTTTGCATCTTTGTTTAAAACGCTGAAATTATTGATTTTTATTGATTGGTTTTATGTTAAAATATTATTGATTCCCAGACATGGCAGCTGTTAAGTAACTTTTGAACAGAGAATTGTATTATCGAAAACTGGTAAAAAGAGTAAAATTTTATAAAATTATAAAACAAAATACTAAACACAATTCAACAATTAAAGAATAAAATTATCACAATGTTTGAAAATTTATGAAATGAACATCAGTTGAACAGAAAAATGTGTGTCTTAGCTTCAAATCGACGCCATATTTGTTTTGGAGATAAAGGGAGATATTTTGAATATTTTCTTTAACAGTTTTAATTTTTTTATCATTTTTTAAATAGAAATCGCTCCAGACAATGTATGAAGCAACTTGATGTAAGGAGCTACCAAGAACAAATATAATTATTGTAAAGACAGGACATGCCTATTGACCATAGTCTTGAAAAGACCAAGATTATAGGTAGGAGAAAAACAGTCAGCAGGAAGAGAGTTCCACAAGCCTGTGATTCTTGGAAAAAAGCTACTGGAATAGGAAGCTGTATTACAATGAAGTATCAAAACAGAGAATTGATGGAGACCACTAGACCAACGAGTCAAACGAGCTGGAACAAAAGACCCGGGGAATAGATCACATAATTCTGAAGAACACATGCCATAATAGTATTTATAGAAAAGAGTGAGACTAGCAATAATATAATAATGAAACGTTCATCAATACTTTCTTGTTATTTATTTAATTTTGAACAACATTTCGGTAAGGTAACTTTCGGGAATCTCTGTTTATTCTACTTGGAAAGTTAAATACAAATATTTTTTCTTAAGAATTCAATAGAATGTTTAACTTCTTACCTTTCACCATTACGAATTTCAAGAGACAGCAATCAACCGGTGCTTTTTTTTTTACACAATTGGATGCTTTCTCTACTTCTCTATTCATGCACACTTTCAGCATCAGGTGATGTTACTCTGAACAGATTTCCTTAGATCAACTGGACTCAAAAGTGTCACTTTCTTTTTTTTTCTTTTTTCTTTTTTATGGAAATCGCTCCAGACAAGCCATGAAGCCACTTGATGTAAGGAGCTAAAAATAAAATACTACTTCAAGGTAAAAAATTAGCCAACAATAGGTGTTGGATGGATAGATCCCAACCCATAAAACAGCAATTCTTCCCCCTTTGTCAGAAACATCGCTCATTGAATGTGAGGACTAAAGGACAAAATAAGGGAAGCGAGAGTTACGAGACTGCCGAAAGTAAACCGAAAGTCCACTTTTTACTCTCCTTATTTCTAGTTCAAATGCCAGCCTTGCATTTCCTGTGAAAAAAATTGCGAAACAAAGTCAGTATAATTTTCTTAAAAACAATGTCATCACGTATTTCATTAAATTGTTGTAGGGGCCGGTCGCTGATTGATCGGCCTTACAACTAAGAAAAGAGACGCAGGCATAAATACGACAATGACAAAGAAGGAATAACAAACTGGTGTGCAACAAAATATAAAGGTAGCATTTATTTCTAAGAAAAGAGTTGATGATTCAGCGAGTCGACAGGAAAGGATGGGTCTTTACTATATGATGATGATGATGATGATGATGATGATGATGATGATGATGATGATGATGATGATGATGATGATGATGATGATGATGATGATGATGATGATGATCTCTATCGTGGCCAGAGAATCCTTTGGGTGATGATTCTGGTGCATGGATCGGTTGATGGCTGCGGTGATGATGAATCCTAGCCAGAGTGTCCTTTGGTCTTTTCACCTAGAGTTGTTGATTTTTATGTAGGCTGCTGTAAAAATTTGGCTGGCAGGATGACATCACACAGAGATTGATGTGGACGTCCGTGAGGTATAGTGAGGTGCCTCACGGTAGGTCCGTTCCGTAGATGTGGCCAAGAGCATGAAAAGAAAGGACGTTGATGGAAACTGGAAAGGCGGGGCATTGCCAGGTGCCGTAGCTGGAGGACGTCAGCAGGAGCAGGAGCTGCAGGAGGACCTCAGCACGTGCAGGTCTGGAAGAGCTGAAACAAGCTGCAGATTTTGATGTTGATGATGCATGAATCGGTTGATAGCTGCTGTAGTTGCGGTGGTGGTGGTGGTGGTGGTGGTGGTGGTGATGATGATGATGATGATGATGATGATGATGATGATGATGATGATGATGATGATGATGATGATGATGATGATGGGCAGTTATTGTTGAAGGAGGTGAGAATGCTGCTGCTGGATGCTGTCATCTTCGCAGTAGTGAAATGGCGCCATAATGTGTAACAAAGATTCATGGAGCATAAGCGGTCAGCGGAGACCGAGGAGACGATGTCTCGTCGGGAGTTGAGGCCAGGGCAAGGCTCCGAATGGACGGCTGAGTGAAGAAACTCTTTTTACATTATGCTGCTCTTGATACGACTTTTTGATGAGATCTGATAGGTCGATTCGAATGATAATATGCACAGAAACAAATAAACTGTGTTGGTTTCTGTCACACAGGTGATCAAAGATTAAACATCCGGTTTTGTTAGGAGTGCCGAGTCGTAAACAGGGTCAGCAGACAAGATAAAGGTTTATAGGTACACCATTTTATAGGTACACCATTTTATTTTATAGGCACACCATTTTATTTAATAAGTACACCATTTTAAAGGTACATTATTTTATAGGGACACTATTTTATAAATATACCATTTTATATGTACACTATTTTATAGGTATACCATTTTATGGGTAAACCATTTTAAAGGTATACCATTTTAAAATACCATTGAAAAATTGCAACTTTTAAAAATATTTATAAACTTCTGGGAAATGTCATTCATTAGAATCGATCCAATCATCAGTTTAATGTGAAAAAGAAATAGATAAGAACAAATGACTAATATTCCCTGTTAAATTTTATTTTCTAATATTTCAAAGAAAACAAGCAATGCTGTTCTTTATGCGAGAGCCAATTCCACTTCAGCTGTATGATAACGAAGTGTGGCCAAGTTGCAAACCGCCTACAATCACACCTCAGACGCTGCATCAAGTGTGTCCATCAAAATGCCCCATCAGCCCTTGATCATGAGAATATTCCTCTACTTAACTTCAACTCTGCTGGTGTCCAAGAGCCTACAATCCGTGACTATCCCCTTACCACAATCCGTGTACAATTATCGTCTCAAACTGGTACCATCTCGCCAGAAAATTTAATCTACCAAGGCTTTGAGCTGAGTGACCTTGATTTTAGGCTGAGAGAAAAAGAAATAGTTTGTGATGACTTGAATGTCCACGACTCTATTTGGAATCAATCCGCAATACCTTTTGTAAGAGGAGATCAACTGGCCGAGACTGTGATATATGCAAACGGAGCCTTCCTAAACGACGGTATACCAATGCATCAAGATCCTTGACAAATTTGATGTTTGTACAAGAGTCTCTACTTGACAAGTGCGACTGGGCCCCAACAAGAATCCAAAATGGTTACCACCTCGTCCACATGAACTTAATATAACACACACACATAACTACTTACACATGGACTGGCTTTCACACCTGTGTACAGACGCATATTCTTACTAGAAGAACTCTTTTCTTTCCCCTGCTTCGGAACATTTATTTAACCCCACGTGGACTTTCTAACTTTTCCTCTTCGTCCATATTCATAAACGAATTCATTCACTAACACCCTTCTCTTTCATTTCTCCTTTCATTCACATATTCACGAAGACGACCAATAAAGTTGTTTTATGTATTAGAAATGGACTTAGTCTCATTTTCTATAGCGTATATAAAAGAAAATTTGGCAATAGAAATTAGAAATGTATATTACAGAATATTAATTTATTAGAAATTTTAAAAAGATAAATATGTAAATGAGCAATATCCAGATTTATTTGAGCAAGTTTTGCAATTACTATATGTTACACCGGCCGTTCTTACACAGGAGAAACTACACCGGTTGTCACTATAAATAGTGCGAGTCACCAGAAGACAAAGCACAGTCTTGTAACTGTCTAGCCAAGTGCTAGTCACTTTCTTACTTTGTTAATACACTTGTTAAACCAACCCTCGACTTGACTTCCTTTATTTATTATTTACTGTGGAACAACTTCACAACACTATATATACAGTATTTCAAGATATTTTTGTATCATTCGCATTAAATAAGCCTCACCGTTTTTTATGTTAATATAGTTAGGATAGATGCAAATTTTTTTCGCATTTATTCATTTAGATCAGGGGCGGGCAACCTCCAGCCTGCGGGCCACATCCGCCCCGCGAAGGCTTAGCGGTCGGCCCGCCACCCTGCTATGCTTTATTATTGCAATCCGGCCCGCGGATCTCCCAGTAAAACTCATATCATTTTGTGACATAGACGTAAAATACTTTCAATTAAGATTTACAGTGGGATGAAAATGTATAAATATCAGCGAGCGATGATGCATGTATATTTCATTTTTCTTTAACTATTAATTTCAAATCCTAGCCTGAGATGAAAATAGAAAAAGAGAAAGAGAGAGGCAAATAGGAAACGAGAGACGAGGAAAGGGCATGAAACATAGAACTTATGTGAGGTGTGTCAAAACGAATGCTGAATCAACTTGCTACTTCTCCCGTCATTATTTTTTATGATTCTAAAATGGCTCTTCTCCGGCGCCTTTTATAACGTCACATACAGAAGTCTCTTGAGAAAAAATATCAGATTTGTAGAGTGTTCAATGCAATTTTTGTACAATTTATTCATGTAAACAAAATATAATAATTTTGAGATTTCGTTTTTCACTCCGGCCCGCGATCTCCTTCCAAAAGTCTAATCTGGCCTTCACTCTGAAAAGGTTGCCCGCCCCTGATTTAGATGAATAGACGAATTATATTTATCTTATACAAAATGTATCTGTCTCGGACTGTCTGGCGGAGGAAACCAACCCATGTACGAACCTAAAATACATAATTATCTACGATAAGATTTATATTTATCTTATTAATGTTTCTTACATCCAGCAACACCGGAAGTCATTTCCTTATTTGAAGCGAGATTTTTATAGGCCGGCTGCTCTTCCTAACGCCTACCCAGTGAAGTGATGGGGACCGGTGCTTTTATCGAGACACTATCTCGAGGTGATTGCCTACCAAAGCTAAAAAGCGCTTCACCTGCCCCTTTTGGGTGTTTTTAAAATTGTTTTCACATAAAAAAAGTTGAATTATTCACTGGTTCTGTGCTCTGCCACCTATTGCAAAGAGTCCAACTTCTGTTGGGAATATACCAAGGGGAAATTTCAAACACTTTGGTTGAGACGGGGATACACGGCCAGATACTCACACTAAGTACAGTTTGGAAAAATTAGTACATAAAAACTAATATTTATTAGCATGAAGCAGTGATCAAGCGTTTTGTTTCTTTGATACGATTGACCGCCTTCTATTGTACAAAATGATAAACACATGAGTGACTCTTCAGTTCTTGTGAAGTTTTAAGTCTATTGTATATAATTATCAAATATAATTGGTTTTCATCATCTGCAACCAAAGTCCATTTACGTTTAGAAAGAAAAGATTTTATGAAAGTCCCAATGTAAGAGCGTAAAACAATATTATTTGTTCATTATATTTCCATATTATTTGCATCAATAACGATTCCTGCTTAAAAGTGGAAGTTTAGATACTGTTGGCGTCGGGGTTATAGGTTTGTTAAAATCTCATTTGATCAAACAGAATTTTTGTATTTTATATGTGACAGATTATTTTTCAAATGAAACTATAAAGCCATCGATATTTAGAAATAAATTTTTAAAAATAAATAAATAAAATAATAATAATAATAATAATAATAATAATAATAATAATAATAATAATAATAATAATAATAATAATAATCGAGGAGGGAAAGCGCAAACCAGACCTCCACTGGAAGAGCGCAGACAGCTCTGGGACCTTGGGGAGGCTTGTTGCCACTCGGGCTCCAGAGGGGACCAATGGCCCTTATCAGTGGGAAATCGGTGGTAGGTGGCTGTTGCGATACCGCAAGGTCATCAGCGGTGTTGAACGAAAAGAGGTGGAGCATACTGGAAGTCTGAGGAGACTTGTTGTCACTCAGACTCCAGGGAATACCACAGGTTGTTGGCAGTGGGCGATCACTGACGATGACCAGTGTGATAACTCCTAGTGAGCAAATAATAATAATAATAATAATAATGAAATGAATAAAAAAGAAAACGAGCGAAAGCGGAGAATGATTGCATCTTTGTAAATAGCACAATCAATAAAAGAACAGGATGTGTGCATCAAATTGCTGAAATATTCTCTGCCATTCTTTTGATACTCATAGGAAAACAGTTTTCCATCAAGATACCCCCCCCCCTAAAAAAAACCAATAATGGTGGTTTTATAGTAATAAGTAGTAATATTATACATCAAGGCAAGATGAGGTTTAAGGCTTCCAAACTTCATACTAGAATTGTCTACATGAACCGATGGCGTAATGGTTAAGAGCGTTGGTTAACAATCAGTTATGAGTGATAGTATAACGATGTAACTATTAAACGTTACTTCAAAGGTTCTTTAACATTCTTTAAATACTATTTTTGGTTCGCTCTCCACTTACACCGTTTTCGACTACCTTAATTTCTTTTTACGCGATTTACGCGTATTCATTCCTTTAATTGTTTTGCTGGTGTACATTAAACTCTTTTATGTGTGTGTGTGTACCTTCGTCTGAAATACCTTTGTAACAGTTTTCTACATGCCGTCGCAAACCGCCATATTTTTAAAATATCAATGACTTCTTAGCTGCCCACTGATTGGTTCAACCAATCTACTTCCTCCTTGGCTTGACCAATCAGTGGCCTTCTCGTAGGCGAATCTCGAAGAGCTAGCATAACCATATAAACAGTTGAGCGCAATACTCTCTCTTCTTTTTTCTTCTTCAACACGAGACGCCTCTGTCTCTCTTTTCTTGTTTGGCACAGCCAAACACACGTCACCCCTCTCTGGGGATGCAACATACATCTTCCCGGGCCCTTGGCCCTGGGTTCGACTTCAACAAGAAGACAAGGATCCAAAATGGCTACTGCTTCATACACGTGGAATTAATATAATCCATACATATACTTACATACACATATGGACACGTCCTGACACCATAGTTGGTGTACAAACATCAAAGTGTAGTATCTGTTCCGATGGATACTGCACCCTACTGGTATTGTCTTGGCCTTCGGGGCTTGATTTACGCCGGTCTATGGATCTGTCCTGTGCAGTTCTAGGAGGTCCACCCTCCCAGGCTTCGCCTCCCCTCTTTTGGGAGGAGTAAGTTTATTGCTTACTCCCTGAGGCGCCCCTACCGAGGAATGCCGACGGGGCTGCCCAGGCGATTTTTAATGGCCAGAGTGCTCACCTCTCAGGCGCTGGCTTTTCAAACCCCACTTTCCCGACCCGACCTGGGGTCACATCTTACTAGTGGGAATAAGATAAAAACTGGCCTTGTGCCTAACTCCTGGAGAGGAGTAAATCAATACTCATGTTTGAAATACCTTTTCTCTTCATTGTCGCTTTTTCTTCTTCTTTTCCTCCATTGTTGCTGACTGATACTGCCTTGATTCGCTTCATCGTTACTTCCTCTTGCCACCGTCGCCTGTTTTTCTCTTTCTCCACTGTTGTCTAGTGGCTTCTTCGGTGTAGCTATCTAAAATAAACTTTTCTTTGCCGGAAAGGAGTCGGAATACGATCGTTGAGTTTCTTTTAGGTTTTATTCTAGAGAGATATAACTCACACGAGAAAGAGACTAGATTTGTCTTAACTAATTGGCTAACTTTTATTATTAGGGAATAAATTGATGAACTTGACGAACAGACATCTTGGGAGGACACATATTCGCCTTACAGCTATTTTAACTTTTTCAAAGTCTTACAGCATATTATTTGGATGTCTGCATATCGTGGCTTCCACACAGAACTGTATCCAAGGCCTTTTTTTCCTCCCAGCGACAAAACATAACGTCACTCGTCCTATCTCACTTTGTTTCTAACCCATTTGACCTCATACTTTGTGTTTTGACCTCCATGTCACCTATCTATGATTCAGTCTGGAAATGATTCTGTTTTGCAGATTTCGTGTCACTTCCATCTATACTTAATTCGACCCTTGTCAAAATTCATACTAGCTAATTTACTCATTATCCGACATAGGGCTCTCCATAATGTAACAATAGTCTTTGGATATTGAAGGTTCAATCCTTAATATAAGCGATATAACTAAGAATAATATAACAATTCTACCCGGTCATGGCTGGCGACATGAGAACAATCAACCCCTGTGGATTAAATACATGATTCAGTTTGAAATTCAGGTTCTCAAATTCGACATATTCTGAAGTTCGACTGAAGGTTTCCCAAATTTTAAAAGATGCATCGTAAGAAGGTTGTAGATTATAATGGGTGATACGTTGTAAATATAACAACAAAAATGAGAACAATAGTTTGAATGATCGAAATAATACAAGATTAACCAAGTTTTTTTTAAATTAAATCATTGAGTAAATGTTGAATTTGGGGAGAATTTATTTATTAAGACTTTAAACAAAAGAAATGAACAAAAGAAATAAAAACATTACTTATAAAATATAACAGAATTTATCTGTGTTGAGAATAATACACCAAATGTGCACGTTTTGTAATATGTGGATATGTAAAAAGTGGACCTTCCGATATGGGTAGAGATCTTGTTTCAAAAGCAAAGAGACTGAGACTAGCAACATCAAAAGCAAGTATTAGAACAGAGAATTGATGAAGACCACACTAGACCAACGAGTCACACAAAGAATGCAGGGAGTAAATCAGACAATTCTGAATGAATACATGCCACAATAGTACCTCTAGAAGACTGACACTAGCAACATCACGTCTCTGAGGAAAAGGGTGCAGAGTAGAAGAAATACTTCTACATACTTCAAATACTTCAAGCTGAGATCAAAATTCTACTGTTTTCAAAACAGGCAGACGTTTTAACCGTTACACTATCAGCACAACAGTAAGTTAAATCTAGATATTTATATTACAATTTTTGCAACAGCCGACAGTGCTCTATTCCTTTATGAAGAGTTATGTATCATGGTCAATGGACACCGGCGATTTTCCTTGCTAAAGTGCTCAACCCGACGAAGGTGGGTGGCATGTATCACAGTTCTACCATTAAAGAGAGAAATGTTCTTGTATATGGATGAAAACTCACTAATAAATTGTTCAAGTGTTGATGTTATCACTTGAGTACTTTCGATCCTAGCAAAGATCATCTTTGAGGAAATTGAAGAGATACAGTAGTAATATGGTATCGTGCGTTATTTATGATAATGTTAATAATGGGAGGATGTGTGTACATGGAGTTATAATTAGTGTTGTTGATAGGTGTTAATGGGTTCGAACAAGGTAGAAGGATTATGTTAGGCATTTATAGTGTATTCTTTCTACATATATATATATATATATATATATATATATATATATATATTTATATATATATATATAACTTCCTTTAAATTCACCCAAAAGTTGGAGTAGTAAGCTCAATAGTGTATACACCACCAGAGCTCAAAATATAATATAATAATAATTTTCTAAATGTTCCGAATTTGTTTCTTAAAAACATTTTAATTCAAACAATTGTTTCTGCCCATTTCAAAATATACAATCTCTGTATTTCAAAAAAGCTTTACCAGTGAATTTTTTTACCACCTCAACAATAAAAAAAACGCCAACATTCAAAATTGTTCATTGAGCTTATTTATCGCATATTTTCCCTTTTTTTTGTCATAGACGAATGGGAATTCTTTTTAATTATATAATTCTGTATGTAAAAGTAAAAACTGGTATATTAAGACAATTAAAAAAAATAATCTTATTTTCTTTCATAATTCACAAAGTACACGCACACACACACATATATATATATATATATATATATATATATATATACGATTTAAATTATTTTCAAATAATATTCTAAATAAAGAGTATACACAAAGGTATTAAAGTTGTTTACAGCTGTTTCAAGACAATGCTTATTTTTAGTCATGCAATGCAGCATAAGATTTCTTCAAACACCATATCTTATGAGAACGGCATATTGTATGCAACCTTCCCTGCATTTTTGTCAATATAAGAGCCCGGTTATCAGACATTGTCCCCCTACAGATAACTATAACGGATCCTTCTGAGTCTGCAGTCTATGCAAGTAACCACCATTACTTCCATATCTCTAAACAGTTTAGCGAAATTGAATGCAACATGCTTGTTATCCAATTAAAACATAAAATTGATTATTAAAAGGAATCCATTTAATTTTAGTAGATTTTCCCTTTGTGATGTTAGATGGCTGCAGTCGAGATGATAGATGTGGAACACACAGACACGGTCACTTTTATTTATATAGATTTTATAGATTATTGTATGTACAAGTGGTGCAACTAGCATCGATAAGTTCCATTAAAATTTTTCTTTTTTTTCTTCTTTTAAATTAAAAATATTTCTAAGTATGGGGAAGGATGGAAAAAACATTTTCTTGGGGGGTGGGGGGCAAAAAATTTCTTTTTTTCTGTTTTTAGCTAAAAATATTTATATTTATGATAGTGACAAAACATGAATGAAAACTATTTTGTTTTTCTGACTCGACAGGGGCGCATTAATATGAGTTCTTAAGTATGCGAACTGGGCTGGAGATAGGTACATATATAGTATGTGCACCCTTGCAGAGATAGGTAAGTATATAGTATGCGCACCAGGGCGGCGATAGGTACAATATAGTATGCGCACCGGGCCGGCGATAGGTATATATATAGTATGTGCACCGGGGTGGCAATAGGTACGTATATAGTAGTGCATAGGAGTGGCGATAAGTACGTATTTAGCATTCGCCCCGGGGCGACGATATGTACATATTTAGTATTCGCACTGGGGCAGCGATAGGTACATATGTAGTATACACACCGGGGCGGCACTAGGTACGTATTTAGCATTCACACTGGGGCGGCGATAGATACGTATTTAGCATTCAGCAGTGGCAATAGGTACGTATATAGCATGTGCACATGGGGGCAATAGGTATGTATTTAGCATGTGCTCCGGGGCGGCGATCGGTACGTATATAGCACACGCACTGGGGCGACGATAGGTACGTATATAGCACGCGCACCGGGGCGGCGAAAGGTACGTATTTAGCATTCACACCGGGGCGGCAATAGGTACGTATTTAGCATTCAGGGGTGGCGATAGCTACGTATATAGCATGTGCACATGGGCGGCAATAAGTACGTATATAGCATGCGCACCAGAGCGGTGAAAGGTATGTATTTAGCACGCGCACCGGGGCGGCGAAAGGTACATATATAGCACGCGCACCGGGGCGGCGATAGGTATGTATATAGCACGCGCACTGGGGCGGCGAAAGGTACGTATTTAGCATTTGCACTGGGGCGGCAATAGGTACGTATTTAGCATTTGCACTGGGGCGGCGATATGTACGTATTTAGCATTCGCACCAAGGCAGCAATATGTACATATTAAGTATTCGCACTGGGGCAGCGATAGGTACTTATGTAGTATGCACACCAGGGCGGCAATAGGTACATATTTAGCATTTGCACCGGGGCGGCGATAGGTACTATTTAGCATTCACATCGGGGCAGCGATAGGTACATATTTAGTATTTGCACCGGGGCGGAGATTGGTACTTATATAGTATCTGCACTGGGGCAGCGATAGGTACGTATATAGTATGTGCAATTGGGCGGCGATAGGTATGTATATAGTATGCGTACCGGGGTGGCGATAGATACATATATAGTATGAACACCGGGGCGGAGATAAGTACCTATACAGAAGACGCAGATAGAGGTGTTACTTTTTATAGAAATATGTCATACTATTGCCCTGGGCAATGTAGGAGAAATGGTGGGGAAGAAACAGCTTTCACAAAAGGCAAAATTAGAAAGTAGCAGTGAAATGGGGCGACCAGGGAAGAGAAAGGTAGAAAGATAAAGAGACGGCTATAGAGAGAGGGGGAGAAATAGAAGTTTGAATATAAAGATGTTACACACGCGATTTTTCTTCAATTATATGTTTTTATGACCCCGAGCAACGCCGGGTAGCCCCGCTAGTATTAAATAAGGCTGAAACAGTGGCAACACTGGTTGAGGTGAGTGTCTCAAATGACAGTGTCATGGACAGAACGGATATGGAGAAGGTTACAAAGTACCAAACCCAAATCTATGATATCAAGAGAAACTGGAACTTCGAAGCATCAACATTATCCCAGTTATAATAGGAGCAAGAAGAATTTTAAAAAAGTATCTGTAAAGTATTCCCTGAAAAACCAAGTGCGAAAGAAATTCAAATAATTACACTTAAGAGAACTGACAAAATCCTTAAAAGAGCACTCAGTCGTTTATCTGGCATTTGGGTGACTATGCAAAAGGAAGAAAGAAATAAGTCATTTTTAAAAAAAAAAGAGTGTTGTAGGTGACTAACGAGGTTGAGCCAAGGATGACATTTATTCTGCCAAGGGAGGCGGGGGGGGGGGGGGTAGAGTATCAATGGTGTCGAATGAGAGCTTCTTTAACGGATTATTCTCCCTGTTCTTCCTGCTAGGTTCATACTCATACCTCCACATTTCACAACAGACAGAATAACAGTACACTGATCAACTCTCTGTTGCTGATTCTCAGGTCTAAGAGTCAAATCCTGTTGTCATCAGAGTCGCTTTGAAGGCACTCATGTGGATGTTTTCTAGTAGGCAGCTTGCTGTAAAGGATCTGACAAAAAAGTTCAAACAAGTCTCTGACATTTGGGTGGCATGTCAAGACTAACGATGACGATGAACCATAATAGCACATTTAAGACTACGGATGTTGGCTTGTAAGCGGACTACATCACTACTCTTTGGAAAAAATAGGCAAAAATCAATATCTACATATTGGGTTAATCATAGAGTATAATTGAGTCTTGGACCTTATAGAACTAAAAAATAACATTAACCCTTAAATAAAGAAGTAGAAACTGTACTTCATAAAACACTACTTACTATAGAAACTATGGCCGAAAAAAATAAATTAGGTGGATTAATGATTATTGAAAATTGATTTGATGAGCTAAGTTCAAATTGCAAATGAGAGTGCATTCACTGTTCTCTAATGTCTTTGGGGAAACGATATTAATATATAATTGCGTTTCCTCTCAGCTATTGGTAGAAGAGCAAAGAAAAACGTAAAGCAAACAAACGCTATAAAGAGAAGGGGGGGAAGTGTTGATTAGCATTACCGACGTGCAATCGGAGTCAGGGATAGAATTTACGACTCACAGAGTGCCAAATGATGCTGAGTTTTATGTGTTCTTTCACGTCACGTGTCGTTTTGTGTAAATTTGCACACGCGTGATGCCCGATACAAAATACATGCTACTTGCAGACTTTCTATGAAGTTAATAGTACAATTCACTCTATCAGCACCAGAATGGACTCAGCATTTAAGAAACCAAACAGAAAGTCATTAGATCTAAACAAAAGAACAACTTCAAGGGAGACTATTCATGATAAATGAATTTAGAAAAACAATAATAATAAAAGTAATAAAAATCATCCAAGCTCCTCTAAGCTCTTAGTGATCATTACTGAATGTCACAAGGACATGGGGAGCGTTATTATGGCATTCAGTAATGATCATACCTACATTAAGCTCGATATTGTGTCATATCCATCTCCCGTGGGGTGGAGGCAAAAAGGGAAAGAATTAAAAAAATTTCTTTCTCATTCTCGTTTGGTATGAAATGTCAACAACCACAAAGTTGTTATATCTCAATCGTTGACTATTATTTATAGGCTCACCTCTCTCCTTGGGAAACGTTCATTGGTGATGATATATATATATATATATATATATATATATATATATATATATATGTGTGTGTGTGTGTGTGTATTTTTTTTAATTTTTGTAACACAAAGTACTTATACTAGCTCAATAGTTTATAGGTAGAGCTATGCTATATTTAGTATTTTCATGTAGATTAATACCACATTATTATCACAGAGGACAGATTCACGTCATTTTTTCCAACTTATTTTTTTATTTCGCAGACAATTGTTTCGGCTAACATCAAGATATTTGTAAAATGCTCCTATGCATTTATTTCTTGGTGTGGCTATCCTCAGTGCAAATTGTACAATAACAAATTTTAAAAAAACTTTAAAAAACTTGGCGATTACAGCCAGAATTACAATCAATATTCATTATCAATTTAAAAAAAAAAAAAAATTTTATACATGGAATTATGGTCCCTTTACATCTTTTTAAATAACATGTACATATCCTATCTTTTTATATTTCTAACCATTCATCATTGGCTATCATTATTAATCTAACTATTCATAAAATAAAAGTATATATTTTTACTGACCGTCTTTGTTATTTTTGTCCGGTTGTTTACTTTTTTCTTTAGTTTTTTTTGTTATCATTTTCCTTCTTTCATTTTGTTATCCTTTTTTTGCACGTGTTGTGTCGGTAAATTTATGTGATTTCTGTTTTGCCAATATCGCTGGAAGTATGCCGGCTATTCTATTTGCTAGCCAATCAATAATTAATATTCTTAATCATTCAATATCGACGATAATTCTTCTTCTAAATATTCCTAAATTAAGCCATATATTTGTTCACTGATAACCTTTAATTATTTTCACCCTATTTTTCCTTTTTTCCCGTAGGTTTTCCTATTTTCCCCTTCCTTTTGTAATATTATATATATATCTATATATATATATATATATATATATATATATATATATATATATATATATAGAGAGAGAGAGAGAGAGAGAGAGAGAGAGAGAGAGAGAGATAGAAGAAAAAAGAGTGATACAAATGCGACGATTGTCCAAATTTATTTCAAATTTCAATTGTTCAATGCAAGGTGTATTCAGTAATAAACTAGTGTTTATTATTCTTTCCTTAAGCCAAGGCTTTTCAAAGATCGAGATCTTATCATCAGAGGAGAAATACAGATAGATAAGTTGACTTTCGAAAAAAACCAAAGTTCAAATATTTAAAAAATATGAAAATTATTTTTTAAAAACTTATTATTAAAAGAACGCAGTGAATGAAAAGAGAAGTTCCGTAAAAAAGATATGCGGTTTGTCCGGGTGGTAAATTTCCGTTGAAATTGTCCTTATTGTCATCATTTCATTTTTTCTTATATATATATATATATATATATATAACAAAAAATGAAATGATGAAAATAAAATTGGACAATTTACAATATTTATTAATTCATCAAGTGTTTCATTAATTTCTTGCTTTGGATATCATTTTAATCAATCTTTGCATTGCTCATGGTTTTTTTGATTTATATACTTAACTACTCAACTTCTTTATAATATTTTCTGATTGCTTCTTAGAATGTTTGCATGGACACATTGTTTTTCTACCCGATTAAGATTTTTCCTTGAATTATTTTGCTTGTAATATTTAAATTTTCAAATTTATGCTAACCAGTAATTTGTTATTTTACTGATTTTTCTCCTCTAATGAGAAGAGCTTATCTTTGAAAATCCCAGGATTAAGAGTAAAATTTTAATTTTTTTTCCTTGCTTAAACACTTGATAAATTAATAAATATTGTAAAGTGTCCAATTTTATTTTCATCATTTCATTTTTTTTATATTAATGCTTTATCTATAATATCGAGCATTCCCTTATCACAATAGGTTCTCAGATAAAGATAACATGTCAATTAATATATATATATAGGAACGTTTATGTTTTGTCTTTTAAGGGAAGTGGGGTCTGATCAACTCTGCTGGGAAGCCATGAAATTAAATACTGTCTTGTTTTTAAATTCCCGAAACAGTTTTTCATGGTAAACAACTGATGATCCCTTAAAATAGTGTTAGAAATAAACTAATATAACTGTAAAAAATAAATTGACTTACATGAGTGATTTTCCACTGGAAGACTTGGGACTATAAGTTTTTTTTTTTTTTTTTTTAATATAGTTTTAATGGTTGAGAAACTTCCGAGACTATATATATATATATATATATATATATATATATATATATATATATATATATATATAATGTAAAAAAGGCTTTGTAATGTTTTGAGAAAAAATGAGTAAAAAGAAAAAAAGAAAGAAGAAAAAATAGAAGACTAAGATGATTTTTTATTTATTTATATGTTTTGTTGTGTGCATTATTTTAATTTATATGACTGATGACAGACATTATGAAAGAAAATAAATAAGATAAGTTTTTCGAGTGTCTTATAATACCAGCAGATGTAACTAAAATAAATTCTTATTGGTCTGTGAAAAAAAAGGACAAATTAGTTAAATGGAAAGAACAATTTTGAATGTTAATGGTTCTGTTTATTTTAGGCTTAATTTTGATGATAAAAATTCACCGATGAAGACTTAAAAATATCAAGAGAATGTATGTTTTAAAATGGGCAGAAACAACTGTAGGAATTAAAATGCTTTTTGGAAACAAATTCGGAACACTTACTAGCTTATTATTATATTATATTTTGATCTCTAGTAATGTATACACTATAACATATATTAATTTATATATATATATATATATATATATATATATATATATATATATATATATATATATATATATATATATATTAGCCTGAAGATTCCCCCGGGGATGAAACGTGGGAGCCTCTGTGTAGCTTAATTGCCATAAATATATTTTCATAACTTACTATATATATATATATATATATATATATATATATATATATATATATATATATATATATATATATTTGAATTGTGTGTATTTAGGCAGCATTTTCTCATTTATGAAAACATTGTTAAAAAAAACAGAATTCGTCTGTTTGATTATACCTTTTTTTTTCAATTTTTCTGATGAATATGAAACCAGTGGTAACATTTAAAATGCTTAACGTAATGAGATTTTGTTCTGTGATGTCATTCCAGCGTTGCTGAATTTAAATCGCCAACAACTTCCTGGAACAATGTAAAAAACGTTCTCTATGCGTTTCACAGCCGTCTTTTTAAAAATTCTCTTCTTTCTCCAGCATTTTTGTTCATTTTCTTTTGACACCTGAGAATGATTCAACAAAGAATTGAAAACGTTCGTGAAACCTATGGAGCATTTATTAATTTTTTTATTTTAATACAAAAAAGACCATCAGAAAAATTGAAAAAATAAAAAAAGGTATAATTAAACAGACGAATTCTGTTATTTTTAACAATGTTTGCATAAATGTAAATATATATATATATATATATATATATAGTAAATGCTTTTTATTCGAACATGTACAAGGTCTGCTACACTGGCATGTCGATGTTATCGATCTACAGCTATCAAGAGCTGAGGTCTCATCAGGCAGAAAGTTTTTTTGTGATCCGACCAGGTCGGTGAAGTCCAGGAAGAATGGAGTCAAGCAAAGAAGAAGAAGAAGAAATGATAGTCATGTGACCAATTTAAAAAAAAAATATTGGCCGTTAAAAAAGTTTAATTTACAGTAATTCATATTTTTATTTTTAAGAGAGAGAGAGAGAGAGAGAGAGAGAGAGAGAGAGAGAGAGAGAGAAATAATAAAGATAAAATGTTATCTTTAGATTATATCCTATCTTGAAAAGTCAATGCTCAACATACAAGATAGAGCAGTAATATAATGAAATGAATGATGAGAATAAAAACTGGAAAAAATACAATATTTATTAAATTATCAAATAGTTCAAACAAGAAACATATAAATAAACTTATTTTTTTCCTTAATCCATTGATTTTCAAAAATATATACTTTTATCATCAGAGGACATCATAGGGATAAATCAGTAAAATTATATGACTGTTTAGCATAGATTTGAAAATATAAAAAAATATTAAAATATACAAAATTCTTTTGAGCAAAGGAGATTGTTATCTTTGCTCAAAAGAATTTGGTATATTTTTATATACATGATCATCTTCAAATCCAATGTCAACAAATACTCGTCATAAGCCGTCCTCATAAGTAATCGGATTTTATTTATTACATTCATCATTTTCAATCATCTCATGATAGTCTTCATCATTCATTCAACTGATAATCTATCCATCTCATTAACCCTTATCCTCGAGTGGCCTTTAGCCTTAATAAGTGATGACGCATTAGTAAACAAAAAAAAAAGGAAGAATGATATCACTTACATTTTGTAAAATTACCTTTGTAATGAAGTATCACATTTGCAAAGCAGTTAGAATGATAAATATTTTGGAGTGGAATATCCACACTGAAACCAACAGCCAATCGGAATGCAGAGATTGAGCTGACCCAATTAACATTTTTTGATTCTACATATTTCTTTATGGTGCTTGACTAAACAGAGTATTAAGTTTTATTATTATTAGTTGAAGTGTTTGTCCTAGGACAGATTCATAATACTGAGACACACTCAAAACCTTTCACTGAGAATAAGAAGGTCAAACCTTGAAACTCTTCAAATAAATCAGTCACATATTGCAATGGTGAAAACAAGAGTAGAATATGACTGCTGTTATGACCTTAGAAATTATTTAATTTTGTGGATCTAAAACTGATTAAAATTTGCTAAATTTTTGAACATCTATAGCATTTGATATCATCTGTTTGTAATTAAATTTTCATTAAAAATAAAGTCGTTTTTAAAGAAAATTAATATGTTATAGGTGTTAGTTCTTATCTACGTTACCTTTACCACTCTGTAAGAAAAAAAAACATATCTACTAATCTTAATGGGGCACACAGAATAAGGAAAAGTACGACTAAATACAATGCATAGATTTATTTACATGTTGATAAATGTAAAATGGACTGACAACACAACATAACATGACATACAATAAACAGCTTTTTATTCACCGCTCGTGGTGGGTCTCTACCAAACATGGTAGGTTAGGGATATAAGACAGAACTTTTTCCTATTATTAACCACATGGAAACCTGTCCAGCCATGGTGAATTCCAGTCTCTCTCCCAAAGTAGCCTGACTACATCTGCCCAGAGGGGAAACAGGCATCTTTAGCAACCGGTGTCATTCTCCCTTGTTCTCCTTCATCTTCTTTCTATCTTCTAATATATAAAGTAGAGACGATTTTTCCCCTGTACGTTCTCGGAGTATAGGAAAATAACCACATACATCACAGACTACTAAACTCATCACTATACTACACTTATTCACTTAAGTGTGTTTTAGTAAATTTGTTATCATTTTTTTCTACTTAACACTAAATATTACATTTGGTCCACCATCAACGTCTCTCCGAAAAACCAACTCCATATAGGTGGTAGCAAAAACTTTTCTCTCTAACAATTCTGTACTGTCATTCTACTCATCGACACCGGGAACTAATACACACAGTTTAATTTTCACAAAACACCGATTCTTATTTATTATTTGCCTGGTATTAATTCAACACGCATGCCAATAATCAAGCTTAGGGTAATTGGCGTATTTTCACATGTATTTGTTAACCCGGAAGCGTGGTGTGGTCGGTAAGAAATCAGGTTTCATGATCGCCAGTTTTAGCGTTCGATCCCATTCTACTTTACCACTTTTTCCTTTTTTTTTTAAATTTAAAACATTCGCCAGCACGGCAGAGGGGGGGGGGGACAATAGGCCGTTTCTTTTTTTATTCGACGTCATGCAATAGGTAGTACTTTCTCCCGTGCAACGCCGGGCGACGGGTTTCGCTAGTAGGCTATATTATCCATTTCGATACATAAGAATTATGGAATTATAATACCCGTATGCTTGCATACGGTATATAATAGATTCCCCCATTATTATTATTGTGTATTAAATGTTTTAAGATTAAAATTTGTCTACTTTGCCATCCAACTTGCATACTGCTACTTTTTGCATTCACCACGTTTTTTTCTTTCTACAAGTTAATTCTGTGGCAGTCATCAATTAAAACATTTATTTATGCTTATTCCTCTTACCAAACCCATTGCTCCTTTTTTCTCCGCATCCTTCAGCTTGCGGGAGAATAACAGAATAGCAAAGAGTCTAGAAGGAATTCAATTCAAATCATCTAGGCAGATTCTGACTCGCGACTAGTGTTTGGCAAGATGCTGCAATTCATACTGCCGTTGTTTATCGTAGGCTTTCTCTGCCTCCAGGGTTCAGTTATACTGAATCTAGATAGTTCTTTAATCTCCACTATCTTGAAGATTCCTTCCCTTGCCCTAAAGAAAGAAAAAAAGAAGGACATCATTATCAATAATCAATCGACAACTTGACGACCATTATTGTAAAGTACAAGTAAATCTAATGATGTCTATAACTGATATTGCCTGCCAGCATTTACAAATGTCAGATTATATTAACCTGTTTACAGGCAGAAGATAAAAATAACCCACTACCTTTTTTATTATTACTCATAAAAAATCAATGATTTGTTCAGAAAACGAAAGATAATTTGAAGCAAGCGGCAATAAATTTTCGGCTAGATAATCTAAATGTATAAGTATAATTTTGCACTTTTCCGACTCACGTTAAATTTAAGAAGAGGACAAAATGTGAAAACCCAGTGTGTATAATGGCTTTTTCTATTTCACTAAAAAACGAAATGGCTATCTCTTTTATAAAGGCATACTAGACATACAGGTGACCCGTTGGGTCACAACTACTATCACTACCTGTTCCACTTTGATTTTATTTGAAAATTCATAGACAGTAATGATGTTAAGAAATACTTCTTTCGTAGCTAAAAATAATAAGTCTCTTCACTTCTATATTATCTTTATCGATAATATAGAAGTGAAGGTTCCTATTATTTTGCTATCTAATTTACATACGTTTTTACGGTGTATCAGAAAATAGAAAGTCAATGGTTTTTACCGCTATCACAAACTAGTTATTAAACGTACAAAAGTTTTCTTGAAACGTTCTTAAATTCTTGTTTGCTTCTTATACAAAGATTTCAAATCTATAAACTCCACAATCTGTCAGATATTTAATAATGTAAGAATATGAGACCCAAACTTTGGTGTTCTAATAAAAGATATTGTTTGACCTAACTTAGGACAAAGACATTTTTTACGATGAGTTAACTTACAAAGTTATAAAATTGAAATCATAATAAAAAATTTTCTATCTTCGTCATTACACCTAGACGGATTTTCAACTTGGCCACGAGAATGTCTCAACCAAGAGGAAAAAAGCAAAAAAAGCAAAAGAAGAAATATTCTTCTGAAGATGGTAGATTTACCGAAAGTACTCAAGTTCATAAAAAAAAATGTTTTTAAGATGAATAAATAATTTATTTTTAAAAACAAATAATCTGCGTTGTGCAAGGTTTTCTAAATATTTTATTAAAAAAATATCTTCGTTAAAAAATATAATGCTTAATAGTATTAGTAAGTTATAAAAAACCGAAGTCAGAGTTAAATAAAATGAACTTAATATGACAAAGCCATTTCTTATGGTGTTCTAGAATTTGGATTAAGTTATATTTTTATTAGGTCATTGAATTAATGCAAACAGATTTGTTTATGAAATACTATTTATAGTGTCTCAGAGTTCAGACAAAATTTCATAAAAACATGTCAGTATTTTGCTTCTTCGATTTCACATTTGTTTAATTAATCTTAGATCATTTATCTTGACTATTAACTATTAAAGCTGTTTTTCTTTCGACACATTAAACTCAACATCAATTTCGAAATATCAAAATTGAATTCTTCTTGCTGTAAATTTTTCTTCAACTTTAACATTTTTGCTATAAATTTTTCTCCTGTAATTTAATTAGTCAGAAAGTGTATCAACAAATATATCTCTGAAAAAATTTGAATCTGACAAAGAAACATGAAATTAAAACTTTTGTCGATTTTGACTTTTAAAACATTAATTTTTCTTGCAGCAATTTTGTGTACAACTTAAGAAAATATGAAGGTGATTCAATAAATAAAGTTTTTAAAAAAATCAGAATATTTTTGTCTGAATGTATTTCCATGAATTGGAATAAATACATAGAAGATACTGCCAAGTCTGCTGTAAAGCAGATGGGCTCCCTCTGCCAGGCAAGAAAACTTTTCACACTTGCTAGTATTCAATATCTCTACAAAGCCACAATTCGCCCATACATGGAGTATTGTTGCTACATCTAGGCTGGTGCTCCAGCCATTAGTCTCTCCCCCTTGGACAGGGTACAAAAAAGAGTCTGTAACCTAATAGGTCCCTCACTGTCTACCAAGATCCATCCCTGTCCCATCGCCACAATGTGGCACCTCTGTGCTTGTCTTCCACGGAAAGTGCTCTGACGAACTTACTGCACTTCTACCCCCTCAACGTAAATACTCCCTATCAATCAGACTAGCATCAAAATCCCCCCCCTCATCGTAGAGGTCTCCAGATGCTGGAAAACTTCCTACTCTAATATTTTCTTTCCTCGGACTACTTGCCTTTGGAATTCTCTCCCTGTTTAACCTTTGTTTGCAGCTAGCTATCGAAAGGTTAGGGTTAGGGTTAGGACACAGAGAAGCCAGTCGAAGAAGAACAAGGTATGTTTTAAAATAAATGTTGAACCGTTGAGTCTTTAATAACTATACATATTATAAGCATGCAGAAAGTCTAATTTCAACAAATATCTTGCTACAGAACTCCCCATTTGGGATACTCCCCCCCCCCATTAATCTGACCCCTAATCACAATAGCCCCTTACGTCTCAGTGGCAATATGCCTTGTTTGGGGTGAACTAAAGTAAAAAAAAAGAAAATAAGTAAATAAAAATAAATAAATCTAAAGTTTTCATTGTTTGAAAAGGCAAACATTAATTTAATTTCGTTAAAATATTTTTTTTTTAAGAGATCTGTCATCAAATTGTGGGTTACGGTTGAAAGGTACAAACCATCATAATTTACGAAGAAAAAGTTAAGTCAACAAATGTTTATGAATGAGTCATTCATTCATTCATTTCTTATGAATCAGATAATTTCTATTGTTGGCATTAGTTTCGGGTACTTACGGAAGGGACCACGTGAAGGTTGCCAACATCTTAAGTGAAAGTGTTTCTGTGAAATGAACTGGATTTGAACTTGGCACACCTAGGTTGTTAGTCCGTGTCATTAACCACTTAGCCATCGTCACCTCTCTATAAATGGGTGAAAGGATAGGAGGATATTCCAACTTACCCAGTACCTTTACAGCACATCCTGATTAAGTGTATCAAACGCTTTTGTCAGATCAACAACGACCTGATATAAATCTAGACGATGTTCAATACACTTCTCCTGCACTTGACGTACAATAAAGATCATATCACTGGTACCCATACGCTTTCTAAAGCCACACATAATTCTCAGGAAGCACAAGACAGATGTAAACATTAAGGTGACTTAACAGAATTCTGGTAAATACCTTGCCTGTCACATTCAAAAGAGAGATACTCATCCTCTCTTTACCTTTGTACAAAGAGACTACAATGGAGTCATGCCAATATTGGTAAAAATGCCCATCAACCCAGATGTTGTCAATCAACCCTTTAATTTGCACTGCCATTGGTCTTCAACCACCGTGAAGGACTAATACATGTATACCATCTCCACCAGATGCTCTGTGTCTCAACTGCCAAATAGCATCCTCCACTTCCTGGATAGCCCATCTGAGCTATTAAGATCCTTTTATGAATGTCTTAAAAGAGTTACCCTGACTGCTCCGAGAGATATTAAAATTGTCTCGCTGGGGGATTTCAACAGGAACAGAATTCATTTCGGCAATGACAGCCATCTGAGACATGCTATCTATCATATCAAGTATGGACCACCGACGGATTAGTGAACAGATCAATGTAATTCTCTATCTACCAATTAAGTATCTTGCTGAATATCACCCCTTCCGTCGCTATCTTTTATCCTTCATTTGTCTAAGTTCTCTCTGCGACTATGATTTGATAGCTAAGTAAGACTGTTCAGCAGACTTCAAATCTTGAGGTGACAATTTTGATTAAGTTCATGTTTTTTATCCAGCAGTTGTGCAATGTGAGCATTATTGTCATCAAACCAGTCTTGATGCTTCCTCTATGTCATGCCAACAACATCGATTGTCATTTCATAAACACACTTCTTAAAACACTCCCATGCACCATCAAACGCTATCTCATCAAGCCTTTCCTGTAGGTCTAGAGCAGTTTTCTCATCCGTCAGCTTTGCAACATCTATTCTACGAGGACACTTATTCGACCTAATTATAAACCTCATGTCAGCAAAACACTAAACAATGATCTGTCTAGCACTCGGCATTCCTTTTGAGTCAAACCTTGCAGACATCCTGCCAATCGTGTTTACGGGTGATGATGTAATCGATCAAATGCCATTGATTGGATCATGGATGTATACATGTGTTCTTATACTTTGATTTTAGGAGGCAGAAACACGTGTTAGTTATCACTAAATTCATCTCCAAACACATTGTCAATAAATGCAACACATTTTTATACTTCCGACTCCATAAGTATGAGTGGACACCAT
>OY744526.1:156242636-156367636 GCA_963556195.1 Sepiola atlantica
CCCTCTCAACCACTTCTTTCGTACCCTCACTCTTCCATACCTCCCATTCTCAAATCCCCTCTTTTTCTCAAAATCCTCTCTAAGACCGTAACTTTCGCCCATCCACCAAAATCACAGGCCCCCCTCCTTCTCTACCCTCCCTCCATTTCTCTGCATACACCCCCACACAAACATTCCAACTTATTTTTTCCCCTTCAGTCTTGACCGCAGCCACCTGTTCAAATACCTCCTTCCTCCCTCTCCTCCACCCCTCCACTCCCTCACTCATTGCCAGCCACATTATTCCTGCTCACCCCCCCCCACCTCTTTCTCTTACTACCAGCCACAGTATCCTTGCTCACCCCCATCTTTCCACTTCTTCCCCACTCATTTTCATAAACATTCATTTTTCATTCCTCACCAAGCACGGACGTCCACCCTACTGTTTTCTCCAGTAGTGGCTACTATTTTCTTCCTTTTTCCCAATCTGTCAACCCTATATGTGTTTGTACTTGCATGACATTTTTCTTTATATTATCATCCTGATAAAGTCTTATAAATAAAGACGAAACGTTGATGTACACATAAAAAAACATCCATTTTTTGGTTTTCCTTTTTCATTTTCCCATATATATATATATATATATATATATATATATATATATATATATATATATATATATATATATATATATATTGAGTGCTCTCGACTACTTGCTGGATAGCCACCGTGTTTGCTATTTTGATGTTAATTTTCTTCCCATTTCTAGACAATGCATTCGCACGCGCCTCGGCTACTGAGTCAAACATGACTATCGTATCAGGGTTCGACTCATGTGACCAGTAGGGATTGTATCCTCCCATACTGATGATTGCAGGTTTGGCATGAAACACATGTGTATATGAGTTTATTTAAAAAATAATATTTATTCATAAATAATTATACATATATATATATATATATATATATATGTGTGTGTGTGTGTGTGCGTGTGTGTGTGTGTGTGAAAATGAAAATATATGTGCCTTTCAGATGTAATCAAAGAATATGAATGAAGAATTAAAATTTTAAGATTTAATATCTTAAAATTTGAAGTTCACAGCAAGGCCATTCCTATTAACATGCCTGGCAATCATATCGCTGTAATCAAACTGGGTGCAGAAACGTGTTGACATAATCTATAATTATGAAAAAAGAAATTATACAATAATGGGTAAGTAAAGACATTTGATTATTGCAAATAATTTTTTAGAAAATATTGAAGTAAGTATATATTTACTTATTTTCTATTCTCTTTTTGGCATTGGAATCTGCTCTATTCTATGTTAATCACAACAAAGAAAAAAACATTGTCAAATGGATAACAAAAATCTTATGTTATTACGAATTTTGTGGTTTGCGAATTCATCAAGAATAATAAATAAAAAAAGAGAGAAAAATAATTTTTGACAGTCAGCCATTACAATTACAACCGAGAAATGTGTTTCATGACAGGAAAGGAAAGAGGCAAAATAAACAATGCAACAATAAAATCAGGAATTGTGCAAAACAAAAAGGAAAAATAAAACACCAAAAAAAAGACAATGACTGAGGAGGTCTTCTTTTTTTTTCTTTATTGCGTGTGTTTGATGCATGTGGTCATATGACAATTTCCCACATTTTTATGCAGTCCTTTGCAATAGTGTTGTACTCTGCAAGATCTTTTCAAGCTACACCGGTTGGGCAGTTGGGGGCAGACCAGTCAGTGTTACATCGTTTGGTCCTCCTCTCCACATTCACAGATGGTTGGGTCAGTTTTGTAGCCCCATCTATTCATAGCAACTTTTGATCGCCCCATTCCCGTTCTCAGGCGGTTGAGTGTTTTCCACTGGAGCCAGGGTGTCTCTGAACCGGGAGGGAGTTCCTCAATTCTGGGGAGGTGAAGAAGCGAATAATGGTGTGGAAAACTGACGACTCGGAGTGCCATGTTCGAGTCTTGCCGGATCCATTGCACCACTTTCACTTGGGATTGTGGCAATCTTCATGTGGTCCTTCCCATTTTGCACACTGCAAATCTCTAGTAAAGGTTCAAACCTGACACTTTTTTTTCAAACAAATAAACAAAGCACACTCTCTTCTTCCTTCTTCTCTTTACCGTTCATTTCTCTCCTTTTCTTCTTCTATCCAACAAGTCAAGCAAAATAAATTACTAACCCTAACCCTAACCATTCTAATCGTTATTTTTATCCTCACAACCATTTACTCATAATGCACCACACTTCCTCCCTTCAATCAATAAACTCCCTTTATGAAAAAAGAATCGTCGCCACGAATCAAATGAGAATCGATATTAATGCAACTTAACTACTTTGACAAATCACCAGCTCTTTCTGACCAACCGAGACATGGACCATAAATTTCTTCATAATGTATCACAACAATAACATGAGCACGCTAGTTACTCTGACTACTGAATGCATGATTGATTGTGTTGATATTGACATCAGTCATTTTCATACAACCGTGATTAACCAATTGAAACTTTGCCGGAATGCTAGCTGGGAATTTATCACTCAATTTGTAGAGGAAAATTGAACAATTTTATCTGCATATTCAACAAATTTTGTTTTTATTAAGTGGAATACACAGAAGCAATGGAAGAACATATGGACGTGTAAAAAACTAGTGAAATAATTCCTACACTTAATACTCAAAAGTAATGGAACAATATATGGACGAGTTCACTAGTGAAACAATTCCTACACTTAATACTCAAAAGTAATGGAACAATATATGGACGAGTTCACTAGTGAAACAATTCCTACACTTAATACTCAAAAGTAATGGAACAATATATGGACGAGTTCACTAGTGAAACAATTCCTACACTTAATACTCAAAAGTAATGGAACAATATATGGACGAGTTCACTAGTGAAACAATTCCTACACTTAATACTCAAAAGTAATGGAACAATATATGGACGAGTTCACTAGTGAAACAATTCCTACACTTAATACTCAAAAGTAATGGAACAATATATGGACGAGTTCACTAGTGAAACAATTCCTACACTTAATACTCAAAAGTAATGGAACAATATATGGACGAGTTCACTAGTGAAACAATTCCTACACTTAATACTCAAAAGTAATGGAACAATATATGGACGAGTTCACTAGTGAAACAATTCCTACACTTAATACTCAAAAGTAATGGAACAATATATGGACGAGTTCACTAGTGAAACAATTCCTACACTTAATACTCAAAAGTAATGGAACAATATATGGACGAGTTCACTAGTGAAACAATTCCTACACTTAATACTCAAAAGTAATGGAACAATATATGGACGAGTTCACTAGTGAAACAATTCCTACACTTAATACTCAAAAGTAATGGAACAATATATGGACGAGTTCACTAGTGAAACAATTCCTACACTTAATACTCAAAAGTAATGGAACAATATATGGACGAGTTCACTAGTGAAACAATTCCTACACTTAATACTCAAAAGTAATGGAACAATATATGGACGAGTTCACTAGTGAAACAATTCCTACACTTAATACTCAAAAGTAATGGAACAATATATGGACGAGTTCACTAGTGAAACAATTCCTACACTTAATACTCAAAAGTAATGGAACAATATATGGACGAGTTCACTAGTGAAACAATTCCTACACTTAATACTCAAAAGTAATGGAACAATATATGGACGAGTTCACTAGTGAAACAATTCCTACACTTAATACTCAAAAGTAATGGAACAATATATGGACGAGTTCACTAGTGAAACAATTCCTACACTTAATACTCAAAAGTAATGGAACAATATATGGACGAGTTCACTAGTGAAACAATTCCTACACTTAATACTCAAAAGTAATGGAACAATATATGGACGAGTTCACTAGTGAAACAATTCCTACACTTAATACTCAAAAGTAATGGAACAATATATGGACGAGTTCACTAGTGAAACAATTCCTACACTTAATACTCAAAAGTAATGGAACAATATATGGACGAGTTCACTAGTGAAACAATTCCTACACTTAATACTCAAAAGTAATGGAACAATATATGGACGAGTTCACTAGTGAAACAATTCCTACACTTAATACTCAAAAGTAATGGAACAATATATGGACGAGTTCACTAGTGAAACAATTCCTACACTTAATACTCAAAAGTAATGGAACAATATATGGACGAGTTCACTAGTGAAACAATTCCTACACTTAATACTCAAAAGTAATGGAACAATATATGGACGAGTTCACTAGTGAAACAATTCCTACACTTAATACTCAAAAGTAATGGAACAATATATGGACGAGTTCACTAGTGAAACAATTCCTACACTTAATACTCAAAAGTAATGGAACAATATATGGACGAGTTCACTAGTGAAACAATTCCTACACTTAATACTCAAAAGTAATGGAACAATATATGGACGAGTTCACTAGTGAAACAATTCCTACACTTAATACTCAAAAGTAATGGAACAATATATGGACGAGTTCACTAGTGAAACAATTCCTACACTTAATACTCAAAAGTAATGGAACAATATATGGACGAGTTCACTAGTGAAACAATTCCTACACTTAATACTCAAAAGTAATGGAACAATATATGGACGAGTTCACTAGTGAAACAATTCCTACACTTAATACTCAAAAGTAATGGAACAATATATGGACGAGTTCACTAGTGAAACAATTCCTACACTTAATACTCAAAAGTAATGGAACAATATATGGACGAGTTCACTAGTGAAACAATTCCTACACTTAATACTCAAAAGTAATGGAACAATATATGGACGAGTTCACTAGTGAAACAATTCCTACACTTAATACTCAAAAGTAATGGAACAATATATGGACGAGTTCACTAGTGAAACAATTCCTACACTTAATACTCAAAAGTAATGGAACAATATATGGACGAGTTCACTAGTGAAACAATTCCTACACTTAATACTCAAAAGTAATGGAACAATATATGGACGAGTTCACTAGTGAAACAATTCCTACACTTAATACTCAAAAGTAATGGAACAATATATGGACGAGTTCACTAGTGAAACAATTCCTACACTTAATACTCAAAAGTAATGGAACAATATATGGACGAGTTCACTAGTGAAACAATTCCTACACTTAATACTCAAAAGTAATGGAACAATATATGGACGAGTTCACTAGTGAAACAATTCCTACACTTAATACTCAAAAGTAATGGAACAATATATGGACGAGTTCACTAGTGAAACAATTCCTACACTTAATACTCAAAAGTAATGGAACAATATATGGACGAGTTCACTAGTGAAACAATTCCTACACTTAATACTCAAAAGTAATGGAACAATATATGGACGAGTTCACTAGTGAAACAATTCCTACACTTAATACTCAAAAGTAATGGAACAATATATGGACGAGTTCACTAGTGAAACAATTCCTACACTTAATACTCAAAAGTAATGGAACAATATATGGACGAGTTCACTAGTGAAACAATTCCTACACTTAATACTCAAAAGTAATGGAACAATATATGGACGAGTTCACTAGTGAAACAATTCCTACACTTAATACTCAAAAGTAATGGAACAATATATGGACGAGTTCACTAGTGAAACAATTCCTACACTTAATACTCAAAAGTAATGGAACAATATATGGACGAGTTCACTAGTGAAACAATTCCTACACTTAATACTCAAAAGTAATGGAACAATATATGGACGAGTTCACTAGTGAAACAATTCCTACACTTAATACTCAAAAGTAATGGAACAATATATGGACGAGTTCACTAGTGAAACAATTCCTACACTTAATACTCAAAAGTAATGGAACAATATATGGACGAGTTCACTAGTGAAACAATTCCTACACTTAATACTCAAAAGTAATGGAACAATATATGGACGAGTTCACTAGTGAAACAATTCCTACACTTAATACTCAAAAGTAATGGAACAATATATGGACGAGTTCACTAGTGAAACAATTCCTACACTTAATACTCAAAAGTAATGGAACAATATATGGACGAGTTCACTAGTGAAACAATTCCTACACTTAATACTCAAAAGTAATGGAACAATATATGGACGAGTTCACTAGTGAAACAATTCCTACACTTAATACTCAAAAGTAATGGAACAATATATGGACGAGTTCACTAGTGAAACAATTCCTACACTTAATACTCAAAAGTAATGGAACAATATATGGACGAGTTCACTAGTGAAACAATTCCTACACTTAATACTCAAAAGTAATGGAACAATATATGGACGAGTTCACTAGTGAAACAATTCCTACACTTAATACTCAAAAGTAATGGAACAATATATGGACGAGTTCACTAGTGAAACAATTCCTACACTTAATACTCAAAAGTAATGGAACAATATATGGACGAGTTCACTAGTGAAACAATTCCTACACTTAATACTCAAAAGTAATGGAACAATATATGGACGAGTTCACTAGTGAAACAATTCCTACACTTAATACTCAAAAGTAATGGAACAATATATGGACGAGTTCACTAGTGAAACAATTCCTACACTTAATACTCAAAAGTAATGGAACAATATATGGACGAGTTCACTAGTGAAACAATTCCTACACTTAATACTCAAAAGTAATGGAACAATATATGGACGAGTTCACTAGTGAAACAATTCCTACACTTAATACTCAAAAGTAATGGAACAATATATGGACGAGTTCACTAGTGAAACAATTCCTACACTTAATACTCAAAAGTAATGGAACAATATATGGACGAGTTCACTAGTGAAACAATTCCTACACTTAATACTCAAAAGTAATGGAACAATATATGGACGAGTTCACTAGTGAAACAATTCCTACACTTAATACTCAAAAGTAATGGAACAATATATGGACGAGTTCACTAGTGAAACAATTCCTACACTTAATACTCAAAAGTAATGGAACAATATATGGACGAGTTCACTAGTGAAACAATTCCTACACTTAATACTCAAAAGTAATGGAACAATATATGGACGAGTTCACTAGTGAAACAATTCCTACACTTAATACTCAAAAGTAATGGAACAATATATGGACGAGTTCACTAGTGAAACAATTCCTACACTTCATTATATTGACTTTTCTTTTGTGTAATTTGGATAACTAAAACTTTGATTACCTATGTATAAACATTAAAATATACTAAAGTAGCTATAGACCCCTTTTCTAAATCCTCAAAGATGCTAAAGTCTGACCCTTGAAGAATACTAAATTCCCACGTCCAAACCAAGAAGGATGCTAACATCCAAATTCTTATGATTCTCTCGGATTGTGTATTGATTTGGACATTTTGTATCAATTTCAAATGGGAATTCAGAATCTCCTTCAGATTAGGTTCAGGAACTTAAGATTTGTTCAGCTTTGAGTCATCCTGTAAGTTTTGATACATATTAGTTGTTGCCCAGGAGTCTTTTTTTAGTTTTAGGTAAGAACAACAAACAGACACATGAATTTGTAAGCCTTTGAATAAACGATTTTGAACTTTTCAATATTGATTATGCTTATTGTTTCTTGTGGAAGGAGCAGTCAGTAATTAATAAGAGGCTAAGAGCCTGAGATGCAATGCGTTTTTTAAAAATAAATTTATGTCTTTTATTAAAATTTTGGAATTAAAATTTATTCATGTTCTTTTAATTAACTGATTTAAGTACATTATCAGTTAGTTAATCGATTTATTTATTTGTTAAATTGTACAAATCACATTTATTCATATTTGCACCCACATACGATATGTGAATAGATACTTTTATTAATAAAGATTATTGATCGCCAAGTTTTAGCAGTTAGTTCTTGATAATCCTGCTCAAATGTGGTAATCGACTAATCTGTATCCTAAACATTTATTTACATAATTTGTATGGTACCCACAGCGATTTTCGGCCGTTTTATTCTCCAGCCTTAGTTGTCTTTTGTTGTAATTGGAAATCTTCCGTTATTTTCTAACTTGACTCTTTATTTAATCCACTGGGATAGACTGTTCAGGTTAGGTGCCGCTCGGAGCATTCTTCCTTGTCTTGACAGAGTACAATAGAGTGGGAGATGATCTCTTCTCGTCTCTACAGACACTTTCACACAAAAGAGATGTTGCTAGCCTCACTCTACTCTATCGGTAAGTTCATAATAAGTGCTCGACAAAGCTCCAGTCCCTGGTCCCCCCTCCTGTAAAACATTCACAGCAAGTACTCGTCTAGCTACAATCACAGAAAAGAACTTTCCCTTCTCTCTTTCAGTACCCAAAACCAAATGGAACTTGCATGAACAAAGTTTCTTTCCTAGAACATCCCATCTGTGGAACAAGATAGCATGAATCTGCTTCCCAACCGACTACAGCATGATCGTCTTCAAGTCTAATGCGAACAAATACTTGTTGAGCCGTTCTCTTGGATAATCAATTCCTCTTAAGTAATCTTCTATCCATCCCATCCATTGCTTCCAATCCTCTCATGGTGGCGAGCATCGTCCAACTGACAATCTCTTTAACTATTATCCTCGAGTGGCCCCTAAGCCTTGATAAGCGGTGACCCATCAGTAAAAAAGACCCAAAAAACTCTGTATTCTACACCTTTTAGATATCTCGTATCTATTCATGTTATCTCAAAATTTTTGACCAGGGATTGAACTCACAATCTCTAGGTATAATTAGAATATCTTAAAACCTTCTCGTTTATCCGCTATGCTATGCATCTCGTAAGAGAAACATTGGGAACATAAGAACAACAAAGAAGAGAACAACAGTTTGAAACATTTAAATTATGACATTTACTCAAAAAAGTTTTATTAATCACTTCGTTTTATGGTATTACATTTGTGATTACAAAAATATATTCAATCAATAAATTCAACGTGTACGTCAAGTCGTTGCAAGAAAAACACACAGGCATGCTAAGTTGTCTTATAATTGTATTAATATATATATTCTACCAAATGAGTTTAGTTTAGCTCGTATATTTGATCGCAGATCGGATTAGATTTGAATCATAACAATTTAAACAACAATTAATGGTAGTACAAATAAGGTTAATTTCTATTTGAGCCACGTAAATTATTTATATTGAACTGGGTTTTGTCACTACTATACTAAAATCATGTTGTATAAATAAATAGAAATACTTATAACATAACTAATAATTTGAAATATCAATATTATTTAATGAATAAAGTAAAAGAAGCCGAGAACATTCATTGATTTTTCACACAAATGTACCCTTTGTAAGTGAAATTATATTTGAAATAACCAATGAAAATGCTCGAATAACAAGAACAATCAGTGCAGACAAAAATATGTGTGATATAAAATTTTTGTGCCGGTGACGATGGTTAGAGTAGGAGTTCATGTAAGTTAGAGGGAAAAAAACTCCACCTTCTTCTATCTATGACGAAAAGCAATAGAATTTCCATCAGGATTAAATATTATAATCGATGAAGGCGATTGAAAATAAAATGTTTAGAACAAGGAATAATATCCAGCCTAAATGATTGACCAAACATATTTTTCTATGTTTTTTGTTTTTTTTGTTATTAAAGCTATTTCAGTTACCACTTTTTATTGTTGGGTCACCACTTTTATTGTTGGGTAACCATTTTTATTGTTGGGTCATCACTTTTTTGGTTGGGTCACCACGTTTTATTGCTGGGTCATCACTTTTTATTGCTGGGTCACTGCGTTTTATTGTTGGGTCACCACTTTTTATGGTTGGGTCGCTACGTTTTATGGTTGGGTCACTACGTTTTATTGTTGGGTCACTACGATTTATGGTTGGGTCGCTACGTTTTATGGTTGGGTCACTACGTTTTATTGTTGGGTCACTACGATTTATGGTTAGGTCACTACGTTTTATTGTTGGGTCACTACGTATTATTGTTGGGTCACCACTTTTTATGGTTGGGTCACTACGTTTTATGGTTGGTCACTACGTTTTATAGTTAGGTCTACGTTTTATTGTTGGGTCACAACTTTTTATGGTTTAATCACTACGTTTTATTATTGAGTCACTACGATTTATTGTTGGGTCACCACTTTTTATTGTTGGGTCACAACTCTTTATGGTTGTTCACTACGTTTTATTGTTGGGTTACTACGTTTTAATGTTGGGTCACCACGTTTTATTGCTGGGTCACTACGTATTATTGTTGGGTCACCACTTTTTATGGTTGGGTCACTACGTTTTATTGTTTGGTAACGACTTTTTATTAATGGGTCACTACGTTTCATTGTTGGGTCACTACGATTTATGTTTAGGTCACTACATTTTATTGCTGGGTCACTACGAATTGTTGTTGGGTCACTAAATTTTATTGCTGGGTCACTACGTATTGTTGTTGGGTCACCACATTTTATTGTTGGTCACCACGTTTTATGGTTGGGTCACCACTTTTTATGGTTGGTCACTACGTTTTATTGTTGGGTCACTACGTTTTATTGTTGGGTCACCACATTTTATTGTTGGGTCATAACGATTCATGGTTAGGTCACTATGTTTTATTGTTGGGTCACCACTTTTTTAGTTGGGTCACCACGTTTTATTGTTGGGTCACTACGATTTATGGTTAGGTCACAACGTTTTATTGTTGGGTCACCACTTTTTTGGTTGGGTCACCACGTTTTATTGCTGGGTCACCACTTTTTATTGCTGGGTCACCACTTTTTATTGCTGGGTCACTGCGTTTTATTGTTGGGTCACCACTTTTTATTGTTGGGTCACCACTTTTTATGGTTTAATCACTACGTTTTATTGTTGGGTTACCACTTTTTTGCTTGGGTCACTTCGTTTTATGCTTGGGTCACTACGTTTTATAGTTAAATCACTACGTTGTATTGTTGGGTCAGCACTTTCTATGGTTGGGTCACTACGTTTTATGGTTAAGTCACTACGTTTTATTGTTGGGTCACCACTTTTTATGGTTTAATCACTACGTTTTATTGTTGGGTCACCACTTTTTTGCTTGGGTCACTACGTTTTATGCCTGGGTCACTACGTTTTATAGTTAGGTCACTACGTTATATTGTTGGGTCATCACTTTCTAGGGTTGGGTCACTACGTTTTATGGTTTAGTAACTACGTTTCATTGTTGGGTCACCACTTTTTATTGCTGGGTAACCACTTTTATTGTTTGGTCAACATTTTTATGGTTGGGTCACTACGTTTTATGGTTAAGTCACTACGTTTTATTGTTGGGTCACAACTTTATTGTTGGGTCACTACGTTTTAATGTTTGGTCACCACGTTTTATTGCTGGATCACTAAGTTTTATTGTTGGGTTACCTCTTTTTATGGTTGGGTCACTACGTTTTATTGTTGGGTCACTACGTTTTATGGTTAGGTCACTACGTTTTATTGTTGGGTCACCAGGTTTTATTGTTGGGTCACCACTTTTTATCGTTGGGTCACTACGTTTTATGGTTAAGTAACTACGTTTTATTGTTGGGTCACCACTTTTTATTGCTGGGTAATCACTTTTATTGTTGGGTCACCACTTTTTATGGTTAGGTCACTACGTTTCAAGGTTAAGTCACTACGTTTTATTGTTGGGACACCACTTTTTTGGTTGGGTCACCACGTTTTATTGCTGGGTCACCACTTTTTATTGTTGGGTCATCACGTTTTATTGCTGGGTCACTACGTTTTATTGTTGGGTCACCACTTTTTATGGTTGGTCACTACGTTTTATGGTTAGGTAACCACCTTTAATTGCTGGGTCACCACTTTTTATTGTTGGGTCACCACTTTTTATGTCTGGGTCACCACTTTTATTGTTGGGTCACCACTTTTTAATGTTGGTCACTACATTTTATTGTTGGGCCACCACTTTATTGTTGGGTCACCACTTTTTATTGTTGGGTCACTACGTTTTAATGTTGGGTCACCACTTGTTATTGCTGGGTCACCACTTTTTATTGCTGGGTCACTACGATTTATTGTTGAGTCACTACTTTTGATGGTTGGGTCACAACGTTTTGGTGACTACGTTTTATGGTTGGTCACCTCTTTTTATGGTTGGGTCACTACGTTTTAATGTTAGGTTACTACGTTTTATGGTTGGGTCACCACTTTTTATGGTTGGGTCACTACGTTTTATGGTTAAGTCACTACGTTTTATTGTTGGGTCACCACTTTTTATGGTTTTATTATATTAAATAACGTCAACATAAGTAAAGTAAGAAGAGAAATAATTATGCTCCACCAATGTTTTCATTAATATTTGTATACATATTAGATAACGTCGACATAAGTAAAGAAAGAAGAGAAATAATTATGCTCTGCCATTGTTTTCACTTATAGTTGTATACATGTTAAATAACATGTCAATAAGTAAAGTAAGAAGAGAAATAATTATGATCTGCCATTGTTTTGACTAATATGTGTATACATGTTAAATAATGTCTCAATAAGTAAAGTAAGAACAGAAATAATTATGATCCGCCATTGTTTTCTCTAATATTTGTATACATGTTAAATAACGTCTCAATAAGTAAAGTAAGAAGAGAAATAATTATGCTCCCCCACTGTTTTCACTAATATTTTTATACATATTAAATAACGTCTCAATAAGAATAGTAAGAAGAGAAATAATTATGCTCCGTCATTGTTTTCTATAATATTTGTATACATGTTAAATAAGTAAAGTAAGAGAATAATTATGCTCCACTACTGTTTTCACTAATATTTGTATACATATTAAATAACGTCTCAATAAGTAAAGTGCTTCTAAAATATAACGGTCCCTAGAAATATTGGTGCTTCTGAAGTATAATGGTCTCCAGGAATGTCGGTGCTTCTAAAGTATAACGGTCTACAGGAATGTTGGTGCTTCTAAAGTATAAGTCCCTAGAAATATAGGTGCTTCTAAAGTATGACGGCCCCCCAGGAATGTTGGTGCTTCTTAAGTATAACGGTCCCTAGAAATATTGGTGTTTCGGGCCAAATTTTTTTTCTTTTCTTGAACTTTAAATATTCCTCAGGGTTGGGGGAGAGTGAAAAATTAGTTAGGATGAGGGGCTGGAGAGATTGAGGGGTCGGGGAAAATTTTAGGGGTCAGGCCGAACTTTTTAGAGGTCAGGCCACATTTTTTTGTTTTGAACTCAAGATATTTCTCAGGGTTGGGGGAGAGTGAAAAATTAGTTGGGAGGGGGGCTGGAGAGATTGAGTGGTCGGGGAAATTTTTAGGGGTCAGGCCAGCATTTTTAGATATCAGGCCAAATTTTTTTGTTTTTTTTTTGTTTTGAACTCAAAATATTTCTCAGGGTTGGGGGAGAGTGAAAAATTAGTTAGGATGAGGGGCTGGAGAGATTGAGGTGTCGGGGAAAATTTTAGGGGTCAGGCCAAATTTTTTTGTTTTTTTTGTTTTGAACTCAAAATATTTCACATGGTTGGGGGAGAGTGAAAAATTAGTTAGGATGAGGGGCTGGAAAGATTGAGGGGTCGGGGAAAATTTTAGGGGTCAGGCCGAACTTTTTAGGGGTCAGGCCAAATTTTTTTGTTTTTTTTGTTTTGAACTCAAAATATTTCTCAGGGTTGGGGGAGAGTGGAAAATTAGTTGGGATGGGGGCCTGGAAAGATTGAGGGGTCGGGGAAATTTTAGGGGTCAGGCCGAACTTTTTAGGGGTCAGGCCAAATTTTTTTGTTTGGAACTTAAAATATTTCTCAGGGTTGGGGGAGAGTGAAAAATTAGTTGGGAAGGGGGCTGGAGAGATTGAGGAGTCGGGGAAGTTTTTAGGAGTTAGGCCGAACTTTTTAGGGGTCAAGCCAATTTTTAAAATTTTTTATGTATGAAACTCAAAATATTTCTCAGGGTTGGGGGAGAGTGAAAAACAAGTTAGGATGGAGGCTGAAGAGATTGAGGGGTCCGGGAAAATTTTAGGGGTCAGGCCAATTTTTTTTTTTTTTTGAACTCAAAATATTTCTCAGGGTTGGGGGAGAGTAAAAATAAAATTGGGGGGTGCGGCTTGAGATATTAGGGGTAGGGGAAAATTTTTAGGGGGTCGGGCGAAATTTTTTTGTTCTTTTGAACTTAAAATATTTCGTAGGTAAGTATATAGTATGCACACCGGTGCGGCGATACATACGAATATAGTATGCGCAGCGGGGCGGCGATAGGTATATATATAGCATGTGCACCGGGGTGGCAATAGGTACGTGTATAGTAGTGCATAGAGGTGGCGATAGGTACTATATAGCATGTGCACAGGGATGGCAGTAAGTATGTATATAGAATGCGCACCAGTGCGGTGATAGATATATATTTAGCTCAGGGGCGGCGATTAGTACGTATATAGCACGCACGCCAGGGAGGCGATAGGTACGTATTTAGCACGTGCACCGGGGCGGTGATAGGAACATATTTAGCATTCACATCAGGCCGACGATAGAGACGTATTTAGCATTTGCACCGGGGCGGCGATAGGTACATTGTAGCATTCGCAACGGGGCGGCGATAGGTACGTATGCAGTATTCGCACTGGGCAGCGATAGGTACGTATGTAGCATTTGCACCGGGGCAGCGATAGGTACTTATGTAGTATGCATACCGGGGCGGCAATAGGTACTTATATAGTATCTGCCCCGGGGCGGCGATAGGTATGTATATTGTGTGTGCACCGGGGTGGCGATAGATATGTATATAGTATGAACACCGGGGCGGAGATAAGTACCTATATAGAAGGCGCAGATAGATGTGGTACTTTTTATAGAAATATGTCATACTATTGCCATGGGCAACGTAGGAGAAATGGTGGGGAAGAAGCAGCTTTCGCAAAAGGCAAAATTAGAAAGTAGCGGTGAAATGGTGCGACTAGGGAAGAGAAAGGTAGAAAGATAGAGAGACGGCTATAGAAGAAGGGGAGAAATAGAAGTTTGAATATAAAGATGTTACACAGGCGATTTTTCTTCAATTATGTGTCATTATGACCCCGAGCAACGCCGGGTAGCCCCGCTAGTAATTATATAAAGGGCAGTTGTCTGTATGTTTGTTTGTTTGTTTGTTTGTATGTGAAGCTACTCCTCAAAAACTACTCGGCAAACTGTCAACAAGTTGATATCTTTAAGACCGGACAACACCTTTTTTGAAATCAGCCAATGTATTCATGTAACAACTTGATAAAAATGCACTGTCCGGTTGTATCAGGTCATCCCATAACTTCTGTCCGGATGTATCAATAACAAGGGTTGCTCAATCACATCCGCACCTAGCAACTTAAACTTATATCTTTTAAAATAAAAATAGTTCTTTGGGGGAGGGGGGGGGGGAATGTTTGGGACGCGGGTGGGGGGGGGAGAATTTGGGAGGGGGGATTTTTGGGGGGCGGTTGGTGGGGTGGGGTGAATTATCAACATCTTCATCCTGCGGGGGTGCTTATATATATTGTATAAGCACCCGGAGGCTGCTGAAGTATATGGACCTGGGCGGGGGGGGGGGGGTTCTTCTGCAGTATAGGAACCAGGGTGGTAGGGGAGGCGAGGCGCTTCTACAGTATAGGACCCAAGGGATTCTGCAGTAGAGGAACCAGGGGTGCTTCTACAATATAAGACCCGGATGCTTCTGCAGAATAGGGACCATGGGTTCTTATGCAGTATAGGGACCAGGGGTACTTCTACAGTATAGGGACCAGGGGTGCTTATGCAGTATAGGCACCGGAGGTGCTTCTACAGTATAGGATCCAGAGGCTTCTGCAGTACAGGGACGGGGGGTGCTTCTGCAGTATAGCCACCGAGGCGCTTCTACAGTATAGGACCCAGCACCGGGGGTGCTTCTACAGTATAGGATCCAGCACCGGGGGGGGGGGGGCTTCGTCAATTTAGGACCCAGATGCTTCGGCGTTGTCCGGGAGAAAAGTGCTAAATGTCCTAGATAGAGCTACTGTAGTGTTTCTCTTCGGACTATTGTGCAGATGACAAGGAGGGGGGGATCGGTAGGAGTGATTTTAGTAGTGCTCTGGAGGCCGTCTTGATTTTCTAAATACTCGGCGTTGTCCGGGAGAAAAGTGCTCAATATCCTATTTTGCTTGCGGAGAGGAGGAGGGAGAGCCCCGTGCAACGCCGGGTACCCCTGCTAGTTGGAATATAAAATGAACTTGACTTATATATGCTTTGCTGTCACTGATTGACAATCATCGAGCTGAATCTTTTAAAGAGACTGCAAAATAAAAAGGCACTGATAGTATATGCTAATACATATATTGTCATAAATAATTATATATATATATATATATATATATATATATATATATATATATATATATATATATTAAGATTGATGCGAATAGTAGCCTGAAGAAGAACACTATCAATAATGATAACTCTTCCTCATCCCAAAGATTCAGGCGAAATTACCAGAATTTCTTGTTCGTACATTTCAATAATATTTTTAATATCTAGGTTTCTGTCTCAGAAACCTTGGTGATAATTACAAGCTACTTATCCCAAAATCACAAAAGGCCTTCACATCAAATGTTTCTAAATTAGAGGATATCGACTTACTTGAAAAAGTCTTTAGCAAACTCTCTTGGAATCAAACAATTCTTCCTTTAAGATAATTAAGTTTACATCAAAGTTAGTTTACAATAGCAAGAAAGAGACAAACTCTTTCAGTTTTGCTGAACATGATGAAAAATAACCAAAATATTGAAGCCCCCTTTAAGTCTCCAGAAACAATGGATACCTTCTGTAAATTTAATCAAATATTGAAGCCCCTTTTCAGTCTCCAGAGACAATGGATACCTTCTGTAAATTTAATCAAATATTGAAGCCCCTTTCAGTCTCCAGAAACAATGGATACCTTCTGTAAATTTAATCAAATATTGAAGCCCCTTTCAGTCTCCAGAGACAATGGATACCTTCTGTAAATTTAATCAAATATTGAAGCCCCCTTTCAGTCTCCAAGAACAATGGATACCTTCTGTAAATTTAATCAAATATTGAAGCCCCTTTTCAGTCTCCAGAGACAATGGATACCTTCTGTAAATTTAATCAAATATTGAAGCCCCCTTTCAGTCTCCAGAGACAATGGACACCTTATGTAAATTTAATCAAATATTGAAGCCCCTTTTCAGTCTCCGGAGACAATGGATACCTTCTGTAAATTTAATCAAATATTGAAGCCCCTTTTCAGTCTCCAGAGACAATGGATACCTTCTGTAAATTTAATAGAATATTGAAGCCGCCTTTCATTCTCCAGAGACAATGGACACTTTCTGTAAATTTAATCAAATATTGAAGCCCCTTTTCAGTCTCCAGAGACAATGGATACCTTCTGTAAATTTAATCAAATATTGAAGCCCCCTTTCAGTCTTCAGAGACAATGGATACCTTCTGTAAATTTAATCAAATATTGAAGCCGCCTTTCATTCTCCAGAGACAATGGACACCTTATGTAAATTTAATCAAATATTGAAGCCCCATTTCAGTCTCCAGAGACAATGGATCCCTTATGTAAATTTAATCAAATATTGAAGCCCCCTTTCAGTCTCCAGAGACAATGGATACCTTCTGTAAATTTAATCAAATATTGAAGCCCCTTTTCAGTCTCCAGAGACAATGGATACCTTCTGTAAATTTAATCAAATATTGAAGCCCCCTTTCAGTCTCCAGAGACAATGGATACCTTCTGTAAAGTTAATCAAATATTGAAGCCCCCTTTCAGTCTCCAAAGACAATGGATACCTTCTGTAAAGTTAATCAAATATTGAAGCCCCCTTTCAGTCTCCAGAGACAATGGATACCTTCTGTAAAGTTAATCAAATATTGAAGCCCCATTTCAGTCTCCAGAGACAATGGATACCTTCTGTAAATTTAATCAAATATTGAAGCCCCTTTTCAGTCTCCATAGACAATGGATACCTTCTGTAAATTTAATCAAATATTGAAGCCGCCTTTCATTCTCCAGAGACAATGGACACCTTATGTAAATTTAATCAAATATTGAAGCCCCATTTCAGTCTCCAGAGACAATGGATACCTTCTGTAAAGGTAATCAAATATTGAAGCCCCATTTCAGTCTCCAGAGACAATGGATACCTTCTGTAAATTTAATCAAATATTGAAGCCCCTTTTCAGTCTCCAGAGACAATGGATACCTTCTGTAAATTTAATCAAATATTGAAACCCCTTTTCAGTCTCCAGAGACAATGGATACCTTCTGTAAAGTTAATCAAATATTGAAGCCCCCTTTCAGTCTCCAGAGACAATGGATACCTTCTGTAAATTTTATCAAATATTGAAGCCCCCTTTCAGTCTCCAGAGACAATGGATACCTTCTGTAAAGGTAATCAAATATTGAAGCCCCATTTCAGTCTCCAGAGACAATGGATACCTTCTGTAAATTTAATCAAATATTGAAGCCCCTTTTCAGTCTCCAGAGACAATGGATACCTTCTGTAAATTTAATCAAATATTGAAGCCCCCTTTCAGTCTCCAGAGACAATGGATGCCTTCTGTAAAGTTAATCAAATATTGAAGCCCCTTTCAGTCTCCAGAGACAATGGATACCTTCTGTAAAGTTAATCAAAGATTGAAGCCGCCTTTCATTCTCCAGAGACAATGGACACCTTCTGTAAATTTAATCAAATATTGAAGCCCCCTTTCAGTCTCCAGAGACAATGGATACCTTATGTAAATTTAATCAAATATTGAAGCCCCATTTCAGTTTCCAGAGACAATGGATACCTTATGTAAGGATGCTTGCGTGGGAAGTTTACAGTGAAGCAAGGATTGCACAATACGCAAACATACCTTTCGTGAACCGGTATTGCTTAATTTCTGTGGCAAAGATAGGTTAACGATGACTGCAAACATTGCCATAATAAGAAGAGAAAGACTGGTGTTATTTCATAGTTTTCCATTTCTTAGACTCGTTACACAACCAAGGCTTGAGAGTCTTATCTACTCTACTATTTAATCCATATATGGAGAGAGGATATATAGATTCATATCTTTCCCAAGTGTATAAGTGAAAGTGATGCAGAACTTTACAGAACTTGAACCCAACACTCTGAGCCCACATTCTATGCCTGTAACCACAACACCACGTCACTTACATAAATATAATTTGGTATAAAGTTGCACTTATATGTAAGGCGACCGATTTTCCATTTCAAATTTTCTTTAGTTTCATTTCCATTTTTGGTAAATTTCGTTTTTTATTTATTTATTTATTTTCATTTTTTTCACTTTTTTCACAAAATTTCCAAGATTTTAAACCATTTGTAACTTTGTCTTATTCTGTGTTTAACTTATTGTTTTCATCTTCGTCTCTACCCCCCCCCTTCTCCAATTTCTACATAAACATTATCTATCCTTTCATATCCACTTTAGCAATGATCCTCGGGTCCTAACTCTGTCTGTTTTTCTACAGTTTATTAGAAAAAGATGTTCTTACAATAAAAATTAAGGCCAAATCAAATTTGAAAAAAAAAAAATTATCTAATCTATTATTTTAATATATAAGTTCATATGGGAGTGTAATGATTGATGTAACTATACTAGACCTGTCAACATCAGACCTTCTCACCTAAATTACCCCATAAGCACTGATCATATCTTGGTCCACTGTTATACAAGCCTCCTTCATTATACAAAATGCAAATGTGGCAAAATTAGTCATAATTTATAAGTCATTGAATGACGTCACTGCTAATTAATGACCTTGACCGCTTGTTTTATAATCCATCTTGCCCTTATTTAATAATAAGGACAAGATGGATTATAAACCAAACGGTCAAGGTCATTCAACAAATTATAAATTATGACTGATTTTGCTGCATTTGCATTTTGCATGTTAAATTTATGGAACAGTAAAAGAAAAATAAACGAAGTTCAACAGATAGCTGTTTTTGTGTACTGTTCCTTCGTTTGAGAGCTCGAAACCATGGACGATTGGAAAACACCGGAATATTAAAAGAGAGTGACTTGCATCATAATGATTTGTGCCGGATTTAAAAATTCCGAAATTTCAGTTGCAGCCTAGTAGTGTTCCTTGAATAGCTTGAAGGCCATGAGATGTGAGCTGGAGAATTGTGATTAAAATGTGGAAGCAGTGGCTGACAGGAATGGGTGACGGAATTAATTACAAACCGGAATTAATTACAAATCTATATCTAAATATACTTTACAAATTTCTTAAAAAAAATATGATAAATATACTTTACGCATTTTCTTAAATGATAAAATATACTACAAATTTCTTTTAAAAATATGATTAATATACGACTTTACACATTTCTTTAAAAAATATGATTAATATACGACTTTACACATTTCTTTAAAAAATATGATTAATATACAACTTTACATATTTCTTTAAAAAGTATGATTAATATACGACTTTACATATTTCTTTAAAAAGTATGATTAATATACAACTTTACACATTTCTTTAAAAAATATGATTAATATACGACTTTACACATTTCTTTAAAAAATATGATTAATATACAACTTTACACATTTCTTTAAAAAATATGATTAATATACAACTTTACACATTTCTTTAAAAAATATGATTAATATACAACTTTACACATTTCTTTAAAAAATATGATTAATATACGACTTTACATATTTCTTTAAAAAGTATGATTAATATACGACTTTACACATTTCTTTAAAAAATATGATTAATATACAACTTTACACATTTCTTTAAAAAATATGATTAATATACAACTTTACACATTTCTTTAAAAAATATGATTAATATACAACTTTACACATTTCTTTAAAAAATATGATTAATATACGACTTTACATATTTCTTTAAAAAGTATGATTAATATACGACTTTACACATTTCTTTAAAAAATATGATTAATATACGACTTTACATATTTCTTTAAAAAGTATGATTAATATACGACTTTACACATTTCTTTAAAAAATATGATTAATATACGACTTTACATATTTCTTTAAAAAGTATGATTAATATACGACTTTACACATTTCTTTAAAAAATATGATTAATATACGACTTTACATATTTCTTTAAAAAGTATGATTAATATACGACTTTACACATTTCTTTAAAAAATATGATTAATATACGACTTTACATATTTCTTTAAAAAGTATGATTAATATACGACTTTACACATTTCTTTAAAAAATATGATTAATATACAACTTTACACATTTCTTTAAAAAATATGATTAATATACGACTTTACATATTTCTTTAAAAAGTATGATTAATATACGACTTTACACATTTCTTTAAAAAATATGATTAATATACAACTTTACACATTTCTTTAAAAAATATGATTAATATACAACTTTACACATTTCTTTAAAAAATATGATTAATATACAACTTTACACATTTCTTTAAAAAATATGATTAATATACGACTTTACATATTTCTTTAAAAAGTATGATTAATATACGACTTTACACATTTCTTTAAAAAATATGATTAATATACGACTTTACATATTTCTTTAAAAAGTATGATTAATATACGACTTTACACATTTCTTTAAAAAATATGATTAATATACGACTTTACATATTTCTTTAAAAAGTATGATTAATATACGACTTTACACATTTCTTTAAAAAATATGATTAATATACGACTTTACATATTTCTTTAAAAAGTATGATTAATATACGACTTTACACATTTCTTTAAAAAATATGATTAATATACGACTTTACATATTTCTTTAAAAAGTATGATTAATATACGACTTTACACATTTCTTTAAAAAATATGATTAATATACGACTTTACATATTTCTTTAAAAAGTATGATTAATATACGACTTTACACATTTCTTTAAAAAATATGATTAATATACGACTTTACATATTTCTTTAAAAAGTATGATTAATATACGACTTTACACATTTCTTTAAAAAATATGATTAATATACGACTTTATAAATTCTTGATGATAAAATGAAATAAAACTTTTTTTTTTAATTCGAACAATATAATTTTGCAAATGAAAGAAATAAAATGAGATTTATTAGTTGAATAACAAATAAAATTGATAAATTAAGTCCAAGTTGTAATTAATTTCGAGTTGTAATTAATTCTGGGTTGTAATTAATTCCGAACCCCACAGGAATGGCCATAGTAGACATTTTTACTGTGTCCATACAACGAAATTTGTCAAGAAGCTGCAAAAAGAAAGGTGTGGCAATATGGACTTTGACGAGAGAGATCAGCATCGGTGTGGCGACTATGAAGGAAGCGCTGAACAAAGATCTTCACTACTCCTCATACAAGAGACACAAAGGCCAATTACTAACTGCCAATGCCTAAAAGAACCACCTTAACCACCTTATGGAAAATAAGAAGCTCCTCGACAAGGTCAAACACCCAGTCAAGCCGTGGATGCTCTGTTTTTTCTCAAACATGAAGAACTTCTGCCAGGATCAGTTGCATAATGCACCGAACAACAGGTGGCTTACATGCAGTCTGCTCAAAGTCCTGTGTGTCGTGAAGACTAAGTTCCCTCAAACTGTGATTGTCTTTGGGTGTATTTCCAGCAAAGGCCACATTATGCCACCTCGCATCTTCGAAAAAGGACATAGACTCAATTCATATTGTTGTCTACTGTTTTCAAGAGCTGGGTTGAGAGGCTGGTTGTGGAAAGTCCATACATGTAGTAACATGACTCAGATCTATGTCACACCTCCGGGGAAACCCAGAAGTGACTATCTGAGAAGTTCTACGATTTCATCAGTTCTAAAATCTGCCCCCCCCCCCCCTCAACTCATCTGATTGCAACCTCATGATTATGTGTGGGGCACAGTAGAGAAAAGACACCAAACTGGTATTCAGGAATGTCTCAAAGGGCACAATGAAGGCCATATGCTCCAAGTTCAGTTCCTGTTTCGAGGTCATGGAAGGTTAAGGCAGCTTCTTCAAGTGAGCTGGATTCGACAAACGGTCCTCAAGAAGATGCACTTTAAATTTTGAGAATACATCAATTATTAGCCAAGATATTATGTTTTTCCAAAAGTGTCAAATTTGTCACGAACACCCTGTATATACAAAATACATGCTAAAAAGTGTCAAATTTGTCACGAACACCCTGTATATACAAAATACATGCTAAAATATTGTTTAGTTTGAGGATTGAGTTATGTTTGGAAAAAAAGTCCATTCTAATTGTTCTGATTAGCTGTAATTTGCAATTAACTCATCAAGTGACTCATCTCTTACTAAGTTTCTGTTTATCACTTTCACTCTCTCTCACTGTATGTCGTTTGACTCCTTGCCCTCTGCTATCTATCACTCTCACGTACGTCACTCTCTCTCTCTCTTTCTTTTACTCTGTTAATTAACAGTCAAAGGTAATGCAACTGTACGGGATCAACACTGTACGGGTTGAACCGGCTTCCTCCAAAGAAGGGAGTTTAATTTGAGTATAAAATTCACAGTCGCATGTATATCCCAGTTAGGGGAGATGACGACATTAGGTTTTTGCATTTCTTGCAAGGAGGTGTCGACGTTCTCCTACATACAATGCCTGCCATTCCTAAAGTAACTTTGGTGATTTAATAAGAATCGGTGTGTCGACGTGATTATGCCGTATAAAATATATAAATATAAACGTAATAAAACAAACTATAAAGTTCAAGATAGAACTACTCCATTATTTAATCTGAGGGTTGAGGGTTCGGTCCTTGGTGCGGGTGATGCTAGGAATTGCGAATTACTGAAGACTTCTTCCCAGTCATTGCAGATGGAACATGGATTTAATAAAGGGTTCCGGTCGAAATTCCGTCCAGATTCCCGAGTTCGACAGAAAGATTCCTGAGTTCGACAGGGTACACCTGAAGATGGTCGGAGGTTACATCGAAACGTTGTGATAAAAACACCCAAGATGAGAACAGTAGTCCGAATATACCAAATTCTACAAATTATCAACCCTCATCTAAAAACTTCCGAAACATAGAAAGTGAATAGCTAATCAATGGATATCATTAGCAGATTTATTTTATTAACACATTCTCATATGTTTTTTCCAGTCAGAGAACGTAGCTCAATGATTGCCAGGCCTGTTCATATGAATGGCCTTGGATTAAAATGTAACTCATCTAATTTACAAGCAGAAGGAGTGCCTTGTTGTAAATAAGAATGTGTTACCTTTCATTTTGTTTCTTTTTGCTGAAAAAAAAATGGGTCAGACATTTAGAAGGTTATAAAAAATTCTTCCTGGTTTTCATATTAATTTTTATTTCTTTTTCTTATTGTCTTGTTTATTTTTTTCAATTGGGTCAGACAGTTTTGAAAAGAAGAATTCCAGTTGCTTACCAAACTGTAATCTGTTTCTTGTCTGCCCTTTGTTCTTCTTCCTATGTGGAGATTAGAATCTATTCATTTTGTTTTTTTTATGTTTTCATATCAAATATCAAACTGTGGAAGAAAGATTTATTTTTTATGCTACTCTTTTGTTAATGTGTTGTAAATCTTAAATGTAATAAAGAAATGTTGCATCTTTAGGTTTAAAGGACTTTGATGCTTTTGTATGATTATTAAATGTCTGATTTTATCATCGTCTCGAAAACCCTGTGATCAGATGCATTGGTTGGAACAAGAAAAATAAAAGATATATTTAAATGTTAAACAAAGTGGCTTCATACAACTTTTAAAACATTCTTTCAAAAACTATGGAAAACTATCTTTTTCCTAAAGAATTGAAATTAGTGAAAACAGAACTTTATTAGTATGTGCACCAGACAGGTTTTGTAATCGTATCCGAATGTTATTGAGTAATAACTCAAACATACAACATACAAATAAAAAAGGGTTTATTACTGTGAGGGAACAATGAAATAGGTAGTTACAAGTTGGGTAACTGGCTTGTAATACGGGGAATGGCCCGGCTGTACTTATACTACCGTTATACCTTTTTTTACTAATGAGTCACCACTTATCAAGGCCAAAGGCCACTCCTCGAGGCTAGCATCGTTTTTATTGATATGCTACTGGTTCATTGTTGTTAAAGTAATTTGCCGACATATGCATGAACTCTTCCAGCTATGAATAGAAGCAGGTACTGCTCTTAGGAGAAGTCAATGTTCCAGCAGATAGCTCTGACAGTCGGACCGAACAGTCTCACTGGTAACTCTCTTATTTGTATATGTTTGGTACTTAAACATAAGGGTACAAATCCTAAATAATAATATTAAATTACAGTTGGATTCTGGGTCAGATTTGACAATCATAAATCTACACACTTGGAAAGGTGCAGTCAATGAGCTTCACCGACCATCTATGTGAAAAAGAAGTCAAAGGAGATCCGGGTCTGTGCCGACTTCTCAACAGGGCTCAATGCGGCACTGATAGTTTATCACTATCGTTTATTAAGCCTGGAAGAAATTTTTTGCAAAACTAAATGGAAACTTTTTTTTTTAAATCGACATCAGTGATGCATATCTTCGAATATCGGTGAAGGAAGAATGTTCTAAGTTGTTCTGCATCAACACCCATCGTGGGTTGTACAAGTTCGAACATCTACCATTCTGAGTCAGGGTGGTGCTGGCAATCTTCCAACAAGTAATGGACATTATTCCGAGCGACCTTAGCTTTGCGGTTGCATATTTGGATGACATCTTAATGAAAAGCCAAAATGTTGAACAACATAAGGAATATGTTCATAAAGTCTACTTAAGAATTCCGGAGTTTAAAAGTGAAAGAATCCAAATGCGACTTCCTTATGGAGAAGATTAAACACTTGGGGCACATTATCGACAAATATGAGAGAAGGCCAGACACAGAACAGCTACCACAATCAAGGACATGCCAGCCCATGTTAGGACATGCAAATTACTACCAAGTGTTCATACCTAATATGCACAACTTAGGTGCTCCTTCAACGAACTTCTGAAAAAAGGCAAGGACTGGGAGTGGACATCTGAATGCCAGGAAGCATTCAGTAAAATCAAAGACGTCTTGACGTCGGACTTCTTACTCACCCATTATAACTAAGATCTGGATATTATAGTTGCCAGCAACGCCAGCACATATTGCATCAGAGCATGTATTCTGCACAAGATGCAAGATGCATCTCACAAACCAGTTGCCCACGTGCTAAGAACACTTCTTCCTGCAGAAAAGAACTCCTCTCACATTGAGAAGGAATCGTTAGGGATTATTTTCATAGTAACAAAGTTTCAACAGACCCTTTACATTGCGGGCAGACCATAAACCATTACTTACCATCTTTGGTTCCCCAAAAAAAGGTCTGCATGTGCATACAACAAATAGATTGTGGGGATGGGGACCATTCCCTTTAAATTATAATTTTAAAATGGAGTTCCTACTGTCTAAAACTCTGTCATGCCGACGGACTGTCTAGATTAATCCCGAACCTCTTGAAGATACTCTGATTGTTTGGCTTAAAAACCACATCATGCAACACAGTAAGGGAACTCCTGTAACTCTCGACCAAATCAAAGCTTATCAGGTAAACCAAAATCAAAATTTGTGAAAAGGACCAACAGACTTCAGATATTTTCTCCCCATGCGTAAAACGGACCGACCATGGTCCCGATTACATATAGACTTTTCAGTCTTTAGATGCAGAAATCCAACTACAAAAACTAAGATCACGTCCCACCATGAATATTTTCCAGATTTAGGGTATCAATTGTCTAGTGTCCGACAATGGGACACAATTTATGTCCAGTGACTTTAAAGATTTTTGTGAGACCTTCCAGATCAATCATATCCATATCAATTGAGGTCTAACGAACAGGCCAGGCGCTTTGTTGCTAAAAGCCCTGAAGAAAACTAGGGTCATACCCACAGAAAAAGCCCTACAACAGTTTATTCAGGTGTATAGAATTATGGGCAACGACAATACACCATCATCATTACTCCCAGCTAAGGTAATGTTTGCATGTAAAATCTGCTTCTACTCCTAAACAAACAAAACCCAGATGTTTCGTGATAATACATCTTTCTGGGAAGTGGGTACAATTAAGAAAAGAGTAGGAAATATGATCTACATAATTAAAAGTTCCCCAATTTACTCATAAGAGACATTTAAACCAAATCAGAAAATGCCTGTCGCACGATGCTGGCAGCGGTACTTCTGAAGAGGAAGAAGTCATGGATGTCATTTACTTTGACATGCCAATACTACAAGTGGCTCGTGTTTTAGAGGAAAAGGAAAATGCCGGATTTTACCGTCATTACTCCAAAGAAAAAAAGGTATTGAGACTCCTGCTGAGGTAATACTTAGAAGGGGAGGTGTTATGGTAATTTATCCATGCACATATGAACTCTCCCAGTTATAAATAGCAGCAGGTACTGTTCTTAGAAGTCAATATTCTAGCAGACAGCCCTGACAATCGGACCGAACAGTCTCGCTGGTAACCCTCTCTGTATATGTTTTGTACTACTGTTCTTTGTTAATATATTTGTTTACTCAATTCTTTTCTTGTATCTTTATTTCTTGTCCCTAGCAAGGCCACAATAATTGTATAAGGAAGGGGTGCCAGGTTTAAACTGTTTTGTCACCCATGAAGATTGTGCTAATCTAAACACACATTTTGATTTGGTTTGTCTACTTGTGGATTATTTAGTGCCACCTTTCCCTACAATTCTTGGCCTTCTGGCTCGGAACAAAGTATAGTATCTGTTTTGATGCTACACTTCATCTTTTCTGTCTTCGGTCAGTGAAGGAGAAATCTTTCTAGACTGAGGTAATTTATATTTTTGTCCCAATCCAGAGTGTCTCTTTTTGAAGAGCTAGATTTAAAACCCTACTTTCTGTCCAACACTGCCCTCGTGGGGAGGCAAGTAAATAGGTACTTTGAAATTCTGAAATAAATTATTCCTAAATTTTATTTAGCGAAATATTTATGTCGGTGCAATAAAAATAAAAATTAAATAATGGTCTATTTTAGTTAACAACTAAAATTGACCATTATTTAATTTTTAATTATAAAGGTAAATGCTAAAAAGGTAAACCATTCTAATCTAAGGAGAATGCAATTCATTTGGAGGGATCATCAAACACAGTATGGGGGTCAATGCATGACGGCGTATTCGCTGAGTAGATTGACACAAAAATACATGCATTGGAAGTGTTGAGAAATGGATTTTAAAAAACACAGTTCAAATAAGATGTTAAATTTGAGACTAATAATTTTGTACATATTACCTTGTTCATGAATAAGCTCTCCAAAAATGACAAGAAATTGTTTTATAGCATTTTCTATTAGAAATGGTTCATCGAGAAAGATTCTGTTCTATTCCACCTAAAGGTGTGAGTTCAATCCCTGATGAAGGAACTGAATAACGAATTAAAAGGCAAAAAATGCAGAATTCAAGCAAACTAGACTAAACAAATTGTTCTAAATTCCAGAACGTTTGTTGACTGTTATTTTGTTGAATGCTGAATGCAGTCATTTTCGTAAAATATATTTTGCTTCAAATCTTCATAACTTTGCATATTTATTCATGCTTTATGCGATTGGTTTGTAGATTAATTTGTTTGGTACTGGTACAGTTTTTGAACAAGACAAAACCGACTTTTTGTTCGGCATCTTTCAGCCGTTTACATAAACAGCCGGAAAATGCCAAAGCGCTTAGCCAATCAAATGGCTCGAGAAGCAGACGATAACTTTACCTGCAAATTGATTAAATCTTTAAATTTCTGGCAGGCAGACTATAATTGAGGAAAAGTGATTAAACCGAAAATGATCGAATTTTGCTTCAAATCTTCATAACTTTACATATTTATTCATGTTTTATACGATTGGTTTGTAGATAAATTTGTTTGGTACTGGTACAGTTTGTGATCCAGACAAAACTTTTTGTTCGGCATCTTCCAGCCGTTTACGTAAACCAAAGTGCTTAGCCAATCAGATGGCTCGAGAAGCAGACGACAAATTTACCTGTAAATTAATTAAATCTTTAAATTCCTGGCAGGCAGACTATAATTGATGAAAAGTGATTAAACCGAAAATGAATTTCATAGCTGCAGGACAGGCGATTCAGTCTCCCAAAACATTGATCAAATTTTGCCAGGAAAAAAAATCATTGCAAATGAAAAAATCTTGCTCAACATGCAAACATCTGCAAGCTCTCCAAATAAAGTACAATAACTGACCAATATTCTTGGCGATGCACGAATACAAAATGCAGAGTGTGGACATTTTTTTTGCGCGAGCGAGATTAGAGTTAGCCTAGATAATAAAGTTGATATAGCTGTGGTCCCACGACCTAACAACCGAAAAGATAGTATGACACGAATGCAGCATAGGGTCTAAGAATACCGTCACAAACTGGAAGAATTTTCTGCGGGACGTGTGCAAACATCGATTTTGACGCCGGTTCATTTTGATTCGGCTTTTTGTATTTCTGGAATCAGCAAAAATCAGTTGTGTCTTGTTCAAAAGCTCTACCAGTACCATTTGTTTTGTAAATCAATTGTCTTTAAATGATAAATTTCATTTAACCCATAGATGGGACCCTGACAGGTACTACCACTTCAGGTGAGAGTGGACCTGGGAGTATTTGTAACTAAGGTGGACTCCACATTTCCAAAAGTCACATGTAAATCCTCCTTCAATATATTTGTTTCTATTCATTGTATAATGATGATGACAAGACAGATTAAACTATTCCTCGTGAAAATGAATTTCTTTGGAAGAGATGCCTTGTCAGCAAGGGCTGTAGAATAGTCTGACTGCACCCCAGCAGAGGGATAAGACTCCCTCCAATGGGGCCATTTGTGGCTTATGGGTGGCGACCTGTGATGTCTAAGAATGGGATCCTGGTGGGTGAACAATCTGTGTCCTGGTTGCTTAAATGGTTAGATGATTTGCAACACTCCACTTTGACCCTTACTTGCGCTAGACAGGTGGTTGGAGAGTCCTGCTAGTTATGACATACCCTAGTTAAAAAAGGAAAGCTAATTCCGACTATACTATTAAACCTGATCTTTCTTTGATCACGCATCTCCCCCCTCTCGCCTCTGTAACTTGTGGATGCTAGAAGGCGGTGGCTTAAGGTAAATCGCACCAAAGAAATAAAAGGCTTGATCACTGCTGCATGTTACTAAATATAAGCTTTGGGGTACTAATTCTGAAGCTAGCAGTAGCTCAAAACCATACTTAGCGCGAGTATATTGGTTCTGTTTCTCTGTCTCAACCACAACGTTTGGTATTCCACCCTTGATATATACCTAAAAGAAGTTGACGCCACAGAAACAGTGAATAATTCTACATTTTTTAATGGAAAAACAAATTTAAAAAATATCGAATGTGCTGTTAATTCTAACACTTATTTGAGTATTTCTGTGCATTGCTTGAACAACCTTCATCAACAACTCATTTGCCCCCAGTTTACACAAAGTCCATCAGACAACCTCTCTCGAGACTCTTTCAAAAGCTTTCTCCAGATCCACAAAAACAAGATACAGGTTCTTCTTCTTCTTCTTAAAGTACTTCTCTTGCATTTGTCTCAGGATAAATATAGCACCAGTGGTACTTTGCTCAGGCTTAAGATGAAACTGCATTTCATCTATGTTTATCTGACTTCTTATTTCATCTATGTTTATCTGATTTCTTATTTCATCTATGTTTATTTGATTTCTTATTTCGTCTATGTTTATCTGATTTCTTATTTCGTCTATGTTTATTTGATTTCTCATTTCATCTATGTTTATCTGACTTCTCATTTCATCTATGTTTATCTGACTTCTCATTTCATCTATGTTTATCTGATTTCTCATTTCATCTATGTTTATCTGACTTCTCATTTCATCTATGTTTATCTGACTTCTCATTTCATCTATGTTTATCTGATTTCTCATTTCATCTATGTTTATCTGATTTCTTATTTCATCTATGTTTATCTGATTTCTCATTTCATCTATGTTTATCTGACTTCTTATTTCATCTATGTTTATCTGATTTCTTATTTCATCTATGTTTATCTGATTTCTTATTTCATCTATGTTTATCTGATTTCTTATTTCATCTATGTTTATCTGATTTCTTATTTCATCTCTCAATCCCTTTCAGGACCTGATTTAATATTAAAGTAGAAGTACGTCAGGTTTGTGTACTGAGTCCGTTGCTTTTCATTTGTGTCTTAGAAGCATTGCCCAGAGAGTTTTGTACCAGTTGCTTGGTAGAGATGCTGTATGCTGATGATTTAGTACTTTCCTGTGAAACAATGAAGTACCTACTTGTTAAGTTAAAGACTTGGAGGAATTCTATGGAAAGTAAAGATTTCAAAGTGAATGTTAGCAAGACCAAAGTGATGATCAGTCGTTGTAGTATTGGAAAGCTCCTCAAAAGATGAAAGCTCCCCAAAAGATGAAAGCTCCCATGCTTAGTTTGCGGAAAGGGAGCTGATACAATTACATTTTTCTGATACCTGTAAGCGTACACAAGTAGTGCAATGGAATTATTGGTAGATTGAGAAAAGAAAACAAATTTGTGTGCAAGAAATGTAAGACAATGGAGATGGATGAGAATTCAGATGTGGGCAAAGTATATCTGGATGGCAAAGCTATGAGGTTGTCGAGAAGTTTTGTTACCTTGGTGATACACCATTGGAGCATGGGGTCTAGCAGGTGCTAATGTGGTTGCAAAAATTAGGAGTGAATGGAGTAAGTTTAGGGAACTTCTGCCATTACTAAGCAGCAGAGCGTTACCACTGTCAACCAAGGAAAAAGTCTACCAAGTATGTGTATGCAGTGTGTGATGATGTATGGAAGTGAAATTTGGACATAGAGAGTGTAGGACATACGTTTCCTGGAGAGAAATTATATGGGAATGATACGATAGATGTGCAATGTGAGTTTTAAAGACAGGCTTAGCCCTGATTATTTCAAAGGAAGATTAAATCTGGACAGTATAGGGAGATGTTTGCAGAAGAGTAGACTTCAACAGTATGGCCACATTGAAATAATGGATGAGAGTTCTTAGGTTAGTAGATGTAGAACAGTTGAGGAAGCAGGTTCAGTTCACAGGGAAATCTCAAGGAACATATGGGAGGGAGTGATAAAAATGGACCTGAAGGAAATAAGGATAAAGACCTGCCCAGTCAATTTCTTAAGCCGTCCAATGCATGCCTGAGTGTAAAACGGACGTTAAACTGAATATGATGGCATTTCAGAGGTGTTTAATGTCAAATTTAGTAAAAATCTGATCAACAGTTTTGGAGCCTATACGTATTTAATATTTTTTGATATTATCAGTAGTAGTAGTATCAGTATCAGTAGCAATATTGACATTGTTAACCCCCTATGACACACCCTGTATCTCAAGAATGTATTATAGTAAATTTGGTACAATTTTGTTAAGTAGTTTTGGAGCCTATAATTGAACACCAGTCAGACAAAAAATGCTCAATTATTTTTTTTCACCATTATTTCTGAATTCATTTAATTTATTCTTAAAATTATATACATTACAGCGAGTTTTAACCTAATTATGCAATTTGTTACAAACATATATTACTCTATAAGAAAAAAATCTAGTTGTCATAGTTTTTGGAATCTTGCTTGCCAATAAATTTCCAGTGGAAGGAGAGATAATAAAAATGCGTGTTCTATCTTTAGAAACCTCCTTACTTATTTTGAAGATCTCAATTATGTCACCCCTCCTTTTTTTCTCTAGTAAAGTAGTCAAACCTAAGGATTCCAACTTTTTTTATAATTGCTGCGCTCAATGTGCCCCAACCAGACTGCGTTGGTTGGGGCACGTTGAGTACAGCAATGGCCGGATTGCTAAAGCCCGATAGTTGAATGTGCCAGCAGAAAAGACCATCTCTGGCAGACCCAAGTTGTCTTGGGAGGACGTGATCAAACGTAATAGGAGAGCCTTGGGTATGGATTCCGTCGAGCTTCACCAAGAACAAGAATGGAGGGGAAGACTTAGATCGAGACTGGACAATCAGGCTCCACCCTCATCAGAGGATTAATTGTGGCCTGATTCAACAAATAAATCGGTAGATGATTTAAAACAATTTTTTTTTACATAGTTCACCCCAAACAAGGCAGACCGTCACTGTAGACGTAAGGGGCTACTGAGAAAAAGGGTGAGAGTTTTTTTAGGGAGGGGGGGGTCAACCTAAATTGGGGGCTGTGCAGCGAGATGTCTGTTTACATTAGTTTTAAATTTCGGCATGTCAGTAACGTCAGGAAAACAGGGAGCAGGGAGGGAGTTCCAGAGTCCAGCAGCACGAGGAAAGAAGCTTTTGGAGTAGAAAGCTCTTCAGCATCTGGGGACCTCCACAGTGAATGGATGGGATTTGGCAGATTGTCGGGTTGGTCTAGTGAATTTGCTGCTGCTGTTGATGATGATGATGATGATGATGATGATGATGATGATGATGATGATGATGATGATGATGATGATGATGATGATGATGATGATATCTTTGTTGAATATGAAAGAACTGCAACTAACAGAAGTATGGGCACTTCTTTAGTTTAGCTGTGAATCAGAAATCAATTTTGAAGAGTTACATTCACTCCTAACCCAAGCAACCGGAAGTAAAAATTATTTTTACCATTATTTTAAATGATAACTGTTCGTTTTAGAAAATTTTAAATTATACAAAAAAAATCAATGCTGACTGTTTGTTTGATAAAAACATCAGACAAACATTTCGTTTTTATAAAGTTTTAAATCATACAAAACCAAAATCACTGTTAACTATTCGTTTTATAAAATGTTACATTATTTAATAAAAAAACACTGTTCGCTGTTATTCATGTTCGCTTTATTTTTGTATAACAATTTCTAATTCTATTTACTTCCGGTTGATTGTCTACCCCTGTTTTCAAAATTGAAAACAAATAAATTCTGATTCACAGCTAAACTAAAGAAGTGCCGAAGTATGAATAAAATGCTTCGAAACGCATGCCAGAACAAAAAAGTTGGAGGACGGAAAGCAATCACATACCTTTTTGAGGCCACTGAAAGATACACTGGAAGATTTCATAAATGATGTACCTGACTGAAATAAATTTAAAAAAAAACTGACATTCAGTGAAATCAAAGAAATTATGTTGAGAAATATTCGACCATGACAAAAATTGGTCATCGCCGAACGAACCAAATTCTTGGCATGAAAACAAGAATTCGGTGAAATCATAATGAAATATCTCTGCAATAGTGCGAATTCCATCACTTGGGACAAGATTGTGTGACTGTCGAAGACGAATTGATTCACCTCAAATTTCTCATAGATTTAAAATTTTAGATCAATTACAGATAAATCAAATAACGTTAGAAGTTAGGGGTAGGGTTAGAATTACGGTTAGGGTTAGAATGAGGTTAGAAGTGTGTGCTTTGACTTCATACAACAAGAGGAGTTAATTGAAAATTGCATCAAGAAAGAAAATCAGCCGAAGATTATGGATAAACAAAATAAAATGAAAAATGCAAATAAATACAAGAAATAAAGCAACACTTTTTTTCCGAACAAAAATAAATTGATTCAATAAATAACAACAAATTGATAAAATGTCCTTTTTCAAAGCCAATATGCAAATATGTAACACGTATTTGGAAAAAAAAACTTTTGGAAACAACAATCTTTTTTTACAGAAAAATCTATTTGTTGTGAAGTGAAAGATTAGCACTGAGTATTTATACCACACTGGTTAGTTGCTAGTCAAGCTCCCTTCTCTATATTTGAATAATAAATTCAGTCTTCGTCAGTCTTCTTGATAAATACATTATCGGATGTCCTTCTTGTGATAATATTCCAGATATAGAATGTTTGCTTGCATCTGTAGTGAACGTAATATCCTTTTTCGTAATAAAAAATGTTCACTATTGGTTTAATTTGAATCTATCAAAAGCTTTTTGTTATTCTCTTTGACCAGATGAATTCAACATTCATATTTTCTTAAATTCGCAAACGGTTCAGTCAGGTCCGTATATTTTGGTAAATATGGCCTGGAGAAATGTACTAATCCTCCAAAAGATTCAAGTTCTTTTTCATTAGTGGGTATAGATATTTTTTTTAGTATTTTTCTATTAAGGCTTGGTCTGGTTATATACCTTCTTTTGAAATGGAACAACCGAAAAATTATATTTATGCATTTCTTTACATTTCTTGTCATTTCAACGTTTCTTAAGTTATTTAAGATGGTGTTAGTTTTCTTTTTAATTCATTTTCATTAGTAGTTCATATCGTCTTGGTAATTATTTCATATCCTCTCCTAAAACCTGTTCGATAGCCTTTTAAAATATGGCGCTTGCTGTTTTTATTCAATATGACATCCTTCTCAATTTAAGTAACCCTATTATCATTATCGTTGTTATTTCTTTGAAGTTATTGTATATTGGTATTTGGTGGTATTTGGTGGTATATTTGGTGGTATTTGGTGGTATATTTAGTGGTATATTTGGTGGTATATTTGGTGGTATTTGGTGGTATATTTGGTGGTATGCCGTTTTCAAATCTATTTTCTTGACAGTTCCTGTTACATCAGCATTATGAATCTGAGCAAATTTTGTGATTTACGTCTATTTTATAATCTCCACATATACATATGTCTCCATCTGACTTCTTCAAACTACAATGGGTGATGCCCACTTGCTTAGGTGGAACATGTTCAAGAAAGTCATGTTCTATTAATTTTCGTAATTTTGTTTTTTACTACTAATGGCAACAAATGTACTGATAGTTTTCGTGCTTCATAATAAGATGGGGTAACATTTTCTTTTAATTCGTTTTATGGTTTTTTAACTTTCTGGATTTTCTATTTTTATTTCATTAATTAATTTGGTAGAATTTATATTAAGCACATCGTTTCCAAGAAGTCCGTGGTTCTTTTTACAAATTGTGACAATTATAGATATTACTTCAAAATTGTCTTCTAACTCCAAGGAACTTTTAAAGTACCCTAAAGTTTTTATAACTGACGCATCAAATTGTCGGACTTGTAAATTGCTATTTCGTAAAGTTGGCTTTCCAATGTGTTCCAAGAATTTCTTTTAGAATAAGTGTTACCTCACTGCCGGTATCCATTTGCATATTCAAATCAAAGTTGTTGATTTTAACTTTGAGAAAAATGTCTTTTTTTTTGTTCAATTTTTTCCATACTCTTGTTTTTGTTTTTTAATGGAAAGACATCCATAATCGTGTCGTTTTCTGCAACTCTTTCAACGTTTTTCTTTTTGAATTTGTATACTGCTTAGAAATGGTTTTTTAAAGCAATTTGTACAAGTTTTTTCAAATTCTGGACATTTTTCCCGTTTGATTTCGTTTTCACGTCCACAATACCAACATTTTAAAATCTTTTTTAACATGTAAGAATCGGCAAATGTTTGTTCGCTGGGTTGACTTTTATACTGGTTGTATTTCTGTATTAATCTGTATTGTTGAATAAAGTCAATATAGGTATTTAAAGACATATTTCCTATTTGTAGTCGTTTCATTATTTTATATCGGTGTGATGCATTGCACATACCTTCAATAAACCTTAATTAAATTAAGTCCTCTTCAATTATCTGCTCTTGTCCGAGTTTTTCAAACTCGCAATATCTACTCGAATTTCGTCGACGATTTGATATTTTATGATTGGTTCCTCATTTTCTTGTTTGATTGAGATGAACTTCATTCTTTCTGCCATGAGCAACCTATACTTAGGTCTCATATTTCTTCTTATGATCTGCTTGTTTTTTCAAAAGTCGACTCGACTTTTGAAAAAAAATCAGAGTTGTTGGATACGCCATGGTGGAAACTTTCATTATCGCCTCGCATCCAGCTGCAGAGTAAATCCGTTATTTCTTTTTCTCCTTCCGTTTCCTTGTTGTCTTTAAGTTTTTCAGTTTTTGCACTCGTAGCAAAACATCATAGCCAAGTATCGACAAAATCGGAATCCTCGAGAGACAATTGAAATCCTATTAGCGACGCCATTGTTGTGAATTGAAAGATTAGCACTGGTTAGTTGCTAGTCAAGCATTCTTCTTTATATTTGAATACTTAAATTCAGTGTTTTTTTTTTATCGTTCTTGATAAATACATTATAGGACTATTAAAATTCAAAGAGTTTGATGGAACTTATATAAAAACACTAGGGTCCTTAAAATACTCCTTAGAAGCAACATTAAGATTCAAAACTATCACTTATATAGTCGTCGACTGTGTAAAGAAGTCATGGCTTTGTAAGACCATATTTAATAAATATTAATAGCACATGTTTACTTTTTGTCATTAATACTGATAATCCGTAAACTGGAATATTAAATAATTATGAAGTTAGCCTTAAGTTAAAAAGCAATTTCTCATATTTAGTAGCCGTAAACTTCATATTCATGATAAACCACATAAACTGGTGAGATAAAGTATTATTCAACATGTTTGCATTGACGGAAGCAAATGGGTCTCAACCATAATTGTTCCGAATGTTATTTTATAATCTTTGGCGACTATAAAATCATATGATTTATTAAGATTCTTACCAAAGATTCCAAAGATAGAAAATAGGTCTGCTCAGAAGGTTTTGTTTACCACATTGAATAAAGGCAGCCATTTTGATTTTTCAAAAATCTATAAATAATATGTTGGAGAGGAGCATAGAAAATATGATAATATACCAGAATGATGTTCGGCCACAAAGAAAAAGGAACTGAAACGAAAACAAAAAATGTTTATTTAATTGTAAAAAATTAAAATTCTTGAGATACCCAATTTCAAAAGACTGTAGTTTGATGTAGAAAATTAAAACCATGAGAGAAGTTTCCTTACATAAAAATATCATAAAATATATTTCAACAGAAATATAATTTGTTAGCAAACATATCTAACGTACAATTAACTTCCAATTTAAAAATCAGACTAACAATAATTTAGAACAACATACCATCTCTTACGTCATGGTTACTTGATATTCCATCTGAAAATAACTAGGTTCACTGAATTCGATTTAGCTGACATCTATACGTCATCTCTAGATCACTACTCACTACTGCCGTAAACTTCGATATCAATATCATAGTACATGGTATACAGGGTGTTGCAGCAAAATCCGACACGACAAAAAGTAAACGAAATACCAGGAAGTGCTGAGGAGGGTGGTGAAGCTTTAGATGGACGAGATCACCGCCGGACGCCCCTATGTCGTCCATCAGGACTCCATTCCTGCATACAAGGCACAAACGAGCCAAACGTGGCTGCTCAGCAGTGTTCCTCGCCACTGGTCGCCGGATTTGTGGCCGCTGTTATAAACATGATCCTTTATGTTTTAATCGGACCCGCGGGTCACATGTTAAGACTTGCGGTAGTAAAACGACTTTGCATTAAAACAACAAAAGGGAGAAAAGAACAGGACACATTTGAATCACAGTTCATAAACATAAAATTAAAAATAAGACACTTGTAAGAATTAAGCAAAGGCGAGATTATGCAAACATAACAAGTGTTTATTAAATTTAAAAAAAAAGACAATATAAAAGTTCTGCTCCACTCTGGGGAGTTTTTGATATGAGGCTGGCTTAAATCAGAGTTGTAAAAATTTGCAAATAATGAAAGTTAAAAATAAGTAATTTGTTTTCTTTTTTTTGTTTTTGTTTTTCATAGGGCACATGCCTTTTTATAGCCTTTTTTGTGTGTTAATTCACACGCTGAGTGAAATATATTTTTACAGGATTTTAGATCCTGACATCAGTTCCTGTATACGGGAGTATAGTTTTCGATTTGAAGTGCTGGATCGGCACAAAATCTTAATACGACTTCACCCCTACGCTCCTGAAATCTGACTGTCTCATCTTTCGCGGATAGTTTTTAGGTGGCGAGATATAGGTAATTTCGTATCCAGAAAGGAAATTGTTGCCGTCGTCGATATAGCCACCTTTGTCGGATAGGATTTTTCCTTGTAAATCTCCTTTTGTTTTTTGTGTGCGGGGATATATCTCATTTCGATTTCTGCTTGGTCGGCAGCAAACCTTAGAAACGTCTTGACTCCACCGCTGCCACGAACCCACTCCTCGTGTCTCCTCTTTTTTTCGTCTTTCTCCCGTCTTTCCTTCTCCTCTCCTTGCAACAGGCTTTACTCCAATTTGATTGGTTGCCCTTCATCCGCCCCCCCCCCCGCAAACTGCGTGAGCTGACTTTACGGGTCTTGGCCTCTCGCTGTCTAGACTACATCCGGTCCCAATTTTTTATGCGCGGTCTCTTTTTGGTGAATCGCACCATAGTGCTTTTTGTAGGAGAACATGTACCAACAAGTCACGTATTCTTCTTTTCATGCTTTATGGGGCAAAATATGTGATTATAACACCGTCCTCCTTGCCAATCTCTATAGCACAATATTCTAGAAGAACTGAAGCATTTTTTGAGTTGCAAAGAATTAAAAAAAAAAGAAGAAATTTATTTGGACTAAGGAATCTATATAAAAAAACTTGAAGAATTTCGACTCTGAAAAGGACTTTACATTAACCATGGATGCTAGTAATTATTCTTATTGGCAATCTTATCTCATGAAGGACCCCCACTTCTATGGATCGAAGACATTAACGCCAACTGAAATGAAATATTCTAATATCGAAAAACACTTGAGCAGAGCAAGTTGAAATCAGATAATAATCAGTTAGAATTGATTTTCAATCCTAAGAAGAATTACCTAGAGTTTCATCATCGAGAATATTCAGCATTTTTAAAAAGAGACAAAATGGCAAAGTGTTGTAAAATTAATTCTCGATGGATATACGAGGCCTGTATAAAAAGTATTCGACCTTAAGCCAGAAAAAATATTTCAAATACATGATGAGGTTGGGATCCTAATCCCCTTCAAAGTAGGCCCCTTGCGCTTGCACACACTTAGCCCACCGATCCATCCACTGCCGGAAACACCTATGGAAGTCTTCTTTTGGAATGTTGTTCATCTCCGTCGTCGCGTTCTGCATTATCTCTTTTTTTTTGCACCCTCTCAACAACAGCTGCACTCCGAACAGTTTGGGGCCTGCCAGAACGCTGGTCACTCTCCGCTGATATGCAACCATATTTGAATCGGTTGAACCACTTCTTAATTTGTGTCGCATCTTCTCCAAACACCTGCTGAATCTAACACGATTCATCCCTATTTACGTGCCTCCTCACGAGGGCAAAGTCAGGTGTTTAATGTCAGGAAACCCTTCTCCCTACAAAGGAGCGCTTTAGATTGGGATAAAAGTTTAAATTGTCTCAGATTTCCCATTCACTGACCGATGACAGAAAAGTTTAAGTATAGTCTCAAAACATATACTACACTTTGCTCTTAGCCAAAAAGTAAGAAGATTTGTCTATTGGTGAGTCTGCTAAACTTAAGTTTAATAGCATTTCATTGGTCTGTCATCTTTACGCTTGAAATAGTATTTACGTTGGTCTGTCGCGCAGATGTACTTGACGCATCTTTATAATATCTTGTTTTTGTTGTTGTTGTTTTTTGTAACAATTCGAATGTTAGTTTTGTTTTTGTCAGTTTTGACGCTTCGGTAAATTTTGCATGAAAACTGACCAATTGTTTATCTCGACTGACCATTTCATAACGTTTTATCAGCCTTCGAGAAAAAAGAGTATTTAAAACCAACATAAAATACACAAACGAAGGTGTTGTTGAACAGTTAAAGAGAAGTTTACAAGCGATGTAAAAATTAGCCTGGCAAAAACTTCTTATACAAAGTGATTCCCCTATACAGTCGATTTTGTACTCTGTCAAAGCAAGAAAGAGTGCTCTGAGCGTCACCTCCCCAGATGTGGCAGCAGTACTCCATCTTAGGACTCTTATACAGGTAGAGGATTGCATCAGATATTTTCCGTCGGAAATCCAGTATTAAATCAAATCTAGTCTTCTATAGAGAACAATAAATAGAGTAATTGTTCTAAATGGAAACGCCATACAAAGAAAAAACAGACATAAACTATCAATACAAAAGGGTGTAATATGTAATGGAGATTTGGTAAAATGTTAAAATTAGGGAATTAAAACTGTGCATTGTGGGTTAGTGTTAGGGTTAACCACTACACAGAAACGTTTAAAGTTTGAAGTTTGGTGTCCAGATATACACGTTACATTATAAATTATGTATGCAAACGTCCTAAATGTGCATTGATTTACTCCTCTCCAGGAGTTAAGCACAAGGCCAGTTTTTATCTTACTCCCACAAGTAAGATGTGACCCAAGGTCGGGTCGAGAAAGTGGGGTTTAAAAATTGCCTGGGCAGCCCCGTCGGCATTCCCTGGTAGGGGCGCCTCAGGCAGTAAGCAATAAACTTACTCCTCCCCAAAGAGGGGAGGCAAAGCCTGGGAGGGTAGACCTCCTAGAACTACACAGGACAGACCCATAGACCGGCGTAAATAAAGCCCCGAAGGCCAAGATAATACCAGTCTATGGGGTGCAGTATCCATCGGAACAGATACTACACTTTGATCTTAAAATGTGTAGACATAAACAATTTTTGCCAAAATAAATTACATGCAAGTATGCGCCCCCACGATAGTGTTTTATATCAATAGCTAATCTTGTCCAATTTCACCAGGATTATGGATATTCGGGGCAGGATCGATTGATCGACATCGAGCACAATTCTTGACCACCTTATGAACTTCCTCCAGTTTTATAAGTAGATCGACCTTACGCACCAAATACAATGTTCTATCCACTCACATATAGTGCATGCCATGCAACTCTTCCAGTTCTCCGGTTCCTAGACAGCATACCAAGACCTCTTCCTTCTCAACTAACCACTGTTTTTTATTCGGGTTAGTGCATCTGTCTTGTTTCTCTCTGAAGGCACACACACTGCCTTTATTCGCAGTCCAAATTCGGATATTAACTCTCCAAGTATTCTGAATCTTCGTTTCACAATCATCTCTCCAGCACCTTTGGTTCGTATTCTTCCGCTCTCTTCCATTGTAGTGTTTACACAACTTAGTACTGTGGCTGAATCAGTCCTTATTTCAATTTCTATCAATCCACATTTTATAGCTAGATTGATGCCTTTCAAAACAGCATCTAATTCGGCCACGTTAATGTGATTATAGTAACTTTTTTTCTAAGCCACGCTGCATCTTCTGCCACCAAATCTCCATAATCATGCCTGTTGCAATACTGCTCGCATCACACTACACTAAACAACTCCTATTTTTGTTTCAGGAATGTACTAAGCTCTGGTAACAGGGTCCTCTTTTTCTACATCAGTTAGAATCTTCTGTATTACTTTGACAGTTTTCCATCAACTCTGCCCTTCCAGTCTACTCCAGTTGCTCTTCTTTTCGCATAACTGCATGCCAGTCGCAGCCATGCAACAACTGGATAGTGCCCCAACAACTTGCCGCAGATAAAGAACAACTTCCGTCTACTCATATCTTCTGTTATCTCCGAGATCTCGTTGCTCCTTTTGAACATCAGCTCACCCATCTTTCCTTTCATCAGCTTAGGACCAGTGCCGCTCCCCCAGTCCAGGGATTCTGGTGGCTTTACTGTTAGCCCAAACCCCTTAAAATGTTCTACAACTTCCTCTGTCAATACCTTTGTCACATCTATTATTGGAAGAGGCCCGTACTGCACCTTAATTCTGTTACCAGGGCAACTACTGATACAGAAGCTACTTCATAATGTGTCCAAATTTTCCTCACTCATAGCACTAAGTGGCTCCGTGTAATCTTTAATTAAATGCGATCATCGACATCTAAAGCACCAAATGTTTAATGACGCCCTTTGAACCTCACTTGTCAGTGTAGTGCTTTGTGTACTTGCTGCCAACGTCCCATTCTCTCGCATTCTTTTGCTAACTAAAAGCCGTGCAACCGGTATCAGTTTGTTGACGTCCTTTCTCTCTACGTGAGGTAGCTGTTGCAGTGCCACAGATGCGTCGTCTGGGAATCCTGTAATGAACGCAAGTTTGGCCGTATGATCAAGCTCTCTCCCTAGGTATCCTGCCAGTTGGGAATAGATGGACTCTTCCAGACATTATGAATAAAGTTATGACTAAATGTCGTAGCAGTCATTGGTGGCAGTCATCGGTGGCAGTCATAGTCACAGTATCGGAAACAGACTATCTCTGTAAATACACTCTTGTAAATATACCACTGTGTTGTCTTAATTATTATCGGCCCTCTAATTATATTATTTCAGATGCACATTTTCTTTTCATTTTCATCTAAACTATCAAAGAATATTTTATTGATGGAAATAGCTTAAATAATAAAAGGTAGATAAATAAGATCTATTCCGTCAGTGATTACGGTCAATTATTGGTCCGTATAGTTAAAAACAACATTTTTATTTTCAATCGATTTAATCGATTTTAATATTTAGTCCTGATCAATATTTTATTCTTTTTAGTTATGCATAAAAAAGGCAGAGAATGTTCACTCGCTAATTCAGATGTACTCTTACTGTCACCCAAAACATCAGGTAACAAATTAAAAAAACACAATTTCCTAGTTTCACTGGAAAATAGTGCATTCGCTCAATTCACATGGATCACTCCACCGATTTAAGTTTTTATTATTTCAGTCAAATCCGATTTTAAAAAAATTAACTTTCCAAATATTATTCGAAATAAACACATTAAAATTAAAACAATTTAAAGTAAGAAGAGAAGATTAATCAAAAAAATAATGCGTTTGATCACTTAAAATTGATCACACTGATGATTCGCAAAGAAAAAATCCCTTCAATTTTAATGACGACCTAAATGTTTCATTGCAGGTAAGACAATATTTTTATTATGAAGTAATAAATATTCATAAAGATTTAATTTAATATTGACACTTTTTTAAGAGAACTGATTATTTTATATCATTTTGATCAAAGCAGGAAGAACAATATCATGAGGTATGCGTCCACGCCGGACATCCATACAAAGAAAATATGTTTTATTTTATTTATAGCTTCCAAATTAGTTTCATAAAAATAAGAATAGAAATGTTTATAAGCTGTTCATAGCATGTGTGTAATTATTCACTTTTCATTGAGCGATGCAAAATGCCACCACCACTGTCTCTGAGGATACTATGACTGCTGTACGTTTTGTGTATTTACATTATACGCCGCCACTGTCTCTACATGCTTACACAATATCATGAGGTCTGTATTCTGCCGGAAATACAACGTTTTCTTAAAAAATTATTTCAATAAGGAAATAAGAATATCAATGTTAATGAGGGGTTCAGGGCTTGGAGCAGAATGCCTACAGGGAGTTAAAGACTATAATTAAAAATCGATTAACTAATTCTTTGTTTTTCATTTGTGTTTTAGAAGTATTGTCCATGGAGTTTTGTACGGGTTGTCCGGAAGAGATGTTGTATTAGTGATTTAGTGTTTGTCTATGATCCAATGGGAGGTCTACTTATTAAGTTGGAAACTTTGAGGAATTCTATGGAAAGTAAAAGTTTGAGAGTGAATGCTTAAATTTAGACAGTATAGGTAGATGTTTGCAGAACAGGGGACTTCGTTGGTTTGATCATATTGAAAGAATAGATGACAGTTCTCTGGGTAATAGATGTAGGTGTAGAAAACAGTTGAGGTAGCAGTGGCAGTTATAAGGAAAACATGCGAAGAAATGATAGGGATGGATTTCAGAGATAGAGGGATAAATAACGATCTGGTTAGAGATAGGTAAGTTTGGAAGTCAATTTCCAGTATGTAAAACAGATGTTAAGATGATGATGATGATGATGATGATGATGATGATGATGATCATCATCATCATCATCATCATCATCATCATCATTACTAACTTTTTTCAAATACTTAATTAAACGAAAAATGTAATTACTAAGTTTAAGTTTCAAAATCCTATTAAAAATAATTTGGTAAATAAAAAAAGTCAACGTGCAACTACGGCTCTCAGTTTCTTATTATTTATAAATTTAAGATTTTAATATCGAGAAGTCTCTTTGTGAACGTGACCTCGGCATTGTTGTCAGCAACCGTATGATTCCCTCATGAATGAAACGTGAATCATTCTATGTAGCTTACTTGCTATAAGTTTATTTTGATACTACTACATATATATAGTCAAAAGAAGCTATCGATCCCTAATTCTGACAGTAATGTGTTATTTTTGTATTTCCATCCATTTCTGTTTTTTGTATGGCATATTTTGTCATTCTCAAAAATAGACATGACTATAGTCATGAAGAACAAATGTAGTAACATATTATAAAGTCAATCCTATACCCAACTTTATAAATGTTTTCCAATAAAGGTTCACAATTATGTGAAAAGCGCACCAATTAAAGTTAGAGTCATATGGAGCACACTAATAAAAGTTGCACTTGACAAATATGCAATATGGTTTGTTATTTAACCGCACTTAGGCCTAAAGTGCTTTCACAGACCACATTGTAGAACCAGGTGTTCATGAAAGAGTAAGCGTTCCCTATTACACGTGGGTCATCCACCATATCTTAAAAGATAACTTACAAACTTCATTGTCTACTGTTTGTTCCTGACTTAATCATTGACTTGAGTACTGCCATTTAAAATCCAAACTTATCTACTGTTCTCGGATAGCGTACTCGAAGTTTGAAAGACCTAGAATTTGTTCAGTTTCACCATGAATTTTCATTCTCCAAAACAACCTATGGGCTATTGGAACAAAATTATCAATACTAGAAGAGCATAGAGCAATTCTGAGAAACTCACTAAAAACCTTTCCATCGAAGTAAATGAAGGTATATCGCTGAAAAAGGTTTGAAACTCGATTAGGGAACCGTTTGTAGCAGTTTCCTACAAGCCACCATATTGTTTAAATATCAATGATTTCTTAGCTGCCTGCTGATTGGTTCGAGCAATTCACTTCCTCCTTGGCTTGACCAGTCAGTGGCCTTCTCTTAGGTGAATCTCGGATGGCTAGCATAACTATATAAACACTTGAACACGATCCGCCCTTTCTCTTTTTATTCTGCGGCACGAGAAGCCTTTTCTCTCTCTTTCCTTCTTTTGCACTGCCAAACACACGTCCCCTTCTCTAAGGGACGCAACAGACATCTTCCCGGGTATTTGGTCCGTGGTTCGATTTCGACAAGAAGCCAAAATGGCTACTGCCGCATGCACGTGGACTTAATATAACACACACACATAACTGCTTGCATGTGAACTGGCTTTCATACCGGTGTACAGACACACATACTTACAAACACATAGAAGCGTCCTGACACTGTAACCGGTGTACAAACATTCAGTATCATGAACAATTCTCTTTTCCCTACTGGGGAATTATAATCACGGAAAATTCCCTTACTTTTGTCTTCGTCCATACTTATGGACATACTAACTCCTTTCCTTTTTGTTCGCGTACTAACGACGAAGACTCAGTAAAGTAGTTTTATGTATTAGAAATGGACATCGTCTCCTTTTTCTACACTCTGACTTCAATGAGACGTTTTCACTGGATTCAAATGAAAATGATAATCAACGAGTTTCCTCAGTCATAAATAATCAGGTTCACAAATCATTGAACGTTTTCTCTCACTTCTCTCCTTTCTCGTTCTTTTGTCGCCACTCCCAAGTCAGCAGATTTCAGATATCAAATAATCTCAGTTAATTCTTTTTAACCAATGCGAATCCATATAATTCTTTGACTAACCGTTTTCTTATAATTTTATTAATATAAAGATTATATTCGTCTTTTGCAAGTAAAATCATTTCATCAGTGGTTAGAATTATTTGCTCGTGACATTATATTTCAGCATTTTCTTCATTTTGAAACTACACGCCAGGCACAGATGGACTCATTTATAACAGAGATAAAGCAAGTATGGGCCCTTTCAACTGCTCGATCCGGGTTCACGATCATAACGCCCACCACAATTGCTATCTAAGTATGGCATCTGAACAATATGGAAATTAAACGTATCTCACTAATCAAACAATTTATATCTAAATTCATCTTTGTGGATTTCAATTTCAAAATCCAGAAATGTAACTCTATTTCTTTTGTGTTCGAGTTTCAATACCAAGTTTGGGTGAGAGATTTCCCTCCATGTTTAAAGAAATACATCCCTACCATTAACGTCTAAAAATCATAAATAAATCTGAAGTTTCGTCTCTCTTGACGGATCAGTTCTGACATAAATCGATCCTCATACCATTGAAGGTAAAGATTTGCCCAACATTGAGCGAAATCTATACTTACTAGTATGCCTGCTCTTTGTCTTACATGTGAATTTCCTACAATAAAATAGCAATTGAGTGAAGATATCGAAAAGTTTGTTTTCTGCTACCTTCGAGACCGGAACACGAAATATACTTTTTTCTGCTTCCCTTGAATGCTTTGTCAATGACCGTGTTTAAAACATCTATCAAATCTTTGTGTTCAATTTTCGTGTACAAAGTAGTAAAATCAAATGCAGAGCGATTGTTTCTCAAATATCGGTTGAGTCTTTTCCACAATCCAAAATGTATTATATCTTGAATAAAACATAGTTTTGTCATGAGAATTCCTTGTTTGCTTAAAAAGCAAATTAGACATCTGAGACCTTTGTTGAAAGTGGTTTAGTGCATTGAACCGTTTACCTGAAGGTGATTCGTGCATTTTTGGCATCCAATACATAACAGGGAGGTGTTACATTATACTTCCTTTATACTTTTCTCTGTTCATTCTTTAAATTACACCAAACACTTTTCTTTTTAAACAAGTTATTTTAAATTCTTTTCTTTTTAAACATGGTACACTTTTTCTTTCTTTTTTAACTGTCACAGATTTTCTTTTCCCTTTATCAAATTAGGACCCGAAAATTTTCATTGTCTTTACTTGTACATTTTATACACAAAAAAGTTACCTTATCGTTTTTTCTTCGTCTACTGGTCGTCGTCGTTATCTGTGCCGTGGGTTTCATTACATCTCTGGCCGTGATCGGTTCTGTCGCCTTTGTTCTATGGACAAACTTTGTTTTCATGCAGGAGACAAAACTCGGAGACAGGTTTTTCTTAGAGAGAGATTCAATTCTTTTATTCATCTGTCTTGTACTGTGGAGGGATTTCCATCCATTCGTCTCATTCCATTCTTCTCTCATTCATACCTTTGTTGTGGGGTGAGACGGATGCATGGGGATATATGTCGGATCTCATTCGAGATCCAGACCATAATTTTTTAGCCGATATTTTCATGGATCCGTTTGCTTCCAGGACGAGCGGCTACATGGTCGGTGTTATCGCGTACTCTCTTCAAAACTCCAGTTTTTGAGAGAAACAAATGATGTAACAGACACTTGCCTCGCGTCGGCCAATCAGATACGACATTCAACAATCGTTCCATATCTGACCTTCTCCGAGCCGAGATTCCCTGTGTCGGTGCCGAATTTGTCACTTTGTTAAGGTTTGACAAAATGATTCACTCACAGCAATACCCTCCAGTGCATGTCAGCTTAACCCGCACTTATTACCTCAACTGATCCCAGCCATAATTCATACTAGCTAACTTAATCGTTTCCAAAAATATAGGGCCCCATCCATAATATAACAGAGGGACTTCTCCTTTTTGTGTATAGAAGGCCAAACTTTTCATTTAATTACAATATTTTTTTATATCGTCTTCCAGACTTTCACTACAAAATACATACATTGTCAAAGTGTTTTCTTTCACATCTGTTTATGGTTGTCTCCCCGAAGAGACAGTCATAAAATTACGCTCTTATTTTTATTTCTCTTATGGATCGAGCACTCTGCTGGGATTCTCTCCCACTAATTGTACACACACACATATATATATATATATATATATATATATATATATATATATATATATATATATATATATATATATATATATATATATATATATATAAGAAGGAATAGGTAAAATAAATACCTTTTGAAGCATTAAGATGCGATATCAATTTTTTTTTATAAAAAAGAAAAATAATAAATCGAAACCGATTTTTTTTTCTTTCTTTTTTTTTATTATAAACTAGCATTTTTTTTTGTTAGTTTAAAGTGATACAGATATTTCGCCAAAACCTGCAATCCTCGGTGTGTAATATATCCTGATGTCATCGGATTTGTGTTTTTTTTCTCCTACCGGCTTGTTGTTATTACAGCCGGGCCAAATGGGTTAGCTGTTGTTTCCCACTATCAAATATGAAGAACGTGAATGCAGCACGTGATTTGTATAAGTGTTTTAAGGTTCATATTTTTTTTTTAAAGCATCTATTGTTAAATTTAAGAAGGAATAGATAAAATAAATACCTTTTGAAGCATTAAGATGCGATATCAATTTTTTTTTATAAAAAAGAAAAATAATAAATCGAAACCGATTTTTTAAATTTTTTTTTATTATAAACTAGCATTTTTTTTTGTTAGTTTAAAGTGATACAGATATTTCGCCAAAACCTGCCATCCTCGGTGTGTAATATATCCTGATGTCATCGGATTTGTATTTTTTTCTCCTACCGGCTTGTTGTTGTTATTACAGCCGGGCCAAATGGGTTAGCTGTTGTTTCCCACTATCAAATATGAAGAACATGAATGCAGCACGTGATTTGTATAAGTGTTTTAAGGTTCATATTTTTTTTTAAAGCATCTATTGTTAAATTTAAGAAGGAATAGGTAAAATTAATACCTTTTGAAGCATTAAGATGCGATATCAATTTTTTTTTATAAAAAAGAAAAATAATAAATCGAAACCGATTTTTTTTTTCTGCTAGTTTATAATTAAAAAAACGAAAAAAAAATCGGTTTCGATTTATTATTTTTCTTTTTTATAAAAAAAAATTGATATTGCATCTTAATTCCTTCTTAAATTTAACAATAGATGCTTTTTAAAAAGAATATGAACCTTAAAACACTTATATATATATATATATATATATATATATATATATATATATATATATATATATATATATATATATATATATATATATATATATGCATAAAAATTAAATAAACATTGGTGGGACAGTCGACACTAATTAATTCGTGTTTCAACACATATGTGTCTTCCAAAGTTAATTAGTTTAGGAGTGAATCCTAATATAATTTCATACATTACTATATATATATATATAGAGAGAGAGAGAGAGAGAGAGAAAGAGAGAGAGATGGAGAGAAAGAGAGAGAGAGAGTAATGTATGAAAATATATTTATGGCATAATTTATAAAGTATCTATATAATAATTGCGTTTGCTTAATTAAAAAAATGATGATGATGATGATGATGATGATGATGATGATGATGATGATGATGATGATGATGACTGCTTCATCAAAAGTATTATCAGTTTTTTTAATTGAAAAATCACATTATTCCTTGAAATGAAATGATTGTTTACAGGTCGCTGTTGGACACTTTTAAGAACGGGTCTATTCAAAGTGTGACAGACATTTAAATGGAAAAAAAAACATTTACAATGAAAGTCATCAGGAAATGGAATCTGCATGCAACAAAAATCTTGAAAGTCACGAGTCAATTTGTCTGGTCTCTAAAATGGCATCAGAAACATTGGAATGGAGAAAAATGCCAAGACAAAATTCCTTACACTTTGAAATCTAATTTTTGTATATCAGTTATGTTATGATCGAAGCTAAAATCAAGTCAACACTAACTGATAACATTTATTCATTCTAAGCCACTTTTTCACAAGTGATGAATACAAGGTTTTCTAGTAAAATAATTTATTTATTATTTGTAATCAAACTGTCATGGTTTAAGCTCCATAGATATTAATTTTTAACTTCAAAGTATTTATATATAAACAATTCGATTCCGGCGACTATATCTTTATTCATTATCAAAGAGATCCAATTCCATCCAATCCAGACAACCAAGCATATATATATATATATATATATATATATATATATATATATATATATATATATATATATATAAATATATAAAGAAAGAGAGAGAGAGAGAGAGAGAGAAAGAGAGAGAGAGATATGTTGAATTTTCAATGAGCAATACTCATCAGAAGGAAAGAAAAAATTGTCAAAAAAAAAACAACACATTTTTAAAGGTTTAAATATGCAGGTTCATTACTAAATAAGCTAATGTTTACATTCATTTATCAGCGCCATGTTTAATCCTAATGGAGCTGGTCAAAAATATGCATGTTTTCCATAAAGCATATCATTCTAAAATAGATCAACAAAAAATGAATAAAATTAGAGAACAATAAAATAAAATAAAATAAAAATAATTTGGATCTCTTTAAGAATGAATAAAGATATGGTCACTGGAATCTAATTTTCTATCGTTTATATATATATATATATACTAGCAAATACATGCTACCTCCGGTCTCATATTTTTGCGAGCCTAGGGGGATTGTATCATTATGAACGAACATTTACTACACTGACCTCCAAAGGAGGAAGTAATGACTCAGAGTATTGTATCATGACGAACAAACACTACTTCCTTCTCCACAAAAAGCAGGAGTTAATGCCTGATGATATCATGACAACAAAACAGATACAAACTTACCTCCCCTTAAAAAGAATAAGGTAATCCTGGGAGGATGGTATCATGAGGAACAAACATATACTATACTCCTTCTTCCTCAATAAAAAAGAGAAAGTAATGCCTGAGAAGACTGTATCATGACGAATAAAAATATACTACACTACTCCCCAAAGGGAAAATGTAACTCCTGGGAGGATTCCTTCCCCACCCCCGTAAGAAGGGGGTGGTAATGCCTGGAAGGATGGTATGATGAACGAACATATACTACACTACCACCTAAAAGAAGGAGATAATGCCTGGTAGTATGGTATCATGACAACAGAGCAGGTACTACACTACTCCTCCAAAATAGAGGAGGTAATACCTGGACGGATCTCTCATAAAAGAAAAAGGCAATGTCTGTGAGTATGCTATCATGGCAACAGAAAATATACTACACTACTCCCCCCCCCCCAAACAAAGAAGGAGGTGATAACAGAACAGATACTACATTACCATCCTCCCTCAAAGGAGGATGTAATACTTGGGAGGATTACCCCAACCCCCTTAAAAAGGAGGAGGTAATTAAAGGAATGACGGTCTTATGACAACAGAACCGATACTACACTACGCACCCTATTAAGAGATACTACAATAATAGATTAAATCAGGGTTTTTTTTTTACTCATTCATTTAAAAATGGCTCGTCATAAAAACATTATTTTTCTCGGCTGCTTTTTGAAATTCTCTTCTACTCTCCTGCTTTTCATTCATTTGGTTTCGTCACCTGAAAATGATTCGATGAAGAATGGTAAACGTGTGTAATACATATGGAACATATATTATTTTTTTTTATTATTATTTTAACACAAAACAGATTATTAGAAAAATTGAAAATATAAAAAAAAGGCATAATCAAGCAAGAAACTTCTGTTATGTTAAACAAGGTTTGCATTTATATATATATATATATATATATATATATATATATATATATATATATATATATATATATATATATACTAGCATAACCTGCGGTCCGGCGTTGCCCAGGAGAAATATAAAAGAATGAGAGAATCGTCTGTATTTATCAATTACAACCATTTAAAAATAAAGAGAATGGTGTGCATTGAATTTTTTAAAAATACAATTCGCGCTTATTTATATCCCCCCCCCCTTCCCCATCCCATAGATACAATATTTTTCTGTTCGGTTTATTTTGATTTCGTTACTTTTCAAAATAGAATAAACGTTGATCGATTTACTAAATCTGGTCTCGATTTAAATATTGTTTACTTGTCAGTCTTTCACTCTATCTTTTACTTCTTAAAATAGAATTAACGTTAAAGTGTAGTATCTTCCCTACTATACTTAATTTTTTTCTTGGTATTTCTGAACTTTACAGACAATACTTCAATAATAACGTTATTATTTACAAACCTATAGTGACATGAGGAAGGGGTGGGCTTTGTTAACTATTCTGTACTTTCACCTAACAACTCCGACATATGTATGTTACATATTTTGGTTATCTCATGCTTCACATGAAATACTGTATATTAGCGAAAGAGATGCAATCGACCCAACAGAACTTGAAAGACGCACATCGACTCAACAATCATACATATTCTGTAATGAAGACGACTTGCATTTAGCATTACTGTCGTGCTAACTAATAAATTAATTTATAAGGTATCTATATGATAATTGTGTTTGATACATTATAAATGAATGTAATAAACCGATGATGATGATGATGATGATGATGATGATGATGATGATGATGATGATGATGATGATGATGACGATGACGATGACGATGACGATGACGATGATGATGATGATGATTAATCAAAGTACTAAATAAAATATCTTTTTATTCTACTTCCCTCCTCCTTCTCCTCCTCCTCTGTTGATATAGATAGTTTTAAATGTTGTATTTTGACGAATCAAATAAACACATCTTTTTGTACAAGACAGATTTTTACATATATTTTTTAGATAATTGACCTTGCCCTTAACTTTGCATTTAAAAGTCGATTGGTTCGACGGTTGCCCCCTATTTTTCTTTTCTTAATTTACGAACGATTAAAACCGTATTTAGAAAAAAGTAGAATTATTTTGGTTTATCTTTTGAAAGAAGATTTTTGCTTTCATCAATCTTATATAAATACTTTTAAATAATAATTAGAAAGAAAGAAAAATTAAAAAAAACAAACAAAAACAATTACGTGATTAAAATAAAATATTTAATTAATCAGTTTTAAAACCTTTTAATTTTTACAGACAGCTTTTTTGTCAAAATGTTTGGCAGACAGAGGTAAACTATCCGCTTTGTCAGGTTAATGAATAAAAATAATTTTCTCAATGAAAATAAATACTAAGTACGTCATGTTATGCCCCGTTTTTTTTTTACTGGTCCCAAAATCAACGGAGGCGCGAGAGCGCTCTATCCCTTAATAGACTTTACGAATGGCTTATGCTGGAAATCTCATTTCTTTGATTAATCATAACTCAAAAACCAATAAACCAAATTAGTTAAAACTTTGCACAAAATTTTTATTTGATAGGTTCTATAAGTGTGTAGAATTTCAGCATCATTAGTCAAGGCAACCCAGAGATCCAGAAAGTTCAATCATGAAATCATGTTATCTGTGTGTACGTACGTACGTACGTATGTGCCACCCTGTATCTCATCAACTATTTGATGGATTCAGCTGATTTTTGGCAGAGATAGAGGTTCTAAGGTCTAGTTGATGGCATTTTAATTTCAGTTTACCATATACCTTAGTTTTCCAGAAAATTCCAAAAAACCTTAAAAATTGAGGCATAGCCTTTACAAAAGTAGTGACATTCCATGAAAAATGCCAGTATACTGAAATCATATGCCCTTAATAGGGTTAAGATGAAAATTCATATACACTAAATATACAAAAGCAAGGACATTCCCAAATGTGTACACTTTTATTGTCATTAAGGGTATGACTACATATCAACGAAACCATTTCATTATCACATCACTACAGTATAAATCTCTATGCATGAGTGGATGAAGTGTGTGAGGTGCGCTGAAGAAAAATTCCTACCAGTAAAATGCATAGCCCTGTTGTGCTTGCATACCCTTAATGACAATAAAAGTGTAAAAATTTGGGAATTTCCTTGCTTTTGTACATTTAGTGTATATGAATTTTCATCTTAACCCTATTAAGGGCATATGATTTCAGTATACTGGCATTTATCATGGAATGTAAAAGATGTTGCAGCAAAAGTGAAGAATTGAAACAAGAAAGTTTTTTTACAGCTTACAATTTATTGTAGTCGAATGTCGACATTCTCTGGGTACACTTATGCCATACTGACGCAGTCAATCCCCTACCCCGCTGGGGGGAGAAAAAGTTCTGCTCACTTTGATCTAAAGTCATGTTCTGTTGTTTTTTTCTGATTCTCTCTCAATAATTCTGACGTAATTCTGAAAATTATTTTTAACACATTTTTCAAATCGACATACCTAATACTAATGTTTTACATTTTCATTTTTGTCTCAAATTATCGTCTGAAATTATCTGAACAATCACAGTCGCATTCCAACCTAACATGAATTGGAATAAATACATTGAAGACATTGCCAAGGCTGCTGCAAAGAAGGTGGGCTCCCTCTACCGTGCTTGTAAACTTCTCACACCTGACATTATCCTATATCTCTACAAAGCCACAATCCGCCCATGCATGGACTATTGTTGCCACATCTGGGCTGGTGCATCATCCACTAGTCTCTCCCTCTTAGACAAGGTCCAAAAAAGAGTCGCCAATTTAATAGGTCCCTCACTATCCACCAAGCTCGAGCCCCTGCCCCATCGCTGCAATGTTGCATCCTTGTGCCTGTTTTACAAGTACTTCAATGTATTGTGCTCTGATGAACTTGCTGCTCCAGTGCCCCCTCGACATAAATTCACTAGACCAACTCGACAATAAACCAAAATCCCATCCATTCACTGTGGAGGTCCCCAGATGCCGAAGAGCCTTCTACTCCAATAGCTTCTTTCCTCATGCTGCCGGCCTCTGGAACTCGCTCCCTGCTCCCTGCTCCCTGTTTCCCCAACTGTACTTACATGTAGAAATTTAAAACTAATGTAAACAGACATCTCACTGCACATTTCCCAACTTAGGATGACCCTCAAAACCTACACTCTATTTCTCAGTAGCCTCTTACGTCTACAGTGGCGTCCTGCCTTGTTTGGGGATGAAATATGTTAAAAAAAAAAAATTTTTTTTAAATAAAATGATGAAAATAAAATCGGACAATTTACAATATTTAATAATTAATCAAGTGTTCAAGCAAGGAAATAAAAAAAAATGTTACCCATAAAAAAAAAACTATATCCATGACCTACATACATCTCGTTATCATTTCAGTTATAATTCTTATTTATATCCTGCTTTTTCGATCACCTCCACCCAATATGCTTACACTATTACTAAGTATTGGGATTAATTTAATAGTTTAATTTTTTTTTTTTTCAAATCAGATTTTCATTCAATTTTCTAACTGGATGTATTTTTCATTAGTGTCACGGTTTTGTTTATCTCTTCATTTTCTCGACAAAAAACAGAAGAATACAAATGAAAGGTGAAATTTCTATTGCTACGTATATCCACTTTATTTTCTTTCCATATAGATCTGTTTTGAAATCCTAAAAGACCAATCTTCTAATATATATTTTTTTCTATCTCCATAATGATGATTGCCGGCCAAATGAAATTGCATTCTTTATAAGCTTGTTGATTTACAACAATAAATTACTTTTTTGTTGATGTTTTTTTTTTCTCTCTTGACCTTTTCTTGCTTTCCAAAGACAGCCATTGATTTTATGCAACAGTTACTATAGCAAAGCGAGTAGAGCGTCCAACATGGCATTGAGTGAATCGGCCACATTACTAACCAACCAGCCAACAGGCTGACCAACGGACAAGTATACACTTGTTATTCTTTCTTATTCTTGTCAAGTAAACCACTAAAATATGCGGATGGACATACAAGCTGTACGTTTACCAAAAGAAAAGTAAAAAGAATAAGAATATGTTTCAGCGTTGGACAAAAAAATATAAATCAATTTTATATATTCCCTTAATGGGACTAATGGATGTTAGCTACCTCTCCCCCCTTCCTCTTCTCTCTCCAACTCCCTCTCTCTTTCTCTCTTCGTCTCTGCCATTCTTTAACCACGATTTACTTTTGGCGAATCATCAGAGAGATCGAAGCGGCCGGTCCCTTCTATCTATCTGGATTGTACATAACGATCCTTCTCCATTAGCTACTAAACTACAAATGACTTTTAACTCGATCAATTCAAATATCTCTATCTAATCACATGACTAAAACTGATCAACCCCCTCTCGTATATGGGGGCACATCTGAATCACCTTCGACACTTAACTTAAAAAATGTTATCGTTAACTTAATATGTTACAACAATTCAATTTAACTTTGATGCAAAAACAGCGTCCACAATATAGAATCTGTTCTGTCAAAGGAGGTCATCTTCCCAGGTATTACCTCCTTCTTCCAAATTTGAACGTATTGTGGTAATAAAACCGATGTAAGAATATTTTTTTATTATTGTCGGTAATTCATTCTCCTAAATGGCATTGAAACTGATATATAAGATTTTTTTCTAATATGTTTTGAGCTTGAAAAGAGTTATGGTTAATTATAAGGTTTAGTGTTTTAAATTTTTTATAATAAATAATGAATCTTATTGTGACAATTGATGGGTGATATATATTGATGTATTACATTTTGGGGATATTGTCGACTGTCAGTGTATTTACGTCGAGGGGGCACAAGTGCAGCAAGTTCGTTGGAGCAAATTACATTGAAGTACTTGTAAAACAAGCACAAGGATGCAACATTGTGGCAATGGGACAGAGCCTGAAGCATGGTAGACAGTGTGGGACCTATTAGATTAGAGGTTCTTTTTTGGACCTTTTATAAGAGAGGGAGACCAGTGGTGGCTGGTGCACCAGCCCAGATGTGGCAACAATACTCCATGCATGGGCGAATGGTGGCTTTGTAGAGATATAGGATATTGGCAGGTGAGAAAAGTTTTCGAGAGAGAGAGAGAGAGAGAGAAGAAGAGAGAGAGAGAGAGAGAGAACCGACTTTCGTTGCAGCAGACTTGGTAGTATCTTCTATGTATTTGTTCTAATTCATGTTAACTGTAAATGTCAGGTGAAGGAATTTGAATGTTGGACTCTCAGATAGGGTGTTATTAGCCATGGTAATTGGGAGGTTGTTTATGAAAATCAGGAATAGTAAAGGTGCAAGGATCGCCTCCCTGGTGCACACCTGCGTTAATGTAATATACAGCTATCGAGGACGACCTGGATCTTTCTTTTGGCATAGAAGAGTCTGAATATATCAAATATTCGTTCAGTAATACCATTTAATTAATTTTTCGGACCTTGTCAAAAGCTTTAGATATATCAAGCGCGACCATCTTTGCTTCACCTCCCTTATTCAGTGTATGGTATATGCATTCAGAGAGGACTGTTAGGATATCCGCATTAGAACGGGCTTGCCTAAATCCATACTGTGGTCAGAAAGAAGTTTAGCATTTACGAGGTGATGGACTATCACTGGATTGATTAATAATTCAAAGATTTTAGTGAAGAGTGGGAGGAGACTGATGGGGCGATAATTTTGCAGATCAGTTCTTTCATCAGAATTCTTGAACACCGGTACCACAGAGGCAATTTTACAGCTATCAGGGAAGCAATATTCGGTCAGGCATTTGTTATAGATTTTAGAGAGGACAGGACAGCATAGCATTTTTTATTACTATAGCAGGGATAAGATCAGGCCCACATGCTTTGGAGATGTCAAGGTCTTTTGTTATATCCCAGACATGGGAAAGGAGGATGATCAGATCATCGTGAGGCGTCTGTCCGTAGTGGAAAATTTGGGAGGGAATGGTTTGTGAAGTCCAAGATGGAGTTTAAGGCGAACCACTAGGAAAGCCATTCAGCTTTTTAAGTTGACATGCAAACGATATCATAGTTGTTGGATAGTAGGAGAATTGTTGATTGCTCATTATTCACCACACTATTATAGATTTTTCAAAAATCACGAGTTCCTAATTTCTTCTATTGAATGCGTTTTCTGGTCATATTGGTATACCTATGTTTAGCTGCGGCTATTACACTCTTACGATGGTTTCTTAATGCTATAAATTGTGTCTATGTGTAAGCATTTTACCAATTCAGACTCATGGCGGCTGAATCGGTTGAATGCTTGCTGCCTATGCACAATAGCAGCTGAACAGGTTGAAGTGAACCATTAAGGGGCTTATTATAGAATTTCCGTGTGGGAACATGCTTCTATGCCTGCATTGACCTATTAAGTTGTCTCATTTTCGCACTGTTAGGCAAAGAGATAAAAAAAATTTACTCCATGGGGCATCTCTGAAGTTATCTCTCATGGATTCACAATCAGCTCGTTTGTAATATCTCATCGTTTTGAGTAACATTGCTTCAGTTTGGGGTCGGAAGTTTAGGGTGATCTACACCATTATCATGAGGTAATCAGCATTCCTGAATTTACTATGGGCATCTGTAACACAGCCTTCAGACAGTGTAGTCAAGAAGTGAAGCTTGCTAATTCTCACAATCTGGGAGGCGTGTCGGGAAAGGGACTGTCTGTAAAAGGGAATGTGCAATAGAGAAACTATGTGTGTTGTTACCAGCTGTGTCTGTATAGCTCAAGAAACCAATGCAATCTCTCTGGTAGACATTAAAATCTCCAAATACATGGATTTGGTTACTCGTATCTAAAGAGAGTACCACATCTACACTATCAGAGACATAGTCGAGCAGGGTGCAGTCCTGGGTCGAAGGAGAACGGTAGATGAAATATAAGTAACTAACGCTGTGTTGTAAGGTTAATCTAAAGCACATGTAGGCCTGATCATCTGATTCTAGACTATGTTCTCTAGTCAATGGGAGGGTATTATGGATATAGACTCTAAGCCCGTGTATATGCTTATCAGAGACTTTATGGCAGAGTGGGGGGGGGTAACCTGGTATGTGAAAACGATTAGAGGAGATTGAGGAGTATTGATTATTTCACTTAGTACTTAGATATCTATAGAGTTTACAAGGAGGAAGGCTTCTACATTATCGAGGTTAGTTCTAAGCCCTCGGATATTTGTGAACGCAAGCCTCAAGAGAGGAGGTGAATTGATTGCTTTTAGGTTGACGTCTGATTGGAACGTATTATTTTTTGTTTGTATTGTCATTATTTTTGTTTTTAGATAGAGTGGGTTGGACAAAGTGGGTGTTTGTTAGATGTCAGTAAACTCACACAAGTAGACTATTAGCCGAGTCTTTGTGTATAGGTTGTGACTTCTGGAAAGCCCACTGGAGATAAGTGCAGGGTCCTTTTCCATCACAAGATTATACAACTGTTGATAGAGCAATCGCTCTTATTACTACCTAAGAGTTAGGGCTCCTGTACTATCAGTCAGAAACAGCAGCCAGACCAGCTGTCAAACCTGTACCCTCAACCTGTCAAAACAAGAGCAACCCAGACTAGTCACGTGAAACTAAGTGACAAGAAATATCCCTAGGTTTCCCAGATAGAGAGAAATAGAGATAGATGGGACAACACTTAAATAAACGGTTAATTTTGTCCATGGGGCTGGGAATAAACAAATAAAACCACAAAATGAAAAATGAAATCTACGTTTTCACTTTGTAGTTTTCTTTATGATGTTATTATTATACATAATATGGTGTTAGAAATAACTTCCAATTTTAACGATGTGCATCATTGTTATGTACATATGTGTACATAATTATACACAATTATTTTAATCTATAATAATATAAATTAAAATCAACATACCCTGTTTTTGTTAATATTCAATTAAATTATGCAATGAATAGAATCTGATAGTCTTTCTCTACTCTATCGGTATTTCCATTGTAGGTGGTCGACTGATTACCGCCCCCCCTCGTAAACTCTCATCAAGAACTCGTATTGCTACTAACACTGAAAAGAACTCTCTTTTCTTCATCCGTGTACCTAAAACGAAACAGAACTTCCATGAACAGGGTTTCTTACTAAGAACTTCGTACCATGGGAATCTTTTTCTACCGACTACAACATGGTCGTTTTCAAGTAAAATCTCAACAAATATCTGTCATGTTGTCCTGTGAATTAATCATAGTTCTCAATCCTTTCATAATACTGTTCATCATCCAACTGAAAATCTCACTACTCCTTATCCTTGAGTGGCTTTTGGCCTTGATTACTTGGTGAATCATTAGTATATAAAAATAAATCACTACTTGAAAAATGAAGAAAGAACTGGAAGTAAGTAATAATTGATTTAATGCATATGCGATCTGTTATTGTAGAGGGTAACGGTATTTAGTGAGAAAGTTTTTTTTTTAATCCTGAGATAATGTGATCAAGATGAATTCATGACGTTACATTATGGGAGTTTGATTTGTTTTTCATTTTTAGAGAGCATTTGCCAAATGTATGCAAAGTTACTCATCCCTCTTTATACCAAATCGAAACCCAAGTTTAATTGTGTTTCGAATATCCAACGTGCTTGATAAATAACATTATTTGAATACTTCACAAAGGGGGGGGGGGCAGAATGCCGTTTTAATGCATGACTTTCCATGTGAACTATTTTAAAATAGATAAATTTGATTTGTTATTTTGTAGAAAATTATTTTATATACGGTCATTGTCATAATTTTTGCTATTAAGAAATGTTAGCCACTTTTGGGTGGTGCAGCCAATCATAAAAGAATATATTTTAATAACATTAAGAAATGTTAGCCAACATTTTGGTGATTCAGCCAATCATAAAAGAATATATTTTCATAAGATTAAGAAATGTTAGCCAACTTTTGGGTGGTTCAGCCAATCATAAAACAACATATTATAATAACATTAAGAGACCTAAACAAACTTTTTGGGGGTTCAGCCAATCATTAAAACAATATATTTTAATAACATTAAGAAATGTTAGCCAAGTTTTTGGGTGGTTCAGCCAATTATAAAGGACATATTGTAATAACATTAAGAAAGATAAATGTTACATAGAACACAATTAACTCCAGTTTGAGTTAGAATTTGATATTTTAGCAAGTGAATCGAGTAAAAATCCTGAAAATATAAATATAATCTGTTCTTACGATGAAGGCATGTTCCCATATGAGAATTTAGTTAAGTTATCAAAATAATATTGTGAAATAAAGTACACGGTTGTTTTCTTCATTTACATCTTTCTGCATCACCTCTCCCTTTAGTTAGCACGATTATAATGCTGACAATACTCTGTACTACATCAAAGGGATATAATCCATCCAAACTCGACGCAGTAATAGTATTAATACAGCTATTAGCTCATTCAGGAGAACATATCAGGTGACATTTAAAATAATACCCTAAATGTGGGCGTGACCTATAAATGTTTCGTTGACAGAAATCATTCTACAAATTAAATAGTTTATTAAGTATTTCATACGTTCATTAATTATATAGTTTAATATTTCATACGTTCATTAATTAAATAGTTTAATATTTCATACGTTCATTAATTAAATAGTTTATTAAGTATTTCATACGTTCATTAATTAAATAGTTTAGTATTTCATACGTTCATTAATTAAATAGTTTAGTATTTCATACATTCCTTAATTAAATAGTTTAGTATTTCATACGTTCATTAATTAAATAGTTTAGTATTTCATACGTTCATTAATTAAATAGTTTAGTATTTCATACGTTCATTAATTAAATAGTTTAATATTTCATACGTTCATTAATTAAATAGTTTAATATTTCATACGTTCCAACGTGAGGACGTCGTTGCTAGGTCTTAGCTTTCAAAACATTTATTGCCTTTGCATGAAAAATAACTAAGATTTACTAATCTTTTTAGCTCATGTATTTCATAGTCTGTCCGTCTTTTAGCCAATCCACAATAACTATTGATCCTATATCCATGAAAATGTTATCAGAGTTGAATCAGAAAGTCTCCATTAAATTTTGGAAGTGATCCAAATCTAGATGCAGGAATTTCATTGCAAGATTTCACATTTTAAGCAAATGTAATGTTATGATAGAAAATAAAGTCATGAACATCTTGACGAGGAATTCTTATAAAATAGCGCATTGAGATACGACTCCAAAAATATTGTGTTTCGGAATTTTTTAGTAGTCTGAATAATCAAAAAAATACAAAAGATCCTCAAATATTGTTCGGCCTTTGTTGAATGTTTGTACTCTATAGGTGCTTTTGTTTTGTTTTTTCTTGTTTGTTGTTTGTTGTTGTTATTTTATCTGTACCTTCTCTGGTCTATTAATTACCATTGACCTCTTTCTTGTTTGACCGTATTCTATCTTGTTTTTTCTTTCTTTTAGGAGCAAAACAAGTTTTAGAAATAGCCAGACATTTTCAATCTTCTTGGGGTTTATAACGAATATTACTTTGTGCAAATATCTACAGACCTTAAAATTCCTATTATGCAAGCAAACAAATGAATGCTGGAAAACAGATAATAGAGAAAAAGTCAAATAATAGAGGGAGAAAATTGCATATAAGCTGAAGACTTTCCGATGTTAATGATCAAAATGGTTATGAAATTAGGAAGAAGTCATTCTGTCAGTTGAATACGTTCTTTCTTTTCTTCTCTCTTTTTTTCTTCCGTTTTTCTTTCTTTTTTTTCATTTCCTCTTCTGTTTTTCTATTTTAGAAACTTCTAGAACGATGTAAATCTGATGTAACATCTCAGATAGTATCAAAATCAATATATACTAGCGGTCCTCAAGCTTCTTTTTCTTCTTGTACTTTGGGTATGCAATTGGCCCAATGGATACTATCAAAACCTATGAAATCGGTTATGCTAAGTAAACATTCAATAGGAATCGTGGTTATTGATGCACAAATACTCTTGAGAAAGGTATGAACCTGCAATTTCTCTCCAGCTATAGGTAAAATAATTTGTTTTCAATTGTTATATAAAATGAACAGTTTAAATGGATATAAAATAATTAAATTCAAGTTAGTAAAATCCACAAATCTGAGCATGAGTTTTTCCCCTCTGCCAAACAGTCGCTCGACACACGAAACATTTGACACACTTTGAAGATGGTAAACTCGTCCCTATTATCACACAAACTAAATCTTTTTGTACCTTATGGAAGAGTGATATTACTTATGAAGCTTTATTTAGCTTAGAGCAGTTTTATAAAAACATAGGTGCTTTCACAGATTAGGACCCACGATAACTTTGACTCCGTCGTTAGAGTCAGGGTCAGAGTGAGGGGTAGGGTTAGCGTAAGCGTTATGGTAAAGGTTAAGTTCAGAGTTAGCGTGGGTCCTAATTTGTGAAAGTAACCAAACATCTATAATTATTTATCCATAGACTAGAGAGTTATTATTAAAGGAAGACAGTTTTATGATATTACCTTATTACACTACATTTTTTAGAGTTTAGAATATATTTTTCAAGAGGTATGTATGGTTTTCCGAAACTGAAATAAGGGTCTCTATTTATTTGTATGGTTTTCCGAAACTGAAAAAAGAGTCTCTATTTATTTGTATGGTTTTCCGAAACTGAAAAAAGAGTCTCTATTTATTTGTATGGTTTTCCGAAACTGAAATAAGAGTCTCTATTTATTTGTATGGTTTTCCGAAACTGAAAAAAGAGTCTCTATTTATTTGTATGGTTTTCCGAAACTGAAAAAAGAGTCTCTATTTATTTGTATGGTTTTCCGAAACTGAAAAAAGAGTCTCTATTTATTTGTATGGTATTCCGAAACTGAAATAAGAGTCTCTATTTATTTGTATGGTTTTCCGAAACTGAAAAAAGAGTCTCTATTTATTTGTATGGTTTTCCGAAACTGAAATAAGAGTCTCTATTTATTTGTATGGTTTTCCGAAACGGAAATAAGAGTCTCTATTTATTTGTATGGTTTTCCGAAACTGAAAAAAGAGTCTCTATTAATTTGTATGGTTTTCCGAAACTGAAATAAGAGTCTCTATTTATTTGTATGGTTTTCCGAAACTGAAAAAAGAGTCTCTATTTATTTGTATGGTTTTCCGAAATTGAAATAAGAGTCTCTATTTATTTGTATGGTTTTCCGAAACTGAAATAAGAGTCTCTATTTATTTGTATGGTATTCCGAAACGGAAATAAGAGTCTCTATTTATTTGTATGGTTTTCCGAAACTGAAAAAAGAGTCTCTATTTATTTGTATGGTTTTCCGAAACTGAAAAAAGAGTCTCTATTTATTTGTATGGTATTCCGAAACTGAAATAAGAGTCTCTATTTATTTGTATGGTTTTCCGAAACTGAAAAAAGAGTCTCTATTTATTTGTATGGTTTTCCGAAACTGAAATAAGAGTCTCTATTTATTTGTATGGTTTTCCGAAACGGAAATAAGAGTCTCTATTTATTTGTATGGTTTTCCGAAACTGAAATAAGAGTCTCTATTTATTTGTATGGTATTCCGAAACTGAAATAAGAGTCTCTATTTATTTGTATGGTTTTCCGAAACTGAAATAAGAGTCTCTATTTATTTGTATGGTTTTCCGAAACTGAAAAAAGAGTCTCTATTTATTTGTATGGTTTTCCGAAACTGAAATAGGAGTCTCTATTTATTTGTATGGTTTTCCGAAACTGAAAAAAGAGTCTCTATTTATTTGTATAGTTTTCCGAAACGAGAAATAAGAGTCTCTATTTATTTGTATGGTTTTCCGAAACTGAAAAAAGAGTCTCTATTTATTTGTATGGGTTTCCGAAACTGAAAAAAGAGTCTCTATTTATTTGTATGGGTTTCCGAAACTGAAATAAGAGTCTCTATTTATTTGTATGGTTTTCCGAAACTGAAATAAGAGTCTCTATTTATTTGTATGGTATTCCGAAACTGAAATTAAGGTCTCTATTTATTTGTATGGTTTTCCGAAACTGAAATAAGAGTCTCTATTTATTTGTATGGTTTTCCGAAACTGAAAAAAGAGTCTCTATTTATTTGTATTGTTTTCCGAAATTGAAATAAGAGTCTCTATTTATTTGTATGGTTTTCCGAAACTGAAATAAGAGTCTCTATTTATTTGTATGGTTTTCCGAAACGGAAATAAGAGTCTCTATTTATTTGTATGGTTTTCCGAAACTGAAATAAGAGTCTCTATTTATTTGTATGGTTTTCCGAAACGGAAATAAGAGTCTCTATTTATTTGTATGGTTTTCCGAAACTGAAAAAAGAGTCTCTATTAATTTGTATGGTTTTCCGAAACGGAAATAAGAGTCTCTATTTATTTGTATGGTTTTCCGAAACTGAAATAAGAGTCTCTATTTATTTGTATGGTTTTCCGAAACGGAAATAAGAGTCTCTATTTATTTGTATGGTTTTCCGAAACTGAAAAAAGAGTCTCTATTAATTTGTATGGTTTTCCGAAACGGAAATAAGAGTCTCTATTTATTTGTATGGTTTTCCGAAACGGAAATAAGAGTCTCTATTATTTCCCTCTACACAAGGTCGTTTTTTATGTGAGAATATGAAGCTCCCCCCCCCAAAAAAAAAGGGCACGATTGATTAGAATTTAAAAAATGTAATATGCCTCAGTATAGAAAGATTTTTCCTTCACTGACCGAAATAGAAAAGATGAAGTGTACTATTAGAACAGATACTACACTTTGCTCCTTGCCAATAAAAACAATATGAGCAGGTCAGAATCAGAAAAAGACTAAAGAAGATACTCGTAAAGTATTAGTATGTGTTATTAGTTATATAAGTGATGCCTTCACACTGTATTAATATGTGCTATTAGTTATATCAGTGATGTCTTCACACTGTATTAGTATGTGTTATAAGTTATATCAGTAATGGCTTCACACTGTATTAGTATGTGTTATTAGGTATATCAGTAATGGCTTCACACTGTATTAGTATGTGTTATTAGTTATATTAGTGACGCCTTCACACTGTATTAGTATGTGTTATTAGTTATATCAGTGATGTCTTCACACTGTATTAGTATGTGTTATTAGTTATATCAGTGATGTCTTCACACTGTATTAGTAGGTGTTATTAGTTATATCAGTGATGTCTTCACACTGTATTAGTAGGTGTTATTAGTTATATCAGTGATGTCTTCACACTGTATTAGTAGGTGTTATTAGTTATATCAGTGATGTCTTCACACTGTATTAGTAGGTGTTATTAGTTATATCAGTGATGCCTTCACACTGTATTAGTATGTGTTATTAGTTATATCAGTGATGGCTTCACACTGTATTAGTATGTGTTATTAGTTATATCAGTGATGTCTTCACACTGTATTAGTATGTGTTATTAGTTATATGAGTGATGCCTTCACACTGTATTAGTATGTGTTATTAGTTATATCAGTGATTCCTTCACACTGTATTAGTATGTGTTATTAGTTATATCAGTGATGTCTTCACACTGTATTAGTATGTGTTATTAGTTATATCAGTGATGTCTTCACACTGTATTAGTAGGTGTTATTAGCTATATCAGTGATGCCTTCACACTGTATTAGTATGTGTTATTAGTTATATCAGTGATGCCTTCACACTGTATTAGTATGTGTTATTAGTTATATCAGTGATGTCTTCACACTGTATTAGTATGTGTTATTAGTTATATCAGTGATTCCTTCACACTGTATTAGTATGTGTTATTAGTTATATCAGTGATGTCTTCACACTGTATTAGTAGGTGTTATTAGCTATATCAGTGATGCCTTCACACTGTATTAGTATGTGTTATTAGTTATATCAGTGATGCCTTCACACTGTATTAGTATGTGTTATTAGTTATATCAGTGATTCCTTCACACTGTATTAGTATGTGTTATTAGTTATATCAGTGATGTCTTCACACTGTATTAGTAGGTGTTATTAGTTATATCAGTGATGTCTTCACACTGTATTAGTAGGTGTTATTAGCTATATCAGTGATGCCTTCACACTGTATTAGTATGTGTTATTAGTTATATCAGTGATGCCTTCACACTGTATTAGTATGTGTTATTAGTTATATCAGTGATGCCTTCACACTGTATTAGTATGTGTTATTAGTTATATCAGTGATGGCTTCACACTGTATTAGTATGTGTTATTAGTTATATCAGTGATGTCTTCACACTGTATTAGTAGGTGTTATTAGTTATATCAGTGATATCTTCACACTGTATTAGTAGGTGTTATTAGTTATATCAGTGATGTCTTCACACTGTATTAGTAGGTGTTATTAGTTATATCAGTGATGCCTTCACACTGTATTAGTATGTGTTATTAGTTATATCAGTGATGGCTTCACACTGTATTAGTATGTGTTATTAGTTATATCAGTGATGTCTTCACACTGTATTAGTATGTGTTATTAGTTATATGAGTGATGCCTTCACACTGTATTAGTATGTGTTATTAGTTATATCAGTGATGTCTTCACACTGTATTAGTATGTGTTATTAGTTATATCAGTGATTCCTTCACACTGTATTAGTATGTGTTATTAGTTATATCAGTGATGTCTTCACACTGTATTAGTAGGTGTTATTAGCTATATCAGTGATGCCTTCACACTGTATTAGTATGTGTTATTAGTTATATCAGTGATGCCTTCACACTGTATTAGTATGTGTTATTAGTTATATCAGTGATGCCTTCACACTGTATTAGTATGTGTTATTAGTTATATCAGTGATGCCTTCACACTGTATTAGTATGTGTTATTAGTTATATCAGTGATGTCTTCACACTGTATTAGTATGTGTTATTAGTTATATCAGTGATTCCTTCACACTGTATTAGTATGTGTTATTAGTTATATCAGTGATGTCTTCACACTGTATTAGTAGGTGTTATTAGCTATATCAGTGATGCCTTCACACTGTATTAGTATGTGTTATTAGTTATATCAGTGATGCCTTCACACTGTATTAGTATGTGTTATTAGTTATATCAGTGATTCCTTCACACTGTATTAGTATGTGTTATTAGTTATATCAGTGATGTCTTCACACTGTATTAGTAGGTGTTATTAGTTATATCAGTGATGTCTTCACACTGTATTAGTAGGTGTTATTAGCTATATCAGTGATGCCTTCACACTGTATTAGTATGTGTTATTAGTTATATCAGTGATGCCTTCACACTGTATTAGTATGTGTTATTAGTTATATCAGTGATGCCTTCACACTGTATTAGTATGTGTTATTAGTTATATCAGTGATGGCTTCACACTGTATTAGTATGTGTTATTAGTTATATCAGTGATGTCTTCACACTTTATTAGTAGGTGTTATTAGTTATATCAGTGATATCTTCACACTGTATTAGTAGGTGTTATTAGTTATATCAGTGATGTCTTCACACTGTATTAGTAGGTGTTATTAGTTATATCAGTGATGCCTTCACACTGTATTAGTATGTGTTATTAGTTATATCAGTGATGGCTTCACACTGTATTAGTATGTGTTATTAGTTATATCAGTGATGTCTTCACACTGTATTAGTATGTGTTATTAGTTATATGAGTGATGCCTTCACACTGTATTAGTATGTGTTATTAGTTATATCAGTGATGTCTTCACACTGTATTAGTATGTGTTATTAGTTATATCAGTGATGTCTTCACACTGTATTAGTATGTGTTATTAGTTATATCAGTGATGTCTTCACACTGTATTAGTATGTGTTATTAGTTATATCAGTGATGTCTTCACACTGTATTAGTAGGTGTTATTAGCTATATCAGTGATGCCTTCACACTGTATTAGTATGTGTTATTAGTTATATCAGTGATGCCTTCACACTGTATTAGTATGTGTTATTAGTTATATCAGTGATGTCTTCACACTGTATTAGTATGTGTTATTAGTTATATCAGTGACGCCTTCACACTGTATTAGTATGTTTTATTAGTTATATCAGTGACGCCTTCATGCTGTATTAGTATGTGTTATTTGTTATATCAGTGATGCCTTCACACTGTATTAGTATGTGTTATTAGTTATATCAGTGATGCCTTTACACTGTATTAGTATGTGTCATTAGTTATATCACTAATTGGGCGTGAAACTCATGGTAGACTATTTCAACTCTAGATCTGTCATGTTCTGTGTGACACAGGGGTCATCTTGAGAGGGATTTAGCTCTAAACTACATACAACAGTCTTGAATGTGGATAGGTTAGGAGCTCGTCCTCAGTTTTTCCGGAATTTTGCCTTAATTGTAGAAAGAATATCACGTTGAATAAAAAGTATTTCATTTACTCCATAAACTGGCAATCAATATTGAAAAATTGAATCGTTTTTATTATTAAACTTCAAATAGAATATTTAAATTTAGATGATTCTCGATTGTTCTATTGTTTTATTGAAACTTTCCTCATTATTTTACTGACCAATCAGAACGAGCGATTTCTTTTGCCCTAGTTTTATGACGTCACATCTATCAGGCTGTGAATTAAGACTCTTAATCAAGGGAGGCGCGAGATCGCACTATCCCTTAAAAGACTTCTACGAATGGCCTATGCTGGAAATCTCATTTCTTTGATCAATCATAACTCAAAAACCAATAAACCAAATTAGTTAAAACTTTGCACAAAATTTTTATTTGATTGGTTCTATAAGTGTGTAGAATTTCAGCATCATTAGTCAAGGCAACCCAGAGATCCAGAAAGTTCAATCATGAAATCATGTTATCTGTGTGTACGTACGTACGTATGTGCCACCCTGTATCTCATCAACTATTTGGTGGATTCAGCTGATTTTTGGCAGAGATAGAGGTTCTAGGGTCTAGTTGATGACATTTTAATTTCAGTTTACCATATATCTTAGTTTTCCAGAAAATTCCAAAAAACCTTAAAAATGACCATTGATTTGAGGCATAGCCTTTACAAAAGTAGTGACATTCCATAATAAATTCCAGTATACTGAAATCATATGCCCTTAATAGGGTTAAGATGAAAATTCATATACACTAAATGTACAAAAGCAAGGAAATTCCCAAATGTGTACATTTTTATTGTCATTAAGGGTATGACTACATCAACGAAACCATTTCATTATCACATCACTACAGTATAAATCTCTATGCATGAGTGAATGAAGTGTGTGAGGTGTGCTGAAGAAAAATTCCTACCAGTAAAATACATAGCCCTGTTGTGCTCGCATACCCTTAATGACAATAAAAGTGTAAACATTTGAGAATTTCCTTGCTTTTGTACATTTAGTGTATATGAATTTTCATTAACCCTATTAAGGGCATATGATTTCAGTATACTGGCATTTATCATGGTATATATAAGTGTGATTAAGATAGAGAAAGAGAGAGAGAGAGAGAGACGTACATTCATAATCTTCCATTTATTAAATAATTTCTAAGCCGATGTCTGTTTTATTTCTTTCCATCTCCCATTCACTTTTTCTTTCATTTGTCAATGGACAATCATCTCTCCCTAATCTTAACACTTAATCCTTTCTTTTCCATTTTTCTAAACAGTGTAAAAGAAAACGAAAAAATGCCCCTTTCCCATGCCCCTTTCCTTTTCTATATCGTACATTTCGTCTCGAGTTTAGTCTACTTTTGTTTCCTCCAAATTTCCATATTCTCCTGAAGATTGGCATTTTGCTTATCTTTGGCTTCAAATCAGTTCATCGCCAAAGACCCCAAGGAGACTTAAAAATAAATCACAACAAATATAAACATGATATGGGGAAATTTACCATTAACCAAACATCAGTAAAAAATCTCAACCTTTTACTGATATTCTTCCTTGGATAAACAAGATGGCGGCCATGTTTTCAACTTGATTGTCTCTAAACAAAATTCATGAAAAGGTTATCAATGGATTCTTTGTTTTCTCAGAGGTCAACATTTGCTCAAGGATTACTTTTATCTTTGTTTTGGTGTATTCTGATTTTTTTAAATAAACTTTTAATCAGGATATGAAATAAATTTAACGATTTGTTTTGTAAATATATTGGAGCTAACTGGGAGAATAACAAAGGCTGAGTGTGAAAAGTGTTGAGTTCAACACTGATGTACAATGGAAGTCAAGGAGAGAAGTCTCGTCATAGAGTGCGAAATGGTGTTGTGTTTTATGCGTTTTCACATCACCGGTCAGTCTATGTAAATTTGTATATGCATGGCATCCAACAGAAAATACACGACCGGTGTTTACGCTCACTTCCACAAGCTAAGTGGTTCAATTCTTCATTGCTAATATATATATGAAGCTTTATAGAATGAAAATATTCCAAATAATCTCATGTATAATCAATATTTAATATTAGTTTTGTTTTTTGCTAGAAATAAAAATTATGTCTGTTGGTGATATAATGCTTCTGAGCAGAAACACATGATTTTGTTGATCCAAGTTCAACTTATGACCAACATTGCATTTATTTGCAGTAGCAGAAGAAGAGAGATCTGGATAGACGATACAAAAAATATTATCTATGTATTAAAAAAACTATCAGACATATGTATTTCTCGTCTATATATAACTTTGATAAATACATTATTGTTTTTATTTATTATTGATCGAATATTTATTGAAACCACCAATAAAATAAGGGAAAACTAAAACGAATTTAAAAAATCCTGTTTAAACAAAAAATTGTAAACATGACTAAATTTTGAATTATTTCTCTATAAGCCCTGCACTCGAAACTATGTCACTACCTAAGCAATGCCGAAAAAATATTTATAATATTTTGTCCATTTCGGACGACATTTACTCAAATTAATTTTTTAAAAACAAATAAAATAAATAGAGAAATTATGTGTCTCACTGACAAATAGTGGAATTGTGAAAGAAGAGAAATTAACTATATACCTCATGCTGAAAGAAATTAGAAAAAAGAGAATTTGCTGCCAAATGGACGGCTTTTATAGAGACCAGTGAAGAAAATCTATTGGCATTATACATCTACATGGGTGAAGATGTCATATAAACCCAACAAATGTTATTAAAGAACACGTGTTATACTACACTATTATATGTTAGGTACAACTAAATATCAGAATTTTTATTTTGTTTGATAAGTTTTTAGTTTTGAACAAAGTAATCTGGAGTTCCTACATCAGCATCTCCAAATTGACAAAGGAAGGGAGGGGCATTTACAGCATCACCGAGGATAAGGAGTACTATTTCACTGGTTCAAGAATTTAATGAACACTTTCTTTTAAATAACAACAGCAATGACAGTGATTTGTTGTTTTTCATCATTTATTTTTTAGAGTGAGTCTTCTTCTTCTTCATTCGATTTATTTTTAACAGGCTATTGATTAGTCCTCTATAAGAGGGTGGGTCCTGCCCGTCAGTCTTGTACTCCAGGCTTGACGGTCGCGAGGATCTAAGTTTGTAATCCCCAGGGGCTGCACGGTCACACTTACACAGCTCATCCCAAGAAAGCTTCGGTCTTCCAGCCTGCCGACTTGATGTGATGGACATGTTTCTGACCCGGGAGATCCAGCTGGAGCTCCGCTCGACATGGCCAAGCCATCTCATCTATTGGCATTATACATCTACGTGGGTGAGGATGTCATATACACCCAACAAATTTTATTAACGAACATGTTTTACTACACTGTTATATGTTAGGTGGAACTAAATATCAGAATTTTTATTTTGTTTGATAAGTTTTAAGTGTTGGAAAGCCCTGAGAAAGAGGAAAGTTCCCCAACCCAGTTTGTGGGAAGGGAGCAACTCAATTTTTTTGTGATACTTATAAAGATTGAGTTCACAAAACATTCAGTGGAATTACAGGTATGTTGTTAGGTGATAACCAGTTTGTGTGCAAGAAGTGTAAAACAATGGAGACGGATGAGAACTCAGATGTGGATAAATTTTATTGGGGTTGTTCAGGAGTTTTGTTATCTTGGTGATATGAATGAAACATAGGTGGGGGAAGCTGCTGCTGCTGCTGCTGCTGCTGCTGCTGGTGGTATGATAACAAGGGTTAGGAGTGGATAGAGTAAGTTCAGGGAACTTCTGCCATTACTAATCAGCAGAATGTTATCGCTGTCAACTAAAGGAACAGTCTATCGGTGGTGGTGGTGGTGGTGGTGGTGGTGGTGGTGGTGGTGATGATGATGATGATGATGATGTATTATCAAAGTATCATCATCAACATCTGATAACTGACAAAGGAAGGGGGCATATTTACAGTGTCACCAAGGATACTTCGTAGTATTTCACTCGCCCTGTTTCCAGAATTAAATTTTTTTAAGAACCTGTTGCTCCCTCTCCTCCTTCTCTCCTCCTCCTCCTCCTCCTCCTCCTCTCCATTTTAAAATGTTCTACATTGATGTGCAACCATGTTTTAACTGATGAGATTAGGATCTAGAAAGATGTTTCATCTTTTAAAGCTGCTGATTGTTTCGCCTCAACAACCTGACAAATAAAATGTATTTCATTTATATTTTTGTTTTATTTAAAGTATCAGCATAATATAGAATTTTAGACGAAGATATTAACAAAATTCACCCAACTTAATAATTTTATTGATTTCGTATTTCGAACTGAAATATAAATAGGAGAGAAATGGTATGAAAATGATACGATAGATGTGTAATTTGTGTCTCAAAGACAGACTTAGTTCTGATGACCTCCGAGGATTAAATCTGGACAGTATAGGGAAATGTGTGCAGAACAGTAGACTTTATGTGTTTGGTTACATTGAAAGAATGGATGAGAGATTTTGGGTTAGTAGATGTAGAACAGTTGAGGTAGCAAGTCTAGTTCACAGGGGAAGGCTTAGGAAGACATGGTAGTGTAAGAAAGTGATGAGACTCTGCGCAGAATTGTGAAAGATTGGTACGTTAGTATATATTTGGGGATCCGTGTACAGTGAGACCAAGAATCAGTGTCAGGAAAAGGTTGACATGCATTGAAAAATATTGTTCTCAATTTTTGGAGATAACGCAGTCCCTTTTTGAATAACACAGCAGACGCATTTCACCTTGCACACTGGATGTCATTGTTTGAGGGATGGCACACAGATACTCGAGGAAAGTTCTGTGCACAAATAAGCTAAGCCATGAAAACGATGGGAAAATGTAGAGATGTGCAATAACGACGGAGAAGATTATCAGGCCTTATTTCTTTGAGGATGAAGACGGAAATGCTGTCATTGCGACTGAAGTACGCCATCCGACCATGATTTAAGACTTCCTGCACCAAAGAATTACAAATAGGCCTAAATTATGGTTCCAACAAGATCGGATAACAGTGCTTCGGCAACAAGATTATCTCTCGCTATGGCAATGTAAACTGGCCTTCACGTTCCCCAGACTTGTCTAGCCCAGACTTTTTCTTGTGGGGGTATCTCAAAGAAAAAGTTTACATCAATAAACCTGAAACTCTACAAGAATTGAAGAAGAACATCAAGAATAAAGTTGGGGAATTAAATCGTAATTGAGTGATCCTGTAATCCGTCATGGATAATGTTTAGGAAAGGACACGAATTTGGGAAACTGAAAATGGAAACCATTTAAAAGATGTTATTTTTCATAAATAAATTATTTTTCTATTTCTGTTCTTTTCTTGCAAACAAATCTTTTGGGAATCTCCATTGTCTTCCTCATATTATGTTAAAAGTCCAGTAAGGTACCATAAAAAATAACGAATCTATTCAAGTTAAAAATTCCTCAGTCACTTCTTGGCCACCCTGTACATATACATATATATATATATATATATACATATATATATATATATATATATATATATATATATATATATATATATATATATGTGTGTGTGTGTGTGTGTGTGTGGATGAAACGCGGAGGCCTCTGTATATCTTAATTGCCATAAATATATTTTTATAACTTACTACTAATCTATATATATATATGTATATATATATATATATATACAAAAGATGAAAGATGAGAATAAAAAATCGTATAGATACAGTATTTATTTAAACATCAGAAGTTTAAAGCAAGATGTTTCATATCCTTAATTTTTTATTGTATTCTTTCATCTCTTGAATTGATTGCTCTATTTAATATATTGAACTTTATATTATTACGATAGATTATTATTAAACGATACATCGCCTATCTTTAATGTAATAATATATATATATATATATATATATATATATATATATATATATATATATATATATATATATATTAATTTACTATTTCATGTATATACACATATATTATTATAAAGTCAGCATTTTCAGCATTTATTTCAACAGTGTTCAATACGTTAGTAAAGCTTAGTAGTAGCATGAATATATGTACTTTCATATTATATATATATATATATATATATATTTATTTATTCTGGTACAGAAAAATTAGTACAACATTCGTACCGTCGGTTTCAAGCACGGAAGGTCTTACCCATCCGGCTCTCTTCAGCTTCTGTTGTCATCTGTTTTGGAAATGTGAGGTCACATGACACTCTTGTTGGGACGCGTTATTTGCTCAGTGTGTTGTGTGTGTTTGTTTAAATTTGAATTTAGTGTCATAAGACCGTTGAGATTTAAAACACGGGAGAAGAAAGAGAATTCAAGATTAAAGGGAATAAAAAGGGGAATAAAAAAGGGGGGTAAAAAATAAAAAAATATATATATGAAAAAATATATATATATATATATATAAATAAATATAAAAAAATATAAAAAAACATATATATATATAAAAACATTTTAATACTAAGAATAAAGGAATAAAAAAATAAAAAAATAAAAAAATAAAAAAATAAAAAAATAAAAAAAGAAGAAAGAGAAAAAGAGTATAAAAAGTGGGTTAAAAAAAATATATATATATAGAGAATAAATTGTAGAGAATAAAAAAGAGCGAGAGAGAAAGAAAGAATAAAAATAGAAAGAATAAAAATATATAAATAAAATATATAAATAAAAATAATAATAATAAAAAAATAAAAATTAAAAAATTAAAGATTAAAAACAAAAATAATAAAAATAAAGAAAGGGTTTCTCTGAAATTCCCGTGAGCCAAATTATGAATTTGTATCATTAGCCGTTATATTTTTGAAGGTATGCGTTCTAAAAATCGTTGATGTGTAAGAATCTTTAGATTGGAGTGATTTTTAATGAAGGGATTCGGATCTAAGGGAGGTAACTAAGATGGAAATATGAAATATTTGAGTTTGTTAAAGTGGGTTTGAAAATTAATCTGGTGGTTGATAAAAGATAAAAAAATAAAAAATTAAATATTTTTGCATTTTGGTGAAAGTCGAAGTTTTTGCTCTTGGAATTTATGTGGATATAATTTTTTGAGTAATCTAGTGATTGATAATTAAATTAAATATTTTTGTATTTTTGTGAAGGTCGGAGTTTTTGCTCTTGAAGTTTAAGTGGATATAGGTTGATGAGGTGTTTGTTCGTTTTTATTGTGTTTATATTAGTAGAGGGGGGGTAGTTAGACATTATGTGAATCGGTCAGACCAGTTTATAAGCAATGCTTGCCTCTTGTGTGCACATCCCTTGAATATTTCATCGCGGACATTTAAACAAGAGGCAAGCATTGCTTATAAACTGGTCTGACCGATTCACATAATGTCTAACTACCCCCCCTCTACTAATATAAACACAATAAAAACGAACAAACACCTCATCAACCTATATCCACTTAAACTTCAAGAGCAAAAACTCCGACCTTCACAAAAATACAAAAATATTTAATTTAATTATCAATCACTAGATTACTCAAAAAATTATATCCACATAAATTCCAAGAGCAAAAACTTCGACTTTCACCAAAATGCAAAAATATTTAATTTTTTATTTTTTTATCTTTTATCAACCACCAGATTAATTTTCAAACCCACTTTAACAAACTCAAATATTTCATATTTCCATCTTAGTTACCTCCCTTAGATCCGAATCCCTTCATTAAAAATCACTCCAATCTAAAGATTCTTACACATCAACGATTTTTAGAACGCATACCTTCAAAAATATAACGGCTAATGATACAAATTCATAATTTGGCTCACGGGAATTTCAGAGAAACCCTTTCTTTATTTTTATTATTTTTGTTTTTAATCTTTAATTTTTTAATTTTTATTTTTTTATTATTATTATTTTTATTTATATATTTTATTTATATATTTTTATTCTTTCTATTTTTATTCTTTCTTTCTCTCTCGCTCTTTTTTATTCTCTACAATTTATTCTCTATATATATATATATTTTTTAACCCACTTTTTATACTCTTTTTCTCTTTCTTCTTTTTTTATTTTTTTATTTTTTTATTTTTTTATTTTTTTATTTTTATTTTTTATTTTTTTTTATTCCTTTATTCTTAGTATTAAAATGTTTTTATATATATATATGTTTTTTTATATTTTTTTATATTTATTTATATATATATATATATATATATTTTTTCATATATATATTTTTTTATTTTTTACCCCCCTTTTTTATTCCCCTTTTTATTCCCTTTAATCTTGAATTCTCTTTCTTCTCCCGTGTTTTAAATCTCAACGGTCTTATGACACTAAATTCAAATTTAAACAAACACACACAACACACTGAGCAAATAACGCGTCCCAACAAGAGTGTCATGTGACCTCACATTTCCAAAACAGATGACAACAGAAGCTGAAGAGAGCCGGATGGGTAAGACCTTCCGTGCTTGAAACCGACGGTACGAATGTTGTACTAATTTTTCTGTACCAGAATAAATAAATATTATGCTCTTAATTTTTAACTTTGATTCTTAATTAATCGAGCACTCTGCTGGGATTTTTCCTACCATTCTACAAAGAATTTATATATATATATATATATATATATATATATATATATATATATATATATATATATATATTTATATATATATATTTATATGAAGAAAGAGATGGAGAGATGGAGATACTTTAAATAATTCAAACGATTTCGAATATTAAATTTAAAACTAATCTTGAGTTTCTCAAAAAGAAATAGCGCCATTGTCCTTAGATTGGAATGCTTGCGTACATGTTGAACACCATGTTTTCCCTTCAATAAATTACGATTTCTTCAACTTCCTTACCAGCATTACATCGCTAAATCGTTCAATGAAGAATTCTTTAAGAATAGAATTGACAACTTGCAACCAAAATGAAGCATATGTAGACATATACATTTGCAAGACGCTGAAACCTCACAGTACTTATATCAATAAAAAAAAAATGCTGTGGTGAAAATTGTATGAGAACCAAAAAAAAATAAAACTGAAGGTTTTGCTTTAAAAAACCTTAATTTTATGTAGTTGAGTTAAGTTGTCTTAGATCAAAGAAAACGTGTTCTAAATATTTGCGAATATCCCTAATTTTGTGTAATTAAACCAGGGTTTAAATCTTATTAAAATCAGAGTGTACAACTTTAGCAGTAGATATTCCCAGGGTCCCTCATAACATCTCTAATGGATAAAAGATAAATATGACCTCTTTGTGAAAATCTACACAAGTACGGAAATAGTCCCTATCGAATTTGAAGTTCGTAAGTTGTATAGCCTAAAAGTAGTGGATATACAAACAGAGAGAAGGGCACACATCTCTCAGGATGCCGTGACTGCCAGATTGCAAACATGTTCTCACTGAATGTATTCATCTACTTTCGATAACAGAAATATTTTACAGCACAAACAATAAACTAAAGTAGATGCTATAGTATCCTTCCTGAAAGCACTGGTTCCATGAAAAGAGCAAAAACGATAACATCAAACTAAGTAGGAAACATTACATTTTCAAATGACAGTGTCATGCTTTTGTCTTATAGTCCTCACATTCCGTGAGCGATGTTTCTGACAAAGGGGGAAGAATTGCTGTTTTCTGGGTCGGAATCTATCCATCTAACTCTAATTGTTGGCTAATTTTTTTTTACCTTGCATCCAGTGGCTTCATGCCTTGTCTGGAGCGATTTCCATAAAAAACAAAAACACCTTAAATCTAACTGATTAGAAGTGAGGAAAAAATGTGTAAGTAGTCCAACAGTAGTGTATCCCACGCAAAGTGTTTTGATTGGATAATAGATGAATCACTCCACATAGAAACATTAACTTACATAGAAAGAAAATATTCCATCAAAATGTAATTGCTACAGTGAAAAGGATTCTACAGAAATCAAATCATTTGCTTTTGATAGCTGAGAATGATTTGACCAAGAATCGAAAACGTTCGTGATACCTATGGAACATTTATTAATTTTTCTGATTTTAATACAAAAAAGACCATTAGAAAAATAAAAAAAATAAAACAGGTATAATTAAACAGACGAATTCTATTCTTATTTTTAACAATGTTTGCATAAATGAGAAAATGCTGCCTGAATACACACACACACACACACAATATATATATATATATATATATATATATATATATATATATATATATATATCAAAAAGCCGCTTATTGGGCAATTTTTAATCTAGCTTCTGCAGAAGGATTTCATCATCATCATGATGTTTAACGGCAGTTTTACACGCTGGCATGTGCTGGACAGCTTCAACAAAATTTGATTTTCAAACTAACCTATCTCTGCCCAGGTCTTTACTTATCTCTCTTTCTTTCAAGTCAATTTTCATCACTTCCTTTTATGTGTTCTTTAACCTCCCCCTATGATCTGAACATTAACTGTTCTACATCTACTGACCCAAGAACTTTCATCCATTCTTTCAATGTGGCCATACCATCGAAGTCTCCTGTTCTGCACTTTATTTCAGCATCATAATTATTATTCGTAATGTTATTACATCTGCTACCCTAAGGATTCTTCATACCACATTTGGTGCAACCATATTAATTGGTTTTTAAGCATATAAGTATTTATAATAATTATAAGCAGTAGTAGTAATAGTATGCTAATTTTGACCCTCTATGATACACTTGGTATCCCAATGGCTATTCACGCTAAGTTTAGGTATAAAAAGTAAATGGTGAATCATTCTCTATCGGATTCTACTCACAAAAACTGTGAGAGAGTCCTAAAATATATTCCACCTTTGACAGAAATTGACACGTTAAGTCACAAGTAAAAGGCAGATGTCATAAACCACTATGCTTGGCATCTAAAAAAGAGACACAGATAAAATCAAACAAAAAACAACGATATCTGTCGACCATAACAAAATACATTGCAGACGTGATATACATCAGAGAAGATAACATTGTTGCTGCCTGCTTATCTCGACTAATGTACACAGTGACAATAGATCCTTGTGATACATCTAGTGACAATAGATCCCTGTGATCCATCTAATCATGATGAACTAGTCAAACACAAAAGTCAACAAAAACATGAAATGCAAGGGTCATCCATCTTGTGTGATGTATCACCATCCACTTCTAGATCCTACATACCAAAATCACTACATAGAAGGATTTTTGACATGTTCCATAACATCTCACATCCAGGACCTACACAGACAACCAAATTAATAAAAGTAAGGTATTTTGATCCAGAAATATACGATATTGGGTCAAAGGTTCTCTTTGGTGTCAGCAACGCAAGATCTCCAGATATACTAAAACAGAAATCACACCTTCTTTCTGCCATTTGTATATATTTACATCATTGGTCAAGTGCCCCCCTCTAACATATGATGGTGTATACACATCTCCAGCTATATATGTACTCATCACATGCATTGAGAGAGTAACAAGATGGGTAGAAGTTATTCATTTATTACTACACATCTGCAAACATCGCATTAGCCTTCTTGAATATATTGACGTCCCATTACACATTGTAATGGATTGAGGAAGCCTGTTTCAGAGTGAAATGTTTAGAAATTTATCGATAATAATAGGATTTTATAAACTCCATACAATAGCATATCATCCTCAAATCAATGGAATTACTGAAAGCCTACACCACACCGTAAAGATAGCAATTATGACCTGAAAACAGAATTGGCTGGATGTCCTACCAATCATACTGTTTGGTATTAGAAATATACCAAATGACCAAGGTTTATCTCCAGCCACCACAGTTACTGGACCCAACTGCTACTGCCTAAACCCATAACTGACCAGAAATATCTTGATATAAATAGAGATGGAATAAGAAATATTGTCACAGAAATGTAAGAGTTTAATATAAGTCTAATTTCAGAAGGACACCTACATCCAACACAGAAATCCTTAATACCAAAAGACATAAGATCATCAACGCATGGATGGCTTTGAATTAATAAAATACAAAGAGCACTGGGGGCTCCATGTTTAAGACTATATAAAGTCATAAATAGGCAAGATAGATATTTCATTATAGAAACATTATTTAGTGGAGAACGAAGAGTTTCAATTGAAAGATTGAAGCCTGTTATATTTGATCATGCTGACAATACTAATAAAACCATAAAATAGAATACAGCAGACGACATCACACCAGCAGATGTTTCATCTAAGACACGAAAAACACAGCAGGAAACAAGAAGCAACTTTCACACGTTCAAGTTGATGCGTTCGTTTTGAAGCACATAATGACCTATACACAAAAAGAAAGAGAAAAAGAAAAAAATGTATTCATATAAATAAATAAATAAAAAAGAAGAAAAAGAAAAAAAATGAATTCATATGAGTAAAAAATAAATAAATATAAAAATAAAAAATAAAAGAAAAAAATGATTTCATATAAATAAATAAATAAACAAATAAAAAGAAAAAAATCAATTCATATTAATAAATAAATAAACAAAGAAAAAAGAAAAGAAAAAGAAAAAAATGAATTCATATGAATAGATAAATTTACAAAATAAAATAAAAAAGAAAAAAATGAATTCATATATAAATAAATAAAGGAAAAGAAAAAGTAAAATGAATTCATATGAATAAATAAATAAAAGAAGAAAAAGAAACCAATGAATTCATATAAAAAATAAAGTAAGAAAGAAAAAAAGAAAAAAAATGAATTCACATAATAAATAAATAAAAAAAGAAAAGAAAAAGAAAAAATGAATACATATGAATAAATAAAGAAAGAAAGAAAAGAAAAACAAAAGAAATAATGAATACATATGAATAAATAAACAAAGAAAGAAAGAAAAGAAAAAGAAAAAAAGAAAAAATGAATTCATATAAATAAATAAATAAATAAATAAAAAGAAAAGAAAAAGAAAAAGAAAAGAAAAAGAAAAAGAAAAGAAAAGAAAAGAAAAGAAAAGAAAAGAAAAGAAAAGAAAAGAATGAATTCATATAAATAAATTCATAAATGAAAGAAAAAAAGAAACAAAAATGAATTCATATAAATAAATATATAAATAAATAAAATAAAAAAAAATTAATTCATATAAATAAACAAATAAATAAATTAAAAAAAAGAAAAAGAAAAAATAGTATTCATATAAATAAATAAATAAATTAATAAAAAAATAAAAGGAAAAGAAAAAGAAAAAGAAGAAAAATGAATTCATATAAATAAATAAATAAACAAATAAATGAAAAAGAAAAAGAAAAAGAAAAAGAAAAAGAAAAAGAAAAAGAAAAAGATACAGAAAAAGAAAAAGAAAAAGAAAAAGAAAAAGAAAAAGAAAAAGAAAAAGAAAAATTTAATTAATATGAATAAATATATAAATAAAAGAAAAAGAAAAAAAATAGATTCATATAAATAGATAAATAAATAAAGAAAAGAAAAAGAAAAAGAGAAAAATGAATTCATATGAATAAATAAATAAATAAAAGAAAAAGAAAAAGAAAAAAAATAGATTCATATAAATGAATAAAAAAGAAAGAAAAGATAAAGAAAAAGAGAAAAATGAATTCATATAAATAAATAAATAAATAAAAAAAAAAAAAAAGAAAAGAAAAAGAAAAAGAAAACAATGAATTAATATAAAGAAAGAAAAAAAGAATAAGAAAAAGAGAAAAATAAATTCATATAAATAAATAAATAATTAAATAAAAAAGAAAAGAAAACGACAAAAATTAATTCATATAAATATATACATAAATAAAGCCAAAAAGAAAAACAAAGAAAATGAGAAAAAAATGAATTCATATAAATAAATAAATATATACAAAAAAGAAAAAGAAAAAGAAAAGAAAATTAATTTATCTCAATAAATATATTAATAAATAAAAAAAGAAAAGAAAAAGAGGAAAAAAAAGAATTCATATAAAAAAAACAAAGACAAAAAAAAAAAAAAAAATGAATTCATATAAATAAATAAATAAAGAAAAGAAAAGAAAAGAAAAGAAAAAAATGTAATTACTATAAATACATAAAGACAGTAAAGAAAAGAAAAAGAAAAAGAAAAAGAATGAATTCATATAAATAAATAAATGAATAAAAGAAAAGAAAAGAAAAGGTAAAAAAATAAATTCATATAAATAAATAAGAGAAAAGAAAAAGAAAAAATGAATTCATATAAATAAATAAATACAAGAAAAGAAAAAGAAAAAGAAAAAAATTAATTCATCTCAATAAATAAATTAATAAATAAAAAAAGAAAAGAAAAAGAAAAAAAGAAAAATTAATTCATATAAAAAATAAACAAAGACAGAAAAGAGAAGAAAAAAAAAGTTCATATAAATAAATGAATAAAAGAAAGGAAAAGAAAATGAAAAAAATTAATTAATATAAATAAAGAAAGAAAAAAAGAAAAAGAAAAAGAAAAAGAGAAAAACATTAATTCATATGAATAAATAAATAAATAAAAAAAGAAAAGACAAGGATAAAATGTATTCATATAAATAAAGAAAGAAAGAAAATGAAAATTAAAAAGAAAAGAAATGAATTCATATAAATAAATAAATAAATAAAATAAGAAAATAAAAAGAGAAAAAAATGAATTCATATGAATAAATGAATAAAAAGAAAAGTAAAAGAAAAAGAAAAAAATTAATTCATATGAATAAATAAATTCAAAGAAAAGAATGAGGAAAAAGAAAAAGAAAAAATGAATTCATATAAATAAATAAAAAGAAAAGAAAAAGAAAAGAAAAGAAAAGAATGAATTCATATGAATAAATAAATAAATAAATAAAAGAAAAAAGAAACAAAAATGAATTCATATAAATAAATAAATAAAACGAAAAGAAAAAGAAAAAAAACAAAAAATGAATTCATATAAATAAACAAATAAATGAATTAAAAGAATGAAAAAGAAAAAAATTATTCATATAAATAAATAAATGAATAAATAAAAAAAAGGAAAAAGAAAAAGAAGGAAAATTAATTCATATAAATAAATAAATAAATAAATAAAAACGAAATAAATGAATTCATATAACTAAATACATAAAAGAAAAGAAAAAGAAAAATATGGATTCATATCAATAAATAAATAAATAAATGAATAAAAAAAAACGAAAAAGAAAAAAATTAATTAATATTATTTATATTAATTAATTTTTTTCTAAAGAGATAAAGAGAAAAAAATTAATTCATATGAATAAATAAATAAATAAAAAAAGAAAGGAAAAAGAAAAATGGATTCATATAAATAAATCAATAAAAGAAAAGGAAAAGAAAAAAATAGAAAAAGAAAAAGAAAAAGAAAAAAAAGAAAACAAAAAGAAATAAATTCATATAAATAAATGAATAAATAAATAAAAAAAGAAAAAGAAAAAGAGGAAAAAATGAATTCATATGAATAAATAAATAAACAAAAAGAAAAGTAAAAGAAACATTAAAAAATGAATTCATATAAATAAATGAATAAATCAATTCAAAGAAAAGAATAAAGAAAAAGAGAAAGAAAAAAAATTCATTTATATGAATAAATAAATAAATAAATAAAAGAATAGAAAAAGAAAAAAAAATAGATTCATATAAATAAATAAATAAATTTTAAGAAAATAAAAAGAAAAAGAAAAAAATAAATTCATATAAATAAATAAAGGAAAAAGAAAAAGAAAAAGAAAAAAAAGAAAAAAAAGAAAAAGAAAAAGAAAAAGAAAAAGAAAAAGAAAAATTTAATTCATATGAATAAATGAATAAATTAATAAAAGAAAAAGAAAAAAATTAGATTCATATAAATAAATAAATAAATAAAAGAAAAAGTAAAAGAGAAAAATAAATTCATATAAATAAATAAAAAAGAAAAACGAAACACGAAAAAAATTAATTCATATAAATATATACATCAATAAATAAAAAAAGAAAAAAAAGAAAAAGAGAAAAAAATGAATTCATAAAAATAAATAAATTAATAAAAGAAAAGAAAAAGAAATCAATTAATTCATATAAATAAATAAATACAAGAAAAGAAAAAGAAAAAGAAATAAATGAATTCATCTCAATAAATATATTAATGAATAAAAAAGGAAAAGAAAAAAGGAAAAAAATGAATTCATATAAAAAATAAACAAAGACAAAAAAGAAAAGAAAAAGAAAAAAATGAATTCATATAAATAAATAAATGAATATAAGAAAAGATAAGAAAAAGAATAAATGTAATTATTATTAATAAAAAAAGAAAGAAAAGAAAAAGAAAAAGAAAACAAATGAATTCATATAAAAATAAACAAAGACAGAAAAGAAAAAGAAAAAAATGAATTCATATAAATAAATACATGAATAAAAGAAAAGAAAAAGTAAAAAGAGGAATTCATATAAATAATTAAATAAATACAAGAATAGAAAAAGAAAAAGAGAAAAAAATGAATTCATATAAATAAATAAATGAATAAAAGAAAAGAAAAGGAAAAGAAAAAATTAATTAATATAAATAAAGAATAAAAGAAAAGAAAAATAAAAAGAGAAAAATTAATTCATATAAATAAATAAATGAATAAAAGAAAAGAAACAGAAAAGAAATGAATTCATATAAAAAATAAACAAAGAAAAAAAGAAAAGAAAAAAAATGAATTCATATAAATAAATAAATTAATAAATAAAAGAAAATGAAAAGAAAAAGAAAAAATTTAATTACTATAAATAAATAAAGAAAGAAAAGAAAAAGACAAAAAGAAAAAAATGAATTCATATAAAAAATAAACAAAGACAGAATAGAAAAGAAAAAGAAAAAGAAAAAAATGAATTCATATCAATAAATAAATAAATGAGAGAAAAGAAAAAGACAAAAATTATTTCATATCAATAAATAAATACAAGAAAAGAAAAAAAACTGACTTCATCTCAATAAAAAAAATAATAAATAAAAAAAGAAAAGAAAAAGAAAAAGAGAAAAAAATGAATTCATATAAATAAATAAATGACTAAAAGAAAAGAAAAAGCAAAAGAAAAAGAAAAAGAAAAAGAAAAAAAAAAGAAAAAGAAAAAGAAAAAGAAAAAGAAAAAGAAAAAGAAAAGAAATGAATTCATATAAATAAATAAATAAATAAATAAATAAAAAAGAAAATAAAAAGAGAAAAAATGAATTCATATGAATAAATAAATAAAAAGAAAAGTAAAAGAAACAGAAAAAATAAATTCATATAAATAAATAAATAAATTTAAAGAAAAGAATAAAGAAAAAGAAAAAGCAACAAATTAATTCATAGAAATAAATAAATAAAAGAAAAGAAAAAGAAAAACATGAATTCATATAAATAAATACAGAAAAGAAAAGAAAAAAAAAGAAAAGAAAATATTGAATTCATATAAATAAATAAAGAAATAAAGAAATAAAGAAAACAAAAAGAAAAAGAAAAAGAGAAAATATGAATTCATATAAATAAATAAAGAATAAAAAGAAAAAGAAAAAGGAAAAAGAAAAAATGAATTCATTAAAATAAATAAAAATAAACGAAAAAGAAAAGAAAAGAATGAATTCATAGGAATGAAAAAATTAAAAAATAAAAGAAAAAAAATCAATTCATATAAATAAATAAATAAAACGAAAAGAAAAAGAAAAACAAAAAGAAAAAAAAAGTAATTCATATAAAAAAACAAATAAATGAATTAAAAGAAAGAAAAAGAAAAAAAATTATTCCTATAAATAAATAAATGAATAAATAAAAAGAAAAGAAAAAGAAAAAAAATGAATTCGTATAAATAAATAAATAAATAAAAGAAAAAAAGAAAAAGAAAAATTGAATTCATATGAATAAATAAGAAAAGAAAAAGAAAAAGAAAAAAATTAGATTCATACTAATAAATAAATAAATAAATAAACAAATAAAAAAGAAAAAGAGAAAAATGAATTCATATAAATAAATAAATAAATAAATAACAAAGAAAAAAAAACGAAAAAAATGAATTCATATCAATAAATACATAAAAGGAAAGAAAAAGAAAAAGAAAAATATGGATTCATATAAATAAATAAATGATAAAGAGAAAGAAAAAGAAAAAGAGAAAAATGAATTCATATAAATAAATAAATAAATAAATAAATAAAAAGAAAAGAAAAACAAAAATAATAAAATAAATTCATATAAATAAATAAAGAAAGAAAAGAAAAAGAAAAAGAAAAAGAAAAAGAAAACGAAAAAGAAAAAAAATGAATTCATATAAATAAATAAATAAATAAAAAAGAAAAGAAAAAGAAAAAGAGAAAAAATGAATTCATATAAATAAATGAATAAATAAATAAAAAAGAAAAAGAAAAAAAATGAATTCATATAAATAAATAAATAAATAAATAAATAAAAACAGAAACGAAAAAGAAAAAGAAAAAAATGAATTCATATAAATAAATAAATAAATAAAAGGACAAAAGAACTTTTTTTTCATAAGACTTCTCACTGGAGTTCTGCTACTTCTCTATGGGGGTGTATAGTGAGGAATTAGAACATAAAACAAAAAAACTAAATAATTTCCCAGAAGGCCTCTTACCGGAAGATAGAAGAGGGGGCTTTTGGGGGGAAGAGATTAGAAAGAAGGAAAACAAAAAGGCAATCATGATGGTAGCAGTGGTATTTTATTCGAAACGAACGTCTCCTTCTAAAGGCTAATCACTATCGGTTAAATAAAACCAGTTTTCATTTTTAATGAGAAGTTGTCTTTCAATAACCCTATTTTATTTCGGTAAACCACAAATCGAGCTCTAATAAAGTAGTATATACTCCTATGCCTTCGAATAACCCATAAAAGTGGAGACTCCATAAGGTAAATAAGTGCCCAATACGAATCAGAAAAACTTTACAGATGAATTTAATTATAGTAGATAATGTATTGTGGAGAAGAAGGATCATTCTCATCACCAGGCAATTGATGAATTAACATTATTATATTTGTACCAGTAATATCATAATAGGTAAGATACGTAGGTAGTAGGTAGGTAGATAGGTATGTAGGGTGTTAATAAGAGTATTATTAAATTATAGATGATCCTAGTAAACAAAATCCGTTTTGATTCCCATGACACAAAAAATTTAGATTTAAAAAGATTTATTTGTTAACTTTTCACAGCATAGCTGAGATAGTCTAGCAGTTGTATTGTAAGGTGATGAGAAGGGGATGTCCTTTTATCTTCTCGTAAAGAAACCGAACAACGAAAAGTATTTCTGTAACTATAACAAAAAAGGGTTTTATTAACTCAAGGTTACCTATACCGTTTGGTATAGGTAGAAGAGAGTGGGACGGTGTCTGTCTGAGGAAGAGGAAGAATATAAGAGTTCTTAGGGCTGCCCGTGATTTTCTTCAGGTGAAGATGGTAGTAGTCGTCAAGTGGTGACGGCGGCGGGAGAGAGAGCGTTTCCTCGTTCCTCGCCGGTGCTCTCTGCGATGTGTCCAAGCTGGTGCCAGGAGGTCGTCTGATCTTTTTCCTCGAACTCTAAGGGGACATAAGTAGTCCCTTAGGGAACTAACGATATTACAGCGCCCTGTGATTTGATTGGACAAGCTAGCTCACAGGGACAGTGATTATGCATTCAAAAATAATCCCTATTGGTGACTGCTACATATAGCTTCTCCATTTTCATGTCGAGCTCATAAATCTGAATTTTGAAAGGATTTGCACAAGTGAAGCATATTGATTGATTATGAACTAGACCTACCCGGCGCCATTTTTGTTTCGCTTTTTTTTGTAAACTACGAGCTAACTTTGTAACTGTTAAATACATGAAACCAAAATTTTAAATAATAAACATTTCATTCATAAGTTTCTTTCAAACGCGAGACTAAAACTTTCGTATTTATTCGTATAAATAAGTAAACTTTAACATCTTGGTAATTTCCATACACATTTATTTATCTTTTAAATAAGAGCCTAATGAAATGAAAAGAAAGAGGAAATCAATTCGCCTGAAAAAATATGGTGACCTTAATAGGAGAAATAAAGGGAGGAAGAGAGAGAGGAGGAGAAAGAGAGAGAGAGCAAGAAAGCAAGTCAGTCAGCCACTCGCTCCCATCTTTTTCTTTTCTCGCTTTTACCAGTCAGTAAGAATTCTAGCGAGTGACGTTAGCTTCATTTAAGAAAGGTTTTTAATAAGTTATCTATTTTTAATTATCACTGTTAATATCACCAAAACTATTGCAGACAAAATAGAACAATAAAATTACAAATGTATAACACCAAACATTAATTCATTATGAACAGTTTAAAAATTAGCTATGCAAATTAGGCGTTCAAAGGATTGTCTTTAGATCGTTCGTCGGTACTACATATAGAATATTTCAAAACAATATGTCGTATCATCGATACGCGCCATAAACTGGTATCGTCTTGGCCTTCGGGGCTTGATTTACGCCTATCTATGGGTCTGTCCTGTGCAGTTCTAGGAGGTCCACCCTCCCAGGCTTCGCCTCCCTTCTTTGGGGAGGAGTAAGTTCATTGCTTACTGCCTGAGGCGCCCCTACCGGGGAATGCCGACGGGGCTGTCCAGGCAATTTTTAATGGCCAGAGTGCTCACCTTCTCGGGCGCTGGCTTTTCAAACCCCACTTTCCCGACCCGAGCTTGGGTCACATCTTACTTGTGGGAGTAAGATAAACCTGGCCTTGTGCCTAACCTCCTGGGGAGGTAAATAATATGGTGTATTATTGATTGATACACGCCATAAACTGGTATCGTCTTGGCCTTCGGGGCTTGATTTACGCCGGTCTTTACACACGAGAAGTGGTCACACAATTTTATTAATAAAGGGAGTACCCGTTTGCAGCATGGTGTAAATAGGTGCGTAGGTGTATAGGGGTGGGAGTAGTAAAAATGGTATTAAATTATAGTGTTTGAAAAGGATTTTTTTTTTTTTAGAATCTTTCTGAATCCTTTTTTTAATCATTTTGTAATTTTCCAATAGAAATTAAAGAACCAAAAATTACCTTCCTAAAACATATGCAAGGGGAGGGCGTGATTGGTGTAACGTGATATCGGCTGTGTTGAGTTCAAATTCTCTCGGATCTATTATGTTCAGTCATTTACTAATAACGTGGGGAAGTCATCAAATTCTGTTCATTCCATTCATCATTTCCAATCCTCTCATAATATTCAACATCATTCAACTCACAATCTATCCATCTCATTAACCCTCATCCTCGAGTGGCTTTTAGCCTTGATAAATGGGGACTAATTAGTTTTAAAAAAAAAAATGACTCCCTCCAGCTATGGGTAAAATAATGATTTCTATTCACCTAATTGTATACAATTACTTGTTAATACTCAGTACTGCGTTTCAGCATAAAATAACCCTAGCCTTCGAGCTAGGATCAAAGCGTAGTATCTGTTTTGTCTAAGATCGGAAGAGGATAAAAATATTATTGACTGAGGCAATTTAAATTTTTGTCCCATCCAGAGTGCCCCTTTTGGGGAGCTAGATAATCTCCACATTAAAAATTAACCTTGCGTGTAACTTTGCCCTCGTGGGGAGGCAACTAAATTGGGAGCCAAAAGTGGTTAACAAACTATAAAAGAGACAAAATCAACCTAAAAGCTGTCATCTATATCATTTGCATTATTGTAAAGTTAGAAATACCAATCACATTTCGGACAAGAGTAAAAGGAAGGCGCAACAGTTTTCCCTGATAGCAATTACATTTTTACAAAACAAAATTCTATTTCGTATTCAGATTCTTAAGTAATGTCTAGCATTCTTCATCTCCATATTAATAAAACTATCATGTCCATGTGTGTTTCTCGCCTGTACGTAACTTTGATAAATGCAAATTGAATTATCATTTTTTTTTTTTTTTTACTATTAACGGAATATTTATTGAAATCAAAAACAGAATAAGGGAAAACTAAAATAATTTTTATAAAATTCTATTTAAAAAAAGGAAAATCTTATCGCGTAAAATTGAATGCACCCTTTTTGTTCGTTTTGGCTGCGTTTTTGAACGCTTCTTCCAAGTAACATTTCATCATCTCTGTATTAACATACTACCAGACAAGGTCTTGTGTGTGTGTGTGTTTCTCGCCTATACATAACTTTTATAAATACACATTATTATGGTTTTTTTTTTCTTTTACTATTAATCGAATATATACCGAAATCTAAAAATAAAATAAGGGAAAACTGAAAGGAATTTTTTAAACTCCTATTTACAAAAATAGAAAGTTGTAAACCTGACTATATTTTGAATTACTTTCCTCTAATCTCTCCAGCCGGCAATATATGTCCATCCGGGCAACGCCGGGTATGCACCTAGTGGTGACTAATTTCGTAGCGAGGATTTCATGACGACTCTCGTGACTGTAAATACTTGTAGCAGGAGTTGAAACATTGGTTCTTGTGATGGAAGTGCAGACGTGATGGGGAATGTCGAGGGTGTAACAATGGTGAGGTAGGCGGTCATAGCAGTTCTCCAAGACTCTACTTGTGGTACCATCAGCATTCTTTATTGTTGTGTCCAAATGCTTTTCATCTTCTCCTTTCTTCTGCCAACGCAGACACACACACACACTCGGATATATTTGATAAAATTCCAGAAAACCTTTCCTCATATTGATTTTTGGATCTACATTTGCGGCTGGTTATTTAACACGATTCCTTCAGAATCGGTAGATATTATTGCTGCTGCTGTTGCTGATATAGGCATGACTCTCTCTCTCTCTCTCTCTCTCTCTCTCTCTGCATCTCTCCGTGTCCCTCTCTCTATGTCTCGTTCTTTCTTTCTTTTCTCTCACCCTCTCTCTGTTTTTCTATCTCTTTCTCTCCATTCTCTCTTTAACTGTACCTGTCTCTCTTTCAGTTTCTTTTATGCCTTCCCCCTCTCTCTCTCTCTCTCTTTATCACTATCTGCCCTTTCCCTTTCTCTCTAACCCTAACCCTTCTTTCTCTCTCTCCCTCTCTCTTTGTGTGTTACATACTCAATCTCTCTCTCTCTCTCTCTCTCTCTCTCTCTCTCTCTCTGTCCCTCTATCTTGATCTCTTTCTTTCTATCATCTCACTATGCCTCTCTTTCTTCTCCCTCTCTTTATTCCCCCCCTCTCTCTCTCTCTCTCTCTCTGTTTTCCTCTCTATCTATACTGACCAACAGATAACCAACTATCATTTCATTATTATTTATGTTTTGATTAACCGCTGTTGTTAATTTATTTGCCCTTTCGCCATTACTACTGGTACTACTGGCATAACCAATTCTGCTTCTTTTTTTTTATTTTTTATATTTAAATTTTTTTTTTTAATAATGTTTCATTTTGATAAAAATATGAAAACGCGTTCTCTTTCTTTAACTTTTCTTTTTTTTCTCATTTTTTTTCTTTTAATTTTTTTTTTTTTTGTCTTCTGTTCTTTCATCTTCTTACTTTCATTTCTGCTATGGATATTTAAAAAAATTCTTTTCTAGTCATTTTTCATTCATAAAACGTTTTCATTCTTTCTTTTTTCTTCTACTTTTAATAACCCCCCCCCTCCACCCTCCATTTTGGGGAAAAAACTTCTGTTTCATTTCTGCTATTACTTTTATTAATTGTTCATTTTCATTAAAAAAAAAGGAAAACACTTTTTATTCCTTTCATCTTCTTTTCTTTTCTTTTTCTAATTTTTCTTATTTTTAATTCTTTTTTTCATTTTCATCTTCTAAATTCTTTTCTTTGCCTTTTTTGTTTTCTCATCCCCCTCCTTCTTCTTCACCACCGCCTCCTTCTTTTCTTTTTCATTCCTACTTTTCATTCACCCACTCACTTTCTTTCTAGTTTCTTCTTCTTACTTCTTTTCTTTTTTCATTTTATTTTCATTCTTTTTATTCTCCCCTTTCTCATTGTTTAAACTTTTCTTCTTTCTTTTTGTGGGTTTCTCTTTCTCTTTCTTTTTCCTCAATCCCTTTATTCTCTTTGGGACAATTCCCATTTTAGTCACGTAAATTACCCCAAAACAGTTTATATTTACTTATGTTTTAATTTAATTTTTAAAAAAAAAACCAAAAAACTAAGATTACAAACACTTAACTTTCATTGTACACATGAAACGCTGAAATGAAAACTTGGTGGGAAAATATATTCGCCATCTTTATCAACAAGTCAAAAAAGAACGATAATGCAAGTTCATAACTACAAAATTATGATCTTGAGTTATTGTTCTTCCTTAGCTAGTCTCTTCCTCGACTTGCCTATAAAGATGGCGACTATATTTTTTTCGGTCGGGTTTTCATTTTGGCGTTTTAGTTAGTTGTTTGGGAGTAATGCCAACACCCATTTGACTCTAAATAATTGACGTGACTGAAATAGGAATTAGCCTTCTTTTTGTCTTTTTCTCCTTCCCTTCTGCTTCATTGTTTATCATCCCCTTTCTTTTTTCCTTTCTCTCCATTTTCTTTTTTTCCTTTTCTTTTTTTTCTTCTTATTTCCTTCTGTTCTTTTTGTTCTCCTTCCTTTTATCCATGTCTTTTTCTTTTATTAATTCTTTTTGTTGTTGTTTTCATGTTGCTTTTTTCGTCGTTTTTCATTCATCATTTCTCATCTCCATATTTGTAACCTCCGACCCCCCCCCTCCCTCCCGCTCGAAGCAGAAGGAATATCGATCTTCAGTCACGTGACTCCAGACTGCCGATCCCTTCCAAGTGATAGGAGAAAAGTGATGCACACTAATTCGTCGTACCCTTCATCTGCAACAAGTTTGTCCAGCGATCTCATCCAAATGCTTCCATGCATAAATCCCTTTGTTCAAGGGAGAATAATCCTTCCCCCCCCCCGCACCCATCATCATTTCCCAGACATTTTCTGTCTCTTCTATCTTTAGTTTCAGCTATTGCAATTATTACCGTCATTACAGGTCATGACTATCAAACAAAAGGTTCCAAATTGCCTTCCAAGAAGCGGCTGGTCTGATTACACTGATCCTATTACAACCACTAACATTGTTATATTGGTGACCCTTTGCTTCGTTTGTCTATCTGCTCTACGGCATATCAACCGCGTTTGGGTCATTTAATGGCCAAATATAATACCTATTAGCGACGAATAATTGCATAGGATTTGTGGAAACATGTAGTGGAGAGAAATAACCCAGTCAAGGCTAGGAGCCACACCACAAACACAGCTCACTATTTTAACCATAGCTGAGGGGAGGGAGGAGTTATACCTTTCCAAACGATAGTAGTGTTAAATAGAACAGAGTAAATCTGATAGGATTTGAACTCAGCATAGCTGATTCCATAATCTCTGAGAGTATCCATTAGACCACTTACATGCAAACCCCATGGACCCTTGAGAGATTTGTAAATGGAAAGAATGAAAAGAAAATGTATATCCATACAAAAATATATCATTTTTTTGACAACTTGTAAGGATAAACAAAAAAAAGAGTTAGTAGTGGGTGAGAGTTGAGAGTGTTTTAGAAGGTTCCAAGTGAAGAAAAAGTTGTTTAGTCTATAAAAAGAAATATAGTAGACATTTTTATTTCGGCTTTCCTCAGGTAAGTTTAGTGGGTAGTGTAAAAAGTGTGTGTGTATTTGCTTGCCTTTGATTTTAGTCAGTGTAAGAGTACATGTGTGAACTTGTGTGTGAGTGAGTTTGTAAATGTTTCTTGTTGCTTCAGCCCAGCAACTGCGATTGTTTTATTGAGGGACGCTCTCACATGTGCCGTTTCTGAAAGAAACTGGGAAATAGAGAGAGAAAGAATGCTGATGTTTGGGTTTTAATATTACACACAAAATTGTAACATGTGGAGGTGAATATTTCTGCGCTTGTGATTGACTGTAAAAAGATGCTGATTGAGATTTTGTACTTTAAACAACATTTGCTATTGCTGCTCCTAAAGATTAAAACAATAAAAAAGAGAAATTTGGTTTAAAAGTTAGATTTTAGAAAAAGAAAAAGAAAGAACGAATAAAATAAAATTATAAAAATATAAGATTATAAAAATATGTCATTTTAAAACATGAGTTTAGGAAAACAAATCTTAATAAGATATTTTATAATAGTTCTAATTCCAAACAATCAAGGGAAAGAATACGATTGTGAATTTATTAAAAATTGCTGAATTCAAATCTTTGTGTTGAGTAAAAAATATTTGCTCACCTTTCGATAAACAGCAAAATAAAGTAAAACAAGAACATAAATCAATCGTAAGACTGCATACTTTCCCCTGACAACGTAAGGATGGACAAAAGTCTTATCTAGCCCTTACTTCTCCATATTGTACCAAGTATTCCCGAAGTTATGCCATGGAAACGTTGATTGCTAAGATAAGCATTTATCTGATCAGGTTGAAATGTTGCATGGTGATTACTGTTATCAAAGAGGATCAGATCCGTACATCAAATTTGGAAAAAGCATAAGCTGAAATTCTGTCAAAATTTCGACCGTAACTTAAATGTTCAAGATCAAGGTCAAAGTTTTAAAAGATGTGGGACTTCATTGACTACGATATGAACAAGTAGAAAGTCTCTTTAATGAACAGAACTGAAGTTAGCCCGGAAAGTGTGACGTTCATCTTTTCCGTGACCCTGACCTTGACCCTGGACTTGGATATGCGAAATTAAAATCAGTTCTAAGTTAGACTATGTCCGATATTTTGACTAAGTTTGGTGACGATTGGACAAGCGATGTTGACGCTATGCTCTACACAAACAAACAAACAAACATAGTGATAAACCAACAAACGTACTCGGCCTAAAACATAACCTCCTTGGTGGAGGGGATTAATGTTAATTATGCAACGCTTAATTTTTATGCAATAGGAAGTTCGACCTGCTTGATTTGGTTTTGTTGGCATTGGTTTCCCTTAATTCTGCTTTATAATCAGGTACTCACAGAAGGGGCCACATGAAGGTTACAAACATCTCTAAAGAATATGGTGCTATGGATTAGACAGGATTCGAACACGGTATGCTTAGTCGTCAGTCTGTGACAGTAGCCACTTCATTATTTCCACCTGCAAGGACAGTCAGTCAATGGAAAACTGACACTTTTGCATGCAGTTATGGTAAAATAAACACAATTAATAATTTGTTTGGTTTGAGTCGACATGGAAGATGCCACCCCCCTCTTCATCCAGTTTCCTGTTATTACCAAGCCAATTACCATTCATCATCATCATCATCATCATCATCATCATCATCATCATCATCATCATCATCATCATCATCATCATCAGTTTAACGTCTGTTTTACATGCTGCCATGTGTTGGACAGCTTTAAGAAATTGACTTCCAAACTAAGCTATCTTTGGCTAGGTCTTTATTTATCCTTTTTTCTCTCAAGTCCATTTTTATCACTTCCTCCCATGTTAACCTTGTGAACTGGACCTGCTACTTTAACTGCTCTACATCTACTGACCGAAAAACTCTCATCTATTCTTTATACTTGGTTATATCATTGAAGTCTTCTGTTCTGCACATATCTCCCTATACTCTTCAGATTTAATCTTCCTCTAAGGTCATCAGATCTAAGCCTGTCTGTAAGACTCACATCACACATCATTCTCATATCATCTCTCTCCATGCAACGCATGTCCTCAACCCTTACTAGCCAGGTTTTACTTTCATGCATCATCACATTGCGTACACATGTCTGATAGACTCTTCCTTTGGTCGACAGTTGTAATGCTCTGCTGGTTAGTAATGGCAGAAGTTTCTTGAACTTACTCCCTCCACTCTTAACTCTTACAATCACATTAGCACCTGTTCTTCCCTATGCTCTAATGGTATCACCAAGGTAACAACATTTCTTGAAAACATCAATAGCTTCGCCATCCAGATATACTCTCTCCACATCTGAATTATCACTCATCTCCATTATAATACACTTCTTGCACACCAATTGGTTATCCTCTCTCAACCTATCAGTAATTACACTGCACTACTTGTGTACCCAATGCTTACAAGTACCATAAAAGATTGAATTACTTCCGACTCCCTTTCCACAAACTGAGCGAAGGAACTTTCTTCTTTTTGAGGATTTTCCAACACTACAACGACTGATCATCACTTTGGTCTTGGTAACATTCACTTTCTGACCTTTACTTTCCATAGCATTCTTCCAAGTCTTTAACTTAACAAATAAGTCATCTAATGTTTTCACAAGCAAGTACTTAATCATCAGCATACAGCATCTCTTCCAGACAATCTGTACAAAACTCCCTGGAGAATGTTTCTGAGACACAAATAAAAATCAACTGATTCAGTTCAGAACCCTAATGTATTCCTACTTTAACATTAAAGCTGTAACTAAATGTGCTGTTAATTCTAACACGACTTGGAGCAGTTCTGTACATTGCTTGAACAGTCTTCACAAACCACTCATATACTCCTAGTTTACGCAAAGTCTACCAGATAACCTTTCTTGGCACCCTGTCAAAAGCTTTCTCCAGATCTACAAAAGCAAAATACAGGTTCTTCTTACAAAGGTGCTTCTCTTGCATTTGTCTCAGAATAAAGATAGCGCCAGCTGTACTTTGCCTAAGCATAAAACACAAACTGCATTTCATCAATATTTTATTAGAATTATTTTATTTGATATTTTTAAACTTTTGTTCACCCCAAATAAGGGGTCATATTTTATTTGATATTTTAAAACTTTTGTTCACCCCAAATAAGGGGTCATATTTTATTTGATATTTTTAAACTTTTGTTCACCCCAAATAAGGGGTCATATTTTATTTGATATTTTTAAACTTTTGTTCACCCCAAATAAGGGGTCATATTTTATTTGATATTTTTAAACTTTTGTTCACCCCAAATAAGGGGTCATATTTTATTTGATATTTTAAAACTTTTGTTCACCCCAAATAAGGGGTCATATTTTATTTGATATTTTTAAACTTTTGTTCACCCCAAATAAGGGGTCACATTTGCCACTGAGACGTAAGGGGCTACTGTGATTAGAGACTAGATTTATAAAGGGCATCCTAAGTGGGGAGTTGTGCAGCGAGATGTTTGGTCACATTACATTTAAATTTCTGCATGTTGATACAGTCGGGGAAACAGAGAGCAGGAAGGGAATCCTAGAGGTAAGCAGTCTGAGCAAAGAAACTTTTCCGGCATCTGGGGACTTCTACAGTGAAGGGGTGGGGGCCTTGCTGCAAGTCAAGTTGGTCGGGGGTACTTTAGTTGATGGGGTACAACTGTAGTAAGTTCGTCGAAGCAAATTCAGAGGAAATACTTGTAAAACAACCACAGTGATGCAATATTGCAGCGATGTGACAGAGCTGGAGCTTGGCAGACAGTGCAGGACTTATTAGGTTAGAGACACATTTTGCTGGGGTTAACACTTTATTTCTATATGAAATACATAGATATCCGAGTGTTCAATCTTGATTCTCTTCTACCTCTGAAACGTTGAGTTAATAAAGCATTGTAAACATTAATGTTTCTGCAATGATTACGGCAACTTGCTGACTGCATGTATGACACAAGGTTGAGTATGCAACATGTTGATTTAGTAGCGTCAACTTCAAGAATGCCCAGGTATTTATAGTTATCGCATTCACAATATGCCCTCATCACCAACCGATTGAGTTGTTCTATCTCTTCTGTTGTTTGAAGTTTTCCGTTCTTGATCTCAAGTAGTGCATATTTTTCCATTGCAAATTCCATCCGTATATCCCAGCTGAACATTCTAATTGTGTTTATTCGTGTTTCCAGCTCTTTTTGTTTTATTGCCACAAGTTTCAGATCATAACAAGAGGTAATTTATGATTTCCTTTGTATTATTATTATTATTATTTCTTACTCACTAGGAGTTCTGACGCTAGACATTACAGTAAAAACAAGTGGTATTTCCTGGAGTCTGAGTGTCAAGCCTCCCCAGATTTTAAGTAGGCTCTACTTTTTTCAATCACCATTGCAGCTTTTTTTGTGTTTTCACACTAGCTGTTTACCATTGAGTTCTAGCTTATAATGGCTAATGACTTTCTCTGGAATTTGAATGAAAATAAGCCTCTTAAGGATTGCAGTACTCTCAAGTCCCTTCCAGTCGAGGTCTGGATGGTGCTATACCTTCTCAGTCTTTTCATTCTGTCAGAGCGTTCATGCCATTTTTTGTTGCACTAACTGGTGTTTTTGCAAATGCATTTTTAAGCGAAGGATTAGGATTAGGGTTAGGATTAAATTGAAGGCTTTTTCTTCTCAGTCTCACTTTCCTGAAATTTGTCTTAGTATATTCAATCTATATTTTTAATTGTTTTTACCTGCCAGTACCTATATATATATATATATATATATATATATATATATATATATATATATATATATATATATATATATATATATTTAAATATATACATACCATCCTACATCATACTGGTACAAACTAATAAAAATGTTTTATTAATAAATGCTTCCAGTTAGTTCGTTTTTGTCTCCTTCTGATATTCAAAATCATAATCTAAGCACCTCAAATTTAAAAGAATATTTTATTATAAAATAAGTATTCATATATATATGTACATACCAATTACAATTTAGTTTTTATCAATCCATAATTTGTGATGTGTATATTGTAAAAAGGTAAAGTGGTCGACCACAATCGAAGGCGACTTGAAGGCTACCTTTTCATCGGCTACAACACCTAGATGTAGGGGAGGGTGCCACTCCTTTCCCAGGATTATTCCACTGACCTTTGATCCTCACGTTATTATGCTGAGTGTTCAGCAAGGAAACATCAAGTGTTTGGTATGACTTGATCGAAGATTGAACCCGAGTTTCCCTGCCCATTAGTGAACACTCGCATCATTGTGCCAAATGGGCCATGCATATTGTAAAAAAGGTAAATAACATGAAATTAAGTAAAAAAAAAAAAAGAAGATGTTAAATTTGCGATTATACGTTCATAGTAAAATGGACACTGATTTTATAGCCGGTTTATCATATTGCCAAATCCATAACCCGACAACTTCTCGTAAAATTTAAATAATTTTATTTTAAACACTGTTTTTTTGTAAAGATTTGATATTATTTTCTTTTTGTTAACAACATACGCATCATAAATATGAATTTCTCACAAAAAAGTTGTTTTGAACAAATTCGTTTCCTAAATGAAATAATTTAATTTTCTTAAAAATAATTTATTACGTTGAAAGTAACCATTTTTTTTTCCTGACAACCATAAATTATCTACAATAAAACATTCAATAAACTACAATCTCTCATCTACCCACCCTAACTCTAACCCTAACCCTAACCCTAACCTCTAAACGGAATAACAATGTTTTGCTAAGTCCTAAATAATTCTCAAGATAGATAGTTGGCAACGGTGTATCATTACAAGAAAAAGGTCAATGGCTACCGCCCACACACAACAGACACACACACACACACACATACACAACAGACACACACACACACACACACACACACACACACAACCCTGAACAAATACATACAGACATGCACCACACACATATATATTAAAACTAACAAAAAGGAAAGAAAAACCAAAACACAAAATATGCAAAAGTTTGGCTTTTCTACAGATGAAGTAGTGGTTTCTATGGATATAAATATTTAATCCTCCACTCTATAATAAAGACCAATGTGTATTTATTTGTATCATTTTATATAAATAAATATATATCCTTCCCGTCACACTAAAGTTTGCGAGTGAAAAACGTGCCTTTCTCTAACTTCCGGACGAAACCGTTTCAAGTGATGAGGGGAAGCGAGAAAGCAAATAGCAAGTCAGACAACCCCCGAAAAGAAATCCTCTACTCTAAATAAAAGATCAACAATTGTTTTTTTTATGTCATTTATAAATGATAATAATAACATATTTATGAAAAATTAAATTATTAACATAGTTCTATGATTTTATATGAAGATTAGTGCAAACACTGGCGAAGCAAAATTTTTTGGACGGCGTGGTTCACGGCAGGAAGGAAAGAAGAAAGAATTCATCCACTAGACGACATCGAGACGGCGACCATCTACACAGCGAGGGAGAAATCTAAAGGTATACAAACAATATATGAACTATGTGATTTATGATGTTTAAAAAATGACGAGTATTAAATGTGAACTGCCCCGGCCCTTTCAGGGACGAGTGTACGAAACGCGTACTGCTGCAGTCCAAGTAGGCATAGACCATGCAACATTTATACTCTGTTGCAAGTTATGAAAGATTATATGTGTGAATTGTTCATTTCATGTGCATCAGTTCAGACAGTTAAATTGTTTTTCTTTTGTTTGTAGAATCGAGAAAAAGAAATTAGTTAATGTAGGCAGTGTGTGTATATGTGTATGCGTGCATATGTTTGCCTTATTCTGTCAGTGTGTGGGTATGTGCAACATCAAAGTTCATGGTAATTTTGTTCTTTAATTTTCCCCAACGAGTAGTTGGAGGAGGTCTCGGCCAAAAGCGCGTTGACAAGCTTCTGTCTTGCTTACTCCTCATGTCACATCATTTTTTAACGGGAAGAGAGGTTTTAGTCTACCGTAATACGGGGTGACTTTGGTCCACTTTTGAAATATATTTGTAAAATTTAAGTAAATATATGGTAAGTTTTCATTATTTGTGTGTTGTATTCTAGGGGGAGCATGGTTAACTATCAGTTTAGGTGGAATTTGGAACCAGATTATTAGGAAAGAGAAGCCATGATTAGGGGTGGCCAAAGTCATTGTGCCATGGTGTGACTTTGGCCACACTATTGTAACTAAAGTAATACTTGCATTGGGGTGTCGTCATGTGTCGCCATGGTGTGACTTTGGCCACACTATACCAGCTCTATTGTAACTAAAGTAATACTTGCATTGGGGTGTCGTCTATGGCCACACAGAATATAATAAGTGTAACTTTGCTTCACTAGAAACTTGTAACTAAGCCTTTATTTTATTTTAACTCAATATAAGAACATATCTATGGACATAAACTACGAAGAAAGGTCACACATTTATAACTACATGTACAACTCAACCCAGATTGACATTTTTTTATAATATTTCTAAACATTTTTTAGGCTCTGGCCCAAAGTCACCCCGGGTGGCCAATGTCACCCCATATTATGGTACTAATGTAGTTGTACATTATCACGTGACTTGTTATTTTTATAATTTCATTTTAATCTGGTTGGAGCCTCTTTTTGTACAAAAATGTGATAGCTTTTTTAAATATAATTTTGAGTCGGGTTATTTGTTTGTGCTCATGCGATTGGTTCATGAGTATAGGAATTAAAGATATGTTTATAGGAATTATAGACATGTTTATAGGAATTATAGATATATTTATAGGAATTATAGATATATTTATAGGAATTAAAGATATGTTTATAGGAATTAAAGATATGTTTATCTTATAGTTTCATAGAAAAGCAACCAACAACGGTTTCGAGAGATGTAGTCAACAATGTAACACAGGAAAGACATCAAAGCATACCCCCCCCAAAAAAAATATGCCCCGACCTCACCCTATATATAATACATCAACAGAAACAGAGTTGCATTTCACTGCAAATTATATTGTGTGAAAGAATCCTGGCTCATCAAAATGGCTTCGATTGAAAATGCTACTCCAAGAAAGAAAAATGGTTAATGGCGTTAGATAATTCGAAATGAACCCAATTGTTTTAGTTTTTTTTTGTTATGGGGGGGGGGGAGTGGGTTAAATATAATGCGAAGGATAAGAGAAAAGGCTGATCACAGCAAAAAAGGTTGAGGGCCTTTGTTGCATTTCATGCTAGTCTGAATAGCTTCACATAAACCTAATTATTAGCAAATAAATCAATATTTCTTTTTTCCCATGATTCCAATTCATAAGTCTCAATATTTATCTTATCATTTACAGAATGGTCATGTTTTATGGGGTAATTGTTATCATCTTGCGTTCAAAAATGGCATAACTAATGTGCAATAACAGTGATAATAAATGGAAAAAATTATAAAATCAAACTAATGGAGGCAACAATTGTCTCAGAAACACTTTTGAAACATCATAAGTTACATTGGCGCCATGAGTGGCATATTTCCGGATTTAATGGGACCAGAATAATGGTATAAGTATTTTGTCCATTGATTGCTGGAAAGTGTTGTAATAAAATGCTTCACCATTCACAAGAGGGAAATTCAAGAAGACACCAAAAGGTGATAGAACTGAAGGTTTGTCTTTTTATGACACAGAAAATTGATATTAGTGGCAGCTTGTAAGAAACCATCAAATACAGTAATTTGTTCAATTGGGCGTGCTATAAATTAAAACAAACAATGATTCTGTTATTATTGGAGAAACATTTCACAACTATGGGTTATATATTTATTTATATATTAGAATGAAAATCTGTTTAGATTGGTTGTTTTATAGCATATCAACAATTTTCGAATATTTAATAATGAATTCAATAATTTTAGCAATTTTTTATTTTTTTATTTTTTTTTAACATAGTTCACCCCAAACAAGGCAGGCCGCCACTGTAGACATAAGGGGCTACTGAGAAAAAAAGGGAGAAGGTTGGGGGGAGGGTTGTCAACCTAAATTGGGAGCTGCGCAGCGAGATGTCTGTTTACATTAGTTTTAAATATCTGCATGTCAGTACCGTCAGGGAAACAGGGGGCAGGGAGAGAGTTCCAGAGGCCAGCAGCACGAGCAAAGAAGCTATTGGAGTAGAAGGCTCTCTGGCATCTGGGGACCTCCACAGTGAATGGATGGGATTTAGCTGATTGTCGAGTTGGTCTAGTGAATTTACGTCGTGGGGGCACCAGAGTAGCCAGTTCATCGGAGCATAATCCATTAAAGTATTTATAAAACAAGCACAAGGATGCTATATTGCGGCGATGGGACAGGGGCTGGAGCTTGGTTGACAGTGAGGGACCTATTAGGTTGGCGACTCTTTTTTGGACCTTGTCAAGGAGGGAGAGACTAGTAGATGATGCACCAACCCATATGTGGCAACAATACTCTGTGGCCGACGCCACAACTGGTCAGGGGATATATGTGCGACCTTTCTTTCTTTGTTGACTCAGTCCTTCTTCATCTCTGAGGTAGAGAAGAGAGGTGATTGCATGGGAGCACGTTGCCCGAAGATTCCGGCCAATCAGGGACCAATGAGTCAGCTTAACCACGTGAGATTTGACTCCCTATAAAAGAAGGCACGTACTTCCTTTCTGTCTCTTTTTCCTTCCGCTTGCTTGCAGAAACGCATGCAAAGGAGATCGCCGACACTCCCTCCCCCCACCGGCTCGCCCGAGGAGGTGGGGGAGGCAAAAGGTAAACTCTTTTAATTCCTATCAGGAATAGCGAAGTTTTCTTCAAACATACACCATTTCAATTGCCACACAAAAATACATCAAACACGCTCGCATATACCACTTTAAAAACATGAACTTACGAACAGAACTGTTGCACTCCTAAAAGTACGAACTCTACAAAATGTCTTAGTCAAATAAATTGTTTTGTTTAATATAAATGTTTTTCTCTTAACTATTAATTTTATAAAATACCATTCTTGTTGTGTTAGCTTTCTTATTCCTTCGCTTTCTTTCTAATATAATTTTAGATAACAATGTTTTCTTTCTTTCCCTTTTGTTTGTTTTAATCTATTAATTATATCCACACGTGGTCCGGCCACTTCTACCAGGCCACACGTGGTCGGGTCACGTTCAAACAGTGGGAATGGCATGCTGCTACAAAGGCATCTCTCCCACAACCTTTGGTCGGGGGATTCCACATGGATTTAACCCGTTGTCTAAGAACTTTACCCCGGCCATAACTTCATGCATGGGCGGATGGTGGCTTTGTAGAGATACAGGATGCTTGTCCTGTCTGCAAGGGATCAACGCATGCCAAAAAACTAAACTCAGCATTGAACAACACCTGCCACTTGATCACTAGCTGCCTGAAGCCTATCAACCTGAACAACCTGCATGTGAGACGGGAAGTTGCTAGCCGAGTAGAGATCACAAAGGCTATCAGTGATGAACGCCAGCTCCTTCATGGACGTGAACCAATGCTCCAATGACTGAATTCAAGAAGCATCCTCAGCCATGTCGAACTCCTAATAACATCTCAGGAAGAGACCAGACACCAGCTGTGGACCAGACGGCTCGAGAATGGCCCCCTCCTACTAACATGGGGATTTCTCCTTCAAGGCCCTCTTTCCAGGTTCAGAAGCACCCTGGCTCCAGTGAAAAACACTCAACTGCCTGAGAACGGGAATGGGGTGATCAAAAGAGGCTATGACCAAATGGGGTTACAAAACTGATCCAACCATCTGTTCCAATTCATGTTACCTGTAAATGTTGGGCTGAGGAGTTTGAATGTTGGACTCTCAGGTAAGGTGTTATTTGCCATGGCAATCACTGGTTGAAGAGGTTTCTTGTAGTTCTTGAAGGAAAGGAGCTTTGTCTTAGCAGCATTAAATATTACCATCCATGACCCCATTCCACTACAGACTGGAGGTCACTTTCTAAGGATTCAACCATTGCCTCGTATATGTGCGCGTCCGTTTTGCCCACATGATGAGAGTAGAGCATGGTGTCGTCAGCAAATATACCCATCTCAGATACAATGTCATCAATTGTCAATTGATATGTCACCAAGCTTTTTAAATTTTGTTTTATCACTTAAAATATCCAACATTTTATCAGTGTAGTCATTAGTATTGAGAATGACAACACCGGTACCCTTATCCAGTTTAGTGATATAAATCGCTTTATTGGCCTTTAGAAGATTTTCAGACTCGAGGCAAACTCTAAAAAATTGGTGGGAGAATTAGCGAACTTATGTGCCAGTTTAGTTAACGATTGCCTTTATGTAGAGCAAATCATCATTTGACCTCGGCTCATGATGATTAAGTTGGGACTGTAATACTTCGGCAAATATGCTTTCCTAGAGAGGGGAATACCCACATCCAAACCTCTGGCTAGTACTGCTTTTTCCGTGTATATATATATATATATATATATATATATATATATATATATATATATATATATATATATATGGTGATTGCCACTTCTTTATAGAAGAAGGCCATCCCTACAAGATTACAATGTCCGGTTGTGTGTATGCAGACGACCCAGCAGGCCCGATGTATTTTTACAAGTATTGCTACAGATATGACATACAAGGTTACTGGTTTCCTTTGTACATAGCTAAATACACTGTTTGATACTTGTTTAGTTAGCTCCTACCGTATCTGTACATGTAGATGGGCATGCTGTGCGCTTGTACAACACGCACAGCACGCTCTCCTTCTACAAAGTCTGGTTTTAATGACAATGGCAAGATGACTGAAAGACGATGTAGAGCGCAGGTTTTATATCAGAGTTTCCGTATCCTAGATGGATGATCTAACAAAATCTAAGTGTCCATCTCACCGAGTGGGTTAGCATACTATACCAGATATTTCTATGCACCCGCTGATTTAAAAAAAAATGATCTCCATTTTTAGATTTTTAGGTACGAGTAGAACTATGAAGCAAGCGTATATATATATATATATATATATATATATATATATATATGGTTGTACAAGATGAACTCCTAAACTTATGAACCGATCAATATGAATTTTGGAACACAACTACTAAGCGTAAGGGTGGGTAATATGGGTTATATTTAGTTTAATTTAGTTATGCAAAGTGGGGAAAAACGGGGTGGAAGCTCTGTCATGAAAATTCAGAAATCTCAGATTTGTGTGAAATTTTAACAATAGGTATTAAACATCAATTAATACGTTTTGCCAAATTTCAGTTTCTTTGGAGTATTTTAAAGAGTTTTAGAGAGTATAATATAGGCACAACTTCTCATTTAAAAATTCAATTTTTTTCCTGATTTACATTGAATTCGGTCTATATTCATTTAACACCAATTAAGTAAGATTCCCTGAATTTCGATTTCTGATTAAGACTCCTTAATATTTTAGACATTTTCTAGAATAAAATTCATATACTGGATTTCAATCAAAATTGGAATAGGATTCTAAACATAAGGTTTAGTATCATTATATATTGATTTTAATCTTTGTAAGGGGACATAAGAGTGGTGCGCAAAACTGTTTGGGTTCATGTATACTACCTTGTTTATCTTGTGTGTGTGTGGGGGGGGGGGCAATTACTGATGCTGAAAAGTCAGCATAATAAATTATCATCTGAATCCTAAATGTCCAGTGCTGTTCTCTATCGTCCACTGGGGCTGATAACTCCTCGTCTCTCTCTGCACATGACTTCAGAGGTACCATTAAAATTCACAGCGTTAAATCATTTGGAGCAATTGCAGAATATATTTCCTACCCACTTGTGGGTTGAATTCTCTTGTAAGGGAATAAATGGTCACAACTTAGCATAAGGCATAGCTCTTTGTAAAATAATTTAGCACTCTCACCAATTGATAATGAAAATGCAATATATATATATATAGTATTACAATTTCCTTTCCTTCATAGCAAGGATAATAGTACGTGCATAAGAAGCCCGACTGCTGACCAAGCAGTCAGATTTCGAATTTAAGTATGGAACACTTGCAAGTGCAGTGGAATTACTAGTAGGTGCAGAGAGGATAACCAGTTTATGTACAAGAAGTGTAAGACAATGGAGATGGATGTGGAGAAAGTGTAACTAGATTGGGAAGCTATTGAGGCTGTTCAGAAGTTTTGTTACCTTGGTGATACCGGCGGTGGAGTACAGGATGAAGCAGGTGCTAGTGTGATTGCAAGGCTTAGGAGATGATGGAGTAAGTTCAGGGAATTTATGCCATTACTAACCAGCAGAGCGTTATCACTTTAGACCAAGGGAAGAGTCTATCGGCAGGCTTACATAGTGTGACGATGTATGGAAGTAAAACCTGACCAATGAGGGTTGCAGACATGCGTTGCATGGAGAGAAATGATATGACAATGATACGATCGATGTGTAATGTGAGTCTTAAAGATAGGCTTAGTTCTGATAACCTCAGTGGAAGATTAAATCTGGACAGTATAGGGAGATGTGTGCAGAAGAGTAGACTTCGATGTTATAGACATGTTGAAAGAATAGATGAGAGTTCTTGGGTCAGTAGATGTAAAACAGTTAACGTAGTAGGTTCAGTTCACAGAGGAAGGCCAAGGAAAACATGGGAGGAACTGATAAAAATGGACATGAGAGAAAGAGGGATAAATAAAGACCTGGTATGAGATAGGTTAATTAGGAAGTCAATTTTTTAAAGCTGTCTAACACATGCCAGCATGTAAAACCAACGTTAAATCGATGATGATGATGATGATGATGACGACGATGATGACGATGATGATGGTGGTGGCGATGGTGAGACCCGTGTCCGGTGTTGCTCGTATAAGTTGAGGAACAAATGAAACTCATGCTCTCACCCGTGAAGCCCATATTACACTACATTTTCGTGAATGCTAAAGAATATAAGACTGGGGCAGAGATGCAGTGTCGGGCTGTAAACACAGACATGTCAAGCTTCGGCTGAATGTTCAGTGAACACCAACATAACACAGTTTTGGAGAGTCAAAAAGTAATTCATTTTTATCTTTTTTTGTTCAACTATTAACAAAAGTTTAAAAAGTCTAACTTATGAATGAACCAGAATTCATTTCAGTTGTTGTAATTTCGTAATTAAATTATTTTTTAAAAAATGATCTTAAAAATGTTATTTTATTTTGAGTCATTTCATTTGTGATTTCAATAATATTCATTTCATAGTAAAAAAAAAAACCCAGAAAATGTAAGTCACGTAGAGGCGAAAAACATACACACACATATACATATGAAGGCTGTCTAAAAAGTATCCGACCTTAGGCCAGAAAAAAATATTTCAAATACGTGACGGGGTTGGGACCCTAACCCTTTCAAAGTAAGCCCCTTGTGCTTGCACACACTAAGTGCACAGATCCATCCACTGCCGGAAACACCTCTTGAAGCTGTCGTTCTAGATTCAGCAGGTGTTTGAAGAAGATGCGAAGGGAGTTAACACAAATTAAGGAGTGGTTTAACCGATTCAAAAATGGCCGCACATCAGTGGAGAGTGACCAGCGTTCTGGCAGGCCTCAAGCTGCTCAGAGTGCAGCTGTTGTTGAGAGGGTGCGAAAAAAGAGATAATGTGGAATGCGATGGCGGAGATGAACACGATTCCGTAACAAAAGTTTTGAATATAAATAAAACACACCAGCCTCAAAATTTTATTTTTGTAACAAAAATGATCACTTTTCTATGCACTATTTAATGTGACACGTTTGTTGTTATGTAATTGAATTGGAAAACATGGATTGCTTCGGTTGTGTACGCAAGCAGCAGATAGATTTTGGTTTGATTATTAGAATACGAATCGAAAACGATATAATTAGTTGTAAAACGAATTGAAGACGAGATAAACGAGAAGTTTTTCTTTATGAAGTGAATATTTAAATAAATAATTGGGTTTGTTTAACACATGTTTTAAATAATTAAATAATAATAAATATCACAATCTCTCTATTTTTACGTGCTTTCAAATGGCTTAAGTGAAAGGCAATAAAAGAATGTCATATGTCACGGCTTCTTTGAAACTATTTACAACCAATAACAATTTGGTTAATTTAAAAAAAAATGATTACATTAATTGGTCCCCCGATTTATAAAATCGGGGGACTTATGTTTTGAGGCATGTCCGTCCGTCCAGATTTTTCTCTGCAACCATCCATTGAATTTCTCTGAAATTTTGCATGAAGTTATAACTTTGGTCTGGTTAGAAAGTGACATTCTCCGATTTTTGTAAACAAATCTTGTTAGCCCCCCCAGGGGGTCAAAAGGCTCCGAAATAGCAAAAAATGACATTTTTTGCCCCATAACTTTTCATCCATCCATTTAATTTCTCTGAAACTTGGCCAAAATGTGGAGGCAATTGTTCCTAATAGAAAATAAGTATCGCTGACCTTGGAAAAAATCTAGTTCGCGCCCCCAGGGGGTCAAAATCTCCCCAAAATGGCAAAAATTACCCTTTCTCTCATAACGTTTGATCCATCCATTCAATTTTTCTGAAACTTGGCCAAAATGTAGAGGCAATTTTTCTGGATAAAAAATGAGCATTTTTGACCTCAGAAAAATTCTGGTTCGCGCCCCCAGGTCAAAAATGCCCCAAATTGCCCAAATTTATTGCATTTTACACTCGCCACATCGAGTCACATACAGAGGGGGAACACGCACGCGCGGCTAGTTACAGTCGAAAACTATAGTATATAAACAGATTAGTTTCCATAAAGAAGAAAAGGAAGAGGAGATGATTATTTTTTAAATTCACTTTTTGAAAGAAGAATTTCTGAAGTTTACACCGATTTATTCGATCTTTGTACATGAAAACAAATGCGTCTTTTTAGGTTTTAAAGTTTATATTTTAAAAAGAAAGACTTTAATATTATTTAGTTTCTACTCGATCTTGTGATTTACGAGAAAAAAAATATCGTGTGTCTATGTGTGTTTGTTGCCTATACGTAACTTTGATAAATACAATTTGTAGACTTTATTTTGAATTAAAAAAATCCCCAGTTGTCATTGTTTTAAATAAAACAATCGAACTTAAATGTTTTAATCGAGGTCTTCAATCAATCTGGGCGAAACAGATAAGGTATTCCAACGGTCATATACAACAATTGAAACTTTTTTGAAAGATATTTTGGGTCAACCAAAAGACTCCCAGTATTAAAATAAAATGAACTATTAATTAATGATCACATTAGATGTGTAGTGATCTATTTTGGGACTGGTGTAGATAGAGTTACATATTGTTTTGTTATATGATCTATAATTAGAGCATATGTGCTTATTTGTATTTTTTTGTAAAAGTGAATTTACACATATACACATTTATTCACACGTCCACACTGAATTAGCTTATAGGGCAGCTGGCTGTTATCTTTCCAGGCTCAGTTTACAAGTAGGTATTTTCTGTAGTTGGACACATCCTGAAGATCTCAGACTTAACACTTAAACTTAAACACCTGTTTGCAAAGCAGTCATATCATGTAAAATTCTCAGCTTTTTAATAGTGCACAGGCTACATTTCTTGGAATTTGGAGTATATGATTCCTGGTGCTCTAACATTTCCATTTAATTACCTATTGTAGATCATGGTTTTTCAAATTTCATGCCCATAAGGATGTTTACTGTTTAAATATTGTCAAATTTCGCTCTTAGAAGATAAATGACATGATTTTTCTAGAAAAGCTTGTCATTATATATATATATATATATATATATAAGATAAAAGATAAAATATGAGGATAGAATAGAAAAAAAATAAACCAAAGAATATAAAAGACAAAATCTCATAAAAAACGATGCTATAGACTAATATTTCACTTCTTTTTATTTACTTAGAAGTTTCGTCATGAGTGAAGTAAAAGATACAAAGATATATATATACAGTAGTATGAAAATATATCTATGGCGAATAGTGCATTGCCATAGATATATTTTCATACTACTACTAAGCTCTACTCACATATTGAGCACCGTTGAAGTACATACTGAAAATCTATACACAATATATTATATCACTATATAATATTATATGTGTATATACATGAAATAATAATCATATATATATACCTATGTATATATGTTTAAATGTGTATCGTTATCTATTACCTTTCTACTTCCATGGTGTCATTCTTATCTGTAAATATAACGCTTACATCTGATTGATTATCTAATAATTATTTTCCCCAATAGCAAAAATAATGCAATATTGTACAAATTAAGCTAAATGGGATATAAATGCCTCTCGTTGTCAACCATATTATTGGATCTGCCACGGATATACAGTAAAAAAAAAAACAACAAAAGAAAAAAACATTGCTTGCCATTGGATCAAGTCTTGAATAAAATAAACATTCATTTGTGTTGTGGACCCGTTTAGGGGTACCAACAATGAAATAAAAGAACAACAGGTTTAGAGATGAAAATAATAATGAATTGTATTGAACAGAGAATTTATACACAAGTCAGTGTTGGCAGTGCTAGTGCATAAATGTACTACAAATGTTCTCCCATCAAAAGCCGGTATTTATGGTAGCAGGTTGTCGTAGCCAATCATAAGTGTTGCATTTATTACTAAAGGGTACGTAGGTTCACCCACAACAGAAATGAAGAAAGAAAAACAATAAAAATATTATTTATGCAGCCATCAACGTTTCTATAATTATTTAAATATATTTAATCTAAATGTTAACACCATATATATGTTCACCACATATATATGTTCACCACGTATGTATGTTCATCATGTATGAATGTTAACCACGTATGTATGTTCACCACGTATGTATGTTCACAACATCTGAATGTTCACCACGTATGTATGTTCACAACGTATGAATGTTCACAACATATGAATGTTTACCACGTATGAATGTTCACCACGAATGAATGTTCACCACATATGAATGTTCACCACGTATGAATGTTCACAACGTATGAATGATCATCACGTATGTATGTTCACAACATATGAATGTTCACAACATATGAATGTTCACCACGTATGTATGTTCACCACGTATGTATGTTCACCATGTATGAATGTTCACCACGTATGAATGTTCACCACGTATGAATGTTTTCCACGTATGAATGTTTTCCACATATGAATGTTCACCACGTATGAATGTTCACCACGTATGAATGTTTTCCACGTATGAATGCTCACCACGTATGAATGTTCACCACGTATGAATGTTCACCACATATGAATGTTCATCATGTATGTATGTTCACCACGTATGAATGTTCACCACGTATGAATGTTCACCATGTATATATGTTCACCACGTATGAATGTTCACCACGTATGAATGTTCACCATGTATATATGTTCACCACATATGAATGTTCACCATGTATGAATGTTCACCATGTATGAATGTTCACCACATATATATGTTCACCACGTATGTATGTTCACAACGTATGAATGTTCACCACGTATGAATGTCCACAACATATGAATGTTCACCACGTATGCATGTTCACCACGTATGAATGTTCACCACATATAAATGTTCACCACGTATGAATGTTCACTACGTATGAATGTTCACCGCATATGAATGTTCACCACATATGTATGTTCACCACGTATGAATGTTCACCACGTATGAATGTTCACCAAGTATGTATGTTCACCACATATGAATGTTCATCACATATGAATGTTCACCAAGTATGTATGTTAACCACATATGAATGTTCACTACATATGTATGTTCACCACATATGAATGTTCATCACGTATGAATATTCACCACGTATGTATGTTCACCATGTATGAATGTTCACCACGTATGTATGTTCACCACATATATATGTTCACCACGTATGAATGTTCACCACGTATGTATGTTCACCACGTATGAATGTTAACCACATATGAATGTTCACCACGTATGAATGTTCACCACGTATGAATGTTCACCACATATGTATGTCAACCACGTATGAATGTTCACCGCGTATAAATGTTCACAACATATGAATGTTCACCATGTATGTATGTTCACCACGTATGAATGTTTACCACGTATGTATGTTCACCACATATGTATGTTCACCACGTATGTATGTTCACCAGGTCTGAATGTTCACCACGTATGAATGTTCACAACGTATGAATGTTCATTACGTATGTATGTTCACCACGTATGTATGTTCACCACGTATGAATGTTCACCACGTATGAATGTTCACCACGTATGTATGTTCACCACGTATGTATGTTCACCACGTATGAATGTTCACGACGTATGAATGTTCACAACGTATGAATGTTCACAACGTATGAATGTTCACCACGTATGTATGTTCACCACGTATGTATGTTCACCACTCTATGCAACAGTAACTGTGAGCTTATATAATTGATGAGCTTTCTGTATCAGTCAGGTTAATGTAGTGGTGAACATTTATAGGTGATCTGTGTACATTGGCTAATTTCTATTATCTAAGGCGTGGGGATCAGGTTAAGATGGTCAGGCCCTCCGCTGATCAATATTTGACCTTTGGCAGTGAGCGACACAGAAGCTAACAAATTCAGTGAGTCTGAGATGCTTTTCTTTGCTTCTTGTTATGCCAAGAAGAATTCTTCAATTGAAAAGATTTTTCAATGATGTTATTGGTGTGTTTGAATTGATCACAAGCCGTTGTTTTTTTACGAAGATTCATGAATCAAAATTCAGATACAAAATTAAACTACATATATACAAGGCCTGTCTAAAACGTATTCGACAAGGCCAGAAAAAATATTTCAAATACATGATGGGGTCGGAACCCTACTCCCCTTCAAAGTAGGCCCCTTGTGCTTGCACACACTTAGCCCACTGATCCAACCTCTGGAAGTTTTTTTTTTAAATGGTGTTCATCTCCGTCGTCATGTTCCGCATTATCTATTTTCTTGCATCCTCTCAACAACAGCTGCACTCCGATCAGTTTGGGGTCTGCCAGAACGCTGGTCACTCTCCACTGATGTGCGGCCATTTTTGAATCGGTTAAACGACTCCTTGATTTGTGTTACACCCATCGCATCTTCTCCAAACACCTGCTGAATCTAACGTGACGGCAGATATGACACCATTCCAAAAGAAGACTTCCAGAGGTGTTTCCGGCAGTGGATGGATCAGTGCACTAAGTGTGTGCAAGCACAAGGGGCCTACTTTGAAGGGGATTAGGGTTCCAACCCCGTCACGTATTTGAAATATTTTTTCTGACATAAGGTCGGACACTTTTTGGACAGGCCTCGTATAGTATATATATTTTCAGTATTTACTTAAACAGTGCCTAATAGTAAGTAGATCTTAGTATAAGTATTAATACTACTACTAGTAGGCTCTACTCACGTATTGAGCACTGTTGAAGTAAATACTGAAAATAATTACACGAAATATTTTATCACCTTATAATATTATATTTACACATAATATCGAGAATAAAATTAATAAATAACAAAAGCAAAATAAAAATAAATAAATAAAAACATCCGTTTCATTTCATAAACATTTTTCGTATTTCAAATTCCAACAATGTTTAGTTTCGAAAAAAGAACAAAACCAAATTTTTTTAATATTCTAACGACTATTTTTTCAAAACAATCATCTTGAGGACGTTGTGAAATAAATAATTTTTTTTTTTCCCCTTTTTTCATTTTCCATGTATATATATATATGTGAAACAGTGATTGTAGCCGTCGCAATCTGCACTTTAGGGTGCACTGGAGTGCATCTTGGGGGGGGGGCCCTACGTAGAAACAAGTGGAGATCTAAGAACTAGTACATATTTTCCACGGGATCAGCTATACAAAACAGCTGTGAAGGTGGCGCCGAGCTGTCCGAGAAAGACATGAGAGATTGTCAATTGCATTTAAATCTTACACGGGCCGAGCTTAAACAGGTGTGCCGGGTTTGGCCAAATCTTTTTTATCGCCAACGAAAAACATACGTGTGTCAGTACTATGTGGGTGGGCACGTGAGGCCGGAGGGAGATCGCCCCTTAGGCTGTTACCCTTAATTATGGCGAGAGTCTCCTTTCTCCAGATAACTGTTTTTATCTAAATAATATCTGAGGGCCTGGGTGAAGAATTCAATTGTCGTGCATCTATACTCCAAACCACCCGGAGATGAAAAGAGACTCAGGAAAAAGGAAGAGAGAGAGAGAGAGTGTACAATATGCCGCTTTGGGGAAAGAAGGGTTTGTTTTTGTTTTGAGTGGACAGTCAGTTAGAAATTGGAATTCGACCAAAACGGACGAGCGCCAACCAAGCAGGAGCGTTGTGCGAACACCGCTCTCGTTTGGGATGGCAGGGCCATAGGATCCCCCCCCACCGTTCAGTAGACAAGTTACAACTTAATTAACAACTTGGAAATCGTAAATGGAGTTTCACACACGCACAGAGAGACGGACTAGTTTAGTAAACAAAGCCATTATCGAAAAACAGACTTTGATTTAACGTTTAAAACCAATTGTTTATCTTGCTAAATAATTATTGCTTACAAAAAGACCTAACCGATGTTGTCAAATTATTCCTATTGTCAGTTTGTTGTTTGTGTAACTTTGCCTTCACAGAGTCACGAGATCATCATCATCCGACCGAGTGGAGTTTCGGCCCATCTTTCTTTTTCTGCCGCTGCGATATCACAAGCCAAAGAGGGTGTTCACAGTCTGGAAGGATTCCTGCGCCGAAGACCGGACGTGTGAGCACCGAGATAAAGACACAAGTGGACCACCTATGTTACAAGTGGTTCAGTGACACTGGATCAGAGTGAGGTATCTGTTTTGCTCGGCACTGCGACTTATATGTTCATATTGATGCCGTGACACAGGATCGAGTGGGGTACCTTTTATATATATATATATATATATATATATATATATATATATATATATATATATATGAAATTTTGAAAAACCAACACATGGTGCAATTTTGAATGATAAAAAAATTTAAATTTTTTTTTGCAAGCTTTCGATGAATAACAGTTTTGTCAGGCGAGGTTTTTTTTTCTTTTCTTCATTTCGATGGTATTAACCCCGAGGTGTCGAGTCCACGTTAGAGTCAGAAAAACACGTCTTGCTGGTTAAGGACGTTAGTTAAAAGTTAAGTCTGGTCGATGTTTCGCGCTGGTGGTGCTTTTTGAATAAGTAAATTGATAACATCTTTGAAGCACACATGAAAATGTATTTAAATGAAATTTTGAAAAACTAACACATGGTTCAATTTTAAATGATAAAATCATTTATTAATTTTTTTTTTTTTTTTTGTAAGCTTGAGATGAATAACATCGTTGTTTTCTCTTCATCATTTCGATGAAGCTTGCAAGTGATGAATATGAACATGAGGGAAAAAGGGATAAATAAAGACTTGGTAGGAGATAGGTTAGTTTAGAAGTCAATTTCTTAAAGCTTTCCAAAGTCATGCCAGCATGTAAACCAGACGTTAAATCAAAGAAGATGATGATGATGATGATGATGATGATGATGCTGATGATGATGATGATGATGCTGATGATGATGATGATGATGATGCGGCTAGTATGGCACCAGCTTCTCATTCATCGTCTTTTAATGTCACCTGAAGATGAGTTGTGAGCGGATTGAAAGCGCTTATAATAAATTTGGGACCTTTATTAATCTTTCTGATTATGAAACAAAACGATTATCAAATATATCGATCAGATCAAGAAAGTGATAGTTAAACAGAAGAATGCTGTAGTGTTTAACAATGTCTGCCTTAATGAAGGAATACCACCTAAATACACACACACATATATATATATGAGAAAGGAAAGATGAAGGTAATCCAACATAATGGGAAATGAAAAAGTACATGAAAATATTAGGTTGACATGATGGGTTAATGAGAAGCAAGTAGTAGCCACTACTGGGAGCACAGGACCGAGGTCCGGGTTGAAGGAAGTCGGTGGCATGTACTTGTATGACATTTTCTTAAAATTATCATCCTGAAGAAGTCTTACAAATAAAGACGAAACGTTGATGAATACATAAAAAAAACATCTTTTTGGTTTTTCCTTTTTCATTTCCCATATGTATATATATATATATATATATATATATATATATATATATATATATATATATATTATGTTATATATGTACATGCACACACACTATCTATATATATAAAATAGTAACTGTCTGTTTGTGTGTCACCTGATTTTTGTGTCTTATGTTCACCGAAACCGCTAAACAGAATTGCTTGAAAATTGGCATGTTGACTACTGACCTACTCAGTGAAAATCATAGGCTATATAATAAATATATCACTTCAACACTGAGAGTGCCCCCACCCCCACTGAAAACTGTTTTCCCTTTGATTCAAATGAAATTTAAACCATAGATAAATGACCAAAATGATGTCTATTCCCAAAATTTCAGCAAATTTTGATAATATTAAGATGGTCCCCGGGGGCACAACCCCTCCACTAAAAACTGTTTTCCCTTTGATTCAAATGAAATATATATATATATATATATATATATATATATTAGTACTTCATGTATCCACATAAAATATTATAAGGAGATATAATTTTTTATGTATCAGTTTTCAGTATTTACTTCAACAGTGCTCGATACGTAAGTAGAGCTAGGTAGTAAGCAACACAGAGGCTCCCGTGTTTCATCCCCGGGGGGAATCGTCGTTAGCCTGACGATTCCCCCCGGGAATGAAACACGGGAGCCTCTGTGTAGCTTGATTGCCATATATATTTTCATTGCTTACTATATATATATATATATATATATATATATATATATATATATATAATCAATGAGAACACCTTTCTGTTTGTGCATGTCTGTCCCTAAAAACGAAGACATATTAGGTAGTGTACTTTCAATATAATTATATTAACATACACAATTTGCATGTGAACATAATGGAAGTATTTTTGCGTCTCTGGCTGCCCCTTAAAAGAGCTAATGGCAATTTTCAAACATGTTACACAATGGAATTAATCTATTTATTAGCGTTAGTTGAATAGTATTAACATATATCTGAATAGCTCGGTGAGTAAGATATCTAGCTGACAGCACCAAGGTTGCTGTTAAATTCTCCCAACCATGATGTTGCATATTATGCTATCCAACAGTAACCTGAGCAACACCGGGTAGCTCTGCTAGTATATATATATATATATATATATATATATATATATATATATATATATATAGTCTCGGAAGTTTCTCAACTATTAAAAATTTTAAAAAAGAAAATTAAAAAAACAAAAAAACCCTTAAGTCCCAAGTCGTTCAGTGGAAAATCACTCATGTAAGTCAATTTAGTTTTTACAGTTATTATATTAGTTTGCTTCTAACATTATTTAAGGGATCATCAGTTGTTTACCATGAAAACTGTTTCGGGAATTTAAAAACAATATATAAACAGTATATATATATATATATATATATATATATATATATACTAAGGGACCTGTGTCCAAGCATTGATAGGGAAAATTAAGGAATCCAAAATCTCGTTCTCCCACCCCTGAACCCCATGTTATTATTTATATTATTATTTATAAATTTTCAAGTTCGATTTTACGTGTGTGGATTTTTACCTTTTTACTAGCTGTAATGGTATCGAGCGCAGCAGCAGTAGTAGTAGTAGAAGTAGTAGTAGTAGTAGTAGTAGTATTTGTTAAGGGCTCTTCAGAGAGGCATAGGTAGTTGTTCTTTGGTGCGTCTTCTGCCTTCAATTGAGTGCATTGTTATTAGTGTTTGCTGTTGTTTTGGGCATATTATCAAATTAACGGTAACCTAGGTGTTTAAACCTGAAAAACTCTCTTTTTTTTGTTAGAGAGTGGTGCGTTATATTGAAACCATCTGGCTCTTCAAGGATACAATTTGCTTTGAATTGAGAATTCGTGAGTTTGTACCTACATGTCAGCTAATGTTTTTATTTTAGATTTTCGTTCTGTGAGTGTGTGGACGTAGCACAGAGCAACTGATTTAAGTGCATCCCATTACCACTTGGTACAGAAAGAAGTGAAAAAGAAAGAAGATAAAGGACTAAGCCGAATGAACCGAAAAAGAGAGTAGCTTATGCAACAAAAGTATGTGTCACGTTTATAGCTTTTTTTTTGCTGTAATCGTTTTTTTTTTTCTTATTTCGGTTACAAAATGAAAGTAAAATCCTGTGACTATAAGTCATTATTGCAAATCTAATTAAATTAAATTTTGTTATTTGTGTTAAGTGAAAACGAATATAAATAGAAACTTCTTTCTTGTAGAAGAATAGAATAACAAAGGCAAATTAAATATGGCGAAGTCGATCAGAAAATAGACGTGCAGAAAGTGAAAATGATAGAGAGAAAATGTGAACGATTTCGTAAAAATGCCGCTCACTTCAATAATTACAGGGGAAATAATTATTTATGTATTTATCTGAAAATATTATATTTGTTATAGCATTACTTATAGTATAAGTAATGCTATAACAAATATACAGAAATGTATTCTGAAATTATTATGTTACTAAATATTAAAATATAATAATCTGAGTTGCAGTGACTTCTCCTCACCCTCTCTCAAAATCTTTTCCTCACCCTCTCTCAAAATCTTCTCCTCACCCTCTCTCAAAATCTTCTCCTCACCCTCTCTCAAAATCTTCTCCTCACCCTCTCTCAAAATCTTCTCCTCACCCTCTCTCAAAATCTCACCCTCTCTCAAAATCTCCCCCAAAATTCAAATATCCATCAGAACTAAATATAAAAATCGAACAAATCATTCAAAAGTAACATTTTTGTTCCTAACAACATGGACCAATATGTGCCCTTTGTCACTAACGAAGCATATTTCTATATTTAACTTTTGTTACGAAAGCAACCGAGCACTAATGTTGGGGGGACCGACTTTACTTTATATATTAGATATGCATATATTGATTAACTGATGTATAACTTTTGCTAAAAATATATCACAACATATCTTTTTATCTATGTATCTATTTATCAATCTATCTTTCTATTAGATGATATTGGATGAAACATCAAACAGTTTATGGACATCAACAAAATATTCAGAGAGAAAGGGTGAGTGAACAATAGAGATAAAGAGAGAGAGAGAGAGAGAGAGAGAGAGAGAGAGAGAGAGAAAGAGAGAAAGAATGTGTGTTTATGTGATTATTTCCCCTGTCATATGCTCGTTGTTACCGCATATGCAAATTCAATTCTTGTTGAAAGGACTTCAGAAAAGAAAAAACTAATTGATACGAAATTTCTAAGCATTGAACACTCTACCAAGGCTTGAAAGTCTAGTCAACTCAACTGGTTCACCTATAACTATGACAAAGAGAGACAAGATATTAGAGAAAGTGATTTTAATAGCCATTTATGGAACTTGATATTACCAAACAGTCACCCTTCTAAGTACTGACCAATATCTATATTGCTTAATGTTATTGATCTGATAAGAACCAGTGTTTCGAAGTGACAAGTCGTAAACCCTGCATATATATTCTAATAAATATATCCTTGATCATTGTTTATATTTTGTCTCATTCAGAAGTCTTGAAACTAATTTGAAATCAATTTAACATTTTTTATTGAAATGAAAATTCTTAGTATGAATTTTGAAAAATAGAAGACTTGAGAAAAACATGCTTTTTTAAAAATCAAATTGAAATTTGCAGAAATGAGTTCATAAGAAATGAGTTCACCTTTCAGATTGGTAACATTATTAGCAAATGTATAAATCTTAATGGATGACAATTCAATACTATAAATGTAACACTTATAAGATAGAATAGTTTGGGGGCTTAATAATGAGTCTCTAATCAATATAGATTTCTTAATGTTACATATGCATTTCTTATAGTTACATACTCTAATGTTATTCATATATATATATATATATATATGAAGCAATCCAACAAAAGATATAAGCGTCAACTAATATCTTATAATTAGTGAAACATCCGGATAAAAAAACTGAAGCTCAATATACTGGATAGAGCATTAATATTATAATATAAAATAAAGTAATAAAATAAGGTGTCAATCAAATTTTATTAGAATTCAAAGTTCATGCAAAGCATCCTTAAGTCCTTAGCTCATGAGTTTTCAAAGATAATTCTTCTCTTCAGAGGACCATTACCGCAGTTATACTACTACAGGCAATAAAATTACGCTTTGAAAATATATAACATTATATACACAAATATATAAAAATACATAACATCAAACATATCAATCCAAAAACATACTTTTGTTGAATCCATACAGTCCATCCAGGTCATACAAGTTGAGAAGCATAATCAGGAAGGACATTACTCCAAGATACAAACAGCAGTCCAAATATGTGAAATTGAAGGGGCCGGCAAAGTTATCCAGTCGCGAAATGTGTCCATATTCAATGTTAATGATAAATAAATCAATCAAAATAATACAAAAAGTCCAATCAAAGTTCCGAGATCCCAACATGTGCAACTCTAATCAAATCCAAATTCGTTGTTTAATTAGAAAACCCGCTAAATCCGAATTGAGCAAAATAAGACGGACTCCCATCACATCTAGCCAGAAGAGCGAAAAATATATAAGTGATCTTCTCTCCAGACATGACAAATCCCTAACGAACAGAAGGCGATATTAAATTGTGTTCCGGCAGACAAGACTAAGAACTACTACAAATTGGATTATACCTCTTACAAGAACTTAATATACCGTGAGTTGCATAAATCATATAAAATTGCACCACCCAATAAAATTATAGATATAAATTTGGAGGCTAAAAAACTACTTAAACATATGAATCTAACTAACCATGCAGAAATAGTTACGCCAGCTACACCTAGATTTTCTCTTAAAGACCATAAGACTAACTTTCAACAAAACCCATCAATAAGGTTAATTTGCCCATCAAAATCTGACTTAGGCATAATCAGTAAAAAAATTCTTGATAGGGTCATCCCGACAATCAGAAATAAAATTTTCTTTTCATTGTGGCAATCTTCAGATAGCGTAATTGAATGGTTTATGAACCTTAAAGATAAACATAGATTAAGTTTTATAACTTTTGACATAGACAACTATTACCAATCTATTACCCCAATTCTCTTAAATAAAGCCCTAAATTTAGCGAAAAATAATTCAGACCTTACTGATCAGGAAATTAAACTGATCACCTTAGCAAGAAGATCTATTCTCCAATTCGAAGGCAAATTATGGACCAGAAAGGACACCCCCAACGATTTCGATATTACTATGGGAGCTTCTGATTCTGCTCAGGTAACGGATCTAGTGGGTTTATTCCTCTTAAATGAAATGAAACATAGGTTTAAAAATTTAAGAGGGGGCCTATACAGAGACGATGCCCTATTTGTCTCAGATGAAAGACCTAGAAGATATAGCAAAACAATTGAAGAATTACATGATTTTTTCAGAAATTTCGGCCTTTCCATAACTGTTGATCCGGAGAGAAAAACTTCTAACTTCCTTGATATCACCCTTAACCTCAATGACGGATCATATAGCCCTTTCCATAAACCCAATCTAACTCTTTTCTATGTACATAAACTATCTAACCACCCGAAAGCTATAATTAATTCAATAGTACCGTCTGTTTCCAATAGAATATCTAAGCTTTCTGCCAATAAAAACATGTTCAACCAAAACGCACAATTTTATAACAATGCATTGCTCAACTCTGGATATTCTAAAAAAATAACTTATAACCAAAACAAAGAGAATGATAGAACTGTAAATATTATTACACATAATATGACAACTAGCAATAGGAGCCGAACTAAAAGAAATGTAAATAAACAAAGACCCCTAAGGCACTCTATCATACCTGATGAAAATCAAGAACATATAGATAGCCCTACACCTACTGCACGTAAACGCCTTAGAAGGAAAAATAATATTTGGTTTAACCCACCTTTCAATAATAACGTTAAAACCAATATCCCGAAGGAATTCTTTAAAATATTGGAAAACTCTTTTAAATACCCACATAAATATAGCTCCATACTTAATAAGAATTCAATTAAAATTTCATACTCTACTATGCCAAATATAGCCCAAACAATAATCTCAGCAAATAGCAAAAAAATAAAAAATATCCAATCTAATTCTAATTATTCCAATCCTATAAATACATGCAACTGCAGGCGCACCAGTGATTGCCCATTGGACAATAGATGCACATATTCTGATATTGTATATGCTTGTACTGTAACTGAGCAAAATAATTATATAATGAATCCTAGAGACCACATAAATACAGCCCCTAATCAAATTCCACAATTGAGCACCACAACTAATTTGCACCATAATTCTAGACCTAACAATTCTAATATCCATCCTCTACCTCAGCAAACCGGTAATGAGTTCCCAATGGAAGGTAACGATAACAATAATATACAATCAATCAACCAACCTAATCCACATCATATAAATACAGTAAATAGAAATAGACCTGTGAATAGGAATATAAATGGCGCGGGAATAAGGGTAAATCCTAGGGTACACACATATATTGGGGCCACAGCAAATTTAATTAAATCCCGCATTTCCATGCATAACTACTCCTTCAATAACGATGTCGGTAACAACAGAACATCCCTGACCACTTTAGTTAAAAATTTAAGATCAAATAATATTCCACACAATATAAAATGGTCTATCTTAAAAAAATCAAACTCCTACAGCCCAGGATCCTGATCTTGTGGTCTATGCAACTCTGAAGCTGTAATGATAGCTACTGCACCTAAACATTTAAATCTGATAAATTCTAGGAGTGAATTAGTCTCCAAATGTCGACACAGAAGGAAATTCAAATATGCTATATGGAAACCACCACCAGTTTTGCCGTAGCTGTTTGGGCGAGCAATGAAACTGGGGGTGTCCAGACTTCGAGATGGGTCCTTTTTGATTTTTAATCTTTTTTGCCTAAGGGATTTAG
>OY744526.1:156372636-156462636 GCA_963556195.1 Sepiola atlantica
CAAATATAACTGTTAGGACAATCTATATGAATAAGGAATCATTCTTACCAGACAGACAGACAAAGAATTTCCTTTATATATATATATATATATATATGTGATTTTATGAAGGCTTACCAAAGCATTCCTTTCAGGACACCAATGATCACCATTAAAGATATTTTTTCTTACAAATATTATTTATTCAAATTAAATGTTTTTTCCTACACATGTTTCACTACCAAGCAGTTACTTGCTTGGCAGATCATCAGGGAAATTAAATGTCTGGAATACTGGTTTCAACTGCCGACAATACACAATGTGGCGTTGCAATAGTTGAGGTCACTTAAGAAGAGAAGAGGAAAAAAATAAAAATAAAAGTCAAAATTAAAAAACAAGGAAGAACAACGATAAAAAAAGAAAGGATTGGAATGGTAACTTGTGAGCGGTATCTTGAATGATTTAGTTCTTTTGTTTTTTTGTGGGGGGGGGATTTATTCATCATTGTGCCGGCCGACGTGAAAGTGTATTATCGCACATTGTTCCGGTTTTTTGGTTTTTTTAATGTATTTGGGACCGATTATTTGCTTGTTGGCTTGGTGGAAGAAATAATGAACGAGCTACTTTTCTAAGACTTTTCTAGGACTTTCTTTTTTTATCGTTGTTCTTCCTTGTTTTTTAATTTTGACTTTTATTTTTATTTTTTCCTCTTCTCTTCTTAAGTGACCTCAACTATTGCAACGCCACATTGTGTATTGTCGGCAGTTGAAACCAGTATTCCAGACATTTAATTTCCCTGATGATCTGCCAAGCAAGTAACTGCTTGGTAGTGAAACACGTGTAGGAAAAAACATTTAATTTGAATAAATAATATTTGTAAGAAAAAATATCTTTAATGGTGATCATTGGTGTCCTGAAAGGAATGCTTTGGTAAGCCTTCATAAAATCACATATAAATGCTCTGTACTCTGTAATCGAGTATCATCGAGCTTGTTTTTATTGGAACAACCCCAGTCTTCACTGAATGATCTATTTTATAAGTGAAAAATCTAAATCTCTATATATATATATATATATATATATATATATATATATATATATATATGTATGTGCATGTATATACATGCCTGTGTATGTCTATATATGTGACATGGTCTCTGACCTTGAATGTCTAGTGTCTGGTTTCAAATCTTTTCTTATGCTCCTCCCCACCCCAATATACTTCTTTAGTCACCAGACAGTAGATGTCACTTTCCAAAGAGCAGAGGCAGGGTTTAGAACTGGTGAGTTTTTGACACGTCGACTTGATTTTTTGAGAGACATTGAATAACCTCCCTGCCCGTTTTTTTACAATTTCCCAATTTCTCTTTATATATATAGCTTCTTCTCTCTTCGTCATAAATCATGTAATCCTCCCCTCCCTATAAAATTATAGATTAAATATGCTTCAAATTTCCCGTCTCTCTAAATATGTATTAGATATGTTGTCACTCCCTCTCTCTCTAATTATATTTGAATTGTCGAGTGTGAATTTCCCCCTTTTTTCAGTTTCAAAAATGTAATCATCTAAATTGGATGCTTGACAATACCACAAGATTGAAATAAATTATTGCATCGATGATTATGTAATTTCGTGTTACTATATTTTATATATATATATATATATATATATAGAGAGAGAGAGAGAGAGAGAGAGATATGCTATTTTAGACTCTTACCTATTGTTGCTATCAAAATTCTGATATTTTTAGTTATTCAGTTAGACTGAGGCTATTTCACTGGCCAGATGTACTTGAAGCCAAATAATTGATATTTGCCAACATGTAAACTCCATTGAGACATCAGCATTGAGAGGAATCTCTACTTTGAAATGACCATTCTAACAATGATTGAATTTCTGCTCTCTTTTTTCCGTAACTAATAAGTTATCAAAGCGAAAACCAACTCGAGGATAGGAATTAATAAGATGGATAGATTTTCAGTTGAATGATAGAGAATATTATGAGAGGATAGAATATGATGAATTTGGAAAGCCTCGCGGACATCATGCAGAAGAGACTGCGTTAGTTGGGGCACGTTGAGCTCAGCAATGGCTGGATTGCTAAAGCCCGACAGTTGAACGTGCCAGCAGAAAAGACCACCTCTGGCAGACCCAAGTTGTCTTGGGAGGACGTGATCAAACGTAATAGGAGAGCCTTGGATATGGATTTCGTCGAGCTTCACCAAGAACAAGAATGGACGGGAAGACTTAGATTGAGACTGGACAATCAGGCCCCACCCTCATCAGAGAATTAATTGTGGTCTGATTCAACAAATAAACTGGTTGATGATCATGATGATGCTGCTGCTGCTGCTGCTGCTGATGATGATGATGAATGAACCAAGTTTGATCAGAATATGAGAACGGTTTATGACAAGTATTCGTTGACATTGGATTTGCAGATGACCATGTTGTAGTCTGCAGAGAATTAGTCTCATGGTGATGTGTTCCACAAATGGTAAGTTCTTGGAAAGAACCTCTGTTCATGGAAATTTTGTCCGGTGATAGGCATAGAGATGACGAAATAAAGCTCTTTTTTCAGTTGTGGTAGCAGACGAGTTCTGGTTTCTTTGATCCTGCTTTGCATCTATTTACCATTGTTTGCCAGGTCTGGACATGGATTAATGGAATGCATGTCCAACGCATGCGTATGTATGCAACTAAAACAAATCGACAGCTATTCTTTAGGGAGATATGGTTTCAACGGGAAATGTTTCATGGGTTTTTCAGCATCCAACTATTGTGCTTCTCTCGAAGCTGCTAATACCCTCTTCAACCATTCTCATATTGAACTCTTTCTTCAAAGTGTCTCATAGACAGGAGGAACAATGGAAATATTAATGATAATTATAATAACTAGTAGGACCCTTGGGAAATGTTACATTTGCTTTATTTATCAATCCGTATAATTTACCGTCAATATTTCTCTCAAATAAATAAATGTAAGTAAGCTTTGAGTACAATTGATTCTTTCTTCTCCAATGAAAATAATTGACATTGTCTACGAAATATTCTTTAAATAAAAAAACGAATATGTCTCATATTCATTTATTGAAAGATGTAACAATGTAAATCTTTTTAAAACAATAAATATTCTTTAAATAAAAACGAATATGTCTCATATTTATTTATTGAAAGATGTAACAATGTTAATCTTTTTAAAACAATAAATATTCTTTAAATAAATAAAACGAATATGTCTCATATTTATTTAAAGATGTAACGATATAAATCTTTTTAAAACAATAAATATTCTTTAAATTAAACGAATATGTCTCATATTTATTTATTGAATGATGTAACAATGTAATTTTTTTTAAAACAATAAATATTCTTTAAATGAAACAAATATGTTTCATATTTATTTATTGAAAGATGTAACAATGTTAATCTTTTTAAAACAATAAATATTCTTTAAATAAATAAAACGAATATGTCTCATATTTATTTATTGAAAGATGTAACAATGTAAATATTTTTAAAACAATAAATATTCTTTACATAAATAAAACTAATATGTTTAATATTTATTTATTGAATGATGTAATGTTATATCTACATATTTTGCCCCATAAGGCATAAAAAGGGGAGCATGAACTTGTCGACACATGTTCCCCTACCAATACAGAAAGGGGGTGCAGACGGCGACGTTTGGCAAAAATGGGTCAACAGGATGCTTGGCAGACGGGGTTGCATGAGTCAGCCCACGCATTTTCGTGGGCGAAAGACTCAACCAATCAAATGAGGGAATGCTGCTGCTATACAGAGAGAGCGGGAAAATCAAAGCGAGAGGAAACACGAGAAGTCGGTCTTCGGTGAGCGTCAAGAGAGGACGTCACTGATGAGACGGGACTCGGCCCAGAGGAGTCGAGCTTGGGTCAGCGTCAAGAGAGGACGTCTCTGAGGAGACGGGCCTCGGCCCGGATTGTAGTCGGCCTTCGGTGAGCGTTAAGAGAGGACGTCTCTGGGGAGACGGGCCTCGGCCGGCGTTGGAAAACGGACGTCGGGAGATGACGGCTCACACAGCTGTCAATCTCAAACAATTTATCCCCGCACACAAAACCAGGGAGAAGATCCCCGGCCAGCGTTAGGAGCGGTCGGCTGAGACTGGCGGCCCACCTAGCCGTCATGTCGGGAAATTTGTCCCCGCACACAGAATCAAAGAAGGTCTAGAGCAGACGCCTCTGAAAATCGACCGCTCACCCCGCCGTCATATTCAGACAATTTATCCTCGCACAGGAGAAGGTCCCGGACCAGCGTGAAGAGCGGACGCCTCTGAAAATCGACCGCTCACCCCGTGATCATATTCATACAATTTATCCACAAAATCAAAAAATAGGAAAAGAAGAATTTGAAAATTAACGCGTAAGAAATTCAGCGACATTTAATACAGCTGTCTACCGGACACCTAAAGAAAACCCGGTCTAACAAAATTGATTACGACAGACCAGTCAATCAACAGACCTCTCCAACGTCGAGATAACGTATATCTCAGGACCCTAAACACAGCTCGTTAAGAACGGACCACAGAATCTAGAATTCTATAAAATATCATTCTCTCCGCTGTCAAAACAAAAAAAAAGGTATGTGTTACGACATAAGGACAAAACAAAAACAAAAACAAAAAAAGAAATACTATATTAATGCGTCCTAAAGCAAACTTTCATATTGTTTATATTGTGTCTTCTCATTTGTTTTCCTCGAATGTCATGAGAAAAAAAAAAGAACTTTCCTATTTTCATTAATTGATATGTTTTCTTAATTGATATGTTTGAACTAGTTACGGTCTCTTCACAAAAGAGCAACGTAGCCGCGCAGGAACGCGTGAAAATAAGTTTAACAATTATAAAATTTGGTTTTCGACACAATTATAACATTGGTGTCAGAAAAAAGAACTTTCATATTTTCATAAGCCTTCTTAATGGCTATAATTGAACTTTTAATTCTGATCAACTTTCTCAACGAATATGTCTCATATTTATTTATTGATTAGAAGATGTAACAATGTAACCCTTTTAAAAACAGTAAATATTCTGTAAATAAACAAAACAAATATGTTTTATATTTATTCATTGAAAGATGTAACAATGTAAATCTTTTTAAAGCAAATATTCTAACAATAAATAAAACGAATATGTCTCATATTTATTTATTAAAAGATGTAACATGTATATCTTTTTAAAAAATAAATATTCTTTAAATAAATGAAACGAATGTCTCATGTTTATTAATTGAAAGTTGTAACAATGTAAATTTATTCTAAACAATAAATATTCTTTAAATAAATTAAACGAATATATCTCATATTTATTTATAGACATATGTAACAATGTAAATGTTTTTAAAACAATAAATATTCATCAAATGAATAAAACGAATATGTCAATATTTATTTGTTGAAAGATATAACAATGTAAATCTTTTGAAAACAATAAATATTCTTTAAATAAATAAAACGAATATGTCTCATATGTATTTATTGAAAGATGTAACAATGTATATAATTTTAAAACAAAAAATATTCTTTAAATAAATAAACCGAAAATGTTTCATATTTATTTATTGAAAGATGTAACAATGTAAATATTTTTAAAACTATAAATATTCTTTAAATAAATGAAACGAATATGTCTCATATTTATTTATTGATTGAAAGATGTAACAATGTAAATCTATTCTAAACAATAAATATTCTTTAAATAAACAAAACAAATACGTCTTATATTTATTTATTGAAATCTGTAACAATTTAAATCTGTTTAAAGCAAATATTCCTTAAATAAATAAAACGACTATGTCTCATATTTATTTATTAAAAAATGTAACAATGTATATCTTTTTAAAAAATAAATATTTTTTACATAAATTAAACGAATATGTCTGATTTATTTATTGAAAGATGTAACAATGTAAATCTTTTTTTAACAATAAATATTCTTTAAATAAATAAAACGAATATGTCTCATATTTATCTATTAAAAGATGTAACAATGTAAATCTTTTTAAAACAAATATTCTTTAAATAAATAAAATGAATATTTCTCATATTTGTTGATTGAATGATGTGAACATTGTAAATCTTTTTAAAACAATAAATATTCTTTAAATAATGAAACGAATATGTCTCATATTTATTCATTGAAAGATTTAACACTCACAATCTTTTGAAACAATACATATTCTTGAAATAAATAAAAGGAATATGTCTCATATTTATTTATTGAAAGATGTAACAATGTAAATCTTTTTAAAGCAATAACTATACTTTAAATAAATAAAAGGAATATGTCTCATATTTATTTATTGAAAGATGTAAAAATGTAAATCTTTTTAAAACAATAAATATTCTTTAAATAAATAAAACTCTTTATGTTTACTCTTTATTTATTTATTGTATTACATTTTTTTAAAATAATTAGTCTCTTTCTACTTGCCATAAAAATTATTGTCACCAAAAAATTCGTTTACTAATAAAACGAACGACACTTATAAACCTTGTTTATTTAAAATTGTAACAATTAGGTGTGTATTAAAAAAAAGTTTAATTATTAAAACTGGTTATGTCAATGGAACTAGAAAATTCGATTTTGGAACATTTAATTTTAAATTGTAAAGTTAAATTAAAAAATATGTTACTTTAGACACACCTGTTAATTTTTAATTACTTGCATATTTCATCTTTAACGATGTGACGAACACATTTTTGTAAATGAATTCGGAAGGTGATAACATGCGTACGAATGCGTACAAAGGAATGTTGGAGTTGAATATGTACTAAATAACAGAGAAATCAAAGAAATAGATGGAGCGTGCGATTTGGGAGTGGGGTTTGATAATATGTAGAGCAAATAATCATATTTTAACCATTGTATCGAGGGCGAATAGAATGATCGGGTGGATGATTAGGAATATCATTTTCGAGGGAGACAAATGTTGTGTTAAGGATATATAAAGCTCTAATAAGACTTTATATAGAATACTGCACCCAGGCCTGGGCTCCAGCGGCTAGATATGAAAATTAGAATGTAATATTAAAACTGGAAGGCGTACAAAGAAGGGGGACAAAACTAATAAGTAAAGTAAAGGAGTGCAGTTATAGGGAGAGATTGAACCAATTGGGATTGACTACTTTGCTGGAGAGAAGAATGAGAAGTGATATGATTGAGACTTTCAAGATAATTAAAATGGCATTTTTAACTATGGTGGGCATTTTTTCAGTATTTCTTCTAGATCTGGAAGGTTATTGTCAAGGCAGTTTTCAAAAACTAAGTCTGTTAACCAGATAAGTTTTTTTTTTCTCACAGAGTAATATGTTTTTGGAATAAGTTGCCAGATCGGATTAAGAACAGCAATAACGTGGACCATTTTAAGATGAGGTTGGATGAATTCAGAGAAAGTGGTAGGAATGGGAAGGTGAGGGGGCACTTCTGGGAGTTGTCAAATGAAATATTTGACAGAATTTGATCTGAATATCGATACTGTACTAAAACTTTAATATTTTTTTTAGCAGTTGAATTGAGAAGATAGTTAAAGGGGAAATGCCCAAGGAGGCATAACAAACAAACAAACAAATAATAATAATAATAATAATAATAACAACAATAACAACAACAACAACAACAATAATAATAATAATAATAATGATAATAATAATAATAATAATAATAATAATAATAGATTTATTATCATACTGATTATAAACACTTATAATTTTCAAAATCATTGGAGAAAAATTGTACCAAATTTAGCATAAGGAAATCTTGGAATGACAGATATAATAGAATGCAGAATAATGAAGCTTAAATAAATGAGCACTAACCCTCTGCAACAGCTAGACTAAAATTCGCCATTTGGGAAGTTTTGGGCTTTTATAAATTAAAAAAGTAAAGTGCTTTGCCACATCATACAGTAATTCAGTAAATGCCAATTCACACACTTTCAAGGGAAATTTTAAATAAAAAACATAATAATTGGCACTAGGTAATTTTAAATAAAAAACATAATAATTGGTACTAGGCAATTTTAAATAAAAAAACATAATAATTGGCACTAGGCAATTTTAATAAAAAAACAATAATTGGCTATTAGGCAATTTTAAATAAAAAAAACATAATAATTGGCACTAGGCAATTTTAATAAAAAACATAATAATTGGCATCAGGCAATTTTAAATAAAAGACATAATAGTTGACATTAGGCAATTTTAAATAAAAAAAACATAATAATTGGCACTAGGCAATTTTAAATTTAAAAAAAAACATCATAATTGGCACTAGGCAATTTTAAATTAAAAAAAAATTATAATTGGGACTAGGCAATTTTAAATAAAAAACATAATAATTGGCACTAGGCAATTTTAGATAAGTTGGAATACATCAGAATAAAATGCATTTAACATTAATTACATCAGTTTTTTTTTAATACAAAATGTCTTCAGACGCTCATTCCAATTTATTTAAAACTAGACGACCATGTTATAATTTGCAGGGAAGCAGTCCTGCAACAATGTGATCCAAGATCCCTTGCAAAAAAGCTCTGTTCATGGAAATTTCGCCTAACCCTAACCCTAAGCACACGAAGGAAAAAAAGGAACGTTTTTCTCATTGCAAAGCGAGTTTGCACTGTGAATGTTTTACACGGGGGAACCAGAGATTGCAGCTCAGTCAAGCTCCTTCCATGAAAGTAATGATAGAGTAGAGAGAGACTAGCAACGTCTCTTTTGTGAGAAAGAGGCTGTAAAGATTTCGAAGTTCATTTTAAACTCTGTCTAGGCAACAAAGAGTGCTTTGGATGGCATAGCAGTATTCCATCTTATGCCGTGTCTGATTCTTATATTTCTGAATTTTTTAGATGAGGATTGATAATTTGAATAATTTTGGTTATTCGAACTACATTTCTCATCTTGAGTGCTATCATCATAACGTTTCGGCCACTGCAACCTCCGACCTTCTTCAGGTGAATCTGGACGGAATTTCGAACGGAACCCTTTATTTAATCCATGGGGATAAGATGCTCTTGTTCTGTCAGCCATGACTGGGAGAAGCCTTCAGTAATTCGCAATTCTTCGTATCGCCCGCACCGCACTTCAACCTTCAGATGACTATCACTTAGAACTTAATTTAACTTAGTACTATGTCCACTGCGCCACAGGCCCTTGCGGACAGTTCTAGTATGAATTTTGGGAGCCTTAAACCTATTCTTGTTTTTTCTATGTGTAGTCTTACTACTTATCACTATATATCAGTACTTTTATTACTACACATCACTGTATGTAATATATATATATATATATATATATATATATTACAATCTTATCTATTATTTATAATTAATGTTTCCCATATTGTATAAAATTCTATACTAGGTCTGCTTAGTAAGTCATTGTCGCCTAACATATGCGTTGCTTCTTTGAGTCGTCTTACTCTCCACCGTTCTTCTCTATCTATAATGTAAGGGTAGATGGTTTCCATCCATATGTGGTCAGCCATACACGATTTTTCGATATCTCCACGTATTACGTCTTTCCGGTGTTCTTCTAGCCTTACTTTTAGTGGACGACATGTCTCACCTTTGTATATTTTCCCATACTTACATGGGATCGCATACATGCAGTTCTTAGTCATACATTTTCCTGTAGGAGGTTTGATTCTCACAAGATGCTTTCTGATTCTTATATAAGTAAAGGATTGCATCAGGAGGCAGGTACTTTCTGGAGCGGTAGAATGATCCAATCGTTTTTCAAGTGACTTTAGTAACACTTTATGAAATTTATTCATTTTTGTTTTTTTATGGAATTATTGATTAAAAGATTTCCTTAAAGGCTTAATAAATAAATTAAATCAAAAATAAATAATTTATTAATTAAAAAATTTTTTTTTCATTAAATCAAAAACAAATAAATAAAATAAAATTAATTAAATAAAATAGTCATTAAAATAAATAAATAAATTAAAATTAATAAATTGAATCAATAATAAAATACTTAATTAAATCAAAAAGAAATTAATTACTTAAATAAAAAATAAATAAATAAGATCAAATATAAATAATTTAATTAAATAAAAAAATGAACTTATTAATTAATAAATGAATAAATTTATTAAATCAAAAATAAATAAAATTACAAATAAATTAAATAAAATATTAATTAATTAAATTAAAAATGAATTAATTAAATAAAAAATTAATTGAATCGAAAATAAAATAATTAAATCAAAAAGAAATCAATTCCTTAAAGCAAAAATAAATAAATAAAATTTAAAAAAATAATTAATTAAATAAAAAATAATTAAATTATTTTAATCAAAAATAAATTAATTAATCAAATAAAAATAAATGGATTAAATTAAAAATAAATTAATTAATCAAATGAAAATAAATGGATTAAATTAAAAATAAATAAATTAATCAAATCAAAAATAATGAAATTAATTAAATCAAAAATAAATAAAAGAATTAAATAAAAAAATATTAAATTAATTAAATCAGAAATAATGAAATTAATTAAATCAAAAATAAATTAATTAATCAAATAAAAATAAATAAATAAAAAATAATGAAATTAATTAAATCAAAAATCAATAAAAGAATTAAATAAAAAATTTTGAAATTAATTAAATCAGAAATAATTAAATTAATTAAATCAAAAATAAATAAATTACTTTGATATAAAATAAATAAATAAATAAAAGCAAAAATAAATAAATTAAGTAAATCTACAATAAATTAAATTTAAAAAATAAAATCAAATAAGTTCTTTGAAATTTATTTTGCTTTATACAAGGAAGATAGCATGATTATTGATAATATCCATTTTGACTGTATAACGTTGCACTTCAAATGATAAACATCTTTGTATGCTATGGTTTGTTTTCTATAAATTGGTTCTGGTGTACTTATTCATGAATGATAGTGTATACAATATACAATCTAATGTTTATTCATCTAGCCATTACTATTTTCTTGCTTTCCTGACTCATCCATAAATTATACCGAAAATGTCTATAAGTAATTAAGGCATGAATGATTAATGAAAATGTACGTATATATAAAAATGCCATTCTTGTTTCATTATTACTCGTATATACTTATGTTCATAAGTGTATGGATCATGTGTTATTATTATCGAGCTGAATTAACCATCTCCACTGGATAATTCGTGGTGTGGATGTGTAAGATAATGAAGTGTGGCAAAAATGAATCGTGGGCGAGTCCATTGTGGGTGGGACGTCGAGAAAGAAAGAAAGAGACTTGATAACTGTTAAAAAGGAGAAGGTTCCGCAGTGTAAGCGAGACTTGAAAGGCGGCGGTTTCAGAAACGTGAATAACTGGAGCGCTTGGTGTATCGAAGTACCGGAAGAATGGGAGTTTACCAATGTTTATAGCACCGATGAAGCTTTATTGGCTATGGTCTGTTAGGCTTTCGCGTCCGCTGACTAAAAATGTGACTGATAAGCAAGTTGGTACTGTGAAGGAATCCCTTGACTTGTATTTCATCGAACAGACAATCTTCCAATTGTCTGTTTTTTGCTTGTGGAACAATTGCTTCAGTTTACGCTCGGATATATAATGCAGAGCAAATTGCTTTCCAATCGGATGTATATATGAACGTGTTTCTAGCGGAAACCAAGTCTGTGACCTCAGCAAGAAAAAGACTTTCATGAGACAAAAGTATGTCAAAAGATTTTATTTTATATGCGTGTGCGTAGCCCGTGTAAACCATCCGGTGATGGGAAATAAAGAAAACCAAAGTTTTTCCATAAACGTTCTGTTCTTTGTCATTCTTGTTGGATCTTACCAGGTACCCTGAAAGAACGGGTAATGCAACAGATGCATTTCAAAACAAAGCTCTATACCATGATCAGACACAACTTTTCTCAAGCAAAATTTTATAACGAATCGAATGGTTGTATAAATTTTGGATACTGATATCGAATATGAACCAGTTTCCAGGAACTTTGCATGTGCAGCGTTCAGGCATGTTACGTAAACACCCGAGTCATGCCGAAGCGAATGTTGACAGATTATTACTTCGATACGTTGCTGCATCGTATTTTTTCAGTTTTATTTTCAAGGAAGATAGCAAATACCAAAAAACGAACAAAACATAGCGAAATTACTGTTAATAAATAATTTTTTTTTTAACAAAATGCTAAACAACTGTTAACAAATACATTTTTATTATATTTTTTTGTATTCAGTCAACTGGTTAAAAAGTAGGGTTTTTTTGTGTTTCATAAAACTGAAAAACATTTGTGTGTGTGTGTGTGTGTGTGTGTGTGTGTGTGTGTGTGTGTGTGTTCTTGGTTTTTTTTTCACATTATCTTTTTTAATCAGTCAGGTTAGGGTTATGGTTAGGGTCGGAGTCGGGTTAGGGTTAGAATTAAACAGAGACTAGTCTATCTCAACTGTATGCCCTAGGCCTCCGATCTGACAGGGATTTAGTAAAAAATGGTCTTCGCAGACCTCCCTAAAAAATTCTTTCAATCGGTCTGCGTGTTCGGTGATCCAATGCCACATTCCTTCCATGTCGTCTGCCAGCTGACAGTTGATTAGCTAATCACCTCAGCATCTCTTGGGTGTTTACGTAACATGCCCGAACGCTGCCGATGCGAAGTTCCCAGAAATGGGTTCATATTCGATATCAGTACCAGATTTGGTATTAGGAATTTTTTAAATGATATCGTGGGGTGTTCGATACGGTGTTTACGAAATACATGCGTGAATAGCAAAGACAACATTTTACTTTATTTTATTTTATTTTATTATACTTGAAAATTATAGAAATTTAAAAAATGTTTAAATAACAATACAGGTGTTTGAACAGGAGTCCAGAGGAGTCTTCGTTAATTTGCGAGCAATGCCGGGGATGCCTGCTCATAGATTATAACTATAATCTCAAAAGTTATTTCAATCGATCAATTTTATTGACAAAAAAATAGCAAAGTGCAGCAAGCCATGTAAAAAATAGTAAGTAAATATTGCATCTATATAACATCTGCATATTTGTCCAAAGCGAATTTAAACCTGAATCTGGTAGGCAGACTTCTCTCACATCTCTTTATAGAGTTTTACTAAAGAGATTATACACCTTTTTTATGGAAATCGCTCCAGACAAGGCATGAAGCCACTTGATGTAAGGAGCTAAAAAAATGATACTACTTGGTCAAAAACTAGCCAATGATAAGTGTTAGATGGATAGATTCTGACCCAGAAAACAGCAATTCTTCCCATCTTTGTCAGAAACATTGCTAATGAAATGTGAGGACTAAAGGATCTGAGGAAAGAAGCTTTTGAAGTAGAAAGTTTTCTAGCATCTTGGGACATCTTAAGTGAAAGAGTAAGATTTTGATACTTGTTGGGTTGATTGGGGGTATTTACTTTGAGTATTTACGTTACGTGCAGTAAGAGCACATTCCATGAAAGTACTCGTAAAACAAGCACAGAGATGCCACATTGTAGCGATGGGACAGAGGCCGGAGCTTGGTAGACAGTACGTGACCTATTAGGTTAGAGACTCTTTTTTGCACCCTGTTCAAGAGGGAGAGTCTAGGGGTTGGAGCACTAGCCCAGACGTGGCAACAATGCTCCATGGATGGATGAATGGTGGCTTTATAGAGATAAGGATACTGGCAGATGTGATAGGTTTTCTAGCACGGTAGAGCAGACTTGGCCATATCTACTATGTATTTATTCCAATTAATATTACCTGTGAATGTTAGGCCTAGGGGTTTAAACGTCGGGTTCTCGAGATAGATGCTATTAGAGATGGCAATCAGTGTGTGAAAAAGTTTCTTATAATTGTTAAAGGAAAGGAGCTTTGTCTTGGTAGCACTTAATGTGACCATTAATTTTTTGGTCCGATATCACTACTGAGTGGAGGTAATTTTATAAGGATTCAGCGATTGTGTGTGTTCGATTTGCTCACATATCGAGAATAGAGTGTTGTTTCATGGGAAATATACCCATCTCAGATGTGATTGCATCAGAGAGGTCATTTATGAAGATCAGGAACGATAAGGATCCAAATATCAACTCATGGGACACACCTCTGGCATTTTGGCTAGGAAGTAAGTGTAGTATCTGTTCCGATGGATACTGCACTCTATAGACCGGTGTCGTCTTGTCCTTCGGGGCTTTATTCCACCTGTCTGTGGGTTTGTCCTGTGCAGTTCTAGGAGGTCCACCCTCCCAGGTTTTGCCTCCCCTCTTTGGGGAGGAGTAAGTTAATTGCTTACTGCCTGAGGCGCCCTACCGGGGAATGCTGATGGGGCTGCCCAGGCAATTTCTAATGGCCAGAGTGCTCACTTCTCGGGCGCTGGCTTTTCAAGCTCCACTTTCCCGACTCTATCTTGGGTCACATCTTACCTTGTGGGAGTAAGATAAACTGGCCTTGTGCCTAACTCCTGGAGAGGAGTAAATAAATGATGGGACACACCTGCATTAATGCGATGTTGTTTGGATGTCCGGACATCAAGAATAACCTGGATCTTTCTATTAGCTAAGAAGGATATGATTATATTAAATATTCGTCCAGTAATACCGTACAAATTAATTTTCTTGTCAAAAGTCTTTGATATATCAAGCGCTATCGCCCTAGCTTCAGCTGCCTATTGTATGGTATATGCCTTCAGAGATGACAGAATATTCACGGTAGAACGAAACTGTCTAAATCCATACTCACTAACATCATCATCATCATATTCTGTTTAACATCCGTTTTACATGCTGGCATGTGTTGGACGGCTTCTAGAAAATTGAATTCCAAACTTATCTCTGGTCAAGTTACTTTGGAAGTCATTTCCTTAATTGAGGCAAGATTTTTATAGACTGGATGCCCTTCCCGACGCCAACCAAATGAAGTGATGGGGGATCAGTGTTTTTATTGAGACACCATCTCTAGGTGATTGCCCACCAAGCAAAAGATTGCTTCACCTGCCGTTAGTTCTTCAGAAAAAAGTTTAGCATAGTCAAAATGGTGGACTATTACTCGATTGATTAATCATTGAAAGATTTTTAGCAAAGAGCGGGACGAGACTTATAGGGCAATAATTTTTTTAGGTCAGTTCTTTCACCAGAGGCAATTTTACAGCTATCAGGGAAACAAGATTCGGCAAGAAATTTATTATAGAGTTTGGAAAGGACAGGGGCTAGCTCAGCAGAGTATTTCTTTATTATTATAGAAGGGATAGGATCTGGTCTACATGCTTCTTTATGATATCCTGGATATAGGAAGGTGTGATAATCAGATCCTCTAGTGGGGTTAACGTCCTTGGTGGGAAATTAAAGAGTAAGTGGTTTCTGGAGTCCAAGGTGGAGTTAGAGACAAACTGCTGGACAAGTAGTCCAGCTTCCTCTGTTGTCATGCAAGCTACATCATGGTGCTGTATAATGGGGTAATTTTTGATTGCCCATTGTTCACCACACTATTATAGATTCTCCAGAAATCACGATTCCTAATTTCTGTTACTCAACGCGTTTTTTGGTCATTTTAGCTGAATTTTCACGTTGGGACAAATGCTTCTATACCTGTTTTGACCCATTCTCTTACGTTATGCACTGTTTAGCAGGGAGAGAAAATCTTTTACCCCAAGGTACATCTCTGATGAGATTTCTGAGGGATTCCCAATCAGCAACTTGATAATATCTTGTTTTAAGTAATGGAGCTTCAGTTTTGGGTTGATGGTGATATCAACGCTTATTACTAGGTAATCAGTATTCCCGAATTGTCTATGGGCATCTGTCACACAAGCCTTGCATTGTGTTGTCAAGAATAGGTCTGGAAGTGAAGCTTGCTGATCCTCATGATCTTGGCGGGTCAGGAAAGTGACGGTTTGTAAAAAGGAATCTGCAATCGAAAAACTATGTGTGTTATTACCAGTTGGATCTGAGTAGCACGATAATCTAAGTCAATCTTTGTGGTGGACATTAAAATCCACAAATATATGTATTTGGGCGCTTGGATCCAAGGAAAGTACTTCATTTATACTATCAGAGACATAGTTGAGGTTGAGGGAGAACGGTAGAATGAGAATGCTATGTTGTAATGCTAATCTGTAACATAAGATTCTAGACTAAGTTCTCTAGTCAAGATATAGACTTTGAGCTGTTCACAGTTTTTATCCCATATCAAAACGATTAGATGAGATTTAGGAGTTTAGATAAGTTTCGCTTAGTGCTATGATGCCTCAGATGTTTATAAAAAGGAAGGATTCTACATCATCGATGTTGTTTTGAAGCCTTCAGATATTTGTGGTGAAGGAGAGCCTAAAGGGAGGAGGTGATTCCCTTGATTTTTTTTGGGGGGAGGGGGGCTGGTTTGAATGTATTACTCCTTATTCTCATTGTAATTAATATTGTTTTTAGATAGAGTTGATTGGACAAAGTGGGTGTTTGTTGGATGTCAGAAAACAAAGTTCACACAAATAGACTATTAGCCGAGTCTTTATCTATAGGGTTGTGGCTTCAGGAAAGCCCACCGGAGATAAGTGCAGGGTCCCTTTCAATAGCACTACAGTTATCCTGATATTATACAACTGCTGATAGAACAACCTCTCTTAGCGCTACCTAAGAGTTAGAGTTCCTGTACTACCAGTCAGAAACAGCAGCCAAACAAGCTGTCAAAACTGTATCCTCAACCTGTCAGACCAAGAGCGGTTCAGTCCAGTCATGTGAAACTAAGTGACAAGAAAGTGTCCCTAAATTGCTCAAATAAATAGAAACAGAGATGGCAGGATGGCATTTATTTTCCTATTCAGAAAACAATGCCAAGCACTGGGTGTTTTTGAAGTGTCCATTTGATGGTATCTCTGCGCCTGGCTAATAGACAAAGAAGGAGTGCAAACTGGATGATAGGTGGGGCCTATCTACTCCTTAAGCAATTGTAGCTTTGCAAACTGGATACTTTTGTTCAAGTCTCCAGCTCCAGCAATATTGTCGGCCAGGACAAAAGAGGGCCCATCTCTTTCAATGTGGTTGTGTCCAGACATCTGGAGTCAGAACACAGGGGTTTTACATCAAAGTTTTTATTCTCCTAGATGGATTCTCTGACAAGATGTACGTGTCCATCTACCCATATGGGGTAATTCTGTGCCTGGATAATATACCAGGTATTTCTACATCTCTACTTGGTTAAAAAAACGTGTTAAGTATCTACTTAAGATATGTTGTTGTGCCAATTTCGAAGGAAAATGGAGATGGTTTCCCCTCTCATATAGGTAGATATGCATATGTTTGTGAGAATATTTCGCCATCGTTCTACTAGAACGTTCCATAATTCGGAAGAGAAAAATGTTTGAGTTACCTTCGGAAATGAGTGATTTTTACAAGCACTCTCTGGGACGAATTAACTTTAACTAGAGTTTAAAGCACCACGACAAGGCGCAGGCACTATTCCTATTCTTCTGCTAATATAAGATGAACCACTAAGTCAAACCACTTTCAACTTAGATAAAAATACATATGAAGCATATTAAAAAGATAATTCTAACCAAATATACATTAACTCAAAGTCCAATCATGCTTCATAATTATAAAAAAATATATACTTAGTTCTATTAAATTTAGGCTTAATAATAAAGATAGAAGAAAGAGAAATATAACTTGGTTCACCCCACCATATAACGAGTTGTTGAAAACTAAACTAGGTAAGAAATTCCTAAATCTCATGAATAAACATAAATAAAATATTCAATAAAAATACTTAAAACTTTATTACAATTGCTGAGAATTTGCATATGATCATAAAACTTTGCAATAATAAAATATTAAATAACAGTAGTAAAGAGAAAAAGAAAAAAAATTTGTAGAAAAAGTGACAAATATAACAAGAATAACAATAATGATAATAATAATGATGATAATAATAATAAAAATAATAATAATAATGATGATAATAATAATGATGATGATGATAATGAAACGGTAAATCACATAATAAGTGAATGCAGCAAACTAGTTTCAAAAGAATGTAATAACAGACACCACTGCATAGGAAAAGCAGTACACTGGCAACTATTTAACAGACTGCATTTTGAACACAGACAAATGGTACAGATACTGGAGACAGTACAGGAAAACAAAACCCACAAAATCCTCCGGGACATGGAGGTACAAACAGATAAACTCATACAAGCAAGGAGACCGGACATCCTAGTAGTTAACGAAAAGGCAAAAAACTGTCAAATTGTAGATTTTGCCATCCGAACAAACCACATGGTAAAGATCAAGGAGATGGAAACAAGATGCAAACACGGAACTTGCCAGAGAACTGAAAGGAATATGGAACATGAAGAAAGTCAATATAATACCAATAATCGTAGGAGCACTAGGAACAGTCTTAAAAAACTTTGAAAATAGACTAGGAGAAATTGGAATCAAAGGGAAGACTGAGACTATACAATGGATGGCAATGATGGAAACAACTGAAATCTTAAGGAAAATCCTTGAATGCGGAAACCAATCCACATAAATTACAAACACTAACTAACCACATGAAAGTTGCAACAGAAAAAAAAGAAAAAAATGGGAAGGAACACTACATAAACCCGAGGGAACTGAAACTGCAACAAATCTCATGAACTGCAACCTTACCCCCCCCCCCCCCCCCCAAAAAAAAAGATGGCATCAGCCTCAGCTGATACCACACAAAATAGTTATAAAAGGTCAAGGAGAATGAAATGACTGAGGAAGGAGATTACTAACCAGACCGATCTCCAATATTTTTAAATGCTGGACAGATTGACGAAGTTTTCCAAGGTGATGGGAAGCATTTTTCTTTTAAGTAACGATTGAACAGCTTTGTAAGAATAAGAGGTAGTTTTAGTTGCAGTTTTTTTTAGTACTATAGTTGGAATATTGTCAGGAACAGTTGCCTTGCTGGCATCAAGGTTCTTGATAAGTTTGGCAACATCCTGGACAGATATATGGATGTTGCTCAGAATGTTTTTAGTCATGAGGAGAAATTCAAGCGTAAGGGGGCCTTGATCGCAGAGCGTGGAGTTTGCTGTAAAGTTTTTTGAAAAAAGTTTGTCTTTATCAGATGCTGAGGAAATCACCTCAGGTCTATTGGTTATGGTTGGAAAAGAGGTCTCACATACATCTGTTCAAGACCCTGTTAGTTATTCGCAAAAACTCGTAGGAACCAAACCTCTAGACTTAACAGATTGGGCATATGACTCTCTCATGTTTTATGATGCTTTTGCAGTTGTTGCTAGCAGCCCTAAAGGCGGATTTGGTTTTAGAACATCTATTTCGTTGAAAGCAAATGAAATAGTGATTTCTGTTAGCAATGGCGGCGACACATTCAAGGATGTACCATGGCTGGCTGCTTGGTTTCTGTTGGAATTTTTTTAAAGTATGAAACTCTCGATACCAACGATTAAAAATCAGTGAAATCGGATGTGATACAGGATGCATTCTTTTGAAACATAGAATGCAGAGAGATTTCTGATATGAAAGACCTGAGGCTGTTCCAGTCAGCCATCGAGTATCGATACACTCTGTGATGGAAAGGGACATCAGAGGTCTTATTGCATTTTGTTTTGATATTAATTGAGACAACTGAGTGATCTGAAAATCCCAGTGAAGACAGAACAGTGGATGAGAACTGTTCAGAACAAGTTCTTAAGAAAAGATTAAGAAGATTTGCAAACTGTCCATCAGCTGTATTGGTCAACAATCTGTATTAGCAAGGGAAAAGTTGTGACAAATCCTCCCTTCATCATCAGTCTTGTTTGAGTAGACTAGCCATTCAATATTGTGAACATTAAACTCACCACAGACAAGAATGACATGGTAAATTTTCTCAGAGATTCTCTCAAGGATAGTAACTCTGTTATTGTAGGGACGATAGAGCGTAAAGATGAATGCGGTGCTGTGAGTGAACGCAATTTAGGGTGTTCTTTGAAATCTAATGTAGCTGCATCTCAGTACAGACTAATCAGTCTCTTGTGCGTCATGAGTAAGTTGCTTGAATCTGTGATAAATCAAAAAGTTGTCAACCACCTTAGCAAAAACAAGCTACTCAGTGACAAGCAGTATGGATTTTGTCCTGCAAGATCAACAGCTGATGTGCTGACAGTAATATCACGCAGGATCAATGAATCTATTGATGGGGGCTTCGTTTCTAGAGCAATAGTTTTTGACATATAAAAGGCCGTTGATAGAGTTTACTTCACAAGCTTGTTAGCTATTGGATGTTTCACACTCAAATCCTTTCTCACTGATAAGTTTTTAAAAGTAGTCGTCGATGGGCAGAAGTCTGAAGCACATATTTTTAACGCTGGTATGCTGCAAGGATCCATTCTGGGCTAACCCACTTCTTGATCTTTATCAATGATCTTCCAAATAGCATCCTAAGATTATTTGTAGACATTTATACAGATGATACAGCTATGGCAACACTTTGAAGAGCATTAATGATCAGGATCTTGCTTATCCTGTCTCTTCTGACCTGGCGCACATGGTGCAATGATGAGAAATATGGCTGGTTACTTTCAATGCGTCTAAAACCAAGCTTCTCCCCTTGCACCACCAATGCTCGGATCCTCATCTTGCCCCAATTTAAATAAACAGCTCTCTCCTTGAAGAAACCTCCTGCTTTGACAAGCTTCTGGGACTGACCTTCACTCCAGACCTGAAATAGAATACTTACATCAAAGCCGTTGCTAAAGTAGCTGGAAAAATGATTGGATCATTCTATTGCTCCAGAAGGTATCTCAGTCCTGACGCAATCCTCTACCTGTATGAGAATCAAATATGTCCTAAGATGGAGTACTGTTGCCATATCTGGGGAGGCGACGCTCAGAGCATTCTTTCATGCTTCAAAGAGTTCAAAGACGACTTTGAAATCGAGTGGGAGATGCCATCTTCTCTTCCCTACAGTCTCTTTCTCACAGTTGCTAGTCTCTCCCTACTCTATCGTTATTTTCGTGGCAGTTGCTCGACTGAACTTCAATCTATGGTCCCCCCTGTAAAACATTCACAGCAAAAACTTGTTGTTGTATAACCACTGTAAATAATTTTCCTTTCTCTATGTACCTAAACCTAAACAGAGCTTCCATGAGCAAAGTTTCTTTCCAAGAACTACCTGACTGTGAAACACAATATCGTGGGGCTGCTTCCTAGCTGACTACAACATAGTCGTTTCCAAGTCTAAACAAAACAAAAAGACAAAAAAAGAAAAGTGAGAAGAGAAACAGTTACATATACGATTCATAAGAATGACAAAAGAGAATCACAGAAATATGGCTAAGAAAAGGACACTTGAACAGAGAAACGGAATGGCTAATGACAGCTGTCAAGAACAATGCAATTAGAACTAAATACATTAAAGCTAAAATAGATAAAACCCAGGAAAACAGTAGATGTAGACTCTGTGGGCAAAAAGACGAAATAGTAAACCACATAATAAGTGAATGCAGCAAACTAGCCCAAACACGCATACAAGAACAGACACGACTGTGTTGGGAAAGCAGTACACTGAATTTTGAATGTGCAGACAAATGGTAGACACACACACCGGAGACAGTACTGGAAAATGAAAATCACAAAATCCTTTGGGGCATAGAGGTACAAACAGATAAACTAATACAAGCAAGGAGACCGGACGTCATAATAATTTCCAAGAAATAAAAGAAACTGCCAAATTGTAGATTTTTCTGTTCCAGCAGACCACAGGGTAAAAATCAAAGAGACAGAAAAACAAAGCAAATATATGGAGCTTGCCAGAGAACCAAAAGGAATATGGAACATGAAAAAAGTCAATATAATACCAATAATCGTAGGAGCACTAGGAACAGTGCCGAAAAACCTGAGACTAACAGCAGACGGCAATGATGAAAACAGCTGAAATCTTAAGGAAAATCCATGAATGTGGAAACCAACCCATATAAATTACAAACACTATCAGCCACATGGAAACTACAACAAAAGTAAAACAAAAAGATGGAAGGAAAACCACATGAACCCAAGGGAACTGAAACTGTAAGAAATCTTATAAACTGCCTTCACCCCACCCCCCTAAAAAAGGCATCAGCTTCGGCTGATACCACACACAGTAGTCGTGAAGGGGCAAGGAAGATGGAAGGATCGAGGAGGGAGAGCACTAACTAGACCTAGATGAGTTTGAAGAGTACTAAACCTATGGGGGGCGGGGCTTATTGTCACCTAAATTCCAGTGAAGACTAATGGTCTTAGCCAGATAGAAATTAATGGTAAGCGACTGTTGCGATAACGCAAAGTCATTTGCAAAGGTTATTGAAAGAGGTGGAGAGCACTAGAAATCTAGGAAGATTTGTTGTCACTCAGACTCCAGGGAACACTACCAGTTATTATCAGTGAGTAATTTCTGATGATGACCTGTGTGAAAACTCCTAGTGAGTAAATAATAATAATAAAAACATAAAAAATAGTAATAATGACTCTGATAAAAATAGTAATAATCTAAAAAGAAATTAAAAAAAAGGCAAAAATGAAGATAAAATATGTAACTATAAAATAAAAGTAGCAAATAAAATTATTTACGAAATGTTTAGCATTTGATACATAGAAATATAGATTATCACAGATTTTCATGTCTGTATAAAAGATTGTCGATGTTTATGTGACATAGAACAAAACATATAAGTACGCGAATTAAAAAGGAACAGCGGAAGACCTAAGACTCAACGTTTCGCCCAGCTGTTGCGTGGGCTTTTTCAAGAGGGAAAAAATACTAAAAGTTTCTTTGTCACTTTTAGCATTTTTTTGCTCTTGAAATAGTCCATGCAAAAGTCGGCGAAACGTTGAGTCTTGGGTCTTCCGCTGTTCCTTTTTAATTCATACCGTCGGATTATTTTATCCTTTCATTTATCATATAAGTTTTGTATATACAGTATATGAAAACATATTAGTGTGTAAATACATTATATCAAAACATATAATGAATCTCTAATATATTTGCTGTATCTTTGTCTCTTTGACTGTCTCTCTGTCGAGGGTTGCAATTGAAAACAGAGCCCTTTACCAAAATCAGACACCAGTTTTTCTTGAGCACAGTTTTATAGGGAATCCAATGTTGGTATTAATTTTGTGTAAATGTTTTTACAATAATATTGTGGGGTCTGCATTCGCGCTGGATATCTATAAAGAACAAAGACAACGTTTTACTTTATTTTATTTTTGATTTAAAAATCATAGAAATTTAAAAAAAATAAATATCAAAATGGTAATATGGGGTTACGGTGTGGGAGCAAGAGTACACCAAGCTCCTCATTCATTCCACGGGCAATGCTGAGGTTGCTAGCTGGTAGATATGATATATGAAAAAATAATCATGTAATGGACGGACTAATAATAACAAACACCTAGAAATCTCTCAGTTTGGTAAATATGCTTAGTTTTATTGTAAACTGCAACATCTGTGCATCTCTTTGTGCATAGTAACAACATGCAGTTCATATTTCAAGTGAGAGGGACAGCTTCCAGGTGTCTTGGATTATTGTTCCACTTCGATTCTCTGGTAATGGAACATCTGTTCACCATTCTCAGTTACATAATGCTCAGAAAGAATATTTACCCAACAGAACGTGCATTATTCAAACATTGGCAACTTTCACTTTGATTGACAATCCTGCTCAGAAAGAATTCAAGCAAATCTTTCTCAATGAACTTTGGCTGGTGCAGATTTTGGAAGTACTGCATATCCTTGTGCATTTGTCTGCTAATGATAATTATTACAAGTCGCAATTTTTTTATACGCACAGAAAGTGCACGTGTTGACTATTGTTATTACATAAACGTGGAAATAATTAAAAATGTTAACACTGATATGAAAAGATATATATATATCGAAAATTGAATATATGGATCAATAGGCCAAAATTGTAGATTTTATTTGATTCAAATTTGCTTTAATGAAAAGTCATATAAAGGCAGACTGTTTCGCTGTATCACAGCTCTTGTGTGGCTTCAAGCTGAGATTTTTATAGTTATTTTAATTTACATTCTTAGTTAGAGATGAAAGATGAGAATAAAAAATTGTAAAGATACAATATTTATTAGAACATCAGAAGTTCAAAACACGGAGCTTTATATCCTTAATCCATGGATTTTCAAAGATAAACTCTTTTTATCAGAGGATAGAAAAAAACATTTATTTCCAATATAATAGCCGTTTTATTTTTTACATGTTTTTTGACAGCGTCTACCTGTAACTCTACGTTTTCATCAACAAAAAACTTTTTATCTTTTGTTTTTTTTATTTTGTGTATAAATTTTTCAAAGTGAAATGTTGCCGATAATATTTACAATTACATTGTTGTTGTTTTTTTCAGTAGCAATAACCGCCAAAATCTTTATAATTAGGGTAAAAACATGAACATTCTTTGATAGAGAGAAGGTACAGAATAGTTAACAAAGCATCCCTTCCCAGCCCTTCTGATGTTAAGAAGGGTTTTCTAAATAGTAACATTATTATTTAGAAACTAATTCTTAACATGAGGAGGACGCTTTGTTAACTATTCTGTTCCTACAGCGTCTTCTTATTTTGCATACCAATCGTTGACTATTTTCCATTGTTTATGAAAAAATTCAAATAACATTTTGTCAACTAACGAGGAACTAATGCGAATCGGTTTTGTTTGAAAAGAGAAATAAATCTTTAGTTGCCTAACAATTTTACATTAATTACAAGGAAAACATTTGAGAAAAAATATTTAGAAACATCTACCCGTGTAATATATGCCCCAAAGTGTATTTTTTAAGTTTGTGAAAATATATGCGGACATTACACGGGGGTTTTACAGCAATTCGAAAATAAATAAAAAGCAACAAATCTCGAATTAAATATTTAGAAATATAAAAAGAATCGGAATCAGTAATTATATCGGAATTGAGAATTTAGAACAGAATCGGTAATTGTCTCGGAATCGGGAAAAATTTTGGAATCGTACTACCACTAATATATATATATACATAACGCCATTTCTCATCATGGTTTCAGTAATTAAGAACGCTGATGATTCCACTGGGCATAGAGATTTTTAAAAACATGTAAAAGGTCAGCCCATCTGGATGAAACCGTGCTACGTTTCTGAAATATGTAACAGTTTTCAAATAAATTATATATATATATATATATATATGTATATATATGAAGAAGAATGGAAAGGAATTAGAGAAGCAAAAGCCAAATCAAATTTCAATTCAATTGCTCAGAGCAAGGTATATTCCGCAAAAAGGCAATTTATTCAAGTTAAATTTTCCTTAAGCCAGGCTTTTCAAAGATCAAAATCTTATCATCAGAGGAAGTCACTAGGATAGATAAGTTGGCAAAGGCCAAGATTTAAAATTTGAAAAAGTAAAATAAAAGTTGTAGGGAAAGAGACACAGGGCAAAACTCTGCCCGAATGCAAGCAAATGTCCGATTGCTAAAAAGTCCGGAGTCGAAAAGTCCAGTGGAGAAAATGAAATGTAGATAGGTAGGTCGTTAAAAGGCACGAGAGGTGGTGAGAGAGGATTCAAGGTTAAATTCCCAAAACCACAACTTCAGGTGCGGCGAAGATAGAATGAATCCAAAGGGTAAAAAGTCCAATAAGAGGTACGTTCGTGGATGCAGGCAAGGCTCAGTAAAACGTGAGGTGGAAAATATTCGCCATTAAAAAGACTTCCTGGGCAAAATATCATGGAATATGTTTTAAAATGGGAAAAAAGACAGCGGACAATATTTAAAAGCTGCCCGTTGAGAAAACCGACTTGTAATGAAGAAAGGCAGAAACTCATATGCGACCAGTAGGCAGGAAGGGAAGGAGTAAAGGGTGTGGAGGAGGAGAGAGGAACGGGTGCGAAGAAGGAGAAAAGGGAGGGAACGGGTGCGAAGAAGGAGAAAGGGAACGGGTGCGGTGAATAAGTGCGGTTGAAACTAAGAATATGAGTGTGGGGGGTAAGTCGCTTAAAGTTGAAATTGGATGTTAGCGTGAATTAGGGTTCAACTAGAAAAGGGATAGAATGGTGTGGGGGCGAGACAATGAGTGCTGGGAGGGAGAGTTAAAATACCAGAATGTGTCGAAGGGGATATGAACAGGGTTCGGGGTTTAGTATTTTAACCAGATGACCTTACTTATAAACAATGAGGCAAAATATATTTGAAGGGTAGAACTAGAAAAATAAATAGTAAGAATAAAAATTAAAAAATTAAAAAATTAAAAATTTATAAAAATAAAAATACATTTTTGGATTAAAAAAATTCAAAGTCTGAATTACTTCCGGTTCCGGTTAATTGGGTTAGGAGTAAATGTAACTCTTCAAAATTGATTTCTGATTCACAGCTAAACTAAAGAAGTGCCAAAAAGATTTTATTAGTGATGAAGGGTGTAATTACACGACACCTACCGAAAAACTGATGATATTATTTGTAATAGTTTCGTATATACTGAATTTAGAAGTATTTTATAAAAGTATAGGGTTTATCTAAATTTAAAGAAAAAGTAAGTGCATTCCTCATTCAAATTACTTAAGACAAGATCATTTAAATTTATTTTGAAATACGAATGTGCGGCTGCGAGTTAAAAAATATATTATATTTAAAATGGCGGATGATCTAAATGACGAGTGGTGGGTAAAAAACGATAAAGAAGATGAAAATGAACCCAAGCCTTCTGATGACGGAAGTAAGACATTTATTAAATTCCCTTTTTTAATTATTTACACATACATTGGTAACTGTTCTTTTGTTTTTATAGGTGTTATTATATTTAAATCCAAATAGTCTTGTTTTTACTTAACCACGTGGATCAGAAAAAAACATCGTAAATAAAATCAAAATAAACTTGATTTTTTTCTTTTATTTTAAATTAGTGATGAAAAAAATTAGAAGTAGTAATATTTTACAACGTAATTTTTACGTTTTAGCCACGAATAAATTCGCTTAATTTTTGGTACTTCTACAGAATTTGAACCGAACTGTTTGTTTTTGTTTTAAACCCTAAGTTTTAGGTTTAGTTGGGCAGCATTATACGCGCCGTTGTTGAGAATAACACCCAAGATGAGAACAGTAGTCCGAATATTCCAAATTATCAATCCTCGTCTGAAAAATTCAGAAATATAAATTTTTAAAAGATAATTATTTAAAGGTCTCTTATATAGATGGAGTACACGGGCGGAATTTATTTTAGAAGAGTTCCAATGGTGTAAGGGGCAGATAACTCTTTTTTTTTCAACGCAATTTCTCCGAAAATGGAAAATATGCATTTTTTAAATAAGAAGTCATGCAAATTTAATTAATAGAACATTTTTCGAAGAAATAACAATTTGACAAAATCAACAGTATATTGATAGAACATTTATTGAAGAAAATAGAATTTGGGAAAATCAACAGTATATTTTTTCATTTCAAAACCAGCAAAACGAACAGTCCTATTGTTTGGATTAACAGATTTTTTTTATAGTTTAAAATATTAAATTATCGCAGATATTTTTTTATTATTAGGATTAATGTGGCGGCATCTCTGGACGGGACCGTCACTAAAAAAACGATTTAGTGTCCTTTTCATAGCCACCAAAAACCCAAAGTTGTGGAATACGGCCGGTATTATATTTACGGCGTGAAATTATGTACTAAAAAAAGAGAGTTGTCTGCCCCTTTTTACACCATTGAAACTCTAAAATAAATTTCGCACGTGTACCCGATCTATACAAGAGCCAAGAAAAGTTCACGCAAAATTTTTTTTTTTAAATAGGGTCCTTGAATTTAAACACCTTAAAACGATAAAAAAAAAAGAAATGACAAATTCTTCGTTTTTAGTGTATTAAATAAATAGAAATAATCATTTAAAAAAAACAAACGATAAAATAAACAAATAAACTTAACCTATACAGGTAGGTAGAAGAATAATTTATCTTGCCTTTGGTAATATTTATTTGTTGCCTTTTTTAAAATATAACTTTCCTTAATTTCAATGACTTAGAGTAGACTGGGAAAAATCCATCAACGTTAATTCTATTGTGATGTTGGGAAAAATAAAATATAAAATATACGTGAACTATTTCAAACAAATTATCTGTTCCTGGCTCTACCCTGAAGGGGGGGGGGGGCGAGGCAGCAGTCGGGAGGGGGAAAGGTTGCTAAAAAGAAATGCTCTTTAACGACTCACCCGCAGGGTCCGGTAATAATGTTTTATGTCTAGAACGGAGTCCTCAACTGGAGCAAAGGTGTACGGTCCGCCATCCACTAAAGGGCCTCTGCAAGAAAATTGCAGAACCTAAATTGATAGGGTAGTAACAACTTGTGTCACGCTATTTCTAACTGCTTCACTTCGCTCCTGGTGGTAACATTTTCCCCTCCCACCCCCGAATGCATCAACTCCCATCAGTAGGCACAACCATTCACTTTTTTTTCAGTAAAAGTAACAAAATAAAAATAAACCGAAAAGAAAAATATTCATATGAGGGAGGTGAGGCAATACAACGAGAATTCGGTGTTTATTTTTAATAATGAAGGTGAAATATCTATTTTAAAATGATTGCGATTGATTGGTTCATTTGAGTCACCGCTATTGGCGCCTCCGGCAGTTATAAAAAGTGCTGCCGTATTTATTTCACCAAAAGTCGGTCTGGTTCCAACAGCACTTTTTGTGTTCGCCACACGTGATTCAAATAAACCAATCAATCGCAATCATTTAAAAATAGAGAATCGTCTTCATTGTTAAAAATGAACACCGGGAGGGTTTGCAACTCAAACTTAGTGATAGGATAAGTAATTTCTTTTTACAACTTTCCAAGAATTAAGCCCCTCTCTAGTTAAACGACAAGTTGCCAGTTATTTGCGGCGGCACTTTTTATCGCCGACACTTACAACTACTTGCTGCCAAACAGTATTTTATATTGTTTTGTTATCACCAAAAATATTTAAAAAGCGAATTATTATTCCATGCGTTTTGTTTACAAAATGCTTAACTATACTATTGCGTATTCCAGCTATGGGGCTTTACAAAACGGTTATTTCATGTCACATCGTCCAGGGCTTGAAACCCATATCCTCAGTTTTTGTTGTAACTTGCACCACAGATGGACATCATAAAAAAACTAAGAAATCCTGAAAATTTGAGGATGCAACTCCAAGCGGTTTCCGATTTAGAGCATTTTCCGTGTCGCGTGAATCGCGCAAAATGTCGCCGGGGCGACATTTTAATAATTACATTTTCTTGAATATTTTCAGTTTGGAACATGATGTGACGCTGAAAATTCACACAGGTATGTTCTTCAACCCAAGGAACTTAAAAATGGCATCAGCTTTGCTCAGAAATTAAGCCTTCTATGATATTTTATTAAATTTTGAAATTTTTTACATGTGCACCAATATGGGGCAAAAAAAATGCTGTAGCTGATATGGTAACGGGTTTTTTTCTTTCCGAGGGTTCAGAAATACTCTATTGGGGGAAGCAACTAGTTTGGGTATGAAGTTGGAGAGGCCGTTCATCTTAATTTATATAAAATTCACATTGAAATAAGTTTTAGAAAGTAAAAGTTAAATAGTAAACAGGTAATACAGTCTCACAGTGATAAGATATTTACCATAAAAGCGGACTTCACAACAAAAACCAGCATACGACAACATTATCTACATACTGAAATGCAGAAATCGTTTTTTCATACTCCTCATCAGTTATCTTGTATGTTCTTCCTGTATATGTTGTTGGGGAGACAACACAAAGAATTTTCTTGATTGGAATAAACCATGTATCATCAATTTGCGGCCAATTGAATGTCTTGCGTGGTCCATGAGGGTGCATGAACTTGACGGTTACATCATCTTCCTCATTAATTTCATTCACAATGCCAATCCACCAGAAAGAATTATAAACACAGATTACATATTGCATTGGTGAAATGTCAGAGATTTCAAAAATTGATGGCAAGTTAAAATCATGGTTGTCTGTATATGATTCATCCTCGCTGGTCAGCTTATGACCAATGTTCGATGTTGACAACGCGGCAAAATAGTGGCTGCTTCTGCTTCCTGGTACTGTGTTTCCCCTGGCAAATCTTGCCTCAAGAAACCTTCTCACCTCCTCCATAGTTTCCATACTAATATCAAAGAACTTGATTGCAGACATCTCCAGGCAGACTTCTAGCATCGCTTTATAATCCAGGATTTGATTATTCAGAGGATGTTGAAGCGACCGTTTAGCCACATGCCGTTTTACTGAACTACCGATTCCATCACAAGGGGATTTTCCATGGCTTGTAACAAAGAAAACCCACTCTGCATCAATCCCAAAGTCCTGTTTATGCAGACATAAATTTATGAAGTTTTTATAATTTTTATATTGACCCCCACAGCCATCACTGAAGTAAGTCATTTTGTTAACATGGAGCAATAATGAACGAATGTAGTGAACTGTCATTGTCTGGGTTTGATACACGAATGCAGTGTCGTGGGTGTTGTCATTAGAAATAAAACACAATGAAAGATGCTTCAATGTTCCATCGGAATCTCGGTAGTAAAGCACTACAGGGTGCAGGGTGGAATATTCCTTGCTCCAATGAAAAGTTTGGATTTCGTCTTGTATGAGAAATTGATAATTTTCTACAAAATCTGCAAGGACAAGAACCTCATTCGAACAAAGATTCTCTTTCTTTTTAGTCAAGTATCTAGTTTGACATTTTGTTATATATGAGTGTCGTGTGAGATTGTCGATTTTGTCAATCAAGAAATCTTTGTATTCTTCATATGTTATTGTACGAGTACTTAATGTGGCACGGTCAGTTGTGTCCCATTGACTAAAATGAAATTCATCATCTGGATCCACATCAACCAGCTATTCATACAAGAATTTCTGCAATGCTTCTCTGCCAGGACATGCCTCACAACGGTGCATCATGCATTCCTTGTTAGAAGAATCACAAACTAGTTTTGAGATCAAATCCTTGTAAGTGACGTCCCAACCAATGGCGTCTACAAGAAGTTTCGCATTCTGATATGTGCTACACACACAAACAGAATGGGTACCTTTAGATCCAGCTAATACGCACCACTTTGGACGCAACTGAGAAAATTTGGAAAACCCCACCTTGACATTGGGATACTTCTGTTTAAAAGCAGCATACAATTCATCCAGGTTACATAGTATTAAATGCTTTTGTTTGTGAACATCCTTTGCAATACTAACATAGTCCTTTTTGTCTGGCATTTGACAGCTGTATTCATCATTTTCATACATGTGTACTACCAGTTCTGCTGTCTCTGGGGAGAGTTTTTTCCCTTTTTTAGGGGCAGACTTTGAGAGAATACCACTCACATTCTTTAGTTCCCTGACAGTTCGAACAACGTACTCTGACACCTTGAAGAATTTGGAACAGTATTCATGAGACCACGAATCAGGAGCAAGTATCATGATTTGGATTTGATCTGGAGTCGAGGCTTTCTTCAATTTCTCCTTCATCAGATCATGTAATCTATCCAATTCTAATGCTTTCTCTTTGATTTCTTTTTGAATATGCACTGATTCTGACACAGTCAATTCGTCAGCGTTGACTTTGTATACAGTCGACAGGTCGCTTTTGAGTGTTCCAATCAATTGTTCTAATTTCCTTTTGGCACTATGAACACGACTATGAGGAGCAACACCTTATAAAGCGACAGGAGAAATGTCCATGGATTTCAGACTAATATTCAAGTTTTTTGTGGAGTTTGCAAAAGTTCACAGGTGTAGTCTGCATCTATCCTGTCTGTATCATCGATCAGTCTCACATATTTCATCATACACTGAGGACAAAGAATGTGTCCTTGTGTTACATTGTACCCTCTCACCTCCAGCTCTTTTGCCATCGCCAACAATATCAGCTGTACGCCTTTGACTTTACTTTTATGTTGTAACAATCCACCACGGCACTTCTTTGAGGCCTTTGCTCTATGTTCAAACACATTTCCAAAATATTTTTTGTGATGAAAGCAGATGGTTGATAACTCGCCTTTATGTTCCTTGAGCCCAGCTCTCCACAACGTCTCCACAACGTCTTTGTTTAAGTCTGACGGATTCTCAATTCCTTTGGAACGATCATAGTCTAATTTGTGACATTCCAAATTTAGTTTGACACCAACAGAGCAAGCTTCATCAGTTATCTTGTTTTCTTTTGTTTACTGTTGAATTGAAGACAAAACAATAAAATAGAATATATAGAGATAATCAGGTAACGTAAGTTTGGTAGCAGGGGATGAGTAAGCAGTTAGTGAAGAGATTTATATACATTTTTCCAGTGAATTGAAAGGAAAATCAACATTTAAAATATTCATAAATTTGTTCCTACCTCAAATTCTTCTATATTTTCTACAGCTAATTTCTTGGTATGCTTTCACCTCAAAGACTGGACAGTACTAGCAAGGGAGATTATTGTGTTGGGAGGGAGGGGATGAGGAGGTCATAAAAAGTTTGGTAGCAAGGGATGAGTAAGCAGTTAGTGAAAAGATTTATATACATTTTTTCCAGTGAATTGAAAGGAAAATCAACATTTAAATTATTCATAATTTTGTGCCTACCTCAAATTCTTCTGTATTTTCTACAGCTAATTTCTTGGTATAAGAATCAAGTGCTGCCTAACTTTCTTGCCTGCATAATGGAATAAACAAATTGCACCAACCACTATTATATATTTTAATTAGGTATAGATAATGTTTTTCATTTAAAATTATTTTAGGATTGTTGCAGTACATTATGGTGAACTAATCCAGCTCCATTGCATATGAGACACGTTTTACTGAAAAAATTAACCACCAACTAATGCAGGCATAATAGGCAAAGAAAAACTTTGTTATACAAGAAATATGATCAATATTTAAGCAGCTATTGTGGTTCAGTAGCCAAAATTGGCATAATCATTGAATTCTGGTGACAATGGACCAAAGCGCCGTTGCACATGGGACATTTTGACGATGTTTCGCTCAGTCATTTTACAATGGATGGTGTCAACAACCCAAAACTTTTTACCTTAGTAAAAACGGCTATGCAGTTATTAAATAAACACAGTGCTAACTTCATCTATCTTATAAGTCATAAGTAAAACCATTCAACATTTATTCTCAGTTAAAATTGATGAGAATAACCCATGTAGATAATGTTGTCGTGTGCTGGTTTTTGTGAAGTCAGCTTTTATTGTAAATATCTGATCACTGTGAGAGTCTTAACTTTTACTTTCTAAAACTTATTTCAATGTGAATTTAATATAAATTTTGATCTCGCATATCCAAACTAGTTGCTTCCCCCAATAGGGTATTTCTGAACCCTCGGAAAAAGACCTAACTTTGAATAGACACTGTGAGTGAACAAAAAAGTATTATTTACCATTTTTGGTCCAGAGGTACTTCATAGTGTCTAAATGAATGTCCAAAAGAAAAAAACCCGTTACCATATCAGCTACAGCATTCTTTTTGTCCCATATTGGTGCACATGTAAAAAATTTCAAAATTTGATAAAATCTCATAGAAGGCTTAATTTCTGAGCAAAGCTGATGCCATTTTTAAGTTCTTTGGGTTGAAGAACATACCTGTGTGAATTTTCAGCGTCACATCATGTTCCAAACTGAAAATATTCAAGAAAATGTAATTATTAAAATGTCGCCCGGGCGACATTTTGTGCGATTTATGCGACATGGAAAATGCTCTAAATCGGAAACCGCTTGGAGTTGCATCCTCAAATTTTCAGGATTTCTTAGTTTTTATGATGTCCATCTGTGGTGCAAGTTACAACAAAATCTGAGGATATGGGTTTCAAAATCCAAAATTTCTGGATGATTTGACATGGAATTACCCAAAAGAGTGAAGTAAAAGACTTAGTAAGACAACCTAAGGAAATACAAAATTTATTTCTGACGCAATAATGGCAACTGGCAGAGACAGATAGAGAAAGATAAAAAAAGAAAAAAACACCCTTACCTTTTTTATTCTGTAATGTCTTGCAACAGATTGCACTCAGATGCGACCTAAGGTAGGAATCCCCTTCAGTAGAGTCTTCAGTCAAATAGGATACTTTACATCCAGTTTAGACCGCTCCTTTGTACCTCTTTAGCCGACTGACACTGTGGGTGGCCCAGGACTCTCAAGTTGTATTTTACAAGATGGCTTTCCATAAGGCGGTCAAACCTGGCTTTAAAAGCGTTCACCGAAGGGGCTTTGGCAACCTCTTCTGGCAATCCGTTCCACCAGGGAATCACTCTGTTACTAAAGAATGACAGTCTTTTGCTTGTCTTAGTAGCATTTCTTGTTAGTCGTAGATTATGTTTTAGAATCCCCCTGAATTTCTGATATGCATGTCGTAGTGTAATACAGGTCATGGACATAAGTATACGTGTTGATGAGATCTCCCCTCGGTCTTCTGTACAATAGCCATATAAGCTTCAGGGCTTTGAGCCTCTCCTCATATGAGAGGTCACGTAGACCGGACACTCTTTCGGTTGCTCTTCTTTGCACATTTTTGATATGTTCAGCGTGTCTCCAGGTGCATGGTGACCATATAGGAGCACTATATTCGAGGAGTGGTCTAACAAGTGATTTAAACAACAGGTCTAGTAATAAATATTAGTAGAAACTTGAACTACCATGACGATAAGAAGGAAAGGTTAACTACCGTGACGGTAGGAAACGAGTGTAGAAAAAAAAAGAGGCAAAAGAAACTTGCCGAACAATCCGTATTATAGCATAGTCAATCACGTGACCCCCCCCCCCCCCCAAGGTTCACTTTCACATGATTACCCATTAGTCGCGAAGGAGATGGTGCTTTTGCATCTGTCCCCTCAAACCAGAGGCCATTGAAGGTAAGTATAAGTTTTTCTGATAATGCAAAATCAAAATAAATTATGAAAAAAGAATTTTTAAATATCCGTAATTAAAAAAAAAATTTTTTTTTTTTAAAGGAAATTATTTTATCTAAAAGAAAAGGCTATGAAAAAAAAAAGGGATCCTGAATTTAAACACCTTAAAAAAAAGAAATGACAGATTCTTCATTTTTAGTGTAATAAAAAATAAATAAAATAAAAAGATCATTTATAAAAAAAATTATGAAATAAACATATATAGGTAGGTAGAAGAGTAATTTATCTTGCCTTTGGTAACATTTATTTGTTGCCTATTTTTCTTTTAAATATAACTTTCCTTATTTAAATTATTTAAATCGAGAGCAGACTTAGTAATATGAGGAAAATCCATCAACGTTAATTCTGTTTTGAAAAGTAACAAAATAAAAATAAACCGAAAAGAAAAATATTGTATTCAATAAAATGACAATTTCGCGTTAATTTTTACTAATGAAGACGATTCTCTATTTTTTAAATGATTGCGATTGATTGGTTCATTTGAGTCACATGAGAAAATAGTGGCGGGTACAAAAGGTGCTGCCCGTTTGATTTGGTTCAAATTCTGTAAAAGCACCTATATTTTATTACAGAGATTGTGATGCTCCTTTACTTTCACTACGACATGAAAATCATCCAGTATTTATTAAATTATAAGAAAAAGAAGGAAAAAAAGGAAGATCTTGCGTATCTGTAGACATTTATACTTACTTATTCGACAAGGGAGATAACTCAAATTTTGGGCACTTCTTTACTTTCATGACGACATGTTAGGCCTCTCTTAAAACAAAATAGCTAAAGAAATATATAAACTTTGTTATGTATTTACGTGGTAGCTAAAAAGAAGACTACACCAAAAATTATGCAAATTCATCCAGTACTTATTAAATAAAAAATAAAAAAACGATTTTATCTTTCGGTGGCCATTTTGAGTTTTCCTTGAAAACAAAATTTGAGTTATCTCCCTTGCCTAAGAAGTAACTATTTTATTTACCTCCTCTCCAGGAGGTTAGACACAAGGTCAGGTGTGCGTTTGATGAAAGTGTTTCTGTGGAACGAACTGGATTTGAACCTGTACACCTAGGTCCTCAGTCTGCGTCGTTAGCCACTGTAATAAGTAAGTATAAATGTCTACCGATACGTATGATCGTTTTTTTTTTGTTTTTTTTTTCTCATATTTTAATAAATACTTGATGAATCTGTGTAATTTTTTCTGTACAATCTTATTTTCAGCTAACACATAAGTACATAACAAAGTTTATACATTTTTTTAAATATTTTAATGTCGTCGTGAAAGTAAAGAAGCACCAAATTTTGTTTTTGGGAAAACTCAAAATAGCGACCGATAGATAAAATCGTTTTTTATTTTTGCTTTAATAAATACTGAATGAATTTGCGTTATTTTTGGTGTACAGTCTTCTTTTTAGCTATCACGTAAGTACATAAAGTTTATACATTTCTTCAACTATTTTTACTTTTAAGAGAGGTCTAACATGTCGTAAAAGTAAATAAGCACCAAGATTGTAAATCTTGTTTGTGTGTAAAAAAATCCTCAAAGTTTCTTCTGTGTCCAATATAAAACCTTCAACGTTGCCGCCAGCGATTAAAACCCTGAATTAGATTATCAGCACTTTAAAAAGTAAATAAGAATTTTATTTGGTTGGATTTCTCTTTATGAGTATGACTCTCAATTTTAACATGGCCACCGTAAATTAAAAAAATTGAAATGTGATAAATCGGAAATGCAAAAAGGATAATTATTTTTATGAGATTAGAAAAAATATATAAAGCAAAAAATACATTTTTATCATTTTCTTCAGTGTTTGGATAGAATTTGCAGATATTTCTTGACAGGGATCGCCCTCATGTTGATAAAATGACCATCATAGAAAGACCACATGAGAAACATGGAAGTATCATGCTCGGCAAAAATGATCGATGAAAATAACATCAAAGTCCTAACTGCTATGTGCTTGGAAAATTCGGCAATTTTAGCAAAGTACGAAAATTCGGCAATCATAGAATAAATATGTTGAAAAAATATTTTATGGGGTGATACCCAGAAGGGGGCCGGCAGACAGTCGGGGGGGGGGGGGGGTGCAAAAAGAAATACTCTTTTAGCAACCCACCTCAACAGGGTCTAGTAACAACAAGTAATGTGGCAGAGAATGGATTTCTCTGCTGAAGTAAGAATCCAGCGTCCGTCTGGTCTTCACTGATTCAAAGAATGGATTACCACTCTGGTCACCCTAGGAGGATGGTAGAACCTGAATATATAGGTTTTGTAACTACCTACCACCATCTTCCTACACCCATTCCCGACCATAAACCCATCCGTCGATTTTTACTTGTTGGGCATACCCATCACCCCCGAAGGCCGAACCCACAATCAGCGAGTACCTCTCACCTACCCTTTTTTTTTTTTTTTCACGAATATCGATTGAAAATAAATTTTAGAACCGTTTTGAGGGGCGTATATGTGTAAATAAGGGCTACCCCCCAATAATATTTTAAAATAAATACTTAAAAATATTTACTGTTGTTTTAAAGCAAATAAAATCGATTTTTCTAAGTGAAGTGTTCTAAGAACATTTCTTGTATTATCTTTTTGGTACTTGAGCAGTTTACGGACCGGACTATTTTTTAGATAAGATTTTCAAATTAAATTAAATTTTTACGATATCTTTTGTTTATTAAATTGTTAGGTGAAAGTACAGAATAGTTAACAACCCCCCTCCCCATGTTAAGAATGGCTATCTAAATAATGTTATTATTTCAGCCCGGTCCATAAACTGCACAAGTACCATCTTTTCCAATTATAATATTAATAAAAAAGTAGTAAATTAAAATCCTATTACAAGATTAAATTGCTTTATTCGGAGCAGGGGTTGGACATCAAATTTTAATTGGATTCTTTATATTTTGTTCATTAAAAAGCAACAAACACCATTGAATTCACTGAGACTTAAAAAATACAACCAATCTCTGTAAAATCAGAATGCTATATATATATATATATATATATATATATACGCAAGTATACACCTTCCGTCAAAACTGGTAGAGGAAAAAAATGCCTTATAATGTGAAATTAAAAAAAAAAAGAAGAAAAGCATATCAATCAATATAAAAAGAAAAAAAGAAAGAACATGTCTCATTATGGAAATAGAGTGAAGGATTTCTTTCCAAATTCATTTCAGATGGCAAGGTTGTCTGACTTGCTATTTGTTTTTTCTCTACCTTTTAACACTTGAAAATTGTTTTGTTCGGCACATTTTTTACTCGCATGAAGTCCATTATTTTTGTGTGTGTATATATATATATATATATATATATATATACATACATATACAAATAAATGCACATTGATCTTTATTATAGAGTGGAGGATATGTAAATTACTAGCTGTATCTACCCGGTGTTGCTTAGGAGTCTTTTTACTTCCATTTTTGTTTTGCTTTTTTTACAAAATTATTATTAAGAAAAAAAAAAAAATTTGAAAGTTAAATTTAATTATTGCAGTATCGTTTGGTCATTGAATTATTAATTGAACCAAATTGTTATAAAACTATAACTAATTTTATAAAGCTAATCTTGTTTTCATCTCTTGTTATACAATTATTGGATGTAAATAGCTTTCAATGTTTTAATTAAATGAGGATTTGCTAAGAATTTTAAAGCCAGTTTAGATGACTTTCTATTTGGTGGTTTAAATGCTTCTTAATTCGTTTTGAATTTTAAAGGGTCGCAAAGTAACATCTTTTTTTTTTTTCAACTATTCACAAAGATTAAAATGCCTGATCTGTTGATGAATAAACAAAAAATCCATTATGGTGGATTTTTTTAAAATAGGATTTAAAACAAAATCGTTTTATTTCATGCAATTACATTTTTGATTTCAATAATCTATTAATATTAAATAAAAATAAAAAAAGAATGTGCAAGTCATGTAGAGGCAAAAACACATACACTGACACATGGGAAGTTTTCTCAGAATTTTATTAATATAGTGATTACAGAGTTGTACCGTTTTAGCATTTCAAGAATCTGGATCAGAGACACTATTAAATATTGTTGGAACAACTTCTGTTCAATTAATTGTATACAACTCAAAAATATCCCGTTAAACGTAAAAAAAAAAAAAAATCTAATGAAGAAAAGTTTAATTGTATTAAATATCTCAAAGTAATAAAATCTATTTGAAAACATGTATTGACTGGTTTTTATGCATTTTCTTTATAAAATGTATGTGTTAAGATTTTTGGGGTAAGCTTATATGAGAAGATTGGTTTCAGAAAGGACTGATAACAGGAGCCGTCTTTGTTGATCTGTCTGCTGCGTATGACATTGTGAACCACCTTGAAAAAGATCTTAGGGCTGACAAAAGACCTTGCACTCACAGACCAACGCTTTTATCTTACTCCAAACAACAAAATCGTTGGCACCAAGAAAAGGATGGCTTGTTATCTAATGAGCAGAGTGTAGTTGTAATCTTGCCGTTTCAAATGAGTTGTTTGTAAGCTGAGTAAACAGTTTTGAAAACGTGTGCTTGTGTATAACCTCTACCCACCCCCCCACCCCCCACCCCATTTTCTGTTTAATTTGGGTTCAAAATATAACATGAAAATATGGTAAAATTTATTTAAAAAAAATTTTTTTTTTTTTTTTCCAGTTCTGGTTGTGTCTGAATCAGAAATTGCTGAAGAGAAAGAGGAAAGCGGTCGTAAAAGGAAATCAAAAGATGAACCCAAACAATCTAAAAAGAGAAAAAGAGTAATTTTTTAAAAATTATTTTATTTTTACTTCTTTCAGTGTTTACCAGAAAGAGTTAAGTTTTAAATGGTATCAGTAAAATAATTGAAAACTGTTTTATTCTTTTTTAAAGAAAAAAATATGGTCATCGGTGGGGGAAAAAAAAGCAAATATTTAAGTAGTATTTGACAATATTTCTGAGATGAGATGTTGTTGAGTAAGAGGGAAGTCATCAACCCTCGTAGAATGAGGTTAAAATAATGGACAGAGCAGTACTGAAAGGGCAGATAACTCAAAGAATCAGAGCATATGTTAGACTACAGTAACTTAAATAGTATAGAGATGAATATGGGAACCAATAATTAAGAAAGGGCAGATAATTCCAGAATTAGAAATAATAGTGGTAATGATAACTAATCCAAAGAACACGCAATACGAGTATAGGTAAATAATCATAGTAGATATTAGATTTATAAATCTAAATTATCATCCGAGTGAAACCAACTGGACACAGCCTACTCGATAAAGGTGTTCACTAAGGTATTAGACATACCTGTAACCCGTTTGGTCACAACCACTACAATTATTTATTCTACTTTGATTTCATTCGGAAATTCATAAACTGTGATATATCTGTTAAACATTTTTCTTGTATAACTAAAAATAAGTTGCTTTACTTGTATATTATTATTATTATATACAAGTATTATTCTTTTTTATTCTTATATGGAAGTAAAGAGACTTATTATTCTGCCATTTAATATATATGTGTTTGTGGTGTGTACATACACACTTGTAAATTAGATGGTTACACGATTCACTCTGAATACTCAGAGGCATTAAGATATATTAGAAAGTGTTTTAAATCAACATCGTGGGTGGGTGGGGGTGCAAGAAAAATCCATAGATAGCTAAGAGAGAGATGAATGGCTTGTTCAGTTATAAATTGCGACTAATTTTTTTTTTTCAATAACATCAGTAAAAGACGTTGGACTTGGACTTTAAACAGGCACGTCGTTTGTTTGATTAGCATCACCGACTTTGAAAGTAAAACGTATGTTGCCGTTGTTATCGCTAGACCAGACTTGGTGAGCAATCCTGTAGAGATGGTGTCTTGATAAGGGTACTGGTCCCCATCATCTCAATTGTTCATCTCCACCGTTGCGTTCCGCATTATCTCTTTTTTTGCACCCTCTCAACAACAGTTGCACTCTGAGCAGTTTGGGGCCTGCCAGAATGCTGGTCACTCTGCTAATGTGCAGCCATTTTTTAATGGGTTGAACCACTCTTTAATTTGTATTACACTCATCACATCTTCTCCAAACACTTGCTGAATCTAACACGATGGCGGAGATGAACACCATTGCAAAAGAAGACGTCCAGAGGTGTTTCTGGCAGTGGATGGATCGGTGGGCTAAGAGGTCTACTTTGAAGGGGATTAGGGTCCCAACCCCGTCATGTATTTGAAATATTTTTTCTGGTCTACGGTCGGATACTTTTTAGACATGCCTTGTATATCTAACATAAAGTTATCTTGTGAGATTTTAAATAGAATTCAAGCTGACAAATCAAATTTTGCTTCTGATGAGCCAATTTTCATTTGTTATTGTTGTGTGAAACAGTGGTTTCAGCGACGGAGTCGGCACCCTAGGGTGCACTGGAATGCATCGGGGAGATCAGGCCCTACGTAGAAACAAGTGGAGATCTGGGAGCTAGTGCATATTTTCGACCGTCCGGGCCCTGATCGCTGGGGGCGCCGTGAAGTCTGAGATTGGCTCTTAGGGTGTCATTGGCAATTAGGGAACAACAATGGGATACATTGAGCACACGCTGCCAAAAGTTTTGGCAAAATCTTATCAGAGGTGTCAACACTTGGAGGACAGAGGGAGAGGGAATAATTGGTCTCTAGGGAGATAAAGACTAAGAGATAAATTCCAAATTGTCCGTTGAGAAGCGTACCACCCAACTCCGGGAGAGGAGGTGGGACACAGAAGAAGGGATGGGGGAAAGAAAGAGAGTAAGTCAGCATCGCGCGTACCACACGACGACGACGACGACGACGACGACGAAGAGAGAGAGAGAGAGAGTATGAGTATGAGTATGAGTTGTACACTTTTCGTCTTTGTTGTTGAGGCGAGAAGGCAGCACAAAAGAGTTAGAACCGAGATCCCGGCCGAGCTGGTCGTGATTCCCTCGGATCCCGTTGCCCCGAGCCCCACCATCGTTTTCCAACAGAGATTAATGTCTCAATTAATACCAACAATCGTAAAGGGAGTTTCACACACACACGGTTCTCCAGACGTAGATTAAGTCCAGCTGTTTAACACTGGGAAATCGTAGAGATTCACACACGCACGCAGAGAGATACGTTAGTTAGTAAAGAAGCCATTATCGAAGAATAGACTTTGGGTTAAAGTTAAAAACCCACCGTTCATTTTTATTAAATAATTATTGCTATGAAAAGACCTAACCAATGTTGTTGAGTTATTGCTACTGTTGAATTGTCCTGCTGGGTAATCTTGCCTTCACGGGATCACGAAGTCGTCATTCATCTGACCCGGGGGAGATTCGAACCATCTTTCTTTTTACAGCCACTACAGACGAAATCACGAGCCAAAGAAAATGTGTTCACAGTCAGGAAGGATTCCTGCACCGGGACGGTTCTCATTACATTTGATGCCGTCACAAGGAAGAAGAGTGTGGGGTCTCCATTACATTTGCGTTATAGTTGTACCGTGTTATTGTCAATATAATAAGGTACTTAGCTACAATTTATTTTAAAATGATGTAGTCTCGAAGATTGTAAGATGAAAAAAATGCTAATTATATATTGGATTTCTAAAACGCATGAGAAACCGATTGGTTCTTGCTTTATAGTTACATCTAACATCTGTAGTACTAAACCAATTAGTCGAGTCGTTTCTAGGATTTTTCTCATGGTTTACAATCAAATAAATAATTTTCACCTTAAAAGTAAGTTTGACAGCAATTTAACCTAGTTTCAATAATAAATAATCCCTGCATGTGACGGAAAAACTTGTGACATTATTTATGAATACATGCAAGAGAGCCAAATCTATTTCGACTTATGACTTCAGTACTTTGTATACTAAGATTCCGCATCGGGACCTGATTAAAGAATTAAATAAAAATAATTGTTTTAGTTTTATGGAGAAAAGAGTTTTTTGGTGTAAAAAAAAAGGGGGGGGGGGTAGGTCTAGTTTTGCACAATCTAGTTGAGCAAGTGTAATAAAACAGGAGTGGGGTTAAGTGTAGTGTACATATCACCATACATTTTGGGAAGAAAAATCCAGTGTCCACTTTCTCTAGAACATTAATTTCAAGAATGTGACCTGGGCATCACTGTCAGCCACGATTTGCATTGGAAAAAGCACATTTCTAAAGTTGTCAAGAAGGATGCGTGTGTGTTTGTATCACTCAGCGAGACCTTTGTTAGCAAAACTGTACAAAGCTATGGTGTGACCACACTTACAATTCGCATCATCAGTCTGAAACCTTTGTCTTGTTCAGAACATTCATCACCTGGAAACCATTCAGAGATGTGCAACCAAGCGAACACCTTGCATCAGACACCTGCCATACTCTGAACGCCTTGCTTCCCTGGGCTTGGATTCATTGAAGCTCCAATGTCTAGCGACTGATTTAGTCAACACCCGTAATCTTATTAACCATCTTGCCACCAACACCCCTAAATGCTTTTTTGATTTCCACTTGTCTAACGCACATAGATATGCCTACAAAATCTGGAAACAGTACAGCTCCCATGACTTTCGGAAACATTTTTTCATGCTCAGAATTGCTGAAGCTTGGAAAATATGGTTTGAATTTCATTAAAATCGGATATACGTATTTGAAGTTTTAAAGGGGTTCCTTCAAATTGTTTAAGCATGGAATTAAACTTTAAAACCTTCGTGCTTACCAACATTCACTAAAACTGCACTTGATGTTCCCCATCCACATCATGACTCGTACACTGTTCATTTCCCTGACAATATTATCCTATGTACTGTTGATTAGTTGTAATGCATGTGCTGAGCAAGGTACACAATGATTTCATCTCCACAGGGTTGGGGGTAGGGGTGTCAAAAACCCTATCGCGTTGGATCTTACATTACATTTTTTCACTAAAATATCTTCAGCAACTCCATCCCTAGTCACAAGATTAAATTCAACCAATGAATGAGGCGCAGGAGATGAAGCTAAGGATCAACCCTATCAATATTACCTGCATTTTGCATACCATTCTAAACTTAACTTTAAAAAAAATTACTGCCAAGTAATATATAGCGCATTATCTCATCCCTTGATATAAAAATTTGGTCACAGACTTTTGAGAAACGAGTTGATTCAAAACAATAATTCAAAACAACTTTTGTTAGAATTGCAAACTAAATTCTGAAACCGATTTGGATGCATATATCTTATTTCTTTCATTTTCAGAAAAGAATCACTGAAGAATTAAAACAGAACGGTACGACACCTGGTGAACCACTTGATTTGATAATAGCTTTAAAAAAATACTTTGAAAATAAATTGACACCGAATGAGTTTGATGAAGTCCGGCTAGAAGAAGGTAAGTCAGACACACTAGAAAGAATTTATTTACATATATAATGGATCAACAAAGTAAAAGATTCAGACTCAAGACTATATCCGTAACACCCTAACCCTTGACTGGAGAATATAGCCTAGAATAAGATGATCAGACCTACATGTGCTTTAGATTAACCTTATAACATGGCGTTAGTTAATTATACTGCCTCTACTGCTTTCCGTCAACCCAGGACTGTACTCTGTTTGACTATATCTTGGATAGTATTGATACAGCATCTCCTTAGATCCGAGCATCCAAATACATGTATTTGGGATTTTAATGTTCACCACAGATTGGCTTGGTTTCTCGAGCTATACAGACACAGCTAGTAACAGCACACATAGTTTCTCTATTGCACATTTCCTTTCACAGATTGTCAGTTTCCCGACCTGTTCACAGATCGTGAGGATCAGCAAGCCTCACTTCTCAATCTATTCTTGACTACATTGCCCACGACTTATGTAACGGATGCTCATAGCCCACTTGGGAACGCTGATCATCTTGTGTTAATGGTTTATATTACCCTAAACCTTCGACCCCAATCTGAAGAGCCGTTGCTCAAAACGACTAGATACTACAAACTGGCTGATTGGGAATCCATCAGAGATCACATCAGAGACACCCCATGGAGTTAAAGCTTTTTTCTTCCTGCTGAACAGTGTGCAAATGAGGTAACTGAATGGGTCAAGGCAGGCATTGAAGCACGTGCCTCCACATGGAAATTCTATAACAATCCTTATTCTCTCCAATGGTTCACTTCGACCTGTGCAGCTGCTATTGCGCATAGGCAGCAAGCATTTGGCCGATTCAACCGCCATAAGTCTAATGCAAATAGTGAAAAATTTATAGCATTAAGAAGTCATTACAAGAGTATAATGGCCGCAACCAAGAGAAGGTATACCAAAATGACCAGAAAACATTGAGTCGCAGAAATTAGGAACTTACGATTTCTGGAAAATATATAATAGTGTGCTGAATAATGGGTAATCAACAATTCCCCCGCTATTCAACTACCATGATGTCGCCTGCACGGCAACTGATAAGGTTGAACTGCTTGGACTCCACAAACCACTCCCTCCCAAACTTCCCACTGCAGACTGAAGCCACACTAGATGATCTGATCATCACCCCTTATCAAGTCCGGGATATCATGAAAAACTACTAAAACTCAGTGAGTTACAGTTGGATATAACACGGAACACTGTTGATATTATTCTGATCTGATCCAACTTGACGTAAGCCAAAACTGAATGTTTTTAGTTAAAACAAATATACTCCCCCCCCCCCATCATGTATCTGAAACGTAAATTTATTTAATGTTGGAACACATTGAAAATATTCCCTGAAACATTGAATAAAAAAAAAATATTGAAAGTTTGAGGTAATAGGCAATGTGTAATGAACAATTACGAATAATTTCCCTATTCTAAATTATCTCCCCTTTGGAAACTCTCCTGTTCGTCTTAACAATAAATAGCAGCACTAATATTGTACTGAGAGCTTAAGTTACGACTGTTCTCGTTTGTCATTACACAATGTGCTGTGAACATGTAGATATGAGATGGCACACTTTAGAAACATACTAATCACCAGATTCAGAAAAATAAATTAAAAAGAAAAGGAAAATATGGGATTCTTTCTCGAGACTCTTTTGGGATGAGAAGACAACCAATAAACACAAAAAAAGAATTGTAATAGTCAACACGAATTATATTTTAAAAACATGATATTAATTTATGGTGAAAAATTACAGATATACAAAGCTAAAGGGGCAAACATTCTGAACGGCAATAATTGATAATAATGTAGAAAGATACTGAGCGGAAAATGCATGAATAATTATAATTGCATTCTGAGATCAAATGATCTAACACGCAAATGTTCATGTACGTATGGAAGTCATCTTTTTCGGCTCACGTTAATTTTATTTTAATTTAATGAATAAAAGTTCTAATAATAATATCACAAATGTTATACTATAAAAAATGTATACCGAATAGTTATAAAAACTATTGCTGTAAATTGAAAGTCAGCTTTTATCTCATTTCAAGTATAAATATTTAAAAGGCATTTCTTATTCAATAAAGATCCATTTAATTAATTGGAAACTGAATACCACCTTCCTTGTAAAATTTTACTTGTGAAAAATGATTTGATTTTTGTATAGAGAGAAATAAAGACAGGCTTAGATCTTCAAAGGAAGATTATATCTGGACAGTATAGAGAGATGTGTGCAGAACAGGAGACTTCTTTGATATGGTAATATTGAAAGAATGGGTGAGAGCATGTCTTTAAGACTCACATTACACATTCATTTCAACTTTCTCATATTCTTTCTCTCCACGCAACCCATGTCCTCAACCCGAACTGGCCAGATTTCATTTCCATGCGTCATCACATGCTTGATAGACTCTTTCGCTGATCGTCCGTGGTAATGCTCTGCTGGTTAGTAATAGCAGAAGTTCTCTTAACTTAATCTATCCACTTCTAACTCTTGCAATCACACCAGCACCTCTCATCCTTTTGCTCCAATGGTATCACCAAGGTAACGAAACTTCTGAACAACTCTAATAGCTTCACCATTCAAATATACTTTGTCCACATCTGAGTTCTCATCCGTCTCCATTGTCTTACACTTCTTGCACACAAACTGGTTATCATCTTTCCACCTATCAGTAATTCCACTGCATTTCTTGTGTACCCAATACTTGTAAGTACTACAAAAAAATTGAACTGTGCCCAACTCTCTTTCAAAAATCTTTCCTTTTTCTATGAGCTTTCCAACACTACAACCACCGTAACAGTCACTCTCAGACTTTTACCATCCGATGCATTCCTCCAAGTCTTCAACTTAACAAGTAGACCTCCATTGTTTCACAGGTGAGCACTTAATCATCAGTATAAAGCATCTCTTCCGGACAACCTGTATGGAACTTTCTGGACAACGCTTCTAAGACATAAATGAAAAGCAACAGACTCCTGACAGATTGCTGATATGCTCCCACTGTAACATTAAAGCTTTCACTAAATGTACTCTTAATTCTAACCCGACTGAGTATTTCTATACATTGTTTGAACAACCTTCACCAACCACTCGCTTGCATCTAATTTATGCAAAAGCCACCGAACCACATCTCTTGGCACCCTATCAAAAGCTTTCTCCATATCTACAAAAGCAAAATACAGATTCTTCTTACTAAGATACTTCTATTGCATTTGTTTCAGGGTAAATATAACATCAGTGATAATTCATCCAGTCATAAAACCAAACTGCATTTCATCTATGTTTATCTGACTTCTTATTTGCTGCTCAGTTGTTCTCTCGACCACTTTCACGGGCTGATCAATCAGTTTAAAACCTCTGTAATTATCTTCATCCAGAGCTTCTTCTTTATCTTTGTAACAATCTACTATGATCCCAGTCTTTTGGAACAACCTCTTTTATGATCTAAGTTTGTGATCATCTCAATGCCTGTTTCATCTGCCGTCTTTAACAACACCTGAGAGTCCTGCAGTTTTATCCTTCTTCATTTTACAGCTTCTCAAACTTCTAGATTTTCTTGATTCCATGCAAATGCAGTATTCAACAATCTCTCGTAATAGCATTTCCAAGCATCCCTCTTATTCTATTCATGGGTTGTCATTTTGAATACACTTCTCTCCAACAATATACATATTTGTCTTTAACTAGTTTCACTCTTATTACAATGTATACATACACATATATATATATATATATATATTTATTTATTTTTTTTTGTTTTCACAAACACACATATATCTGTCTATCTACACAATGTTATGTAATACCTGTATGAAGCTGGTCTGGTGGAAACTCTGTATGATTAATACGTATTAAAAAATATTACTCATATAATTTTCTTTTATATTGAAAAGTTTGTCATTTGTATAATAAAACATGTGTACCTTCGTTTGTACATATGTATATTATCACCTTGCACACCCATTGGAAAAAAAAATTTCTAATCACTAAAGATGAAATCCAAAAATTGTAATTGCAGACTATCTGGTGTTACTGAATGCCAAAAAATTAGATTTCGTTCATTTTAAAATGAATTGTTTCAAAATCTAATAAGAAATTGTAAATAGAATTATTGTCGACTTAAAAGTAGCTTTCGCTTTATTTATTTGAAGGATATTTAGCTGACACATAGTTTTATGGTACGAAAAAGACTAATTTTTTGTTTTAAAGATTAAAATTGTTACAATAACTAAATTGAGTAAATGGTTAAAACGTTCACTTTATATAAAAAAATATTTAGCTGACAAGTAAAAAAGAAAAGAGGTAAGCAACTGTGTGATTTCCTCACGTCTAGTTAAACAATAAAACAATTTGCTATTATTCGTGAATTTCAGTATTTGAAAAAAGATGTTATCTCCCTTTGTTGAATTTTTATTTCTGCACATATGACACAATTCATACAAATATTGGAGTTTGAGCGAATAAACAGAAAATTATTGTTTCTTGCCGTTTCCATTTTAAGTATGTTGTATACGAGAATATACCAAGGAGGAATTCCAAAAGCCTTGGTCGAGACATGGAGACATAATCAGTAAACTCACACTACGTATAGTTTTAAGTCACTGCTAGTTTCAGAATTAGTAACCAAAAACAAATATTTAGTAACATGAAACAGTGATCAAACTGTTCTTTTCCTTGGTATGATTGACCCTCAGCCACCGCCTTCTAGCGACTACAAGTTACAGGAAGATGGGTGTCTGATCGAAGAAAGATAAGGTTTCATAGTACAATCGGGATTAGCTTTTTCTTTAGCTAGGACATGTTGTGACTAGCCGCTTGGTTGGATCAGACCTCTCCAACCTCCCGTCTAGCTTAAGAGCCAAGTTGCAAATCATGTGACCATTAAGCCATCACGAGTCACCACCCATGGCCAACAGATAGCCCCATTGGAGGAGTTTTACCCTTCTACAAAAATACAATCAGCATATTCTGTAGATCTGTTCTTTCTTTTTTAGAGTTGCTAGCCATAGTCTTAATTCGGACGGTTTTCCAGTAAGGATTGAGATTTTTGATCTGTTAGAGATTACTTTATTTAAGGGAGTTGGGTTGGTGTTAGCTTTTTTTTATCTAGATATCATTTTTTTGTTTTCAAGTAGCAGACAGTCTGAACAAGAAAATTGTCTAACGATAACACTGGTCAACACAATATTTTTGGCAGGCAAAGTAAGACTGGTTTCTGGGGTTTTCAAGGGCGCTGAATCCGAATCTGACATTAGTTTTTTCAAATTGGCTCTAGTTTTTGAGTTATCACAGGGGGGTCGTTTGTCTGAAATCACCCATTCGCGACCATAGCTAAACGTACAAAAAACGGCTAAATAGTGCATAAATGTCAGATATTGATTTTTATGATGATCTTAAACCACAAAGACAGTGTAAAATCTCAATCTAACAAGTTAAGTTAGATATAACATCATTTCATTTATCCTATAACTGAACACTTTTCATAGATTTCGAGGATATACAAAAAATTTGCTAAAAATTTGCTGAATTTTAATTCTCCAAGTGAAAAAAAACATTTACATAATCAGTTATATATCATAAATTAATGCAAAGCATTATACACTAGATTCTTAGTTACAATGAACACACAAAACAATATTTTATTCACAAAACTAAAATTGACGTTTATACGATTTTCGCTTGTGAGCAACTTTTGGGCAGTCTCTCAAAAGGTTCCAGCAGTAGTCTGCCATCATGTGCTCATCCCATTTGCCTTGATACCTCTCTTCCATTGTTTTGATGTCTTGATGGAATCTCTCCCTGCTCCTCACTGTAATCACCAAGATTACCAGGAAATCTGTCGAGGTGGCTAAACAAGAAATGAACTTTAATGCTCATATTTGCCCCTAGTTTTCCATATGCAGTAAGCATCTTACGGACCAATTGCTTGTAATTGTCAGCTTTGTGATTTCCCAAAAAGTTTGTCACTACATCTGTGAAGGACACCCAAGCATTTAACTCAACCGTGTTCATATGATTAGTGAAGTCAGAATCCCTCATGAGCGTTCGAATCTGAGGTCCATCGAAGATGCCACCTTTAGCTTTTTCGATGGAAAGACCTGGAAATTGCCTGCATATGTACTTGAAGCAATCCCCATCCTTGTTCAACGCCTTAACAAACTGCTTCATGAGCCCTAGTTTTATGTGCAATGGAGGGAAGATGATTCTATCCCTGGGTACCAAAGGCTCATTGATGACGTTGGCTGTGCCGACTTCGAGACTTTCTCGTTCTGGCCAGTTCTCCCTTCTCCAGTGCTGGATTCTTGCTCTGCTATCCCACAAACAAAGAAAGCAGGGATACTTTGTGTACCCACTTTGCTGACCAAGCAGAAAATTCACCATTTTCAAGTCCACACAAATCAGCCATTTATGAGTGTTGTAATTCAGCTTTTCAAGAACAAATTTGATAGCATCATACTCTTCTTTCATCTTGGTAGAATGGCCAATTGGTACAGGAGCAAACTTATTGCCATTGTGCAAAAGTACAATTTTTAGACTTGCTTTCGAGCTATCTATGAAGAGACGCCAATCTGCTGGGTCATATGATGAGATCCCCATGCAGTTAAGAAGTGCAAAAACGTCATTACAAAAGACCAGGTCGTCTTCTTTAGAAAAGAAACGAAGCAAGCTGCCTTCCCTTGTCCTATAGTATGTTACTTTTGTGCCAGAATCAAGAATGTTTTTCTCTTGGAGTCGTGATGCAAGAACTTCAGACTGCTCCTTCGACAAACAAAGGTCTCGCACTAGGTCATTAAGTTCAGATTGATTGAAAAGCTGAGGGCCATTTGAGGGTTCTTCATAGTCACTACAGCTATCATCACTTGATATTGAAAGATCAGCTGGAATCTCTTCGGTTTCATCGATTTCAGGCAAACTGGTGAAAACAGGCACAGGTAGATCCTCAGAGTGCGCAACAGGACGGATAGCAGAATCCAGGCTCGGATACTGCCAATTTGCTTTCTTGTGCTTGTTAAACCCCGTCATGTCATTGAAACAGAAGTAGCAGTCATCAAAATGATTGTTGGGCTCTCTCCACACCATTGGTACAGCAAACTTCAACTTCAGCTTACCGTTGGTCCAACCGCGGAGACTTTCTACACAGGTTTTGCACACCATATGTGGGGCCCAAGACTTGTCTTGGTCACCAAGTATCATATCGAAGTATACTTTGTACGCCCTCTTGACAAAGTCTGTAATATTCCTCTTTTGTTGTGCCATCATATACTGTCCACAGATGTAACAAAAGACATCCGGTTCATATCTGCAACATCTTCTAGAAGAACTCATTTTCTCTCTGGAACTCATTTTCAACTGTGGAATTAAAAAGAAAATTCTTAATTACTGTTTAATTTATACTGCAACTATATTTATGGAACATGTTATTAAGTAATTACAGTATATAATTATATAAAAATTCTCCCTATATAAATAATTATATAAAAATTCTCCCTGAAATACTTCAATATATACATAATCATTATAATGATTCAATAATATCAGAAAATTATTATTTACTGCTTCTATATTTCAGGGAGAATTTTAGCAGTTTAGGCTTATTTGGGGCTATCAGTATCTTCTAAACTAGAACCAATCTGGCAAAACCAATGTTATATTCGTAATCAGCGACCTTCAAAACCCCAGAAAACACTCCTAGATGGTCTGCCAAAGAAAAAAAATAAAAATTTGTTGACCAGTGTAATTTATACAAATATAATAACCAACCAATTTTGTTAAGAGTGAAGAGAAGCTAAGAATGTTGTCACTTAGCTTAGCCGTTTGCTTGTTATTCTTGGGTTGATGGTATCTTCCTTTTTTTTTTTTCTGCTGTTGATGTGTGTGACGATCGTTCTGGGTTGCTTTGATATTAAAGAGATGATAAGCATTTTTTATATTCCTCATTTAGAAATTAGTCAAGTGGCAAGGTTCCAAGCTTGTATCTCTCATGGATATTTTTTTACAGCAATTTCAGTAACATGTTTTTGTGATGTCATCAATTTGCTAGTAAATATATATATTTCTTTCTTGACTGCAAAAATTTGTTTTTTTATCCGCTTTTACCCCCCTCTCCTCTTTCTTCACTCTTTTTCCTTGCCCTCTCTCCTCTTTCAATTATTCACATCATTCACCCTTTATTTACACTATATTCTTTTTGTGATGTCATCCACTGTGTATGGTGACAAGCAATCAAAATCTCATGGCTGCTGCAAATAAGGTGGGCTTCCTCTACCATGCTAGAATGTTTGTCACACCTGACAGTGTCCTATATCTCTACAGAGTCACCATCCGCTCGTGCATGGAATGTTGTCACATCTGGGCTGGTGCACCATCTGCTAGTCTCTCCCTCTTAGACACGGTCCAAACAGGAGCCTCTAATCTGATGGGTCCCTCACTGTCAACCAAGCTCCAGCCCCTGTCCCATCGCTGCAATGTTGTGCTTGTTTTACAAGTACTTCAGTGGAATGGGCTTTGATGAACTCGCTTCTCTTGTGCCCCCCTCGATGTAAATACACTCGACCAATCTGACAGTCTGTCAAATCCCATCCATTCGCTGTGGAGATCCCCAGATGCCGGAGAGTCTTCTACTCCAATAGCTTCTTTCCTAAAGCTGCCGGTCTTTGGAACTCCCTCCCTGCTCCGTTTCTCTGACTGTACTGACATGCAGAAATCTACAACTAATGTGAACAAGTGTCTCGCTGCACAGCTCCCAATTTAGGATGACCCCCCTTTACTTTCACCCTAATTCTCTGTAGCCTCTTACGTCTACAGTGGCAACTCGCCTTGTTTGGGTTGAACTATGTTAAAAAGAAAAGAAAAAGAAATCCACCGAGCTTTAGTAGTATTTAAATAGATTTGCTTTCGAGTTTTACTTTTCGTTTATGTTTTTATTGTTTTCTATTTTATGCTTATTTCTTTTATTTTTGTAGAACACTTCTTTGAATGCAATACAGATTCGTTACGACCTTCGCTTTACATGAAACAAGTTCTTCCAAAATGGCAGAAGATGCTTAAAAAGAAGAAAGACTTAAAACCCGGTTCGCCGATGGTTCTTGTTGTTGCAAGTTCAGCTGTTCGATCAGTAGAAATAATCAGGTGAAGAGTTTTTTGCTATTTTCAATTTGTTGGGCGGAAGAAAATCTGTTTATTTTCTGAAGAAAAGTCATAGATTTATCTTAATTTGGATTTTTTTAATATATTCATTTATCCCTCTTCTATAAAAACTTGGTAAAAATTTCAATATTAAATTTTTTTTCTTTCTGCTTTTAATAAGCGATCAAAATATGTTGGTATTATTGACAGGTTCGTATTTCAACTGATTGCCATAGAGATGAGTGGAGCCACCGCATAGGGCTTCATCAGCTGCTGTGGTCTATCAATGTCACGCCACACTGGAGACCATCATGAGTTGACTTGACTCCATGAATGCTTCTGTCCCCATTATTCGGGGGAACGCTTTGAGTCTGCTCTAGGCCTGCCGCGCCAGCAGAACATACAATGAAACTTCCTGATATATCCACAAAAGTCTTTTTAAATTTGTCAGTTGAAAAAGATTTAGAATTGGACGGCAACAAAGTAAATGTTTATATGAACTTTTTTACTTTTGTATAAAATTGAACTTTGAATAATTATTATTTATAATTATGTTGACTCGTAAAATTTTTATTTTTGCTATTATTATTGCACTTCATTTCAAAATCTTATGTATTAAATAATATTTTCTAATTTCTTTTTTTTCTTTGCAGAGAGTTAAATGCTTTCAAAGGAGACCATGCAAAAACAGCAAAGTTGTTTGCTAAACATTTCAAGGTTATTCATTTTTTGTATTCTTAAAAAGAAATGTTATCTTTGTTTTATGAAACTATTAATTGCAATTAATAGTTCAACTACAATTTGTAAAAACAACTGGGGAGTCAATCGTGCAAGCATTTTTTTATGAAAATAAGACCTATCTCCTTTTCTTTTCTTTTTTTTATTACAAAAAGCCTTAATAACCTATAGTCTTGTACGTTTCTCCATTTCTCATAAGCCTGATTAATAAAGCTAAACCAACAATGACAAATTACATGTATACGCAGACTCGCAACATCCTATCTTCGTCTTTTTCACTTGTTCCTTTTCACACATTTCTTCTGTTTCTTCCTTCTGCTGCTAGCTTCTTCTCCACACTCGTTTTCTTTCTTCCGTTGCATATTTGAACAGTTATTTTAGCATCACTTATTTAAATCCATATTCTATGTCTATACACCAATTGTCACTGTTGGTTTAGTATCATTAACTTTAGAAGTTCGAAAAAGTGTCGTTCGTAACTATAAAATTTTGATTTTCTTAATTTATTCTTGCATGAAATCTAGACCAGGGAATTTGTTTGCAAATTTGCGTCTGTTCAGATCTGGTTCAAAATACATCTTACAATGTAGTCTCTTCGCCTGCTTCTTTTATAAGACAAGCTTTTTATATATATTTAACATGTTCTCATCAAGTCAAGGTTGTGGGAATACTCTTTCTGCTGACTCAAAGATGCTTGCCACATATTTATAACAATGGCTTCTAATATTTTAAGGTGATGCTTAAACCATGTTTTGTGTAGTACAGAAAACACCTCATCATTGTAAACTTTGGCACAGAACTCATTCTCCAATAAATGTTCCTCTATAACAGAATCATTGATCTGGAAGTGCCTCAATGTATGAAATTTAAAAGTATGTATATTGCCAGGGACGTGTTGTTGAGGAATTCTCACCTTGTTGATGAATTCTACGCCCCACATAATCGGCTTCACGCTGACAATAAAAATTGTAAATAACCAAACTGTTATGAAGAAGACAAATTCCTAAATATATGTCGTTTCGGCCTCTTTCTTCTGAGAGCGCTGAGGTCCAAGAATGGTCCGATGTAGTCTGCAATCAATCACTTGTCCTCCCACGTTGTGTTTTTGATCTCAGGCAAGGTCTGATCGCACACTGCAACTGTAGGGCTAGTGAAGAGATGGTTCAAGGTGACACCATCATAGACGTAATCAAAAAGAATAAGGATTAACTCGAGTTAAAAAGAGTAAGAGAAAAAATTTATGTATAGAGTAAAAATAAGAGAAAATGCAAGTTCAAACCCTTCCCACTGCTGTTAGTGTGACACTGATTCGGATATTAGTAAAAGTTCTTGTCTGCAGTTGATAGTGTGGTTTGGGGAGTATGTGTGAAATCTGGACTCTGAAGACACTTGTAAGCAGCGGGTCTGGACATTGGTCTGATGTTCACTTTCAGACAGTCTCTCTGGCTCTCTGACTGCAGACCTGAGCTTTACCTTTTGCCCCACTCAACTATGGCGTCTTGATCCTGATCCAACCTTTTTCCCTGTCCATCAACAATAACGTGGTTTCGGCAACTGTCCTCTCATCTCAGTCAAACAGAATTTGCTAAGATTAATTTCTAAGTCTACTTCTTCCTTCAATCAAACAGAATTAGAGAGTTTTCCCCATCGACTTCTTACTTTGGTCAAACAAAGTTAATTTTAAGTGTTTTCGCTATCTACTTTTTCCTTCGGTCAGCCATCAGGTATGCCAAAGTCAATTAGCCTCGGTACCTCATTCCATCCTGCTCATGGTTATAGCCGCTCTATTCTGTGAAGTGGCCAAATGACCTGTAATTAATCTCATTTCCACTAATTCTATTGTTTCAAGTTGGCCAGTTTAATGAAATCTCAACCAATCTTTTAGTTAAAGTGGTTTAATCTTCTAAGTGGTGACTTCATCCGCCGTCTGAACAGGGATTTCATTAATGTCATTTAACTCAAGGTAACTGGCATTGAGTTTATTTCTTATCAATTTTCCGTTTCAAGCGGTTCCTTTGTGAGCACAGCCCGGTCAGCCATTATCCTAATTTCCTCTCGCCATCTGTCGGCCACTTAAGGACCTTCCAGATGTTAATTCATCTTCCATAGGAACCAAATACAGGAAACACATAAAACTTCTGTTTCTCAAATCCAGTCAAAACCACTTGACATGTAATTCTATTTCCAAAAAGTTTAAAACCTGAAATCGATAATGTCACAAATATAGTGAAGGATATAACATATGAAAAGTTTATTTTTCTAAGATGGCTATCAGTTCCTTTGAAATGCTTATTATATCTTGTTGTTGTAACAGTGTTCAGCCTGGTCGGGTTGAGTCAGCTTCTCTGGCCTGTACCACATCTCGAACCATGGTCTCTGTGGGATATAAGTTTATCATAGATTGAAGTTTCTCACCTGTTTTTAGTAACATTAGCAGAAGTATATGCCCAGAAAGCACTGTTTACTAGTTGAACTAATTATAAATGAGATTTCATATATGAATAAAATGTTAGTTATTTGTGGTGTGTGGGGGATACTCACTGACTTATTTGCTTGACTGCTGTGTTTTGGGGGAGGGGGCACACTGGGCCCAGAGGTGGAAATTAGCCAAAAATGATGATCTTCCCAGCTCTTATTTGATTTGATTTTTGGAATCTCCATAAAATTTCTGAGAAAACAAAAAAAAAATTAAGTCTCTAGCCTTTCAGGAAGTCATTTTATAATAAATTAAAGATGCTGAATATCCGTTTTTCGTCGTCCATCCGCGATACGCGTATTTTGGGGGGTCAAAAAACTGCTTTTTATTTGGAGGAGTTGATACTTGAGTAAAAAATTATAAAATATGCTATGACAGGTAATTTTATATTTTAATATATCAGTATATAGATGAAAAAATCTCTTTAATATCAAAAAACTTTTATTTTTACCTAAACTTTAGCCTTCGAAATCAACTGAGAGCAGAAAATAAGCTAAAATTTTAGCATTTTTGCCGAAAATACGGTCATTTTTCAAGCTTGATTGGCAATTATTGAAAAAAACGCTAAGAATCACATTAAAGTATATATGTTCTGAAAAATTCAGGATGAGGTGGTTTCAAAAATGTCAAAAATATTTTGTGACTCTTAGCGGTTTGAAAACTGTTCTCTCAATTCAATTTCCGCTATTTGTAGCCAAATTGAGGAAACGGGAGTTTTTCGCGATCTTCAAAAACACACAGTTTGAGAACAAAACAAGCTTTTTGAATTCTGTAAAAAGTGTTTTCTTCTCCTCAATGAGCTGTTTCATGTGTATTTAATAAGAAAGTTCACATATTCACCTTTTCCCTCTATTCTTATCAAAAAACATGAAAAAAGCAATTTACGGAAAATTCTATGTCCTCATAGAGCATCCTTCAAATCATGATTGCATCACCCTAAAGAAACAGATGAGGATCTTCTCAGTTTGGTCATTCCAACAACAGACAAAGCTTGCGCTGAATTGTCGTCAGAAGGAGTGTGTGTCACTGTTGGTGATCAAGGATATGATGATGTCAAAGTCATCATTCACGACTCCATGAAAGACCTGATGTTCAAGAAACTCATATCAGGACTGGGAGGAGCTGACTGTATTCTCTGCAAGTCAAAACAGGCTGATTGGACGAACAGAGAGAAAGTTTCAGAAGGTTTCCCAATCAACAGGTCAGCTGAAAATACTCTGAAGTTGTACAACGAACTTGTTGATGAGGATGATCAAAACGAAGAGTGGAGATTTTGAGACACGTGAAGGACTCATCAAACAGCCACTGACAACATCAGATCAAACAAGTATCACTGTCACACATTCGTACATCAATGTAACAACATCGTTTCTAAAGGTTCTGTATCGTTGTCACGCTGATTACCAACACTGGGTTGAGCATGCTGATCCACGAGGAGAACCAATTCGTAGTGCCAAAGATCGAGTTCTCAAAGCTATTTACACCGGGACTGGTCTGTACCTTGACAGAGTGAACACTGCTGGAGGCAAAGGAGGCACCTCAACAAATGGACCGCAGGGGCGTCGTTTCTTCTCTGAAGAAGTCATTGACTCAATTGAAAAGTTGGTTGTTGATAAGCACAGAGAAAATCTGTTGCTTCTTCATCAACAACTTTCAACTGTTCTCTCCATTGTTTCGTGTACTCGAAAAGTTGATGTCACAAAATTCAAAGCTGTTTGCGATCAAGCTTCATTCAACTTGTGTGACAATTTCCATGGGTGATGATGAATCACACATTACATGGAACCATTCAACATTCTGCTGAACTGATAGCCCTCAATGATGGATACGGTCTTGGTGCTTTGTCGGAAGAATGTCTCGACTCCAACAACAAGGACATTCGAAACTTCTTCCAGTTGGCGGACACGAAAAACAGATCCCCTTCATCAGTTGACTGATGCCATGGCTCGACTTCTGGAGCGTTCAGATCCACGTATTAACAACATTGCAACAACGTTTCAGCCTCGAAAGTTTTGTACAGAACGTGGTGGTACTGATCACACCATACGCTCGCACAACAGACTATTTGGTTTACCCAAGAAGTGGTATGCCAGCCTCATTGAGGACATACTTCTAGATTAGTTTCACTGTTGTTAGTTAATTTGTAATTTACTTCTAGCTATTTTGGTTCATGGAAAAAAAAGTGGATTGCAATTAGATTCATCAAATCTCTCTAGCTGTTGTTCCGGGAAATCGATGAACCAAAAAGCTGGGCTGAACCAGCAGATAGTATCAGATACCATTCTTTATATCTTAGAAATATTCCAATTTTTATGCTTTCACCGTATTCCCCTTAATCATACGCTTCTAATGAGCCCTTAACCACCTCATTAGCCCAGATTTAGGATGATTTATACCAAATTATCTACTTCTCGGAATCCCGCGATTTTTGGCTTATTCTCCTCCATAATTTAGACTCCAAAATCCTAATATTGTACCCTTGAAGTGCCTAATGATTAGAAATTTTGGTTGAAATATGATGTCACTAGGTCCAAACTGCCTTCAGCACTCCTAGAACCCCAGTTGAACCAATTTCAACATTTTAAGAACACACTCACTTCCTATTTCCAAACTTAGGCCATCTGGGCCCACTGTGGGGGTGGGGGGGGGGGGTGACTTGGTATTAAATTTAGAATTTAGCAAAATAATAAAATGGCTGACTTGTTTACAAATGAACTGAAATGGATTATGATAGAATTAAATTTTATAATGTAATTAATGTGAGGCAGAGGGGGGAGGTGCTCATTGACTGTTGGAAGGAGGGAGCTTTGTTTTTATTTTACATTGTAGAAATAAATCGAAGTAAATTAACCAGAAAAGACTTGATAGACCCTTTCCACCCAAAATGCTAGGTTTCCATTCACGATATAAAAAATGTGTGTTCGTAAAACTGTGTAATAATGAAATTATAAAAACAATTATTGAATTAAAAAAACAGAACAGATAAGCAAATTATTTAACCTGAGGATGTCGATCGCATACATGTGATCAATATATTAGAAAGCTATTGTTCTAGTTTTAATATGAATTTGATGTTTTAATCTCACTGTCAGTGTAATAAATGACCCAACTATATAAATCTATTACTAAATTATTGAATTAATCAGAAAAATCGGTGCTTATGCTGTTCAGCGGCCGTATGAAAAAAAAATTTTTTTATAAAAACAATATTATATACCTATTCAGCGTTATATTCTTACTCACTGTACAAAAAAGTAGAAAAAATTATCCGCTAGAACTGTAATTACAAGTATTTTTCCATTCTGCGTATCATAACGGCGATTCGTTCACTAAGTCTCCATCTTCTTTCTTAAGAAGATTTCAAGGGCAGATAATTCGAAATCTTCTTAAGAAAGAAGATGGAGGCTTAGTGAACAAATCGCTGTTATGATGCGCAGAATGGAAAAATACTTGTAATTACAGTTCTAGTGAATAATTTTTTCTACTTTTTTGTACAGTGAGTAAGAATATAACGCTGAATAAGTATATAATATTGTTTTTATAAAAAAATAATTTTTTAATACGGCCGCTGAACAGCACAAACACCGAAAAATCTGTTGAATTAAGTTTAGAAACTTATTTAAATACTTGTTGGGTCAATTTTGCTACATTAGATCAATAGCTAGATAAAAGAAAAAGTGAAAGGCTAGACAGATTCATGAGTATTAATGTTTTAAACACTGTCTATAGGATGGATATTTAACTAGTTAGACCAAAAAATGTCAATATTTAAGATTCAAAATATTTTAAAGCATATGACGTCATTTTGGTTACAGACAGGCACCAAATCTGCCATTATAGGTAGATGTGTTTAATAAGTCTAAATGTGATTCCAATCTGATTCCTGGAAAGTTATGAGCATTAAGATGACATTCAATCTTGTTTAGGATGTTGAGTGAACAAATGATATAATCGTTTATGGTCATCAGACATTTTAGTTGCCGTTTTGAAATCACACATGATTAACGGTGATGATATATTTCATATGACTGAAAATTGGTGGACAAGTCAGGCATTGACTGAAATTTATTTGTACCAAATATGGTTGGATTTCAGAAAGAATTGTGAATTTTATTAATGATTCGATGAGTGGCATTCTTTTAGGGTCACCCTATATATCAATATTGGTTATTTTATGCCAAAATTTAATTTCTATTGTAAATGATTAATTAAACATAGTTGCTACTTTACTCGTAGCTGGAGAGTGATTATGGGTTTCTAAACGGTATTAGTGTGCAATTGAACTCAATAGATCCGATCCGATTTAAACTCGGCATAGCCCATTATATAGTCACTGACAATATCACAGTCATCCACTGCCTCTTTTCACTGAAATATTTGATTGGTTAAGCAATTGTTCAACCCACAACTGTTGAAACAATCGCCCTGCATAGACAAACAGAACATGTGTATTTTAAATATGAAATGTGAAAAGCTCTTAGCTTAGAGTGTGAAGTGGGACTGCGAAATACTAGCATGCAAGTTGGTATGTAAGACCTTCTTCCCTATGACTACCTGGACAAGGCAATGGACAGTGTAAAGTTCAGTGTAACCGATCAGGTAGTGATTATTGTAAAATTGAATAATTATTTTGAATATCCTTCATTATTTCTAGTCCTGAATTCATCCCAATACGGATACCATCTACAAAAAAGATAACCATATGAAGGCCAGCAATATGGTCCGTATTCCAATTTTGATCAAAATCCATTACATGATTTTGATTCTAGAAAATGTCTAAAATTAAGCTGAAGTGCTCTTAAAAAGAAATTGAAATTCAGGGAATCTTGCTTAATTAATGCTTAATGTCTGGATAACATCTGGAATATTTGAATTTTCAAATGGGAAGTTGTGCTCATATTATTCTCTCTAAAAAACGTTTAAAACACTCCAAAGAAACTGAAATTTGGAATATTTATTAAATTGATTTCTAATACCTATTTAAAAAAATTCCAAAAATTGGAGATATCTGGATTTTCACAAACGGTTTCCACCCAATTTCCATCCTCTTTGCATAAAACTAAATTAAACTTAATATAGCCTACATTACAATTCCCTTATTTTGTTCTTTAGTCATCACATTCCATGAGCGATGTTTCTGACAAAGGGGGAAGAGTTGCTGTTTTCTGGGTCGGATTCTATCCATCTAACACTTATTGTTGGCTAATTTTTGACCTTGAAATAGTATTTTATTAAATCCTTACATAAAGTGGCTTCATGCCTTGTCTGGGGTGATCCCCCCAAAAAAATCCCTTCCAAATTCATAATGATCGGTTAATTAGTTTAGGAGTGAATACTATAGGTAGAAATATATAGACATGTACACATACCTAACTTTATATAAATAGAGATGGCATTTATATCCCAACATTTTTATCTTCTTTCAGATTGAAGACCATAAAAAATTTCTTGAGAAGGCTGTTATTCACATTGGTGTCGGGACACCCAATCGACTGAACACTTTGTTAAACTCGGGTAAATTTTCTGTCCGTTATTATTTTTTCATGCTTTTCTTGTTTGCTTTGTAACTGTAACAATATTGTATGGGATGTAAGTTTCTGATGCGATGTTAACAGCGTGGATATCAACTCTTTTCTTTGTGTCGTCTGTCAATTAAGCACAGTAATATAAGAGCTTATCAAATTTTTCGCACAATGAAGAAAAACAAACATAGCAAAAAGCTCGTTGATGTGCCTTTTGCTAAGTTTTTGGGTGGTTCCTCAGATTAAGACCCACGCTAAAATCGATTTGGCGTTAGTACTTTCCGGATTTTTATGTAAACCGTCAGAAAATGCCAAATAACAAGTCGATTGACTTACCTGCGTATAAAAAAATTAAAAACTCGGTTGGAGTGGGGGAAATAAACAAATATTAACCAAAAACAAAAAAATATAATAATACATTTAGTCAAATTGTATGAAAGAAATATTTATTTTTTTAACAAAGAAATAAAAATAAACAGATGATAAAATGGTTTGTTTTTTTTACACCTAAAGTGATAAAAATGTTTTTTTCACGAAAAAGGGTGTTTCTCTACAGAAAATTATTTTTGGTTTGTAATCAGGTAAGAATGATGTTGTTAGGGTTAGGTATTAAAGTTTTTTTTTTTTATTAGCATGAAAAAAGTTAGCTTTTGTAAGAATCGATCAAAAAATTGTCTTTTTTTTTTAAAATTTTGCCTGAACATTAAATTTCTTTTCCTGGCAAAAGTTAATCACTCCTTCGGGAGATGCAACAGCCTGTGCCAGCTCATTGAAATTTATTGCAGCTGTGATCAGTTTATTTTGCATTTGTAAATTTCGCGTTTCAGTCAGTTGAAATGTTAACATGTTATCTACTTATTTTCTTGCAATTTGATTGGCTAACCGCTTTGGTAATTTCCAGCGGTTTATATTAACACTGGGAAAGTACCGACGCCAAGTCGATTTTAGCATGGGTCCTAATCTGAAGAAGCACCAGTTTTTATATGATATGCTGAGAAGAACAGTATAAAAATATCATGCCACTCTCTTTTCTTTCCCTATTTTTGTAATGCCACTGGCAATAGCACTTGACATGATTTCCACTCTTTTTCTCTTTGGTTCATTGGTGAGGTACTACATTAGAGAAAGTATTCCTTGGAAATTTAAGTCGAATCATCTTTTAAGTACTTGCTTCAAATGGCAAGAACCCGCAACCACTTGAATTAATCAGAGAGGAATAGTGCTGATATCAGCATTATTAAACACTTAACACATTTTATCGTATTAGAATTGCTTATTTGCTTAGCGATTTTTCTCATAAATGATTTGACTGTTTTTCGTTTTTTTGTAATTCTTTGGTCTTTTACTGGTGATTGTTTGAAAGCCAAACATCATTAACTGATATTCCACTCGATTTCATATGTACTACTGTGTCGCATTGTGAGGAAGATCTTACATACAAGTCCCCACATACACACCCACGTACCCCCCCCATACATTCCTGACATAGCCAACTGGTCAAATACTCCTCCTACTCTCCAAAAATTTCACACCTAACCACAACAAAATTTCCCCCCCCCTCACCCATTTCACCCTTTCGACTACTTCTTTCACACTCTTACCCACCCACCCCTCCCACTTTCAAATCACCTTCATTTCTCCAAATCTTTTCTAAATCTATGACACTACCTACACACCAAAAACACAGAGCCTCCCCCCTCCCATCCTCTTTCCCCACCCCTCCACTTTTTCACTCACAGCCATCCACATTAAGTTCATTCACTCCCACCCCTCCACTTTTTCACTCACAGCCATCTACATTAATTTCATTCCCTGCTACTGACTTCTCTCAGCCCGGACCTCGGTCCTGTGCTCCCAGTAATAGCTACTACTTCTCATTAACCCATCATGTCAACCCAATATTTTCATGTACTTGCATGACACTTTTCTTAAAATTATCGTCCTGAGAAAGTCTTACAAATAAAGACGAAACGTTGATGAATACATAAAAAAAAACATCTTTTGGTTTTTCCTTTTTCATTTCCCATTACGTCGGATTACTCTCATCCTTCCTTTCTCATATATATATATATATATACATTTTGGTGAATTCTCTACACGGACGGATTTTTCCTTTGGTGTTTATTATTTTTTACAAAGGGAAGATTTTCCCGAAATATTAAATAAATGATTTTTAATAATCATCCGGACAACACACTAACAGCCGACACCACACTTGCTGTTATGTAAGATTTTAAGAAAAAATAAATAGTAAGTCCCACTTCGATTTATTATTTTTGTTCCTTCCAGCTTACAACCTACCCGGCACTCTGTATTGCCCTCAGCCGTCTTAAAATATTACTACTATTCCCAGCAATGCTTCAAGCAAACTACCATTCTCTATTATATACACACATATATATATACATATATGTATATATATATATATATATATATATATATATATATATATATTAATGAGTCACCACTTATCAAGGCTAAAAGCCACTCTAGGATAAAGGTTAATGAGATTGTCAGTTGGATGATGAACAATACTATGAGAGGATTGAAAATGATGAAATGGACAGAGTTTGATTACTTAATAGAAGGGCTCAGCAAGTATTTGTCAACATTAAACTTGAAGATGACCATGTTGAAGTCTGCAGGGAAGCGGTCCTGTGTCAATGTGTTGCTGTGGTTCGACACATTGTTGTCTGTTATTCTATCCATTCCACTGTCTGATACTGTGTTTGTTACACTATCTGCTTGAAGACTGGGTACCATTGGTAGTTTGATCCGTTTCTAATTGAATTGAAAGGCAAAATCTTGGCATGTTTGGTCCGTCTTGTATTTGTTACAAAATCCACAGTTGAGCTGATCCTTAATGGAATTGGACATTTTAGGATTGCTTCATTCTATTGAATCTGAATTATTGCTATCAATGAAGATCGTCAACTTCAAGTCGATAATTTATAAACATGCACACACACGCTGAACTGAATTCTGGAATTAAAAAAAAATTGTTATAAAAAACTCTGATCTGCTATTGAGCTAAAGACAAGTTTATGAAGTAATTTTCGACAAAAGCAATTACAAACTTTTTTTTTCACCATTATTATAAACTTATCTGGATTTGCCGTTTAGACTTTCCATTACATAAATTACTTATGTAGACTTTTGGCTAAGGAGCAAATTGTAGTATCTTCTCATATTACGGTTCGTCTTTTTTGTCCTGAGTCAATATTAATTTTTGCCCCAATCCATAGTGCCTCTTTTTGGGGGAACTGGATTTTCCCCCCCATTAAAAACTGATTTTGTCTAACTCTGCCTTCTGTAAACTTAACCGATTTTTTTTATTTTTTTTATTTTATTTTTTTATATATAGATACTATAAAACTCACCCGGTAATGAATGAGGGCCCTGTGTACCCTTTGCTTCCAATTTTGAAACCTATATTACTATTTTGATAATGTTCTGTCGTTTTCAAATTTTCCTTTTCTTCTTTATTTACATCATCCTTTTGCTCTCCTTCTCTTATGTTTCTGCTACTACTACTTTAGTCTTTTCCTTTTCTTTATTTACTTTATTTGTTCATGTCATCCTCTTATGCTGCTGCTATTTCCCTCCTCCCACCACTTCTCTCATCACCCTTCCTCTCACCATCTAAAACATTCACTGTACAAACAGTCAAGTAAGATTATCAGTTTTCGTAGATGTGGAGGATTATATAATGTCTTTACACATTTGAATACAAATTCAAATGTGTAAAGATGTAAAGGACTTTATTAATGCAATTCTGACAATTGGATGTTCCATGAAACTGCTGTAAAGTGTTAAGATAAGCCACATTTATTATTGTTATAAAGCGCTGTCTGAAAGCATACTGAACCCGTTGTGTATCAACTCTGTTCTAATTTTGACAAGTTTTTTATGTTATTGTTCTTACTAGCGGGACCCGTGGAAAATCCAGTCGCTTTCAACTAAACATTCTTTAAACAAACAAAACAAATATGTTGCTTCTTTATTCATTTAAAATTTCAACAATTTGATGTATTAAAATTACATTAAAATAAGAAGAATACTAGGCATTTGTGCAGTTTAGTAAACAGGGGTAGATAATTAATTCGTTAAAATGTTTTAATCTATTGGTTGTTACTTCCTGTGGATTATCTACCCCCGTTTATTCATCATCATCATCATCATCAACCGGTTTATTTGTTGAATCAGGCCACAATTAATCCTCTGATTAAACTGCACAAGTGCCGGATACTATGAGTAAATTTTTACGATTGTTTAAGTTGACAGAATAACATAATTCGATTTTGGAACAATTCATTCTGAAATTAATAAATTATGAATTTATTTTACTTTAGTGACACCAGTTAATTTTCAATTACTTTTTTGTATTGCATTTCAAACAATCTTATTTTTTTAAATAAGTGTGGAAGGTTATAAGGTACCTACAAATGTGAATTAACATATCATACACACACATTTATTTATTGCACACATGCATATATCTATAATGTATAAAACAAAGTGTGACACTGATTGCCTAGGCTTGAAAATTCAAATCGAAAAAAAGTTCAACGCAAAAATAGTCTCTTTCACTGATTTTATTTTTCATCAATATTATTCATTTATTCATGCTAAAAAAAGTTTGCAAAAATGAGATACTATTAATTAAGTAGCTTTAAGGGGTGCATTGACAGGATAAGTGATGCCATCGTGGACTATGGAATCTGCTTGTTGGGTTAAATTCTATTGTGTCCATTAAAAGGTAAAGTAATTGATATGTGATTGAGGAAAGTATTAATTTTATCATTCATTTTTACTTTTCATTAAATTTAATGTAATGAAAAGTAAAAATAAATGATAAAATGAAAACCTATTTTCTTTAACAGTTGAAATTCAACGAACCGTGATTGTTTAATTTCAACTGCTGCGTGCACAAACAACCGCAATAATTTGTGTTGGTTATTCGTGCATTTATTTGTCTGTTTCTAAAGCTACAAAGGAAAATATATTTCGATCAAATGTTTTTGGGTGCTTTTACAATTTAGCGGATACTTTAAATAAAACAAACTGAGGAATATCTGTTTTATGTACGTACCTGTAACGGTCTGACCAAAAAGCATGTAAATTAATCAAGTAGTTTTTAATTTAGAAAAGAAAATTAAATTTTACGATTAACAAATACCGTGGAAATACGTCTTCATTAAGGCTTATTATAAATTTCGGTTATCTCCCTTGAATATCACTTGAATAAGTCTTAATGGAGGACGTATTTCCATGCTATTCATTATTCGATGAAATTAGTTTTTCTTTTATAAAATAAAAACTACTTGATTAATTTACCTGCTTTTTACTATAGAATATATTCAGCCTGTGACAGGTACGTACATCAAACAGATATTCCTTAGTTTGTTTTATTTAAAGTGTCCGCTAAACTGTAAAAGCACCGGTTTTTGTAATATTTTATTGTTTCTAATTGATTTTTAAAAATTTTTTTCTTTTTCTTTAGGGTCTTTAAAACTGAAATCTTTGAATGCCTTGATCCTAGATTGGAATTGGCGGGATATCAAGTCTCATCGTCTCATTGATGTACCAGAAGTTAAATCTGATCTCATGTCTTTATTCAAGTCTTTCTTCAGTAAACAAGTCAAGGAAAAACAAGGTCATATAGGATTACTCTAACACTTATTTTGATATAGAGAAAACAATCCCAATAAAATGTATATTTTTAATAAAAAGCAATCATGAACTGGAAATTGATAGCATTTTTAATTCTTTAATAATGTTTGTTATTAAATGGATTTCTGCTTTTCGTTGTTCTTAATATTTTAGGATAAGAAATGAACTTTAGAGCATGTGTAGATTGAGCACCCCAGTTTTGCCAGCATCTAACAGGAACATGTTTAGCATGACACAGCATCTTACATCACTCAAATGTACCAAGTGATCTGAAACATACTTTGTCTTAGAATAACATTTTTCCCATGAAACTTGCAAAACCATTTTTACTGCTTACAAAAAATTGTTTCGTAGAAAGATTAAAAAAGGGTATTTTAAAAAATGAGAACTTTTTAAATAGATCATTTTTTTCTTAGATAAAATGTTATTGCATTAATAGTTTAAACTTGGTTAACTTTTTTCTTTAATATTAAAATATATTGTGTAAACTTTAGACATTTCATAGCTTTTTTTTTTTTTTTTAAACTTTCAACTTTTTATATGTATACAAACATCTTTTATAAAAGCATTGGTCACACTTAATTTTGAAATAAAATTTTGACTTCATGTTTCGGAAATTTTGAGATGAAGATTGATGATTTAATTATTCAGATTATGAAAAGACTTGTAGAATTTGGTATATTCGGACTACTGTTCTCATCTTGGGTATTTTTATCACAGCGTTCTGGCCGATGTAACCTCTGACTTTCTTCAGGTGTACCTTGTCGAACTCGGGAATCTGAACGGAATTCCAAACGGAACCTTTTATTAAATCCACGGGGTTAGCATGCTCTCGTTCCATCTGCCATGACTGGGAAGAAGTCTTCGGTAATTCGCAATTCTTTGTATCGCCCGCACCGAGAATTGAACCTTCAGATGACTATCATTTAGAACTGAATTTTACTTAGTACTATATCCATTCCGCAAGGACCCATGGCATAGTGGATGTAGTACTAAGTAAAATTCAGTTCTAAATGACAGTCATCTGAAGGTGGAAGGTTCAATCCTCAGTGCAGGCAATACGAAGAATTGCAAATTACTGAAGACTTCTTCCCAGTCATGGCAGATGGAACGAGAGCATGCTAACCCCGTGGATTTAATAAAGGGTTCCATTCGAAATTCTGTCCAGATTCCTGAGTTTGACAGAAAGATTCCCGAGTTCAACAATGTACACCTGAAGAAGGTCGGAGGTTACATCAGCCGAAACGTTGTGATAAAAACACTCAAGATGAGAACAGTAGTCCGAATATACCAAATTCTACAAATTATCAAATAAAAGGTTCCGTTTGGAATTCCGTTCAGATTCCCGAGTTCGACAAGGTATACCTGAAGAAGGTCGAAGGTTACATCAGCCGAAACGCTGTGATAAAAATACCCAAGATGAGAACAGTAGTCCGAATATACCAAATTATCAACCCTCATCTCAAAAATTCCGAAATCCTAAAAGACTGTCACTTCGAACTGATTGTTAATCGACGCGTTTATCTGTTGTGCCACGGGTTCATGTGAACAATCTTAGTATGAATTTTGATAAACCTAATCTTTCTAAATGTGTAGTATTACTAGATGAGAATGATCCGAATAATACTGTATTTTCTTTGTTCTGTCACCCTTACATTTGAAATAGTTACTTTTGATGCAACTTTAGAAGAAGCTCTGTCTGTCCATCATTTTGTCACGCTTAATATTTTCATCGCTAAATGTGCAGATGGAACGCATCGTAACAATATCCGTTTTTGTTTGGATTCACTTTGAAAATTTGACCAAACGAATTCGTTCGTCGTTTGAAAACATTCATGTTGTGTCGAATCTCTTCAACGAAAATGGTTAGTGCATCAATTTTCTTGCAGAAAAATAAAATCAAGAAGAAAAACGAAATCGGTAATCATGAATGTTGTATGAATTGATTTTACTGTTTTTTTTTCAAGTGATTTTATTGGAGTTTTATTTCCTGAAGACAAAAAATATTTACATAAAAGAAGAATTTTTAAACAGTTTTCTAAATCAGACAGGCCCAGTATTTTTTATTACATTATAAAATGGATTTTTTTCTCCAAAAATTATTTAAAGTTACTAACAGTTATTATTTTCATTTTCATCTTTGTGTTTCATTCCGAGGTTAGACATTTCATGCATCACTTTCAAATCTGTTGCCATTTCGTCTGTGCCGCTTGCTACATGTCTTAAGTCTAACCCGACTGCACAGACCTCCGCCATCGACATTGTTCTGGAACACACTTCGGGGTGTTCGGATGACATACAATATTTAATAGTGCCATGATTTAAAAAAATAAATTAATTGTGGCAGCCATAATCACTATTTAGAAGAAGTGTTTCTCCCTCTTCCTGGAGATGCTATGGTGTAATGATTATCGACAAGGACTATGGAATCGGCAGGCTGAGTTTAAATTCTGCAGAATCTTGTATTCATTCATGACAATACCAGGTTTTCTGCAAGAAATTCTAGGCTTTTATACGCCTGAAGAAGGTAACTATTTTTACTGAAACATTTTATGGATTGAAACCTATTCCACATAAAAGCATTTCCCCCAAAGATTATTTAAAAAGTAGTCAAAAAGTTACAGACAATTATTATTATTATTTATTATTATATTCATAAAAACATTTTTCCTTATTATTTATAGCAAACTTTTCTGATATTTCCCCGTTTTTGTAGAAATACATATAAAAATCTTTATATACTGGCTCAAATATGTAACTCATTAATTTTTTAGCATTTTGTTTTTGTCTTCACTTGTTAAATAACTCCTTCCCTCGTCCATTGGTTTTCTTCTGTATGGTGTTTTATTATTTTTTATAAAGCAAAAAAAAATTGATTTTAAAGTACTTTTTTGGATGACTAAAAAATTCAGACATCTTTTTTTTTAACAAGTAAAAAAAAAACATTATTTTTAAATTAGTGCCAGAGTTTGAATGTTTCATTCTACCCCCCCCCCCCCATTCGACCCCCCCCCCCCAACATTATTCGATCCCTCCCCCATGACTTCTGTTTAGAATCCGAAAATAAGCATGAATTCTGAATAGTCCACTTTTCCATCTTTGTTCTTGTCGACATAATCCAGCCAGATTTGCAATTGATCTTCAGCAAGTGAATGACCTTCAATCTCTTTTGTGGCCTTCAAAAGGTCATCAAGTGTGATAAATCCATCACCGTCTTTGTCGCACTTCTGGAAAGCTTTTCTCACCTCTTCAATTCTGGAAAAAGAAGGGACAAAAAACATCAACTTATAGGAAGGCAGAATTTATAATACATTTATTAACACATTGTTTATTAGCGAACAACAACACAAAATGTGGCACAAGGCCACTTTTGGAACTATATGGAAGGGTGGTTATCAATTCTCTTTACAAAACTTAGTCCCATTTGTTAACCAATCAATTCTATTACCAAAAACCACATTCACCCGTGTCTTTCAATGTGCCTCCAAAACATAAAATATCTAAACCTATATGTACTGTATTATTTGCGTGAGGGGAACACTTTCGATAAAAATCTGATACAATATTAATTTACACCATGACCCCAATGATTATATGCAATAAAAATAACATTTATACAAACGTTATATAATGAGGTGGAATTGAATAAGATCAAGGTAGGATTTAAGCTTTCACTGAGTTAAATTGACAGGAATGGGAAAACAGAAAAGATAAAGCAGAAGTATCACTTAGCATGATGGGAGCTAGAGAATTGATTTAGAAGTGAATTGGAATGCATGTATTAAAATATGTCTTGAAAATAGCCAGTTGTAGACTCTCTCTGCCCGAACAATGTACCTAAGATAATAAAGAATAATGTTTTTAGTACAATATCTATATTAATTATTGATAATTAACAACAATCTGGCCAGACAGATGCCCCCTAACGAATTCTGTTGCATTACCCGTTCTTTCAGGGTACCCGGTAAGAACCAACAAGAATGACAAAGAACAGAACGTATATGAAAAAACTTTGGTTTTCTTTATTTCCCATCACCGGCTATACACAAACATCTAAAAATCTTTTGATATATTTTTGTCTCATGAAAGTCTTTTTCTTGCTGAGGTCACAGATTTGGTTTCCGCTAGAAACTCGTTCATATATACATCTGATTGGAAAGCAATTTCCTCTGCATTGTCTATCCGAGCGTGAACTGAAGCAATTGTTCCACAAGCACTTCCAATTGTCTGTTTGATAAAACACAAGTCAGGGGATTCCTTCACTGTATTAACTTGCTTATCAGTCACATTTATAGTCAGCAGATACGAAAGTCTAACAGCAAGACGGGCTTGGGTACCATAGCCAATAAAGCTTCATCGGTGCCATAAACATTGGTAAACTCTCATTTTTCCGGTACTTCGATATTCCGACCACCAAGCGCTCCGGCTCTTCGCGTTTCTGAAACCGCAGTCTTTCAAGTCTCACTTGCACTGCGGAACCTTCTCTTTTTTAACAGTTATCAAGTCGCTTTCTTTCTTTCTCAATGTCCCACCCACGATTCATTTTTGCCACTCTTCATTATCTTACAATTCCACTTCAGTTTGCAGGCGACTGTTCACCTCGAATGCAGTCATCAGAGTGTGTTAATATCACAATCTGTCTTGCCTAGAGCAAAGACAATGATACGGACAAGTGTTTTAAATTTTATCTCATCTTTTTTTCAAAAAGTTTTAGATCATCCTCATAATATTATCATATTAAGCCCAGCAGAAAGGATTTGGTGTGCGATACAAATATTAAAACAACAGATTTTTATTAGGTACCCCCCCCCCCCCCCCATACATACACACTACTGTTTAAATGTGGCTGCAAAGAAGATTTACCAGATGAAAAAGATGCAGGACTTGAATAATCATTCGTTACACAAGCAGCCAAAACAAAAATGCATCTCTGACAAATCCAATTTTCTGTTACCGAAACAAGATGGCGTAAGGGCGTCATCAAACAAAAAAGAAGAGGGCTAATTGTAACCTACATACTCTAGCAAAGTTATTAATGAGAAAAGCTAATCGAAAAACCTCAACCAATCTCGGCTGGATGTGATCATGTAACGTTTTTCAGATGTTGCTTGATTTAGTTATGTTGAGATTATTTTTGAAAAGGATTGATGGGGGAGGGGTAATAATTTAAAAGAGGGGTGCTTATCCAGTTTAGCGGGTACTTTCGAAAAAAAATAATAAAACAAACTGAGGAATATCTGTTTGATGTACGTACCTACCATGGGCTGAATATTTGCTATACCAAAAAGCACGTAAATTAATCAAGTAGTTTTTATTTTTATAAAAGAAAATTAAATTTTAGCGATTTATGAAGACGAAATGCAAATAAGACAGCCATTTTGGAGATTATTCAAAGGGGGATAAGCGTAATTCATTTACGGTTATCCCCCTTTGAATAAATCATAAAGACTACTGACCTCTTCATTTGCTATATAAGAAATATATCACTTCAACGCTGCCACACACTCACACTGAAAACTGGGTTCCCTTAGATTCAAATGAAATTTAAACCATAAATAAATGATCAAAAATTATGTCTTTTCCCAAAATTTTAGCAAATTTTGAAAATATTAAGAGGGTCTCCGGAGGCACGACCCCCCCCCCCCCCCCTGCACGCACACACATACACACACTGAAAACTGTTTTCCCTTTGATTCAAATAAAATTTAAGCCATAGGTATATGACCAAAAATGATGTCTAATCCCAAAATTTCAATAAATTTGATATTAAGATGGTCACCGGGGGCACAACCTTTTCACTGAAAACTGTTTTCTCTTTGATTCAAATGAAATATATGTATATATATATATATATATATATATAATTAAAGAGGACACCTCTCTGACATTGCATATCTGCCCCTAAAAACGAAAACATACTAGGAAGTGTACTTCCAATATAATTGCATTCACATGAACAGTTAGCATGTGAACAGAATGGAAGTATTTTTGCGTCTCTGGCTGCCCTTTAAAAAAGCTAATGACCATTTTCAAACATGGTACACAATGAAATTAATGTATTTATTAGCGTTAGTCTAAGAGTATTAACATATATCTGAATAACTCGGTGAGTAAGATATCTAGCTGACAGCATCAAGGTTGCTGTCAAAGTAAACTCTCCCTACCATGATGTTGCATATGATGCTATCCCAAACTCAAACCTGGGCAACACCGCGTAGCTCTGCTAGTTACTTATAAAGATATAACAGGATTTATTTGTGTTTAAAAGTAATACATCAAAATATGCACATATATTAAAACTTCACTTGTTAGAGGAATTCTGTCTTTTTGTAATTCATATAAAGTGGAATTCCACTTTTTTCTATAAATTCAGAAAACAGATTTTGCCGTAAATCTGCTTTTTTCTAAGCGGAATCAATTGAGACATTCTTATTTTTCCATCATTTGGCTTGATTTTATTTCTCTGTCTTTTTCTTTCTTCATTTTTCTTGCTCTTTCTTTCTCTCTTCCTCTCTTCGCCTCGTCTTCTCTTTCCCCTCTCTCTGGAAATGGTAATTTTGCCATACTTTGTTTTAAACTTTTATTACACACAAAAAAATTCTTTGAGACACGAAATAAACTTTGAACGTTCTTTTTACACAAAAAAGTTGATTTTAATGATTTAAAGTTAAAACATACCAATCAATACTTTCAGTATGAAAAAAAAAGATATTATAAATTAACACCCTTCATTAAATCCTTCCCCCTCTCAAAATGAGATTCTATTTTTTGGGGCGATTATGTGAACATACCCTGAAAAACTTGGAGGAAAGAAGCAAAAAACAAACAATTAATTAAGAATTTAGGGTGGGGAATCAGTTTTGTATATGAATTTAACGTAAAATTTTAGGGCAGTTTAGATTTTATTTTGCTATGGGAGATAAATTCTGTGCTTTTTTTTTCTAGGCAATTACATGGTTTTACAAGTTTTTCTGTTCCTAGGGCGGCTTGCTACTAGGATTAAGGCTGTTTTTTTTTTGTGCCACTCAGACTGAAGGTTGGTAGGATTAAGGAAGTTTTTCTAGGGGTGGGCCTTGCCATTCGGACTAAGGGTTAAGGAAAACTTTTTAGGGGTGCTTACCACTCGAACCTAGGGTTAGTGGTAGGATAAATAATTTTTTTTACTAACTTTTCAGCACAAAAAATCCCCCCCCCCCCCCCCAAATGCACAGAATTTATCTTCCATAGCAAATATTTTTGGTTTTGGTTACCAGTCATAAAAAGCTGGAAATGGGGGATCATTTTATGTTAAATTTCACACACGTGAGCAGGATTGTGATGGTTGGGAAATAATATTTTTAGTTATAAACCCAACTACGTTTTTTGGGGAATCCGGTAGTGAAGAGTTATCCTGCTTACATCATATATTTTTAAAACAGAAAATAAGCCTGACTGGTTTTTAATTACTTATCGCGGGGTAGTTTTTTCGATTATTTATCGTAGGCTATTGACACCCAATTCTGATTCTTCCCACTCCCCCCCCCCACCCCCGCGTTTCCCCCTTTTTTCCCCTGTTCGGCGGTAGTTTTTTTTTAATTTTAGATTAAGTTTCAATTCTCTGATACCAGAGGTGAGGAAGAAGCGATCGGAGGTCAACATGATCTTGACTTAAATTCACGAATCAAAGAAAAAAACTCTTTTTACAATCCCACAGACACTGAATCGTATGACTTGCATAAACGATCGCTTTCTTAGCATTGCATACATCATCACACTGTGGACACATGTCTGATAGACTCTTCCTTTGGTCAACAGTGGTAATGCTCTGTTGGTTAGTAATGACAGAAGTTATGTAACATCAGATCCCCCCTGTGTTCCAATGGTATCACCAAGGTAACAAAACTTCTGAACAACCTCAGTAGCCTCACAATCCAAGTATATTTTCTCTGCAGCTGAGTTCTCATCTGCCTCCATTGTATTATATTTCTTGCCACAAACTGGTTATCATCTCTTAATCTACCTGTAATTCTACTGCACTTCTTGTGTACCCAATGCGTACAAGTACCACATAAGATTAAATTGTACTCGACTCCCTTTCCACAAACTGAGCAGGGGAACTTCCACTCTCAGACCTTTACTTTCCATAACATTCCTCTAAGTCTCCAACTGAACTTATAGGTCTTGTTTCACAGGCAAGTACTAAATCATCAGCATACAGCGTCTCTTCTGGACAACCCCGTAGAACAATGCATGCTTCGAAGACACAAATGAAGAGCAACGGAATCAGTACAGAACCCTGATGTACTCCCACTTTTACATTAAAGCTGTCACTATGTGCTGTTAATTCTAACACGACTTTGAGTGCAAGTGTTTATAGGTAGGAATATTTATATATATATATATATATATAAGTACATGTATTATATGTTTCTATAGATGTTAATCCATTGAAACTCCAGTGTTTATAAAAAAGTGCTCAGTAACAAGTACAGCTGTATTTAGTATAAATTTTTATTTATACAAACATTATTGGTTACATATGTGCATACATGTTTCAGTTGTCCTCTGCAATAGAGAGTCAACTTCTTAAGACCGAAATAGAAATTCAGATTTGAATTTCTATTTCGATCTGAAGAAGTTGACTCTATTACAGAGGACAACTGAAACATGTATGCACATATGTAACCAATAATGTTTGTATAAATAAAAATTTATACTATATATATATATATATATATAAATGCAAATCATAATTAAATATAAAATCGAAATACAGATGAAAAGAGTTATGCACATTTAATTAGTTAAATAATTAGAAGAAACGCAGCTGTAAAAAACAAATAAATAATAAACAAATAAGTGAAGAAATAAAATAAATTTAAAAAAATCAAACAATAATAAAGAATAAATTTTTTTAGAGGACTGAGAAAAATAATATAATAGGCCTGCACAAGATGAGATTAATAGTTGGAATTGAAGATCGGAGAGTGATAATAAAGTGTGAATTTGACCTTAAATTCAGATACTATGCTGTATGAAGATCGCAGGAGCACATGAAACCATGGTAACTGTATATTATATTATATTATATATATATATATGAAGAAGAATGGAAGGGAATTAGAGAAGCAAAAGCCAAATCAAAGTTCAATACAATTGCTCAGAGCAAGGTATATTCCGCAAAAAGGCAATTTATTCAAGTTAAATTTTCCTTAAGCCAGGCTTTTCAAAGATCAAAATCTTATCATCAGAGGAAGTCGCTGGGATAGATAAGTTGGCAAAGGCCAAGATTTAAAATTTGAAAAAATAAAATAAAAGTTGTAGGGAAAGAAACACAGGGCAAAACTCTGCCCGAATGCAAGCAAATGAGCTGTATACTCTTCACAATAGGTTTTACCTTTCCTAAAAGTTCGCTTTTAGTACACCACTTTATATATATATATATATATATATATATATATATATATATATATATATATATATATCATCACCATCACCATCAGGGTTTTGATCACTCTTAGAAGAGAAACCCTTCCCTTGTTTTGTCCCTTGTCATTCAGGGCGTTTTGCAATATAAATATATATATATATATATATATATATATATATATATATATATATATGTTAATCATTTTTTAGCGTTCTTTTTATGTAAAAAATGATTAAATATATATATATATATATATATATATATATATATATATATATATATATATATAATGACACGTTCTATATTAAAAAGAGTGACTGAATGCAATAGTCTTTACCGTTTAGGAAGTTAAAAATACTAAGAAAAACCGCTCTGTTTCTATCGCTAGAAAAAACAATAACAGAACTACGTATATATATATATATATATATATATATATATATATATGATAAAAAATGGAACTAATATTCCAACGTAATGGAAAATGAATAAAGGAAACCCAAAAATATTATTTATGCATTCATCAACGTTTCGTCTTTATTTCAAGACTTCCTCAGGATGATTGGTCTGAAGAAATAACACTGTTTCAAATTTTTGTACTTGTATGTGATTATTTTCAGATCACCCATCCTGAGGACGAAACGTTAATGAATGCATAAATAATATTTTTGGTTTTCCTTTTTTCATGTATTCTTATATATACAGTAGCTGAAATGCCTGTATTGCTATCTGAAAAAAAAGGAATGAAAAAGAAATTATTTAGATTTTAATAATTATTGTCTTTTTAATAGTAGATTAAAATGGCTGACATGTATTTACCATCGTGCAACTTTTAAATTAAAAAGTAATTTTGAAGCTTGTCGATTTGAAAGTAATTTCTGGTTGTGATTAAAGTTTAAATACAAAAGTCAAGTTTTATGTGTGCTCCTAAATCAAATGAAACCATTAATTTTCACATGCGCCCCTGTTGTATCAATGAACCAAACCCCTTTTTGTGTTCTGTTTTTGTTCTTTTCCCATCACCAGCTTAACAACGTGTGACTTCGTCGGATAATAAAAACGCAACTTTCTTGCTATAATTGGCAATCGCCATATTGCATCATATGCTAAGAAGCTGAACTGATATCTCAAGATGTCCAACGCCATGATGACACATTACAATGGTATGCACGGTAGGTGGAAGTAGACACACAGGAAACCGATTTCAGCATCTTAAATATGCTCGTCTTCATCCGTTCGTCACTTTCATTAAATACGCAAAAAAGTTTCTGCTGGTAATTGAGATTCTCGGCTAAATATTTTTGTTAAGTGGTCGAGTTTATGAGTCATTTTACAAAAAGTAAAATCTGTTATTACTAAAAGAATTACAACATTAGCATCAAATACAGAAAAACTTGTATGTGTTGCAAAAATAGTATGGGGAACATTATTTTAAGAAAACGTTATTACAAGCAGTTGACCAAATATCCGGAAGCAGGGGGCCAGATTTTTACGTAAATATCCTCCACTCTATAATAAAGACCTATGTGTATTTAATTGTTATATAAATAGCAATAAATATAAAGTTAGCGAGTAATACACGTGCCTTTTTTATTATCCTCTCGCCGAAACCATTTCAAGTGGTGAGGGGAAGCGAGAAAGCAAATAGCAATTCAGAAAACCCCCGCCACCTGAAATGAATTTTAAAAAATCAACGGTAGGTGATTTTTTTTTTCTTTCCAAAATGATAATAGTAATTTACATATGAAAAATTAAATTGCTGACGTCATTCTATGATTATGTATGAATATTAGTGCGGACACTGGAGAAGCATATTTTGTTTTTCCTCATATTTGACAGAGAGTTTATACTAGAATAGCATAAAAAATGGAAAGTAAAACAAAAATTGTATTTAAAAAATACAAAATAATGCCCTCTAAATCGAGGTCTGTTTGGTCGCTTTTCATTCACTTAACATTTAAAAATATATATACTACTACTACTACTACTGCTGATAATAATGATGATGATGATGATGACGAAGAAGAAGAAGAAGAAAGTCAAAATAATACCAATAATCGTAGGAGCACTAGGAACAGTCCCAAAAAACTGGAGAAAACACTGGAAGAAATTGGAATCAAAGGGATCACTGAGACCGTACAAAGGACGGCAATGATCAAAACAGCTGCAATCTTAAGGAAAATCCTCGAATGCGGAAACCAACCCGCATAAGTTACGAATGGTAACCAGCCACATGGAAATTGCAATAGGAAGAAAGCAAAACCACAGAAAGAACACCACCGCACGAACCAATGAACAGAAACTGCAAGAAATATAAACTGCCCCCTCTCCCAAAAAAGGAATGGCATTATCCTCGGCTGATACGACACAAAATAGTCGTTAAGTGTCAAGGAGGATGGGATAACAGAGGAGGGAGAGCACTAACCATATCTCCACTGAAAGAGTGCGGAGAGTACCGGGACCTTGAGGAGGCTTATTGACACCCAAATTCAAGAGGAGACCAATGGTCGTTGCCAGCAATAAATCAATGGTAGGCGACTGTTGCAATATCGCAGGATCATTTTCGAAAAGAGGTGGAGAGTACTGGAAATCCGGGGAGGCTTGTTGTCACTTAGACTCAAGGGAACACCACCGGTTGTTGTTGGTAAGCAATCACTGATGATGATAACTCCTAGTGAATACAAATAATAGAGAAGACCGAGGAGGGACAGCACAAACCAGACCCCCACTGGAAGAGTGCGGAGAGTTCTGGGACTATGGGGAGGTTTATTGCCACCCAAATCCCGGAGAAGACCAATGGTCATTACCAGCGAGAAATCAATGGTAAATGGCTGTTGCGATACTGCAAGGTTATTTGCGGTGGTTAGAGAAAAGAGGTGGAGAATACTAGAAATCTGGGGAGGCTTGTTATCACTCAGATTCCAGGGAATACCATTGGTTGTTGTCGGTGAGCAATCACTGACGATGACCTGTGTGAGAACTCCTATTGAGTACAAATAATAATAATACCACAACCCACCCTGTGGCAATTTCATGTCCGTACGTACGTTATCACCTGCCACACTTTTTTTTAAAGATGGGATCGCCCGATCGCCAAAGATTTATTTATTTAAAGAATATTTAGCTGACAATTATTTTTTATTGTAAGAGAGTATTTATTTTGAAACGATTTAAATTGTAACAATAAATAAATTAAATAAAACATTTAAAACTTTTGTTTTATTTATTTAAAAGAAAATATTTAGCTGATAATTATTTTGACGAAATTTTGATGAAAAAGAATATTCATTGTTTTAAAAAGATATAAATTGTTATAATGTTCAATAAATAAAGAAGAGATATTGTAGCGGTCAGACACATAGACCTATTTTCTCCCTCTGAAAAATGTCCCCATTGAGTGAGCTGGTCACACACTGACCAATCAACCTGCAGGGCGCATGGATTCCTTCTGTCGGCTGAAGAACTACTTCAGCCCTTTGGGAATCAGCAGAGAGACCCCGGCAAGCAACGAGGAAATACTTACCTCTCCCCCCCCCCACTCTCTCTCTCTCGAGAGCTCTCCTGCCCCTTGTTGACACATTTTTAATTAATTCTTTTCTATTTCTCCCGTGCAACGCCGGGGAACGGGTCCAGCTAGTAATATCTAAAGTATCTGATATTTACATTCTCATTTTAGTCGCACACGTGCTGGGAAGATAATTATTCTATGTACACGTGGCAACCATTGTTTGTGAGTATTATCGTTGTATCGACAAATACAACACACGTGCCGGAAAAAAAAATGATGAAAAGTTGATTAACTTATAAGATTTACATTTACTTACAGTTTGTCGGTGTATATATATAAAACGTTGACTTGACAGTAAATGACTTCTCCTCGATCCTCTCTTAATATTATTGTCGACTCAAAACCGCATCTATGATGAAAACTATCATATTTTCCACAAAAATATCGGCTCAACAAAAAAAAAGGACGAAATGACTACAATTCACGGTCATGTGATCTCTACCGCCAAATACATACGGAAGTCGATCATTTTCCCATGAATAAAACTTGTAACAATCACAATATTGATATTTCTTTCCTCATGCAGAGAGAAGCCCGAGTGAGATTGCTTGGCCACCCGATGCCCAATCAGACATCTGGGCGTATTAATTTCAACCTGACTGAGATGTTTTGTTTTACTTGTTAGTCATAAGTAACGAACGATAACACGAGGTATAGATTTACCATGTTTATTGTTTCAGCCATATTGGAGAACTACACCGATATTAATACAAGGGGGAGAGAACTCTTATTAATTGAAGAGTTCATCATGTCACATCCCTCTTCTCAGATAGATGTTTTCGATTTGTATTGATTTATTTATTTTGTCTTTTATTTATACATTATGTAGTCCTTGTACTTGAGGGGGGTTCGCCGTGTTCTTGTGGGTCGTTGGTTTGCCTCCACTGGTTGTCTTTGGTTGGCTGATGGAATTTCTCTGTCGTCGATATTAGATAGAGTGTCGATTTCTGATGAGTTTGTGTGTTGTTGGGGGAGTGATGTTATATTGTCCCAACTGGTATTTTGGGCGGATGCGTTGATAGCTGTTTGTCTCTGAGGGTTGTACAACTCTTATAAGTGTCGTCTGTTGCGCCTCAGTAGCCTTCCATCTCCTTGCATCTTGACAATGTAGCTGCGTGGTTCTGTGCATCTGTCGACCACTGTCGCCGGTTGCCAGGTGTCATCCTCCTGTAGGACTGACACTTTTCCACCAATAGTTAATTCTGGGAGATCTCTTGCGCTCTTGTTATAATATTGTTGTTGTTTTTTGCTTTTGCTGCACAATCTTTGTCTGATCTCCTCATCCTTTGGGGTATATGAATTTAGCAAGGTTGGTATCCTTGTTCTTATTTTCCTATTGTATAGGATTTCTGCCGGGGATGGTAACTGGCTGTCAAGTGGGGTTGATCGGAGGCATAGAAGGGCCATTTGACAATCCATTCTAGATTGTTTGGCTTTTGTGAATGTTCTTTTTACAGTTTGGACCATTCGTTCTATGAACCCGTTTGATTGTGGGTACCTGGGGCTTGATGTGATGTGAGTGAATTCCCACTCTGTGGCAAAATTGTGGAATTCGTTGGAGACAAAATATCTTGCATTGTCTGTGTATAGCCTTTCAGGTATGCCATGAACAGCGAATATTGCTTTGAAGTATTCTATGCAATTTAAGCTTGTTGTGCTTTTCAGCGTCTTGACAAAGGGCATTTTGCTATATTGATCAGCAATCAGTAGGAATTGTTGATTGTTAAAATAAAAAATATCTGCAGCAACATACTGAAACGGTCGTGTTGCATGTTCTTTGATAATCATAGTTTCCTTTTGATTTTTCCTTTGATATTCTCTGCAGATCTCGCATGTCCTTACTAGCTCCTCTATGTCCTTGGACATTCCTCTCCAGAATACACTATTTTGTGCCTTGAGTTGACATTTTTCGATGCCTTGGTGAGCATCGTGGATCCTCATTAATACCATCTGTTGCATACTTTTGGGTATGACTATGGATTGCCCCTTTGTGATCATACCATCTTGTACGGATAGGCATTCTTTCAGTGACCAATAATTTCTAATTATCTTAGGAGTATTTTTTACGTCATCTGGCCATCCATTTAGTATCATCTCTTTAAGTGTTCTGAGTTCGTCATCTGCTTCAGTTGCATTTTGTAGTTCGGTCTGTTTCTGAGCTGTAATGTCAACAGTGTGTATGTTTACATCAAGCTCGATTTCCTTACCTAATGTTGGTTGATTTCTTGACAAGTAGTCTGGGATACACATTTCTTTTCCTGGTTTATATTTTATCTGTGCATCGTACGGTTGCAATCTTAATAACATTCTTTGCAGTCGTGGGGGTGCCTGCGCTATATTCTTATTCTGAATGTTTTCTAGTGGCTTGTGGTCTGTTTCCACTATTATTTCTTTTCCATATATGTATGTGTGGAATCTCTCACATCCGAATACTACTGCTAGTAGTTCACGTTCTATATTTGCATAACGTGATTCCGTTTCAGTCAGACTCTTGCTCGCGAAGGCAACAACTTTGTTGTTGTTAATGAGTGTTGCACCCAGTCCTATCATGCTTGAATCTACTTGGATAGTTGTGTCTGCATTGGGATCAAAATATGCTAGACAGAGTTTTTCGTGGATGTGATTTTTTATCGTTCGGAACGTCTTGTCGTGCGTCTCGTTCCACTGATACTCTGCATCCTTTTTAAGTAGTGACCTCAGTGGCGCTGTTTTGGTGCTGAGATCTGGTATAAATGGGCTTAGGTATTGTATCATACCTAAGAATTGTTGGAGTTCTTCCTTGTTGGTTGGTGCTGGTTTCGATTTTATTTTATCGCATTTGTCAGGGTCTGGGTGAGATCCGTTCTCGTCCCAGATGAGACCATAAAATTTTATTTGTTTTTGCCTGATGGTGCATTTCTCTTTGTTGAAGACTAGACCATATTTTCGGGCAGTGTCCATTGTCTCTAACAGGTTTTGATCATGCTCCTGTATTGTTCTGCCATACACGCATATATCATCTGATATACCTATGGCTCCTTTGCATGGTTCCAATATTTGGTCCATTTTTTGTTGGAAAATGTCTTGCGACATCTTTAGGCCAAACGGACATCTCAAATATCTGTATCTCCCGAACGGAGTGTTGAAACAGGTGAGTAAGCTTGATTCCTCTTCAAGTTGTATTGCCCAGTAGCCATGTTTTGCATCCAGTTTCGAAAAGTGTTTGGCACCCGTCAATTTGTGTGAAATTTCTTCTAGTGTTGGCGTTTTATGGTGTGTCCTTATTATGTATTTATTTAACGGTTTGGGGTCTAGACAAATCCGTAGGTTTCCATTTTTCTTTCTGCTGCATGCGATGGCGTTGACCCATTCTGTGGGCTCTGTAACCTTTTTTATTACACCCAGGTGTTCCATTTTGTGTAATTCTTGTTTTAGTTCGTCTCTGAGGTGCACTGGGAATTTTCTTGGCGGTTGTACTACCGGTATTGCATCTTCGGTAAGATGTATTTTTTGAACGCCTTGGAATTTCCCTATCCCTTGGAATCTGTCAGGGTATTCCTCAGCGAGGTTTTCCATATTTTCAATTTGTTTTGGTGAGTGCCCTTTTGTTATGCTGCAGTTGACGGTTACTAAACCTAGTCGGATGCTTGGTCTTAGGCCCAGTATGGTTACATTGCTATCACACACGAAAAATTTTGCTCTGATAGTTGCAGAGTTTTTGTGTTTGATCTTTAAAATTATTGCTCCATAATGGTTTATCTTCGTACCATTCGCAGCCCACAAGGTAGTTAACTCTTGTTTTTTATGTCCATGAGTTAGTTCCCTTTGACCATTCGTTTGTTTATTTATTTTTCTGTCGCCATTTTGTGGATACATTTTTTTATAGATTCTAACAGGTAGAATATTTCCGTTTGCCCCTGTGTCGACCTTCATTTTTATTTTATGTTCGTTATTCTCTGTATCCTCACAGTCTATGTTCGCGAAAATTTCTTCACGGTCGTCGTTCTCTGCATTTATTGCGTATAGGTATAAATCGTCGTCTTGGTCTGTTTCGTTGTCTTCCTTTGACGTTGTATTTATTCTTTTTTTTTTGGAAACTCTGCTTTTTGTATCCGTTTGGGGGGTTTTGTTTTTTAGCTTTATATGAGCTATTTTCTTGCCTTATTTTGTTTTTGCAAGAAGTATCTCTCGAGTCTCTCCGGCCTAGCATATTTGTTAGGCAGTATTCCTCGAAGTGGTGTAAACCGTTGCACCTTCTGCACGTTTTGTTGAAGGCGTAGCAGTCTTCTTTCCTTTTCCTGTGGTGTTTACCACATCTCGTGCAGGGTTTGTTTTTCACGGATACTTCGTGATACACCCCATTTCTCCCTTCGTTAGCGTCCTTGTACCGAGAGTTATCTTTTGTTGTGATTTCATATGCTCTAACGCTTTCTATGGCTGATTTGAGGGTTAGGTCTGGTTTTGCAATTAGGTTTCTTCTTTCCTCAGCGCTCCTGAGCCCTTTGATAATTTGTTCTAAGATGCGTTCGTCTTTATTATTTCCGAAGTCACATCTGTCGGCTTTAGTTTTGAGCTTGACTAGGTAGTCGTCCACTGTGTCTTCATTTTGTCGCATTGACGTGAATTCCAAACGTTCGACCCATTTGTTTGGTTTTTGAATCATGTGGGATTCGAATATTAAAAATATATTCTCGGAGTTTTCTTTCTGCTCATTTGTAAGCTGAGCATTTTTTAAAAGTTCACGACCTTTTGGTCCGGTGCTGAGCAAAATGTAGTTGTATTTCAACTTTTCTTCAACATTGTTGATTATGAAATACGAGGACATAAAATCCACCCATTCGCTGTATGCCTCGTGCTTGTTCTCGTTCGACCAGTCTAGAACGGGTAGTGTTATATTTGAAGACGCCATTTTTTTTTTTTTCGCGCTTCCTTTGTTTTTTCTCGTTTTAGAAAGAAGGAAATTCTTTTTTTTTTTCAATTTACTCACTGTGTGAGGTTATCTTGATTCTTTTCTGTGACTTCTCGTCCGTCTGGTTTCTTTTACCGCTGCCACCATGTGAAGTTTTATTTTACTTGTTAGTCATAAGTAACGAACGATAACACGAGGTATAGATTTACCATGTTTATTGTTTCAGCCATATTGGAGAACTACACCGATATTAATACAAGGGGGAGAGAACTCTTATTAATTGAAGAGTTCATCATGTCACACTGACCTTTTAGGGTTTGCATCGGGAGTCCTCGTAACTCTCGCTTCCCTTATTTTCTCCTTTAGTCCTCATCTTCCATGGGCGATGTTTCTGACAAAGGGGGAAGAATTGCTGTTTTCTATGTCGGAATCTATCCATCTAACACTTATCGTTGGCTAGTTTCTAACCTTGAAGTAGTATGTTTTTTAGCTCCTTACATCAAGTTGCTTCATGCCTTGTCTGGAGCGACTTCCATAAAAAAAATTGTAGAGCAGACAGAGCTTCAAGGCACTCACAAAGGAAGACGTCGACACTCTGTCCTGTCTTTGTCGATTAGACACTGAGCAAAGCTATCTTCACTTTTCCCAAGAAAATACTTCGGCAGTCGACCGTTATCACATTTGTATTCCTTTCTTTCCTGTTTTAACTTCTGCCAACCTACACCCAACGGTGTATATACATCATTTGTTATTTATAGAATGGTTTTGTTTCCCTTTCTCTGGCGATCCTTTTGTTGCATATTATTATAGGGGGTAGTCTTACAGATCATCAGGAAGTCAACAACCCGCTTTGCTGCAAGAAATTTCTCTTCAAAACATATTTCCATCTACTTCAATGTCATCATTTCAAACGCACTAAATATACGTCCAGCCCGGAATTCAAGTCCGCTTTTAAGAAGACTTTGTTATAGATGCTATTTTTATAAATCCGATATTTGCGCGAGAGAAAACATCGTCTTCTCATCTCTGAAGACGATCGCGCTTCACAATTCCAGGTGTACACACACGGATATTTTATTCTTTAAACTCCAACTTCTGTCGCCGATCACATCAAACCAAGCAAACTAACATTTCCTTCTCTGACGGCAGAAAGATTGGTTTTTCAGTGGCAGACAACCATCTCTACAAAAGATAAGTACATTTTGCATCCACTTTACCCCTTTAGTTGTTCAATGTCAGAATAATAGGTTTTTTTACATTTTTTAAATTTTTTCCTTGTTCATTTTCCCTTGCCCTTTATAGTTTTGTCTAATTTATCCCCTGTATTAACAAATGTTTATACAATCTTCGGTATAATTGTTGTTTCTTCAGCGTGTTGTGTTCATTAATTTTCCTCTGAAATTCAAAACTAATTTCAGGAACGGATGACTACATTTATATTTTTACTTTTTATTTGAATCCGGAAAAGTATTGTCTATATTTGGTGAAAACACATCTCCTTGTACGACACGTCACGGTTATTTTTAATACAGTGTATCAAAGAGAATTGAAAGTGAGAGTTTGTTTATGTATTTGAGTTGAACTTTATTGAGAAGCTAGCTGACCCGTGTCCCGGCGTTGCCCGAGAAAGCAGATTAACATAAGCAATTCCTTGCCGCAACCATAAACTATTGAATTATTTGCTGCTTATGATTGTCCGGACCCCACGATATTAATGTAAAACAGCAACCAGAAAAGTAAAAACAAAAAAACTTTTAGGCTGTGTGTGTTTCGTATTGAGGTTTTGTATTGAATGTACAATGTAAATACCTATTTCCTTAATGTAAACTGTAACTTAGGACGTCAAAAACTGTATAAAATGTAATTGCCAGGAAATGATTTAATGGCTGGCGGTCATGTCAAGAGATAAAGAGAGAGAGAGAGAGAGAGAGGGGGGGTGATATGGAGAAAGTAACAGTACGTTCATTCATTTTGCGCGTTTAACCATGTAAATCTTATTTTAAACAGGGGCGTAACAGAGAAAAGAAATCGCTAGGCCGTGTCGTATTTAAAATAGTAAGATATTTAGGAAAATGTCGAAATGTGACACATTGAATGACGGATAAAAAAACAGTCTTGCTATTATCGTAGATGAGAACCCTCAGATACTCTTCCCCTCCCCATAAAAGATATGCTATTTATTTTTTTAGTTGATAAGTGTGAAAAAAAAGAAATTATTTTAGAATCTACTACTACTACTACTACTATTACTACTACTACGACTACTACTACTAATAATACAAATATGAAAAAATTACTATTACAGACATTAATTATTTTAAAGAAAACACACTTGTGAAATCATTTAAAAAAACATTTATTTTGCTTTACCTACGCATTTGTGACATATTTGCGTTAAAAATTAATATGTAATCGAAGTTATAGGCCTTTTAAGTCCGTGTAAATGCTGATTCTGAACAAAGTAGTCATGTTTGTTTAGTCAGTCACGCAAGCAAAGATGGCTACTTTGCTCAGAATCGATATTTACACGAATTTAAAAGGTTCATAACTTCTATTAAATAGTAAGTGTCTTAATGCAAATAGGTCACAAATGGATAGCTAACGTCAAAAATTATTTTTGACTAAAATATCAAAATTATGTCGGTAACACTAATTTGTTTTATGGAATTTGTGGATGAAATTTTATTAATGCGCATTAATTAGCAAATAATTTGTTGCTTAATTTTTTGTAGTGTTTTTTTTTTATTTTTCATATTTATTGTGAAAATATCAGGAATTATGAGTATAGATTAGCGTTTGTCAGACCCTTCCTAAAACCCCAACAAACTCTCTTAACCCAACCACTAACTGTAAGTCCTGCTGAAAATTACTCCCTTTCTTTCTTTCTCGGTTCGTTAGGAGGATGTTTTTTTTTTGTCACACGGTCTTTCAATTCTCCTTGACCCTTCAAAACAATTTTGTGTTCTATAGGTCGAGGCTGTTTTTTTTGTTGTTTTTTTTAACATAGTTCACCGCAAACAAAGCAGGCCGCCACTGTAGACATAAGGGGCTACTGAGAAAAAGGGTGAAAGTTTTTTTGGAGGGGTCAACCTAAATTGGGAGCTGCGCAGCAAGATGTCTGTTTACATTAGTTTTAACTTTCTGCATGTCAGTATCGTCAGGAAAACAGGGAGCAGGGAGGGAGTTCCAGAGTCTAGCAGCACGAGGAAAGCTTTTGGGCAGAAAGCTCTTCAGCATCTGATGACCGCCACAGTGAATGGATGGGATTTGGCAGATTATCGGGTTGGTCTAGTGAATTTACGTCGTGGGGGCACCAGAGCAGCAAGTTCATCAGAGCACAATCCATTGAAGTACTTGTAAAACAGTTGCCATTTTGGGGGGCCACGGGGGACATCATCATCATCAGCATTATTATTATATTATTATAGTAGTAGTAGTAGTAGTAGTTGTTATTGTTGTTGTTATAGTAAAAACAATTTTTGCTTGCCGTTGGCAAAGCAGAAGGTTTTTATGTTAAACTTTGCTGTTGGTCCTTTTAATGGTTTTATCTGGACACCACGTGTGGAACTGGGTCTGGAACGCCATCTTAGATCTCTTTCTTCTTCGTGGCTGGACTGCATAGATTAATGATTATACCAACGACGTCTAATAGTTAATATATTAATTCAACTCCACAATCACCTCCAATCGATCGGTTGCTTCATACATTCCTCTGACTTTATTCTCGCACGTCCGTGTCCCTTTTCTCAGGTAGCCACACAGTTAGTAGGACTGCCCCACCACATCCACCTGGTGTAGAAGGGAGAACCTATTTAACCCTCGTTCTCATGCTGACTTCGCATATACAGATTTGTTTAACACTAGCGAAATTGAATAAGACAATATTTGTTACAATGAACACTACTTAAAACACAAAGTCACATTCTCTATTCTCTTTATAATTGTTTTTTTCTTTTTTTCTCTGTCTTTCTATTTTTTTCTGTCTTTCAAAACTATTCTTTGTTTCATGAATACATTCTTAAATTCGGAAACGTTCTTACTGTGTAATGCCTAACTCGGAACGCCGTATTCTCAGCATCCGTGTACAAGAACCGATCCAGAAAGAATAGAATTCAGACTCTTCATTAATTGATGCTGGTTGGAAGAGGCGATTAGTTAACACGTCCTCTAGTTGTGCCAACTTTTACCTCCAACTTTTCGTCTTGTTCACCCTCTTCAACTGGCATGTAGCTTTGCCCGAGGAATTATCTCCCCTCTCCTTAGATTCGGGCAGTTAAGTTCACGTCTTGTCCTGGCGAATTCCTCTAGTTCGTTTCTGTCTTTTTTCCTTTTTGCAAAGTAGTTCAGCTAACAATACATATAACCTTTGGTGAAACAATACATACGGCC
>OY744526.1:156467636-156477636 GCA_963556195.1 Sepiola atlantica
AATAACGAAAGGAAAAATAATCACGTATGCGAATTTGATTAGTATTAGCAAAGAGAGGAGGCTTAATCTTGATATCTGATAACAAAAAATAAAATAAAAGAATTTCTTTCACTTTTAATAGACACAAAATATTCCATTTGTTCTTAATATTTTTGTGACTAGCATAGGGATACATCTACGGGCACACAGATGCTTTATTTAAAGATTCAAGAGAGAGAGAGAGAGAGAGAGAGAGAGAGAGAGAGAAAGCGAATTAGCTTATTTTTAAAGTAAAACTTATGTTGCATTTTTATTTTATTTTTTGTTAAACTTTACTCATGTATTTGTTCTTTAAGTAAGATTTAACTCACGTATTTGTGTTTTTTTTTCAGTAAATTTTACTAAGATTTAACTCACGTATTTGTGTTTTTTTTCAGTAAATTTTACTAAGATTTAACTCACGTATTTGTGTTTTTTTTTCAGTAAATTTTACTAAGATTTAACTCACGTATTTGTGGGTTTTTTTTTCAGTAAATTTTACTAAGATTTAATTCACGTATTTGTGGTTTTTTTTCAGTAAATTTTACTAAGATTTAACTCACGTATTTGTGTTTTTTTTTCAGTAAATTTTACTAAGATTTAACTCACGTATTTGTGTTTTTTTTTTCAGTAAATTTTACTAAGATTTAACTCACGTATTTGTGGGTTTTTTTTTCAGTAAATTTTACTAAGATTTAACTCACGTATTTGTGTTTTTTTTCAGTAAATTTTACTAAGATTTAACTCACGTATTTGTGTTTTTTTTCAGTAAATTTTACTAAGATTTAACTCACGTATTTGTGTTTTTTTTCAGTAAATTTTACTAAGATTTAACTCACGTATTTGTGTTTTTTTTTTCAGTAAATTTTACTAAGATTAGTTGTTTCAGTATTTACAGTAAGATTTACCCCGCGTGTGACAAAAATAAGAAAATCAATTATTATTGATAAAAAATAAATTACTATCTACTCTCCCGGGCAACGCCGGGCAGTTCTGCTAGTGGAGATTAAAAATGGTCTACAATTATAGGAATTCTAAATTATACCTTTCTATTCTATTTCAAAACAACTTATTATTGTATAAAACCATTATATATTTTTTTTTTTAGTTATAGCAATTTGAATCGTACACGCGAAATGCTGCAAAAACATCTTGCCACATTAGATTTTTTTTAATGTTGTGAATGTGAAGAAATGGTGTTGAACGGAAGGGAAATAAATCTGCTGTTCAGGAAATAACCGCTGCCCATTCGCATCTTTTATAAAATGGAGACTTTAAAAAAAAAAACATGTTTTATTTTCATTTTTTTGGGGACGAGGTTATTTCCCTTGTAGCATTTTACGAACAGACTTATTTCACTTCCATAATTTATTTATTGCGATGCTGTTTAGAAATAATGGCGAGCGGAATTTTAAGATTCCCTTAAATGTAAACCAAAATTGTTTCAAAGAGAACAATCAATTTATCAATTTGAAACGATGGAATTTGTCTAACTTTTCATCTAAGACTACTTGTAAGACAATGAAATTAAATTTGCAATAGTATTGAATTAAATACGAACGTAGTATGTTATTGCATTGAATAAATATTGTATTTATTAAATTAAATAGTATACGTAACAGAAAATTAAATTTACTATTTGTAACAAAATCTCAATGAATAAATGCGATTTTTATTTATCACTCCTATCTTACCCTAAAAACGGGTTAGGGCTATTTAAATCAATAATACATGATACTTTAAAGTACTATATATATATATATATATATATATATATATATATATATCGTAGAAGCGAAAGGCCCAAATAATTCTTCCCATGCCTAATTTGCATAACTATTTTTTAAACACTTCATAATTAATTGATGTCTGGTGTTATTCATTCGTAATTTTATCGTTCGTTTTTTCCATATATAGGCAATATTTTTGTCGATATTAATTGAAGTAATTTAATACGAAAAGGATAATTTATTAAAGCTTTTTAAAAATATTTGCTGATTTTCAGGGGAAGTAAACTAACTAGAAAGATATATGAGGCATAACAGTTCTGAAAGGGAGAAAAAATGACTGACTAACCTACGCCCACCACTTTCTCTCTTTATATCTCTCTCTCTCTCTCTCTCTCTCTCTCTCTCTCTCTGTATCTCTCACGTTAGCGACGCCATATAGAGAAAGGGGAAAGAGTGTCTGACTGCTCTCGTTAGCGACTGACGCCACATTTTTTAAATTGTTTTGATAAGTCAAAATAAAGAACACACACACATATATACACAGCGAACTGATTTCCTCTTTCTGTGCGTTTCATTTTTATTAAAATAATCGAAATTACAAAATGTTAATATCTATTTATATGAACAAATGCGTGGATTTATAACAATCTTATGAATGAAATGTTTAAGATTTAATATTTTGCTTTCCAATATTTCAAATAGCGAAATTTGCGAATCGATAGCGATAGCGAGCTGGCAAAGCTAGTAAATCATAAATGACCATAACCGCAAAAAAGCTTAATCATATAAAACTAGGGAACGAAATTATATTTTCGATATAATCTTTAATGGCATTTGTAATAGTCAGTTATTGAAGTATTATTTGGTAACAAATAAAGGCTTGGATGAGGAGAGATTTTACATACGTTTATTCGGTTAGGTTCTGGAGGCGCTCGACCTCCAAGTATTTCTTATGTGTAAGTACGCAGATGGTTAGTATATAATATATCACAACATCCTCCCTGTTTAGTAGTGTTCATATGAGTGTATGGAAATCTGAATTGATTTATGTATTGGGATAGATGTAGGGGTGTAGTGAATGATTTTCTTTTGTTTTCTTTATTGGTTAGTAGATTGTTATTGAGTGTTTTTTATGTAGTGTTGGCTGTTTTGTAGCTGTCTTGTAGTGTTGGTATTTGTTGAGTATTCATAGACCCTCTCTGCGATGTTTATGGTTTATATTGGACAGCATATTTATGACTCGTCCAGATCTAGTGCGGTTTGAATATCTTTTGTATCTGGTCTTCGTTTGGTGTTGTTTCTCTATCATTGTATGAGGATGGTGGTTTGTTTCTTGCTGTTGTCTGTATTGGGTTAGCATTACATTGTAGCGTCCTTAGTGTTGCATCAACAAAGTGTAATTTCTTTTTCACTGTCGATATTGGTTACAGCACGTAGGTGAGTACGGTTACGACGGAGTCTTGTTGTTTAGTTTCTGTGGGTCGATGCATATCCTAAGAGATCCATCCTTTTTCGTACTGAAGGCCAGGCTGGAGCACCAGTCTGCGTGCTCTTCTACCATCTTTAGTACGTCTTCTTCTATCAGCGTTTGTATCTCTTGTTTCAGCTTGTCTTTGAGGTGGATACTGCATTTGCGTGGGGGATCAATAAATGGCTCTGCATCCTCCTTTAGTAAGAGTTTTGCTGTACAGTTTCCAATTCTGCCAAACTGTTCCGGATATGTTTGCTTCAGTTGTTACAACGTTAGTGATGGGTATAGGTGGTTGTCGCAGTTTTGTTTTAATTTCCAATAGCGTCAACGTTTATTGTGAGAAGTTTGAGTTGTTCACTTGTAGACAGACCTACAACGGCGGGTCTAAGAACATCGACAACATAAACTGCTGCATCTATCCATTTTGATGCTTTATATTGGCATGCGATATTGAGAGTTCCCCTGCATGTTATTGGGTCGCCACTGTATGACGTGAACTTTATGTGTTCAGCTCTTCAACTGTTGGTATTTTGTAGAGGCATCTTTTAAGGCTGTAGTTTAATTTCCGTGGGTCTAGGCATATCCTAAGGGAATCCCACCGCTGCCACCATGAAGTATTATTTGGTAACGAATAATAAAGGCTTGGATGAGGAGAGATTATACATACGTTTATTCGATTAGGTTCTGGAGGCGCTCTGTAAAGGGATGATTAGAGGATGGAATGGGTGATCCTTTTATCTTCTCGTAAAGAAATGGAACAACGAAAAGTATTTCTGTAACTATAACAAAAAGGGGTTACCTATACCGTTTGGTATAGATAGAAGAGAGTGGGACAGTATCCGTCCGAGGAAGAGGAAGATATAAGAGGTCTTAGGGTCGCCCGTGGATTTCTTCATGTGAAGATGGTAATAGTTGTCGAGTGAGGCGACGGCGGCAGGAGAGAGAGAGCGTTTCCTCGTTCCTCGCTGGTGCTCTCTGCGATGTGTCCAAGCTGGTGCCAGGAGGTCATCTCATCTTTTTCTTCGAACCCTAAGGGGACATAAGTAGTCCCTTAGGGAACTAACGATATTACTGCGCCCTGTGATTTGATTGGACAAGCCAGCTCGCATTCAAAAGTAGTCCCTATTGGTGACTGCTACAGCTCGACCTCTAAGTAGTTCTTGTGTGTTAGTACGCAGATGGTAGTATATAATCTACCACAACAATTATAAGTTATCTGCCTTTATTAGAACCCTTTGCTAACGTAACTTAAGAAATAGAAACTAGAAGGCTTCATAAGTTCATCACTTTTTCATTACGGACGGCGTTCAGTTCGGATATGTAAATAATAAAAGCATCTCAATATATTACAACATTGATACATCATGTTCACAGAAAAAAGAGGTTTTATATGCAGGGTTTTCTGTTATTTAGGCTTTTTAATCAAGTTTAAGCATTTAGGTGCAAGTTTAGAATTGGGACGACACGAAAATTAAAAAAATCAACAGATATCTTCATGATGTACGTACCCGTGACGAAAAGCATATATCGTACACCAAAAATATCTAAATTGATCAAATAGTTTTTTTTTACAAAAGAAAATCAAATTAAGTTAGAACGAAGAAAAAATGGCCGACATTAGGCGGTCAGACTCGACGTACTTTTTATTAAACTAAAAAAAAAGCGCTTTAAAAAAGTTAGAACACAACAAGACTTATTCAGGTAGGTAGAAGAGTAACTTATCTTGCCTTTCGTAACATTTATTTGCTGTATATTTATTTTTTCACCCTTTTTGCTTTATTGGCTCGTGTAAAAACTGCCCTTTTTTCCGAGGTTGCTTCTAAACTCCAACCTTTGAGTCAACCAATATGGCAACCAATATAACGTCGACAATCCCCGTTTACCTATAAAATTTGATTTTCTTATGTAAAAAAAAACTACTTGATCAATTTACGTGATTTTTGGTATACGATATATGCTTTCCGTCACATGTACGTACATCATAAAGATGTTTCTTAATTTTTTCATGCCGTCCCAATTCTAAACTTGCACAAGCATTTATTCTGTCTCTAACCGCAGTGCGCAGCTGTTGCCCTTATTTATGGGCGGGGTGGAGGTTATGAGTTCGATGTTTGGGTGGTATTTTATATACCGTATTTCACATGTGTATTTCTTGTTGATTATCGACATGCTGAATTACCCTTCTCATTACAATAGAGTGAGTATACGAAAAAAAAGTGTGGAATGTAAAGTGGAGAGAGAGAGAGAGAGAGAGAGAGAGAGAGAAAGAGAGAGATAGAGAAAGAGAGAGAGAGAGAGAGAGAGAGAGAGAAAGAGAGAACTAAGAGAGAGGATACATTAAGAGAATCAAGTCGGAGATAGAGTTTAACTAGTTAAGTAAGAAAGAGAAAGAGATGAATACGAAAGAAAGAGAGAGAGCGAGTGAAAAAAGATAGAGAGTGAGAATGAGCAAGAAAGGAAGAGCATGTGAGAAAGGGAGTTGGTGAGAGCGAATGGGGAAAAAGAAAAAAAGAGAGTGAGTGGGTAATGGATGGAGACAGATACAGGGATGGAAAGAGTAGTGAGAAAAGGAGGGAGTAAACAGAGAAACAACAACGTGTGTGTGTGTGTGAGACATTGTGAGAAAGGGTGAAAAAACAAAGACAGCATGTTAGAAAAAGGGAGAAATAGAGAGTGTGAAAAATAAAAATGGGAGAAAGGAAAACTGAAGAAAAATATATTTGTATAAACGTGAGTAATTTGAGACAAATAGACAACTTGTGTCGACATTGCACGTGCGCGCGAGAGAGAAAGAGAGAAGAAGAGAGAGAGAGAGAAAGAGAAAGAGAGAGAAAGAAAGAGAGAGAGAGAGAGAGAGAGAGAGAGAGAGACAGACAGACGTGTCAATTATAATGAAGGTTATTTTAGTGACCAACTCGTCAAAAAGACCAGAAAAGAAAGAAAAATATTAAATTAACTTCTTATAAAACGCAGGAGTTCGATGTTTGTGTGGTATTTTGTATACCGTATTTCACATGTGTATTTCCTGTTGATTATCTACATGCTGAATCACTCTTGTGACAACATAAGCTGAAGAGAGCCGGAGGGTTAAGCCTATCTGAGCTTGAAACCGACGGTACTAATGTTGTACTAATTTTTTCTGTACCAAAAAATAAATATTACGCTTTTAATTTTGAATCTCTATTAACCCAGCACTCTGCTGGGATTTTTTGCACTATATTACATAAGAAGTTATATATATATATATATATATATATATATATATATATATATATATATATATATATATATATATATGAAATACTGAAATAATAAAACAGAAGTAAAGTTGCATATTTTACAAGTTTATTATAATTATAAAATGTTTAAACAAGGAATAAAATATGAGAATGTCCTTTAATTCATGGATTTTCAAAGAAATAACTCTTATCCTCATGAGGAAAAAAACTTAATAATTTATTAATTATTGGTGAATATTAATTTGAAAACTCTACAAAACAATTTTGAGTTTAAAGCAAAAATAGTCAATAATTCTTTTTAATAATGAACAGAAAGTCGTTGTAGTAATGAATGTATCAGTAAAGATGTTGAAGAAATTCGTTGGAATATGATGTTATATAGTGAATGCTATTGAATTGCAATAGAATTCGAAAATATATGAAGAATTAGTATGTATGTAGAATTATCATGCTACGAATGAACTTTCTTGGCAGATGATTTAAATATGGTGTGGTTAATTCAGCGTTAAGTTCAAAATAAAGAGAATGAACAAAAAGAAAAAAAGAAAAGAGAAAAAGAAAAAGAAAAAGAAAAGGAAAGGAATTAGAAAAACGAATAAAGAGAAAAACAAAAACATAAGCAGAAAAAGAAAGAAAGAAACGGAACATACGCCAGTATTTAAAAAGATTTTTTAAAAATGCTTTTAATTTACAAATAATTTAAAATATTGGACAATCTAAAGCAATTTTTTAACAGTCTTTAAAAAAAAAACGCTATTTATATAAAGATGTTTTTTTAGTGTAATGAGACAAAAATTTAAATACATAAGAAAATATGAAGGTGAGAATTCCGAGGCAGGAGCAATGCAATGTTGAAAACCGGAAGGCGGAATAAGAATGAACAAAAATAAGAGACGGTAAATCTCAGATCAATAAATAAATAAATAAATAAATGAAAACAGTAAAAGTAAGGAAGCTTGAAATTCAAATATATAGGAATTGTGAAGAAAAATAATTTGAAGATTTTAAAATAAAGATTGTTATATAAAATGTTACGGAATTAAATTATTAATTAAGATGTGACATATTCTTCGATTAATAAAAAAAAATTAAAAAGAAAACACGATATACTCGAGTAGAATAGAATTATTCAAGAATTGTATTAATTTCAATAGTTAGAAATTATAATTTAAACAAAATCAGCCCTATGGCATATTAAAATATTAAATATATTAAGTTTAGGATTTATAAGAAAATATATTTATTTTGAAAATGTGTAAGTGTAAGATAATGAAGAGTGGCAAAAATGAATCGTGGACAAGTCCATTGTGGGTGGGACGTCGAGAAAGCAAAAAAAAAACGACTTGATAACTGTTAAAAAGGAGAAGGTTCCGCAGTGCAAGGGGACTTGAAAGACGGCGGTTTCAAAAACGCGAAGAGCCGAAGTACCGGAAGAATGGGAGTTTACCGATGTTTATGGCACCGATGAAGCTTTATTGGCTATGATACCCAAACCCGTCTTGTTGTTAGGCTTTCGTGTCCGCTGACTACAAATGCGGCTGATAAGCAAGTTAGTACTGTGAAGGAACACCCTGACTTGTACTTCATCAAAGTGCCTGTGGAACAGTTGCTTCAGTTCACGCTCGGATAGACAATGCAGAGCAAATTGCTTTCCAATCGGATGTATATAGGAACGAGTTTCTAGTGGAAACCAAGTCTGTGACTTCAGCAAGAAAAAGACTTTCATGAGACAAAAGTATGTCAAAAGATTTTTATATGTGTGTGCGTAGCCGGCATACACCATCCGGCGATGACAAATAAAGAAAACCAAAGTTTTTTTCATATACGTTCTGTTCTTTGTCATTCTTGTTGGATCTTACCGGATACACTGAAAGAACGGGTAATGCAACATAAGTTTCCGTATTATGTAAACATGTTCGTAGGTAAACAAAAACAAACAGCCTTCATTAGTTTAAGAAATCTTTCGCGAGTGAAAAAAAAAGAAGATACATATGGAAAATTTGGTCTAATCTATCAATTAAACGTAACATCTAAACTACTCAGCATGTAAAAGTGAATTCCGAATTTCAATATTCTTTTTCTACGAATCATCCGTGATAACTTGTTCAAAGAACAAAATTCAGTATACACCGAAAATCCAGAATTTAGAATATGTAAAATTAAAATATTAATTACCTAGAAAAAGTGAAAGTAAGATCAAAATAAAAGAATGAGTAATATTAGAAAGATTATGTATGAAATAAATTTAAAGTTGTAGTCTATCTATCTATCTATCTATCTATCTATCTATCTATCTATCTATCTATCTATCTATCTATCTATCTATCTATCTATCTATCTCTCTCTCTCTCTCTCTCTATATATATATATATATATATATATATTATAGCAATGAAGAGACAATATTTATTATTCATAATGAATTTAAGAAATTAAAAAGATGAAAGGGCAGCTGACCGGTTTCGTACCTCGCTCAACAGAGCCAAATATCGAGGTAATGTATAAAAAATATAAAAAGATGCTATGAGAATTATAGCGAGGGAAATGGGTAAAAAAAAAAAAAAGAAAAAAAAAAGAAAAAAATTTCAGTCAAATAGAAACAACATTAAGCCCGAGGAGATTTTCTCTTTGTTTGCAAAGAGAAGGTCTCAAGGACTTAATATAAATTGTTTCTAAGATCTTGAGATGATAAGGGGAGTGCGACTTACTAAGAATGGAGAATAAGTTGACACTGAATTTAGAGGCACAGGTGCGATTATTTATGAGATGTTGACCTATCGACGAGCCATTATTCAAATAATTTCCATTGCGAATTTTTGTGGGCACGTGCCCACATAAATAATAATAATAATAATAATAATAATCATAATAATCATAATAATGGTAATATTAATATTAGTGAGTATGTAAATAAAATAATAATAATAATAATAATAATAATAATAAAATGAAATAAAAGAATAAAATAATAAAATGAAATAAAATAGAATTGAAAATAATTGTAAGAGATTTAATAATAATAATAATCATTATCATGATAATCATAATAATGGTAATATTAATATTAGTGATTATGTAAATAAATAATAATATTAAAAATGAAAAATAAAAGAATGAAATAATAAAATGAAATAAAATAGGATTGAAAATAATTGTAAGAAATTTGGGAATAAAAAATCTAGAAGTTCATAAATTCAAATTTATTGAAATCAAAAGATGTTTAGAATATATGATTTAAGAGAATACCCTTATTAAGAATTATCATACTCATAAGTTCCCAAACGTGTTCGACCCCAGTGTAGGTAAAAGACACATATTATACTAAGAATATTATACCGAAATATTATACCAGAATTAAAACTGAAAGTAATTGAAAAAAATTAACAATTAAAAAATTAAAATAATGAAAATAAAAACGACTATTGACGTATAGTCAAGCCGTAAAACAAACAAATAGACGATGAGATACATTTTAACTACGGAGTTATCATATACGTTTAAATGTTTAAAGATTAACAGATATATATTTTTAGATATGGATT
>OY744526.1:156482636-156510136 GCA_963556195.1 Sepiola atlantica
TATATATATATATATATATATATATATATATATATATATATATATATATAGTAGTCCAGGTGATGTTTGTATCAACAGGTTAAAATCTAGCAAATCCTTATTGTGTTTATATAATAGTGCTCAATAAGAAATAGAGCTATCTATATAATAGTTTTATTCATATATATATTTTACTATACCGGGTTTACAAGAGCTCCGGTGTCATGATATGTAGTCAACTGTTTGTATGAATAAAACATACATATACATATATATGACTACGAAATACCAAGGTCTTATGTACGACATGAAAAGAAACTGGAATCTTAGGAAAATCTCCATTATCCCAGTAATTATTGGAGCAACAGGACTAATGAAAAAGAATTTCAAAAGCTATCTGGCAAGTATACCCGGTGAACCGAGTGCAAGAGAAACACAAACAATTGTACTTAAAGGGACGGTTAGAATCTTTAAAAGATCTCTCGGCTGGAATTTCTGAAATAGCCGGTGAATGTCTGGCATTCGGTAGGATGCCTCATCCCCAGCAAAAACAAAAAGATAAGAAAATTAAAAAAATATATATACCCTGACCCTGAAACAAAACAAAACAAAGAGCTAAGAAAAACAAGAAATCAGTGATAAAAAATGCTCCAAACTTTTAAGTTAGAAATTTCTACTCCCAGGCAACGCCGAGTTTTATTACAAGTAGACAATTAAAGAGGGTGGGAGAGCAGAGATCTTATTTCCTTCCAACCGGGGTAATCGTTAAGAACATTCTGGCAACCTAAGGACTCTTAGCTCTATCAGGCCCTTCTCTGTCAATTCGGTCCTCGGGGACCACCCTCACAGGCTTTACCTACTCCTTACCGGGGAGATGTAGTTCTCCACATTAAACTACCCTTGTATCGCATCTTGTTACCGTGGTAAACCAGTAAACACCTATTATCTTTAACAACCAGAGTGAGGGTACTCGTGTGAGTAAATCAGTATAATTGACTCGGTCGATGAACAAATTCTACCAGCGAGTCGAAGATTCTACTCAACGCACAATTTACGTACCAGATATGTTGCACGCAGCGGTATTGTACGTAACGTATTTCGGGAGTGCATAGGTGTACAAATCGTGCCGAACCTTGAACCTGAAAACTTGCCGTCACATGCGCCATTAACCCAGCTACATTTGCACGCGGTGAGCATTCACTTGGCCTCACTTTGCTGATATGATAGAAGAGATATTTGAATCAGCACAGCAGTTGCTTTCGGCATACGCGATGAACTTGTCCTCGGTAAAAAAAAAAAAATCCCCGAATATTCTCCTCCCACTTTTTGTTTCTTTCTGCATAGCATATTGTTGTGATTGCAATTAACGCCGCAAAAATACCAGGGGTACAGTTACATAGTGGTTACAATTAACCATAGTGAAATCTATAGCATTTGACGGCAGGCGGCACTCATCAAATTTCAACGTGGCATTGACTAACATATTCTCTTGTGGATCGGGGGACGAAAATCCATCGTTAATCGACAGAATACAATATCTAATCTCTTTTTGCGTGTAGCGGAGAAATAATTTGATAATATTATTTTACACCTTGTAACAAAAATAACAAAAGCTAATTCGCAGAACGAAATCCAAATTAATGAATCTAAACCAAACTAACTATAGAGGCTATCTAAAAGTGCTCAACTTCACAAGAACAGTTCTGCTATTTAGGAAAATAATTTATTTCACCCAGTGACTCTGAGTTTCATGTATATATATATATATATATATATATATATATATACACACACATGAATACTTAGGCAGCAAGTCATTATCCAAGCAAGCGTTGTTGAACGCCTCTTAACTTTCTCGTTTGTAAATCTTCTTCGTGGGGTTCTCAAACCGTCGAGCTATCCTCCTGGTTTCAGGTGGCAATCCGTAGAGTATTTCCCTAATTGTTCTTAATTCGGCCATATTTTTTCGAGCGCTTTCGACTTTCCTCGTCGTCTTCAGGATTAGTTTTTTTTTAAAATAAGACATGAGTTAACGTTTTATAGGTATAGCCCGTAACGATACCTATAAAACATTGTTTTTCATAGGCACCTGTATACACACATTTCACTAACACCATGCATTCTGCGCTTTATTTTCTGTTTCAAATGGCCCCTTTTTTATTATATACTTTGGTTTACACTACGAAATAAGGAATTTAGGAATTTCTTTTCATCCAACCCTCCGGATCTAGTTTATGATTCAATGCGGCCTGCAAAGACGATTCCTTGAAGACGATTCGTTGAAGACGAATTGTTATTTTACCTATTGTTTAGGTGTGGGAAGAGCAGCGATTCATGCCTTTCCGTTGTTCGTGTGTATGTGTGTGTAATAGCTCCGTGATATTTGAACTCTTTACACCTGTTTTTGAACGCATTAAAATTAACTCATAAAAAAGTAGAAAATATGTAGTGGAGGCCATCTTGAAACTATTACCTTTCGAAGGTTAGACTAAGGTAGGTTCTCAGCATTCTATTTGTCACATAACATTAATGAAAAACATCGTCACAAAAAAACACAAAGAAGAAACTTCAAGACATTTAATGCTGCAAATGGTTTTTGTAAAACCTTCTTTAAGATGAATTATGAACAAGTTATAAGTATTTTTTAAAATTTCACAATCGGACATCTTGGACGACATCTTGGAAATACTACCTTTCTCTTTGTTGGATTTTAGCCAACTTTTGATATTTTACCTGATCATTTCTTACTCTATAAAAACCGTTGATTAATCTCGCGTACGATAATTCATTTTCGTGGAATGTGCATTTAAACGGTCATCCGGGGCGCCATTTTAAAAAAATACACAAAGAAGAAGCTTCAAAACTTTTAATACCTTATTTTTAACAACTTCTCTTCTTAACGTTTAGTTGTCTCCTGATATGTTACTCATCCTAGAATTGATCCGTGATGATGTCCGCTGACCCGTTACTCATCCTAGAATCAACTGTTCGTTTCTCAACTAACAGGCATCACATGTTTGACTTCCTCTAAAACACCGACATTAAACCTAGTCTGGCAAAAGGCCATTCAACATCACCTGAAAATGTATTCCTAAGAGATTCGTCCTTCGAAAGATGCCAGATGTGGAGTATTAAATAAGCTGTATAAGTAATTCGAGTAGCGAGTTGTTGTTTGACGTATCTTAATTAGATTCTTTTCTTAATTATAGTTTTTCCTAAAACTATTTTCAGATCTCCAGTTTCAAATAGTTTAATAATCTTTTCCCTCCAAAATTACTTGCATAAAAAGCGAATAATATATTTTATAACCAATAATAATAATCACAGAAATCCTATTTTCGAACCTATTATTCCTTATAAATATAGAGATAATCTTAACTCAATCAGTCTCTAAAAAAATTTATCACCTGGATTTTCACTTTTTTTTCTATACTCTTTTGAGTTGTTTTCTTCGTGTATACTTCATTTTGTTCTGAACAATCAACGGTTTAATTTAACAAGACTATTAAGCCTTTTTGTGCCAGTACAGTCCTACCCCCCCCCCCACACACACACTTACAAATACTAATGTAAACAGCGATTATCCCATCTCTCACATTCATAACACAGGAAAATTAATATTACTCACTTGTTAGCCGATACATAAACATAACAATTGACTCTTTGCAAATAACCTTTGCCTACATACGAGAATAGGCAATTAACATTTTCATAGTTTGTCATTACGTATAAATATGTCGTGTCCGTTAATTTTGTTCAAACTCTCTTCATTAAATACGAAGATTTAATTTTAGCTTTAATCATTTTCGTGCAAATACCTATACTCTTCGCTTTGTGCATTTCTCTTTGTTTATCACGTGCATAAGAGTATTTGCACGGTCCCTTCGCTCGGAATTTACTCGGCCACTTAAAGTTTGAATGGCGGGTCCCCTAAAGTAGGGAACATCGGGTAGTTCTGCTCGTTGTGATATATTTAGTGCATAAGCCCTATTTTGAAACTATGCCAGCGCACCTGGCGGGAGAAATGTGTACCATATGATAAAAGCAAGTTTTTACAAGCACCTCCCCCCCCCCCTTCGCCCCATCCCCACGCCGTCGCTTTACTTACACAGGCTGCATCTATTCTGTCGTGGAACCTTTTTGTCAAAGGTGACTTCTTTAAACATGTGAACGCAACAATAACATTCCTTCGTATGTCGTAACATGCATACTAGAGAAAAGGCAAAAGGCAAAATGGGATAAAAAAAAAGGGGGAGAGAAGTAGACGGACTAAGGGAGAAAGAATTGCAGCCGCTTGAATGAACACTACCCATATTTTATTTATAACCATTTCTATTATATCAGCATTGTTTTCTTCATGCCGCATTTAATCCCAGGTGAACTGCACGCATGGGTTTAGCAATTCCTTACGGCATCACGATCAAAGACTACAAGAAAATGGGCCAAAGAAATAATTCGAGGAGTAACGTTTTATACAGAGGTGAGCTAGGATTCCCAAACATTCTGGCGTTATCCCTAATTTTCATAGCTTCAATAACTGGAAACCAGAGGCATAATTATTACTCATGTATATATATATATATATATATATATATATATATATATATATAATATGAAATTATTAAAAATTTTTTTTTACTAGGTACAACGTTGTTTCGAGCTTTCGGCTCTGATCAGCGAAGGGAAATAACAATTTCAGAGACACCTTGAATCTGTAAGCGTTCACTTGGGAAATTGTCACATGATAACGGAGAAATTAAGTGATATTTACACCGAAAGCTGCAAGTATAAATATCAAGACATCCGATAGAACTCGACGACAGAGTTGAGGCATTGCACTGAGGCTTTAGTTGAATCTATATTTTTAAATCTCTCCAATAGTGCTCTATTTTTAATTTTACTTAAATGGGCTTCTAATAATATCAAATTATATTTTAATATTTTACATATATATATATATATGTAAAGAACAGGAAAATAAAGATATAATGTATACCTTCAAATTAGAACCTATCATGAAAGAATTGATGCTCGATATACGAGATAGAGCAATTATATAAATTAGTAAAAGATGAGAATAAAGACCATTAAATACAATATCTATTACGTCATCAGTTGCTCAAAACAATTTCTTTGGATTGGACATTTTTTATATCCGTCTTTATCTTATATTATATTAATATCTTTTTTAAATTATGACTTTTGGTAATTCCCCATCATATTTATCTGTTTGTATTTCATTTTTTGAAAAGCCATGGCTTAAGGAAGGAAATACATTTCTTTTATTTGAAACATCTTGTTTTTAGCAACTGACGACGCAGTAGATATTGTATTTTACAATTTTTATTTTCATCTTTTACTTGTCTCTATATAAATATATATAGATATAAATATATATATATATATATATATATATATATATATATATATATATATATATACGTATATATTATTATTTCATGTATATACACATAATATCATAAAGTGATTTAATATATTGTATCAGTATTTACTTCAGCAATACTTAATACGTGAGTAGAGGTTAGTAGTAGTATGAAAATATATTTATGGCAATTAATCCCAACAGAGACGTCCATGTTTCATCACTGCAGGGAATCGTCTAGCCTGGTAATTCCCTGGGGGATGAATCACGGACTACTCTGTGTAGATTAATTTTCATACATATATTTTCATACTATTGTTTTTTGTTACATTATGACGATAATAAATCGTACACATTTCAGCGAGGTATTTGTGGTCTAGTGGCAAAACGCCAGATTGCAAACAGTAATATTGTAGGTTCAATCTTTGCCCAGGGTAACCATGCTGATGACAGCTAATAGCCAGAAACACGTGTGTATGGATTCCTTTAACATGTACGTAAGAATTAAAAAATTTTTTTTTTATACTATATATATATATATATATATATATATATATATATATATATATATATATATATATAAATATATATATATATATCAGTTTCACACCTATGGCGACGTTGGCAATAATATCTTCAGCCAACTCCCTGTCTGCGTGTGCAACCTATATATCGAAATAAGTTGAATATGTCATTAATTGTAATGATTATAATTATTACCATTAATTTTCCCAACGAATTTTATCTGAAAAAACATTTTTTTTTATCAATATAAACAGATTTTTTAAGATAAAAATTCGTTTGACAAAATTAATGTTTATCATATTTGATTGATTATGACTGTCTTCTCGATCTCGAAAGTTATAGAATTCTAAAAATAAGATCTGGAAAGTTATAGAATTCTAAAAACAATATCTGGAAAGTTATAGAATTCTAAAAATAAGATCTGAAAAGCTATAGAATTCTAAAAATAAGATCTGGAAAGTTATAGAATTCTAAAAACAAGATCTGGAAAGTTATGGAATTCTAAAAACAAGATGTGGAAAGTTATAGAATTCTAAAAACAAAATCTGGAAAGTTATAGAATTCTAAAAACGAGATCTGGAAAGTTATAGAATTCTAAAAACAAGATCTATTATCCACTGCGACTGGAAACCACGTCGCTTGAAGGTACATTTAGGACCTGTCCCTCTGTCCGGCTCACCACCCCCAAAACTCTCTCTCTGACAAAAGAACATAATAGAATTTTCAGTGCAAATTTCGCATAGTGACTTGAAAGGATTTCATTTCGTAGAAAATTGTATCACCGTTCTGCATATAAACTGATCACGTGTTAAGTTACAACCGTTTCATTTCTTTTTTTAGAGCTTGTTTGTGCGAGGTGGGCGACTCAAACAAATCACTGTTCGCCGACTTGCAACCTTCCGTGATCAAAATACTATAATGTTAGGCGGAAGGATGCGAGCCGTGTAAATCGCCAAGTAGACGCAAAGATGGACTACGAACAAGAAAGCAACTCAGGACGATTTAAAGGCATATATTAGTAGTGTAAATCTAATTAAAAAATGTTTTAAGGGTCGAATTGAGAAGAAAATTAAAATAGGAGATCCGTTCAAAGAGACATAAACAAACAAACAAACAAACAAACAAACAAATCAAGTTTGAGATCTTTGTTACGTGGCAGCGGATAGCAGTAATATTAAATAACTCAAGTGTTTATCATAGGATATTTGGTCAAAGTCTAAAGTTAATACGCGAACAATTAAAATCTTATATATAAAGTAAAGTGAGTTCCCCCTTCTAATTTCTTTGGTAGAAAAGGCACATATATAATTTTTTCAGTGTGTGATTTCTGCAACATATTGCTCTACGTTGTTAAAAAACAGAATTTTAGTTTGGCTCGCCTTCTTCGATTTTAATATTTAGTCCTGCTCGATATTAAAATATCTAGCCATATATACAGGATGTCGGAGGAATTTTCACTCTCAAACTCAGATTTACTACCATTGCCACTCACGAACATTGGGGAATTCTTTTGTAAGACACATACTTATGTAGCACCGTCATTATTATTTCATATTTTAATGTTGCAATTGTCCTTTACAAACTTTACATTTTCAAACGAAACAAGAAATTCTTCTTCTACCTACACTTTTGTCTGAGGCGTATTTTGATTGAATAATCCAAATTTTCTTTTACATTTGAACAATGCCTACTTCTGGTACTCTCGCTTACAAGAATAAAAGCATACATAGAAGATACTGCCAAGTCTGCTGCAAAGACGGTAGGCTCCCTCTATCGGGCTAGAAAACTTCTCACACCTGCCAGTATCCTATATCTCTATAAAGCCACACTCAGCCCCATGCATGGAGTATTGTTTCCACATCTCAGCTGATTCAGCAACCACTAGTCTCTCCCTCTTAGACAGGGTCCAAAAAAGAGTGTCTAACCATATAGGTCTCAGACTGTACACCAAGCTCTAGCCTCTGTCCCATCGCCGCAATGCTACACTCCTGTACTTGTTTCACAAGTACTTCAACATAACTTCAACATAAGCTCGACGAACTTGCTGCACTTGTTCCCTCTTTACGTAAATACCCCGAGCAACCCGACAAGCAGAGAAATCCCATCCCTCTACTGTAATGGTCCTCAGATTCCGAAAATCTTTCCCCTTTTACAGCTATTTTTATCGATCCACTTGCCTTTAGAATTCCCTTCATGCTCCCTGTTTCCTTTACTGTGCCAACATGCAGAAATTTAAATGTAATGTGAAAAAACATCTCACTGCACAAATACCCACTTAGGATGCCCCTATAAATCTGGTCCCTAATTACCAATAGCCCCTTAAAGTAGCAATGTGCCTTGTTTGGGGTGAATAAAAGTTTTTTAAAAGAAAAAGATTAGCAGAATTACATTTATCGAACACTGGTTGCCTCATGCCATTTCAAATTCTTATCGAATGACAAGGGGTCACGAAGTACTTTTATTTATAAGTAACAAAAGTTTCAAAACACTTACTTTTTCACGGTGACACCAAAACATTTTTATCCTTTTTTTCTAGCGCATTTTGATTGGAAAATGCAAATATTATTTTTCTTTTACATTTGCACAATGCCTTATTCTGGTATTCTCGCTTACAAGAATAAAATAGTAACAGAATTACATTTATCGTACCCTGTTTGCCTCTGGCCATTCCAAATTTATGTCAAATAACTAGGTACTTTATTTTATTTAGGCTCGGATCATTATCAGCGTGTAGCCATTTTTAGCTAATGACCTTCATAGTTTTCAGATGCTTACTTAATAAAAAAAATCCACACATGTCGGACAATATTCTTTACATTTCGGTTATGCGTAACCGTTATTGAAATTAGTTTATGCATTCTGCATTGTATTAGCGTTTGGGTGAACGTAATTAACCCGACCTGACTAAACGATGCCCATCTCAACATTATTAGGTAAAGAACAAGAGAGTAGAAAGTGGACGTTATGTTTACTTTAAGCGGCCTCGTAACTCTCGCTTCTACCTATTTTGTCCTTTAGTCCTCACATTCCATGAGCAATGTTTCAGACAAAAGAGGAAACATTGCTGCTTTTTGGATCAGCTGTTGTTTTGAGTCGGTAGTATATGAAGATTTTCAAGTATTCATCATCGTCAATCTCTCCATCTCATTAACTCTTATCCACGAGTAGTTGTGTTGACTTGATAAGTGGTGACTCATTCGTAAAACAAAAGAACAGAACGTGTGAAATTTACAGACGAAACTATTTTAAAACACTTTGCTGCAATCTTTTCTTCCTGAGATTCTCATGGATGGCTCTGCTCTTGAGGAGAAATCGAGTCTGAAACTTCTTGGTCTTTCATTCTCATCAAATCTTTCTTCAAGTTCATACATTAGATCCATTGCTCTTTCTGCTTCTCGTAAAGTCGGTTCTCTCTATCGCTCCAAACACTTTCCCACACCTAAGGCTAGTCTCCATCTCTATAAATCTACAATCAGACCATGTATGGAGTACTGTGCTCATGTTTGGGCTAGTGAATCTCTGTCCCATTTGAAGGTTCTTGATAAGGTGCAGAAATGTATCTGTAATTTTATTGGCCCCACCCTTTCTTCTTCTCTACACCCCCTCTCTCGCAGACGTGATGTTGCTAGTCTCAGTCTATTCTATAAATACTATTGTAGCATGTGTTCTTCAGAATTATGTGCTCTATTCCCCGCTTCTTTTGTTCCAGCTCGTTTGAATCGTTGGTCTAGTGGTCTACACCAATTCGCTGTTTTGATACCTCATTGTAATACAGCTTATAATTCCAGTAGCTTCTTTCCAAAACACCGCAGGCTTGTGGAACTCTCGTCCTGCTGACTGTTTTTCTCCTACCTATAAACTTGGTCTTTTCAAGACAAAGATCAATAGGCATCTCTTGTCTTTGTGATAACCATAGTTGCTCTTGTTAGCTCCTTACATCAAGTGGCTTCATGCCTTGTCTGGAGCGATTTCCATAAAAAGAATCAAATACTGTTTGCATCTGTCTCATTATAATACCAGGCAAAGAATATCGACAATTCCAGCTGTTTGAAACTGATGATTTTAACTTGGCAGTTAGTTACCATTAATATTCCCTTACAGAAGACAATTAATCAAAAAAGTAATAATGTAGCGGTTTTTGAAATTCGAGTACCTTCTTAACCTGAACTATCTTGCTAATTGACGTTCGTTTTGGCCCGTCTGTTCATCAGTTTATTCTCCTCCACAGATAGGAGAGTTCCGATCTAACCGCAAGCTGTTTAGAGCGCTCGTTATTTACATATAAAAGAAGAACAAAAGATGAGGAATGCTCCACTTTCTTCCACCGATCGTAGAATTCTCATCTAATCACGGCCCGTTTCCTTCGTTCGTTGTTTATAAATAAAAGATGAAACGCCTCCATTTCTGCAGAACCTTTCACACATTCTTCGTCTTTAAATTATTGTCCCCCCGGTCCATTTCTCAACCGACGTAACGTTTCATTTAATCAAGTAGTATTTTCTATTTGATTCGGTTTTTTTTGACGAGGAACATTTTTCCAACAGTTCTTGTGTGACGCGAAACACTCTTTTTTATTATTATATTAGTTGCATTCTCTCTCCCTCTCTCTTTCCTTCCCCTCTCTATCACATATATATATATATATATATATATATATATATATATATATATATATATATATATATATAATGTGTTATAGTTTATTATCTATGTACGCATACGTTTCGCCCTTTTTAATAATCGGGACTCATCAGCATGGAGATATAGCTATTCACTACCGGTCATGCGATTCGAAGTATACGAGTATTTTTGCAACTCAAATCCAACGCCTCAACCACACGGCCAATTCTGAACAGCGAATAAACTGTGATAATTTTAACACTTTATCGGCGGCTTAACGTCTGAGAGCGTTCTACTTTTTTTGAATGAAAGGAACGAGTCATTTAAAGCTAGTGACGTCATGCTGTGTTAATACTACACTTATATATATATATATATATATATATATATATATATATATATATATATAGTATAATTCTGAATTGTTGGAGAAATACAAATAGAGTGCTCAATTACGTTTGTAATAGCATAACATATTTATTGCATATACTATACAATAACATTTCGATTAGTCATAGATATCAGTGGTTTCATGAATTATAGGAAATCTTTTAAAGCTGGGCTAAGAAATACCACGTTAACTCTATTCATCAGTCAATGGCAACCAAATAATGTTTTAAAAAACACGAACTTCTTGAGATGCGTTTTGTTATGACGATATATCTGATAGCAAATTTTGATATTTTTGCGGCTCTGTAAAAATAGATAAGCAAACATTTCAACGTGGGTTTACGTAATATATAGAACTACTTATTGTTAAATTTACAAAACGCCACGCATTCAGACAAAATTATAAAAACAAGCAAAAATGTATTCACAATAAGCGGCATCCGAGCTGGAATTAAACATGAAATTCTTGGAATAAGTTTTATTATGACGATGTATAAGATATTAGGTTTTTAGGGGTTTTTTTTCAAAAAGCAAACAAAATACATTAAGTATATATAAATAGACTTACAACCCTGGTATGCCTTTTTCAAAACAAAATCCTTTTCAGCTACGAAGTAATCCTTAAAACATTCGGTTATAGATACTAGGCTTTAGTAACAAATAACAAATTAAGAATCATTTCCAGTTCACTTTCGTCACGGCGACCGTAGTGACACTAAATAGGGTTATTTATTTATTTATTTATTTATTTATTTAGAGAGAGAGAGAGAGAGAGAGAGAGAGAGAGAGAGAGAGGGGGGAGACAGTCAGACAAAGAGAGAGAGACAGAAAGACAGACGGACAGACAGAGAGAGAGAGAGAGAGAAAGAGAGAGAGAGACAGACAGACAGACAGACAGAAAGAGACAGACGGACAGAAAGAGAGAGAGAGGGGGCATGGTGAAATAAAACAGATGATTTTTTCTTATTTATATCCTTCTTTAAAACAGAATTAATTATTAATAATAATCACAATCTGCTATTTCCTCCTTATACGTAGGTATATCAAATACCCAACTTCAAACAAAAAGCAACAGAAACCTTTATTTTCTTTTTCTCTCCTTCTTATCTACTGCCTATCTACAGTATATTTTAGCGGTACGTCCGACAAGAAACGCAGAACTCTAACATCTCTTCTATCCGCCGGCAATAAAAATGGCTGACGATTTTATCATAGACGGTATCTTGCGTGTCGTTCGCAATATGGTGGTCTTCGGCCCTACCTTTCGCTCACCTGTCGATCTGTCTTCTGATTCGGACGTTGAGAAAACTTCCACGTTCTTTTCAATCTGCCATTCCCGTAGAGATGGCTGCTCGGCCTTTCCTACCTTCTCTCACCCATCTTAGATCGTTCTAACAGAGGTTAGAGTCGGCTAACTGTTCTTTGACAGGCCCTATCCTTATCATAAGCTGTGCCTGATTCTTTTCTCACCCTTTCTAGCTTGACTCATCCGAGGCGCTTTGATTGCGACCTTCATTTCTTAATTTACTCTGCGTCCGCGTTACCATGCTCGACGCTGATTCTACCGTAATCTTATTTTTCTGCCCCTCGTGTGCAGATTTCTTATTCATCACTCCGACAGATTATTTCTTACGCGGGACAAATCCTATAGAATTGGACAATTTTAGGTTTTACCCCGAATCCACAAACAAGGCAACCTATGCCTGTCATTGGCCTTAACCAATAGTGAATAAGAACCTGTATCTCTCAGAATGCATATGGTTTCTCCCACTCCTTAGCCATCGACGTGGTAAATTCTGCATTTTTCTATGAATGGTTTTTGGTCCTACCCTAAGCTTATCTGAACAGAGTGTGGATATGTAGCCCGTTTTATCATAAGAGTCACCTTACCTGATTCTTGTCGTTTCTTCAGTCCCGGCGTTATTATCCCGTCCTGGAACTGGTTGCTCTACCCTTAGGACTGCCGCTCGATTATAGACACGAGGGATCACTTTTTACATGTTTTTTCCCTATGGGTGACTGAATATTTGTCCGCGAGCACAGCTATATCGGACAAATCTTCTACCTTTCTTTCGGTGCGTTTTGACTTCGTCTGGCATGCTGGCCTTAAATTCTTCAACACTAGTTGTTCAGCTTCTCGTACCCCTCCACTTCTCGCGCTACGCACCATCGTTTGAAATAGCGCTCTTTCTGCCTCTCAAATTCGTTTAGTTCTCCTCCATTTTTTAGTTCTCTTTGATAGAATCCCTAGCTTGTACTCAAGTTGCTTACAATTTCTATCGACTGATCTTTCATGAGAGCTCACAATTGGTTTAAGATTATTTCCCTAAAAACAATTCTACGCACGCCATTTCGCATCACTGCTTGTTACCAATAATTTACATATTCCGACTTAAGGTATGATTGTTATATGAACAATCTCGGGTTGTGTTTTCAGATCTATCAAAAAAAGATTTATCTCGGATGATGCTCTCATATATGTGACAAAACAATAGCTGAAGGCGTAACCTATGTCACAACCTGTTGGGCGTCAGGGTCATGGGGGAAATTTATGACTGCTATTGAGCGTGACACACAAAAATAAATAAAAATAAAACGAAAATCGGGTGTCTTTTCAAAGCAGCCAGAAAACAGAAATATAATAAAGACAATGACAGTAATTGACGTAGAGTAAATAAATAACAATTTATTTACATATATGCAGCATATACAACCGACTTAAAAGTCCTTTGGGAATTTAGGAAAATCTTGGATCATGAAATAATTGCTGCGGGTGACGAAATGATATATACACGTTTTCACGAAATATAATTCACATGAGAGGTCAAGCAAGAATCTGGAGGTCAACTACGATTGAAAAATTTAAAGCCATTGAAAATCGTTTTTATGTTCATTGAGTGTATGCGTTAGTACACATATGTTTTTTTTTTTATTTTTGCATTCATGTTTTCATATTTTCATTTTTTTAGGAAATGTATACGCAAGTTCAGACGGGGAATGGTATTTTTAATTACTTATTTTTTTGATCCGGTAATAAGTCTTTGGCTTTCGAAGAGCCGATTGTAACTTTGTCCATAAAGATTTTTAATTTCAAATGTCAAACCGTTTGATTTATACCATTCGTACATTTTGATTTCGGAGTAAATAAAACATCCAGTCGTTTATGTGTGTAACTATTTTCGTTGCTGGCCAGCCAAGAATTCTATTTTTATTGTGTTCTTCATGGTGTCCCTTTTGTGCCTTTTTTGTTGCTCCTACTTTCTCTATTTACCGCCTCCTATTCTTTTCGCGATGTCTTCTCGTCGTCTCTCCCCCGCCTTCGTTTTTTATTCGCTTCTCCCTCTCTGTCTCTCTCAAAACTGTCCCTGATTTTTCCATCTTTCTAGTCCGCTCCCGAACTCATACAGGTTCCTGTCGCTATTATTTCTTCGTTTTCTCTCGTATTCTTTCCCTCTTTTTGTTCTCTCAATCGATTCAGTTACTAAATCCTATATTTATCACCACGATTGTTCAGATGTATGTCCACACCACCATTCTAGCTACGGCTAGGATCGCAATAAATACTATTCGTCTCTCTCTTTCTCTTTCTCTCTCTCTCTCTCCCTCTCTCTCTCTCTCTCTCTCTCTCTCTCTCTCTCTCTCTCTCTATCCCACAGTGGGTAAACGTTATCAATCACATACAGAACATTTTGGCATACCCACTGCTCAGGAACGATGTGGGCCGTCACTTTATTGAAATACTCCCAGAACTACCGAAGTTTGTGATACTTGAAAAAGACGTGTTCAGTCATTTCTCATTGATCGGTCTTGCAGTACGGACAATAAGTCTCACACTGTATTAGATGCCATTTAGGGGTGACACGTTTCAGACCCATCGCTAGGTCAGAGAGTACTCAGAATTGTTGAGATAACCCGAACCCGGCGCCATACTCCACTCAGGGCGGATCTCCTCCCTTTAGTACCCAGCTTCTCCCCTAGCAGAGCTGAAGAAAAGCCCTCCACTAAATCCCTGTATAGTTTATTTCTCAACCGTGAGAGGTCATTGGATTTAGAAAGCTTTTTATGCATAGCTTGGCACTCAACAAAGAACTGGGATTCATCCTTCGGTCTAAGATGGCTCTCGATTGAGGGACTGCGAATTGGGTCGGGAAATACGCTTTTGACCGTAGGGTCCACCGTGGATTCCTCTGTCAAGGTTCGATTCAAGAAGGCCAGTCTTTTAGCATGTCGATGACTTACCAAGTCAGACATCCCCAAGCCCCCGCCTCCCTCCGACACGGACGTTGAATACAGATCTGTCTGCAAACCCACAGAGAGAACAGAAGGCTCTGACAAAGTCTGTAAAAAGAGAAGGAGATAAAGAATCAAATGGGAGCAGTTGTTGGATGATCTACTAAATTCTGGTCACGTGATGTCGTCTTCTTATGAATACGATTTGTTTTCAATTTGTAACCATTTCTACTTGAACTCTCGGTCTGACAAAACTTAGCCAGTTTAGCTATAGCCGAATCATATGTGCAGCTAGATATGTTTGTATAAATAAAAAATAGAGAGAGAGAGATATGCACCGGAAAGCGAGTGATAACTAAAATGAGTATATGTATCATACACAACTGATCAAGGAAGAAAGAAAGTATATTGTTCAGCGGTGAATACAGGTGTATGTCTGTCAGGGCTAAGGAAAAGGGGGGGGGGGTAGTATGCTTTTTGTGTGGTTATGATTTCCATAAAACTTTGATTCCGACCTATTCGTGGAAGTTGTATTTTATTTACCAAACATCCTCCCTAAAAAATTGAGGGGGTGAAAAAAATATGCTTCGCCAGCGTTCATACTAATATTCATCTAAACTCATAGAATTACGCCAGTAATTTCATTTTTCATATATAAATTAATATTATCATTTCTGATGACCTAAAAAAGCAAAAAAAAAAACAACAACAAAAAAACACCCACCGTTGACGTTTTATTAAGAGCGAAGGATTTCTTTCTAAATTTATTTCCGGTGGTGGTGGTTGTATGACTTGCTATTTGCTTTCTTGCTTCCTCTTACCATTTTAAATGATTTCGTCTGGGGCTAGGAAAAGGCACGTTTTTTACTCGCTAACTTTTGTGTGATGAGATGAATTTATATTTATTTGTATACAAATAAACACACATTGGTCTTTATTATAGAGTGGGGGATGCAAGAAAATGGCCTAACATTCATAGTTTAAGGAAATAAGAAATAATAAGCCCAAATCAACTGATAGTTTTATTACGAGAAGAGGACAGTAACAAAAAAATACAGTTTTCAAATGTATTGTTTTTCAGTAAAAAGACATTTTTTTTATCTATTTACTGGATAGACATTTTATAAATGTGTGTGTGTGTGTGTGTGTTTTTTCGGCCGCCCGTTCAATCAGGTGACAATGAAGGGCAAATGGGACGAGAAGTGGTGGGATGAGAGGTTTTTTTCGGATATTCTTTCATTAAATTATTTTGGGGTATGACTGAGGAGAAAATGGAAATGCACAAAACTACGGTCATAAATGACGTTATGAAATTTTCACAGCATAATTCTGCGCGCGTGCACACACACACACACACACACACACACACACACACACACACACACACACACACACACACACACACTTCATTAATATGGTTGCTTCTGTTTCCTTTGGCCCTGCTGTGTACAAATTTCCGTCCGTGTTTCTATCAAAGAACTAAGATCAGAAACGACGTCTTGATAGTCTCACAGCATAATTCTACACACGAGCATTTTTTTTTGTTGTTGTTCTATTTTTTACATGGAGAAAACATCTTCGTAGAGTGTTAGATTTGCTTGTAAGAATACAATTTTCGTTGGTATTTTTGGAAGACGTCAAGTGCCAGGGAAATTTTCAATTAGCTTATCTGAGCCTTTTTTAATTAAACCCAGCGCCTCGATAATGACTGGAATTATTAATGTTTTCATATGCCAAATTCTTGGAATAGACATTTCAAAAGATATTATTATTATTACATTCTCACTTGGAGTTTTGACACAGGTCATCATCAGTGATTTCTCACGGTATTTTCCCTGGAGTCTGGGTTACAACAAATTTCCCCAGATTTCAAGTACTCTCCACCTCCATTCGATAACCATTGCTACTGATTTTGCATTATCGCAACAGCCGCATACCATTGATTTCTCGCTGGCAACGATCATTAGTATTCTCTGGAATTTGATTGGCAATAAGCCTCTCAAGTGGTCCCATTACTCTCTCCGCATCCATCCAGTGGAGGTCTGGTTAGTGCTCTCTCTCCTCGGACTTTTCATCCTCATTCACGACCATTCACGATCAATTTCTTTTTTGGGGGGAGGGGGCAGTTTATGAGATTTATTGCAGTTTCAGTTCCCTTGGTTTCATGTGGTATTCATAATGCTGGTTAGTGTTCGAAGTTTATGTTTGTTAGTTTCTGCATTCGAGGATTTTCCTTTAAGATTTTACCTGTTTTCATCATTGCAGTCTGTTGTATAGTCTCTGTCTTCCCTTTGATTCAAATTTCTCCTTGTTTTTTTTTCTAGGTTTTCGAGACTGTTCCTAGTTCCTATGTTGACTTTCTTCATGTTACAAATATTTTTCAATTTTCTAGCAAGTTCAGTATATTTGTTTCGTTTTTCCATCTCCTTGATCTTTACCCTGCGCTCTGCTACGACGACAAAATCTACAATTTGGCAGTTTCTTTTCTTTCTTGTTAACTATTATAATACTCGGTCTTCTTACTTGGATGGGTTTATCTCTTTATACCTCCATGCCCCAGAGGATTTTGTGATTTTTGTTTTCCAGTATCGTCTCCGGTTTGTGTCTGTACCCTTTGTCTGCATGCTAAAACTGCAGTCGTTTGCATAGTTCCCAGTGTTCTGATTTTCCCACAGAGACCTATCTGTTTTTTTTTGTATTCCTTTTGAGCTAGTTTGTTGCATTCACTTATTATGTGATTTACCGTTTCGTCTCTTTGTCCACTGTTTACTGTTTTCCTAGGTTTTGATCTATTTTAACTTTTGTCACGACCCGTATTCGTGACTAGAGATATTTATATTTTTGTCCCTTTTTGCAACTTCGTCAGTCTAGCTAACGATGTTTTTTTTTGGGCTAAAGGAATTGTCTGTCGGACGAGAACTGATAAGTAAAAACACGAAACACAACACACGGTGAAAGAAACACAAACAAAAATGAATAAAACTGAAAAAAATTTTATTTCAGAAATGTGGTTCTCGAAGGATAGGAGATAGACTTATTCTTTAAACGAAATTTGATGCGATGTGTGTGTCAACATGAAAAATAGAAAAAAAAATTCGTTGGCCAATGTGCGAATATGTATCGAGAGAGATGAGAGGGGTTTCTATACTTACTTCGGAGATATGTCGATATCCTACTTGTCCTTATTAAATCCCACGTTAGTAGACAGAAAAGGAGGATTCTGTCTTCAAATCTGAGTAGCAAACGAATTCAAGTTTTTCGTAAGATGGGTTTCTGGACCGAGCGACCGCTTCGAAATATTTGCTCTAGCTGACTTCGTATTAAATCCTTTAATTTCCCGCGCGTTGTTTTGACCCGGTAATTAGCATTTTATACTATATGACCACTCGTATCTTTCTCTATTGTTGTATACCCTTTTTCCGGGCCCTCCTTTGATTCAAGTAGGGGAAAGAGTTTAAGCCTACATTCGGTATAAACTGGTCGAGGGATGAAAAGTGAAAGATGGGCCAAGCACGCCGTGGTCCCTGTTGTTCACGTACGCCTTCCTCCTCTCTTAGTAGTTGTGTCGAGAGTGGGGACGAGGCTCGCTCATTCACCCCCTTCTCTCCCAGTAGTCAAGCTCGCTCGCTCACTCTTTCCCTTTCTTCAAGTGGTCGGCAAGGGAATCTTGCGACTCGATCGTAACACTTTGGTGTAGTTAGTTCTAATCGCATTGTTCTGTGCGGCTGTCAGTAGCGATTCCGTTTCTTTGTTCAAGTGTCCTTTTCGTAGTCATGTCCAGGTGCTTTTGTGAGTCTCTTCTCTTGTAATTCTTATGAATTGTCCACGTAGTTGTTTTTCTTCCCACTTTTCTTGTCCTTTTGTTTCTCGTCACACTTCTCACTGTATTGTTCATTTGAACGGTGTATATTGCTACGGTGATCAGCCTCTCTGTGTTCTGGGTTATGTTTTGTTTGTTTCTTTCAATTTATTCTTTTTGTATCTTCTACGCATTCTTCTACCAGTTCTCTTCCCCTTCTTTCTTTTTCACATAAAGTCGGTCAGTATTACACTTTTGGTGCAATGCACTATCCATGATCATTATTTTCATTGTCTTCTGTAGAAGATCTCTAAGTTCTTTTTTTTGTCCAGCTTATGAATGGACCAGAATATCTTACTAGTGAAACTTCCTATGTGTGTATTCCTTTTGATAGATGTCTACTATATAACTTAGTTTTTAAGAGTTTTCTTGTTCATTTCAAGTACTATTTTCCAACCTTTTTCTTGCTTTGATGGTGTCTGCTTCCAGAACTCCACAATATTTATAGGTACCATGTTTGTCAAGTGCCCTCATCTCTTCTTGGTTGGACCGTTCCATGCCTTCCGATGTCTCCTGTTTTCGCCTTTTCATTTCTAGCAGTGCATACTTTTTCATTCCGAATTCCATTTGTATGCTTTGACTGGAGATTCTGGTAGTGTTTATCAGCCTTTCCAGTTTCCTTTTGCAAATAACGCCAGGTCGTCCCTATACATGAGTTGACTTATTCTTTGTTCTGTATATGTAAATTTGTATACGATAACACAGGTTTTGAGTATGTTGTTAAGTGACATCATGGCTATGATAAACAGCAGAGGAGATAAGGAGTCTCCTTGGAAGATGTCTCTTTGTATTCTTATGTCTGTCAGTTGTTGTCCTTCAGCTTTCAGTCCTAGTCTCGATGTTCACATTGCTTTCTTAATAAGGTTGATTATCTTGTCAGATACTTTGTACATTCAATTATCCATACTTGATGGATCCTGTCGTAAGCTTTCTTGTATTCGATCCATGCCATGGCAATGTTCTTTTTCCTGCCTTTTACCTCCTTCATGATCTTTTGATCTATGTATAGCAGGCCATATGTCTCTCTTTTCCCTTTCCAGCATCCTTTCTGTTCCTCGGGTATTAGTCCATCATTATTCAAAGAGTGATAGATGATGATGATGATGATGATGATGATGATGATGATGATGATGATGATGATGATGATGATGATGATGATGATGATGATGATGATGATGATGATGATGATGATCATCATCATCATAATAATAATAATAATAATAATAATAATAATAATAATAATAATAATAATAATAATAATAATAATATACTCACTAGGAGTTTTCACACGTGGTTGATCACTGGTAATAACAACTGGAGTCTGACTGATAACGAATATTCCCAGATATCCAGTACTCTCTGTCTCTTTCGATAACCGTTGTTAATCATTGTGCATTATTCAACCAGCCATTTATCAATGATTTATCACCGATAACAATCGTCGGTTTTCTTTGGAGTTTGAGTGGTAATATGTCTCCCCATGATTGATTACAGTGCTCTTCGCAACCTTTCCAGTTGAGGTCTGGATGGTGCTCTTTCTTTCCTCGGTCTTTTAATCCTTCTTGACACTTCTTGACCATTTTGTGCGTAACCAACCGATGCTGGTGCCGTCATTTTTTATGGGTAGGAGTGGTATGGCAGATTATGGAATTTCAGTAGTAGTAGTAGTAGTAGTAGTAGTAGTAGTAGTAGCATTTAATTTACTTACATAACTAAACTATACAAAAGTTACATTTCTCCTATGAGTTACTGAAATCATTTGTGTGATAATTTTATAAATGGCAACTCAATTGAAAATCCGAAACATGTGTAACTCTCCAAATTATAAAATCAGGTAAAGCCATTTTCACAGCTGACAGATAACGTCAAATCCCTGACCAAGGAATATGAGGCGATAAAATGAATGAATGATGATGATGATGATGATGATGATGATGATGATGATGATGATGATGATACTAAATTGAGGTCTATATAAGAAGATAATCGTAACGTAAAGTATTCTTGGGTCTCTATATTATATCTCTATAGAAGAAATTTCCAAATTCTACAAATTGAACACTAGTAAAATTATGATTCATCTTCATTTTTATAAAAGAAACCATGAAGATCCCATGTCTGTGTGTGTGTTTCTATATGTAACTTTGATAAATACACACTGAATTATTTTCTTTATTTACTATTAATAGAATATTTATTAAAATGAAAAGAAAAGAAAGAAAAAAAAACTAAAACCGAATTTTAAAAAATCCTATTTTCTTTCTAACTTGTAAACGTAACTATACTTTGAATTATTTTTTACTCTAAGCCATATGTCTCCACCGGACAACGCCGGATAGATATAGCTAGTTGAAAAGTAGAGGACGACTAATTACGAAACATCCTTTGATTTTTTTTTTTTAACTGCGCGGAAATTTTCTATAGAAAGAAATATGAAAAATGTCGATAAAGCAAATTCCTCTTTGACCCCCCCAACCTGGATACGCCTTTTTAGTGATTACGTTCGACATTACTCAGGACTCAAAGACGAATGTGTGTTTAAGTTAGCATTACTACTGAAATGGCGAGGTATAATGGTTATAGGCGCGAGTTCGAGTCCTCTCAAGGCTAGTGTATTAATTTCATTAATATACTTAAGAAAGGTATGCATCCATATATCCTCCCCCCAGTTATGGATTAAATGATAGGTTAGACTAAACCCTCGTGTCTTGCTCGTATAACTAGTCCAGGAGAAGGAAAGCTTTGAATTAACACCAGTCTTCTTTTTCTGCTTATACTAGCATTATTTTCAGTCGTCGTGGATTTCTCTTCGAGAGGTACAGTTGTGCATTGCGCAACCCATGCTTCAGTATAGACTACTCACGCAGGCACCCTTAGAAGGATTATTCACTGTTTCCCGAGAGTGATAGGAGGCGAAAAAACTCCTGATAGTAGTAGTAGTAGTAGTAGTAGTGTATTGGTAGTTGTAATAAAGTCTGTAGCGTAGGTAGATTTGTAAGTCATTGACGACTAAGAAGCAGGTAGGTGGGTTCATTTGTGTGGGAGGAGGACTAAGCTTAGTGTACTTTACCACACGCAGTAAATCAGCTGTTCTCGAGCGTAATGCCTTCTAAGGTCGTGCCAAGGTAACCGCAATAGAAGCAGCAACAGTAGCAGCAGTAGTAGCAGCAACAGTAGTAGTAGTAGTAGTAGTAGTAGTAGTCATGATGATCACAGTCACGAGTCGTTAGAATTATTAGCTTGAAGAAAGGTGTAATCATAAAAAAGAAAACATCGCAATCGTTCAGTTTCCAATTGTATGTTTAACATGTCAGAAAAGTCGGTCAGTTTTGTAGTCGTGGCTAGAAAGAATGTTGCATTTTAAGACGTGATTGACAACATACCAAGGTCATGAGTTCAATTCTGGTCATCCATATATATATATATATATATATATATATATATATATATATATATATATATATATATATATATATATATATATAAATGAATTAATATATATATATATATATATTTATATATATATATTTATATATATATATATTTATTTATATATATATTTATATATATATATATATAAATATATATATATTTATTTATATATATTTATATATATATATATAAATATATATATATTTATTTATATATATTTATATATATATATATATATAAATATATATATATATATATATTTATATAAATATATATATATATATATATAAATATATATATATATATATATATATATATATAAATATATATATATATATATATATATATATATATATATATATATATATATATATATATACATATATATATTAATTCATTTTTTTACATACATTAATGTACGTAAAATTAATTAATAAATATGTTTATAAAATAAAAGTAATGACACGTCCGGTTAAAAGCGTTTAATGCAATATTTTGCATATTCTTTACCGCCTAGGAAGTGAAAAAATACTAGTCTATCGCCAGTAAAAACAATAAAAACTACTACTACTACTACTACTACTACTACTACTATCAGGAGTACAAAATGTTATTATCGCAAGCATGAAGGGAAGACGAACTCTATCGTTCAAGATTAAAAGTTAATCAAGAAAAAAAAATGCCAGCCGACCGGTTTCGCCCTCTTAACAAAGGTTGTATCGAAGAATTTAAAAAAGAACGAGGGATTTAAAAAGGGGGTGAAAAGAGAGAGTACAGAAAATAAAATAGCGTTATGCTATATATACAATGGAGGATGAATCTTAGTGACTGGTCACATCTAGTCCTAATAGACAGTCCCTTTGCTTACAAAGGGAGGGACGTTTAAGACGAACGTGGATCGTCTCCAAGATATTTAGATGGTATAATGAGTGAGCATGACTCAGAATGGTGAAGGAGTCCATGCTAAAATTCCTAGCGCACGGCGGGTTTTAAGTAAAAAATATACATATATATATATATACATGCATATATATATATATATATATATATATATATATATATATATATATATATATATATATATATATATATATATATGCATATATATACATACATATGTATACATATATATGCATATATATATACATACATCACTTTATACATATATATATACATATATACATGCATACATACATATATATACATATATATATATACATATATATACATATATATATATACATATATATATATACATACACATATATATATATATGCATATATCTGTATATATATATATATATATATATATATATATATATATATTGCAAATGATTTTGCGTTATCGCAACAGTCGCTCACCATTGATTTATCGCTGGCAACGATCGCTAGTCTTTTCTGGGATTTAGGTGGCAATAAGCCTCCCAAAGGTCCCACTCTTCCCGTGGAGGTCTTGTTAGTGCTTTCTCCATCCTCGTTTTTTCCATCCTCGTTGGCACTTAGCGACCATTTTGTTTGGTATCAGCCATGGTTGATGCCTTTTGTGTGTGGGGGGATCAGTTTATAAGATTCTTTTCAGTTTCAGTTCCCTTGGTTTGATGTTGTGTTCTTTCAATCTTTTTGTTTTACTTCTGTTGCAGTTTCCATGTAGCTGGTTCGTAGTTTATGTTGGTTGGTCTCAGCATTCGAGGATTTTACTTAAGATTTCAGCGGTTTTCACTATTGTATAGTCTCAGTCTTCCCCTTGATTCCAATTTTTCTTTGTCTTTTTTCCAGGTTTTTCAGGACTGTTCCTAGTGTTATTACGATTATAAGCCTTATATTGACTTTATTCATGCTCCATATTCCTTTCAGTTCATTGGCAAGTTCTGTGTATTATTATTATTAGTAGTAATGGTAGTAGTAATATTATTATTATTATTATTATTAGTAGTAGTAGTAGTAGAAGTATCATCATCATCATCATCATCATCATCATCATCATCATCATCATCATCATCATCATCATCATCATCATCATCATCATCATCTACCTCCTCTAGTTGTATCGACGTGACCTCTCCCTCTAAAAGCGACCAGGAGGACAAATAGGTTAACAGAAGTAATTATATAAGAATGCTTGCTTCCTCTTAGCAATGGCAGCTGCACATTCTGAGGTGAACCATTGGGAAGAGTGGGGTGTGCTAAATGATTTTCGCATGGGGACATAGGCTTCAATGCCTGCTGTGACCCATTCAGTTAACTCATTTGCACACTGGTAAGCAGGGAGTGAGAAGGTTTCCCTCCATGGGACGTCGCTGATGTGATCTCTGATTGACTCGAAATCAGCCTGCTCGTAGTATCTCGTTATTTTGAGCAACGGCTCATCAGCTTTTGGACGACTTTTTAGGGTGATATAAATCATTAGCACAATGTGATCAGCGTTCCCAAGTCACACAAGCCTCGAGCATTGAGGTCAGGAAAAGGTCTAGAAGTGAGGCTTGCTGGTCTACTCGATCGGGGATGCGGGTCGGGAAATCGACAATCTGAGTGAGGGAGTGAGCTAAAGAGAACTTATACGTAGAGCTTCCGGTTGGGTCAGTAAGGCTGAAGAATCCCAACCAGTCACGGTGGTGTACATTAAACTCCCCAAATACATGTATTTGGGCATTCGAGTCAAGTGCGAGTGGTCTATCTATGCTTTCAGAGACAGAGTTTAGCATGGTACAGTCCTGGGTCGAAGGGGAACGGTATGAGAAATATAAGTAACTAAACTATGCCTTATCTTTAATTCAACTTTCATAAATGTTTTTGCATGTTATATCAGTTTTTACTTTTTTAAACATCTCTTTACACAATCTAAATGTAAGCGTAGAGCTTAGCATATTCTCTAAGACACAATATTTTTACAAGCCAAGGTCCGCGCAGCTACATAAAAGGGACTACGCCCCACATCAAATTGGTGATCCCGATGTGATCAACATTTTTGGCTTTTTTGCGCCTTTTTGTTAGACTCTCTCTGGGAGCTGGTTTTTATGGCTCCAGTTTGAGCTGTTGTTGTTGAAGTGAATTTGGTATTGCTGTCTGTTTTTGTGTTTATGCCAATATGATAAAATATTAGGGTGTCAATCCTATTAAGTTCACCCAAAACAAAGAAACGTCGCCACTGTAGAGGTAAGGGGCTACTAAGATTTATATATATACATACCTTATATATAAATATATATATATATAAATATATATATCATATACATTTCTATATAAATATATATATCATATATAAATATATATATCATATGTAAATATATATATATCATATATAAAAATATATATATCATATATAAATATATGTATATATATATCATATATAAATATATATATCATATATAAATATATATATATATATATATCATATATAAATATATATATATAATATATAAATATATTATATATATATCATATATAAATATATATATTATATATATATATATCATATATAAATATATATATATAATATATATATATATCATACATATATATATTTAATATATATATATGTATATATATCATATATATATATAAATATATTTACCATATATATATATCATATATATATATATATCATATACATATATATATCATATATATATTTATCATATATATATATTTATCATATATATATTTTTTCTCATATATATATATATATTTATCATATATATATATATATTTATCATATATATATATATATATATTGATAATATATGATCATATATATATATTAATCTTATATATATATATATTATCGTATATATGTATATATATATCATATATATATATTTATCATATATATATATTTATCATATATATATATATATTTATCATATATATATATTTATCATATATATATACTATATAAATACATATATCTATCATAAAAATATATATATCTATCATATAAATATATATATATCATATATATATATCTATCATATTAATATATATCTATCTATCATATAAATATATATATATCATATATATATCATATATATATATATATCTATATCTATTATATAAATATATATATATATATCATATAAATATATATATATATATATATCATATATATATATCATATATATATCATATAAATATATATATATCATATAAATATATATATATATATATATCATATAAATATATATATATCTATCATATAAATATATATATATTTATCATATATATATCATATAAATATATATATATTTATCATATATATATATATATCATTAAAATATATATTATATATATATATATATATATATATATTTATCATATATATATTTATCATATATATATATATTTATCATATATATATATATTCATCATATATATATATTTATCATATATATATATCATTAAAATATATATATATATTTATATATATATATATATATTTATCATATATATATATATCATTAAAATATATATATCATTAAAATATATATATATATATATTTATCATATATATATTTATCATATATATATGTATATTTTTATCATATATATATATATATATATATATATATTCATCATATATATATATATATTCATCATATGTATATATATATTTATCATATATATATATATATATATATTTATCGTATATATATATTTATCATATATATATATATATATTTATCGTATATATATATATATATATATATTTATCGTATATATATATATATATATATATATGTATATACATTAGGTACGTGCAAAATCAATGGCCGATCCCCAAAATGTAAAAACAATTTAACCCTCCCTTCACTTAAAAATTCACGAAATCAATGTAATGAAATTTTCAATATTCATTAATCAACAATCACGGAATATACTGAAGACATTATTTGTATTTTAAATTTTACTGGAAATGTATTATTTTTTCGAAACAATCTACACCTATACTAAAGTTATATATTTATATATTAATTTAAAAAATGTACTAATTTTTTTATTGTTTTTTTATGAAAATAAAGCATTGTAGATGTTAATTAATTTTTAAAAAAATATTTGGTATATAGTACTAAAAAGGCCTTTAAATAC
>OY744526.1:156515136-156520136 GCA_963556195.1 Sepiola atlantica
TCGGAGTTTTTGACGTCAAGCTGGGGAGACGGCTATGTTCCTGTCTCGTCCCAAACGAAAACTTGACGTGCGCGTGACATGTAGACGCAAGACCCAATCAATGGTAGGAATGCATGTGCACCCGCCGACTGAGCATACTTGTATATTCCTGCCTACATAACTTTTTCATGGTCTCCAGCTGTTTGGTTGGTGAAACTATGTATGGATAAACTGATTTAAAATGTAGAAGAACAGTTTGTCCTTATAATCAAGTTAACGGTAACCTCCCTTTCTTCTGACCTAACGAGGTTTACAGACTTGACACTATTTTTTATGTACTAATGGGTTACCGCTTAACCCTAACCCCTAACCGCTTATCAATTTTCACAAAGGGCTTCCACCCGCTTTGCGCAAAACTAAACTACAATAAATTTTAAAACTTAATTTTATTTTATTAAATAAACGACTCTTTTTTTCTCCAAAATATTGTTTATTTTTAAATGTAAATTAGTAAGCCACAGTAGGAGGCACAATGTAAAGTTTAGAACCGGATTTTTATTTGTAATTATAGCCAGAAATAAAATGTAGAATAACGAATGAAAAAATTACATTAAAACAAAGTAGTAATGTAAGTAAAAAAAAATCAACTCTTATTATTACAAACTAATTAGTCGGCAACTTAAGCACGCACCCTCTCTCTCTCTCTCTCTCTCTCTCTCTCTCTCTCTATCTCTCTCTCTCTCTCTGTCTGTCTGCTGGTTGATTTTGTAAACATGCCAGACTATCTCTATAGTTGGCTGTGTTTTGTTTTTATTGTTAATTTGATTTTTTTGCATTTAGCTCTTTCCAATCAATCGATTACTTTTCGCTTCACTCGATCGGGCAGTTCTCACTTTCAGTTGTAGTTTTATAGCAAGTTGGTTCAATTAATAATTTAATGATACCGTAATGATTAGAATTAACTGTGCCAATGTGAGAAACAAAAATGCAAGCAAAAGACTCCCAGGCAACTCTGAGTAGGGACAAAATTCATAATTCAATCATTTTAACATCTTTTTTCCTCTCAAAAACTTTATGGAAAACTTGTATATTAGTTATCTAAAATGGCGTCCGTTGTAAAACAAAACACAGCAAACTATAGAGATAGTCTGACATGTTTACAAAATCAACCAGCAAAGAGAAAGAGAGAGAGAGAGAGAGAGAGAGAGAGAGAAAGAGAGAGAGAGAGAGAGTGTATGCTTATTAAGTTATCGATGCAGTGAGGGGGGAAATGGTTACTTTCTGTCGATCTGGTGTGCGAGAATTTTTCAGTGTGTAAATTTTTTTTGTGTGCATACGGATCGGCGCATAACATCCGGTAAAAATAACAGATATAAAATAGGTGTATTTCCGACCAATCACAAACGTCTCCTCTAAGACACGAAATTATATTTTCGGGAGCCGATCTAAATCTATTCGTTGATATAAAGGGCCAAGGAATCCCGAAGGTGATCAGTAGGGATTAAATAGCTATAACGCATGGCACCTCTATTCGCCCGGCACTCCCAGCTGTACTTACTTACCCCCAATCCTGTTATGATCCCTCAGAGAACTCTCATCATCATCTCTCCTCACTCACTATCCCGGATCTTAAGAACATTTAAGCATAACATTTCTTCTATCTCATCAATAATGGAAGGTTATTGTCAAAGCAGTTTTCAAAAACTAGATCTGTTAACCAGTTAAGTTTTGTTTTTGGAATAAGTTGCCAGATCGGATTAAGAACAGCAATAGCGTGGATCAGTTTAACATGAGGTTGGATAAATTCAGAGAAAGTGGTAGGAGGGAGAAATTGAGGGGGCACTTTTGGGAGTTGCCAAATGAAATATTTGACAGAATTTGATCTGGATATCGATACTGTACTAAGAGTTTTTTTTATCACTTGAATTGAGAAGATAGTTAAAGGGGAGATGCCCAAGGATGCATAACAAATAAATAAATAAATAAATAAATAAATCCTTAAAATAAATACATTGATGCCGGTCGTGTGACTGTCTGTCTGTCTGTCTGTCTGTCTGTCTGTCTGTCTATTTCTCGAGGAACTCCAATGCGAACTTGCTACTGTACGACATTTTTTCTTTTTGCTACAATTTCTTTCCAGATGTACCCCTAAACACCCGAGAGAGATGAATGTTTACTTATTCATTCGGCACTCCCTATTGTCCTAATCCTTTAAACATACAAAATCAGTTTCTGTCATTTCTAAACAAATCACAGTCAAAGCATTCAGCACTCTCACTTGACCCGATGTATTTAGGGATGTTAATGCACGTCACCGTGACTGGCTTGGATTCTCCAGCTATACAAACGCAGCTGGTAACTCCACGTATAGTTTCTCCATAGCGCACTTCCTCTCACAGACTGTCACTTTCCCGACCCGCTTCCCTGATCGAGTAGACCAGCAAGCCTCACTTCTCAACCTGTTCATGACCTCACTGTCAGAGGCTTGTGCGACGAATGCCCATAGCCCGCTCGGGAACGCTAATCACCTTGTGGTAATGATTGATATCACTCTAAAATCTCACCCCAAAGCTGATGAGCTGTTGCTCAAAACAACAAAATACTACAAGCAGGCTGATTGGGAATCCAACAGAGATCACACCAGTGACGCCTCATGGAGTGAAACTTTTGCTCTCCCTGCTGATCAGTGCGCAAATAAGGTAACCGAATGGGTCAAAGCAGGCATTGAAGCACATGTCCACATGCGAAAATTCTACAGCAAGCCACACTCTCCATATTGGTTTATCTCGAACTGTGCAGCTGCTATTGCACAAATTTAAAACTAATGTGAACAAGCATCTCGCTGCACAGATCCAGATTTAGGGTGACCTTTAAAACTTTCGCCCTAATTTTCATTAGCCCCTTACGTCTACAATAGCAACTTGCCTTGTTTGGGGTGAACTAAGTAAAAAAAAATACATGAAGAAAACTCTCATCTTCAATTTTTTCATACACGTGTACAACATCTTTTGCACTCACATAAATACGTTGTTTTATTGTTTTAATTTATTACTTTTATTTACTCCAAACGGAGCATATTGCCACTAAAGAGTAAGGGGATACTATGATAGGGGCCAGATTTATAGCGGACAATCAGGCTGGTGAGTGGTGCAGCATTATGTTTGATCACATTAGATGTAAATTTCTACATGTTGGTACTGTTGAAGAAAACATATTTCCTTTGTTATGATCAAGCATTCTTCACCTTTACCTTTTACGATACATTCGCTTCTATTTCGTACATCAGAAGTTGTTTCCCTTTCAGTGTCACTCTCCGCCAACCTCTCAATTTAACCCCTCGCATCTCTTAGTGGGAAGATCGCCGTCTTTTCTTTCTACGTAACGTGGACAGATACACCCACGTTTGCAATGTTTAATCAACTTCAGCATTAAAGAACCACAAAATGCTTACATGATCTAAAACAGACAGACCAAACCACTAAAATACATATTACTACTTGTGATTTACTTTGTTTGATATCAATATGAATTGGACACGAAACGTTGAAAGTTTAATATCTGTTCAGATACTACACGCATGAAGGTGTAATCATCAGCGTAAGATTTTTAAAAATAATTTTTCTATATAGAAGGGAAAATATAATAATATCGCGTTCTAATTTTTTCCGGAAACTCTTATTAAAATCACATAAATTATTTTTTGCAATTATATTAATTTTTTTTTTGATAAATATATTGATTAAACAATGCTTTATTCAATGATGATGTCGTTAATTCAAGAAATTAATTTTTCTTCGAGTTATATTGACATATTAACACGGAATTTAGAGGCTTTTTTCGTAATATATAAGACATATTAAAAAAATGTTTAATTGTAAACATCTACAGTGCTTTATTTTCATTTAATTTTTAAAAAAATGCATGAGTTTTTTTGTTAGTACTTAGAGATGTAACTTTAGTAAAGATGTATTTTCTTTTAACAAAATGATACATTTTCACAAAGATAAAAAATATATTCTGTGATCGTTGATTAATAAATACTGAAAATTTCATTAAAATTGGATGATTTCCTAAATTTTGCTAAATTCTTAAGTGAAGGAAGGGGTCAAAATGTTTTTTTACATTATAGCGAACGGCCATTAATTTTGCACATACCTACATATATATATATATATATATATATATATATATATATATATATATATATATATAGTCTGCACAGGCTTTGAGTCATTTTAAACAATACATATATATATATTATATATATAATATATATACTATACTATATACATAATATATATGTATGATATATATACTATATATATAATACATATACTATATATATAATATATATGTAGTATATATATACTATATATATATAATGTATATATATAATGTATATACTATACTATATATATATAATATATATACTATATGTAATATAAATATATGATATATATATATATAAATAATATATTTATAATATATAATATATATATAATATATATTATATATATAATATATATAATATATATAATATATAATATATCATATATATATAATATATATTATATATATAATATATAATATATCATATATATATAATATATATTATATATCATATATATTATATATAACATATACATATATATTATCTATATATATATATATTATATATTTATTATATATACTATATATATCATATATATATATTATAATCATCGACGACTCCACTGGGGGGGGGGGGGCAGGGGCGGCTTAAGCCCCCCCCCCCACACAGTTTTTGACTTGGCCCCCACTTTACGGTCATCAATAATGAAGTTATATATGTATGTGTTTAACCCCCCCCCCCACACATTTTTAGAGAGCCCCCACTTTTATAACTGTCACGCCGGTCCTCATTATCTATATTATATATATATATATATATATATATATTATATATATATATCTTATATATATATTATATATATTATATATTATATATATAATATATATATCATATATATAATATCTATATA
>OY744526.1:156527636-156530136 GCA_963556195.1 Sepiola atlantica
TTTTACAAAAGGAGAGAGATTAGAGCTCAGACGAGCACCTAGCTTGAACATAATGATAGAGTGGAGAAGGACTTATCTTCCGTGAAAAATAGACTGTAGGAAAGAGAAGAGATTATCCAAGATTAGATTATGGAGATTTGTACTCTGTCAAAATGCGAAAGAGTGCTTCAAGCGGCACTTCTACAGATGTAAAGCAATACTCCATCTTAAGACTATCTGACTCTTATCCAGGTCGAGGATTGTGTCAGAGGCCAGTTACTTTCTAGAGTCATAGAATAATACATCTATTTTTCCAGCCACCTTAGAAACAGAATTGATATAAGAATTCCATTTCAGGTTTAAAGTGAAAATCAGTCCTGGGAGCTTATCAAGGCAATGGAGCTACGCCAATGAGAGAGTCGTTCATTTCAACAGAGGCAAAACAAGGATCCGGGTGATAGTGGTAAAAAGAGAGAAGCTTCGTTTTAGAGTTGTTAATGCTCTTCGGAGTGCTGCCATGGACAGTTGTGTCGTTTGCATAGATGTCAACGAACGATCTCAGAATATGACTTAGAAGATAATTGATGAAGACCAGGAAGAGAATTGGGCCCAGAATGGATCGTTAATGCACGCTGAGGTTAATTCTATGTGTTTCAGACTTGTGCCCATTAATAACTACATTTATAGATCTATCAGTGAAAGGATTTGATGGTTGCAAAGACATTTGCAGATATTCCATAGCCACTAAGCTTGTGAAGCAAACCTTTGTGCTAAACCTTATCAAACACCTTTGATATGTCAAGCTAGTTCTCTAGAAACGAAGCCTCCGTCGATATATTCGCTGATCCTATGCGATATTACAGTCAGACCGTCAGCTGTTGATCTTGCGATCGAATGTACATACAATGTTTATATATGAAACCCCAATCACTGTAACATAAAATTGCTATGGAGACAACAGTGCAACGAAAACTGCAGTTACAACGATATTTCTTCAAAGGAAAACAATAGAGAAATGTTTCACGAAAAGTGGAAATTACAAACATTAAAATCGTTTTTTTCTAAATCGGTTTCGATTTTATTGATCTTCATATGAAACCAGTTTTATAAAATCGATTTCGAGCCCGAGTGTACATACTAATACACAAACATACATACAGACATAATTTTACCTTTTTTTTTAAATTTCTACGAAATTCTTTTGTATATCTGTAGGACCGGGTAACAAAGTTGAAGCCGAAATTATTGTCATAGTCCAGATAAGCGCATTGTGAACCACACGGAATTCACTCTTTCGCTTCTCGCGGTGTCTGTCCTGCATGTCTTTATTTATTTTCACAAACAACGTCTGGCGTGATTCATGACGTGGTATCCTGACGTGTTATTCATCCTCGAATAAGCTGTTTGTTCTTTACCGCGGTCAAATTTTTGTTTTCCTCGAAAACACCTCACATTCGGACCGGTCTAGTTTGGCACAAGGCTGGTTAATATTTTACAACCGATATTCATGACAGTGGATGCTACATTCTGAAAGTGGAACCATCAAGGCTTCTTCTCCACAATTATCTTTCAAGATCAGGTTCCTCTACATCTGTGTTCAATATATTAATTTCTTTCGGATTCCCAGAAACTTCCATTAAAAAAAGGCAAGTGTGGATTCATGCCTGTTTACAAAATGTATCAAAACAGGATCGGATTTGAACTCGGTTCGCCGATTTTATCTTTACGCCTCTTGCATCGCAACAATTCTGTTCCAATGTTATATAATTAATGTTGCGTTTGCTAAAGTAGTGTTTTCATGCGTAAATGAAAAAGGGATTGGTAACTTTTCTCAGGAGTTTCGTTGGAATAATCCCAAATGTCTAAGCTTTTCCGAATTCAGAACCATCAAAAAATATTTTTTTTAACTCTTGTGATCCCCAGGGAAGAACGCCAAACTATCTGGAAAATTCCGAATTATCTTATTTAAAAAGAAAAGAAGTCTAAAAGTTTCTGTAATTTTGCTATTTTTCAAACAAAATGTTGGAATCATTCATTTCCGTCTTCACCTTTCCGTTTCTTTGAAGACAAATAACAACAAAAACGGAGCCAATCTTCAGATACGCCCGTCTAATCTGCGCGTTCAGCGATGTAAATGATATTTTCAAACCTATATTTGACAGACTGACGTACATGCTATTTAAAGTAGCATGTACGTCGGTCAAACTTAAGCATGGAAACCCAACGAAAATTCTATTTCAAACATAAGCGTGACAGATTGACCGACGAGCAGAGTCTCTTGGGCGCATCAAAAATAAGATACGTCTGTTCAATCTGCGCATAAAACAGCGATGAAAATTCTATTTTAAACATAAGCGTGACAGACGAACAATCTAGAAACGTGAGTGGGCAGAAAAGAAAGAAATCAGAACGCTGGTCTATTACGACGAATTAAGAATCTGTAGTTCAAAATGAAGTTGATGTTCTAAGGTCCCATTTGGAGATTTGACATCTATTTGAACCTTTTACCCGCCAACGTTCC